>CM052901.1:53850062-53917449 GCA_028534135.1 Potos flavus
CTAACAGAAGGGACCATAGCTGCAATTAAACACCTTAAAGGTCTCAAGTACTCTCTGCTGTAATGCAAAAGAAGTAGGAGGGCATGGGAAACTAGATTAACAGAAGGGACTGTAACTGCAGTTAAGCACATGAACAGTCCCAAATGCCCTGCCATGCAATGTAAAGGGAGTAGAAGGGGAATGGGATCCTAGACCGACAGAAGGTACCACAGCTACATTTAAGCACCTTAAAGGTGCCAAGTACCCACTGTTATAATACATAGGGAATTGGAGAGGATGGAATCCTACATTAACATAAGGGACAAGGCTTCATTTAAGCACATTAACAGTCCCATGTACACTGTTGTGCTAACGCAAAGCTAATAGAAGGGGATGGAATCCTAGACTAACAAAAGGGATTGTAACTGCAGTTAAGCACATTTACAGTCCCAAGTAACCTCTGCAGTAATGCAAAGGAAACAGGAGGGGATGGGAACATAAACTAACAGAAAGGGCCATAGCTGCATTTAAGCACCTTAAAGGGCCCAAGTACCCTGTGCAGTAATGCATAGGGAGTTAGAATGGAATCTTACAGTGACATAAGGAACCATAGCTGCCTTAGAGGACATTAACAGCCTCAAGCACCCTTGCAATAATGCAAAGGAAGTTTAGACGATGGCTGGATCCCAGGTTAAGAAAAGAAACCATAGCTGCCTTTAAGCACATTAATAGTCCCTTGTACCTTCTGTGGTAATGCAAATGCTGTAGGAGGGGATGGGATCCCAGACAAACAGAAGGGACTATAGTGGCAAGTAGGCACATTAACAGTCCCAAGTACCCTCTGCAGTAATGCAAAGTAAGAGGGGATGGGAACATAAACAGAAGGGGCCATAGATGTCTTTAAGCACCTTAAAGGTCTCAAGTACCCTCTGCTGTAATGCAAAGGAAGTAGGAGCGCAGGAAAACTAGATTAACAGAAGGAACTATAGCTGCAAGTAAGCTCATTAATAGTCCCATTGCACCCTTCATGATAATGCAAAGGGAGTAGGTGGGGATAGGATCCAACCGAAGGGACCATAACTGCAATTACGCATATCAACAGTCCCAACTACCCTCTGCAATAATGCGAAGGAATTTAGATGGGGAAGGGATGCTAGGTTAGGAGACCATAGCTGCCATTTAAGCACATTAGCAGTCCCTTGTACTCTGTGTAATGCAAACTCAGTGAAAGGGAGGGGATTGGGATCCTAGACAAAATGAAAGGACTCTAGCAGCAATTATCCACATTATAGTCCCCAGTATCCTCTGCAGAAATGCAAAGGAAGTAGGAGGGGATGGGATCCTAGACTAACAGAAGGCACTATAGCTGCCTTTGAGGACCTTAAAGATCCCAGACTGTACAACTCTGCTGTAATGCACAGGGAGTTGAAGAGGATGGAATCCTACACTAACATAAGGGACAGAGCTGCACACTAACAGTCCCATGTACACTTTATGCTAATGTGAAATGAGTAGGAAGCGAAAGGAACCTGGACTAACAGAAGGGATTATAGCTGCAATTAAGAACATTAACATTTCCAAGTATTCAGTGCAGCAATGCAAAGGAAGTAGGAGGGAATGAGAGCATAAACAGAAGGGACCATAACTACCTTAAGCCCTTAAAGGGCCCAAGTGGCCTCTGCAGTAATGCAAAGGGAGTTAGGTGGAAATACCATAGGAGACACTGGGGATCGCAACTTTGCACACAATTTTAGGAGAAGAGCCTTCGATAATTAGCACCTTTTAGATGTAAAGATGGTGCAGAGTTCTTAATACAAAAGGCTCAGTCTAATCAATTAATATTGTACACATAAAGTGTCCTAAGCGTATAGTTCTTGAGTAGTAAAGGTCCTCTGCTAGAATACAAAGGGAGTGGGTGTGGCTAGTTCACAGAACACGTGCCAATGCAATTATGAAAATTATCAATGCAAGAGGATCCTTGAGTGATCAGCCCACATTATAGCATGCAAATGGGATACAGTGGCCCTTTCAAATGGACAGACTCTGCACAACTGCAGCTGTGCAAATTAACTGTCCAAGAACTGAGTTCCTGAATAATCTGCACTCCCTAGCAATATCCCAAGGAGGTTAGGATAGGGCGGTATTTCATTTTTTTATTGCACAGCACCATGGATATATGCAATTATGCACATCAACTGTTTAAAAGATGTGACCTTAGGTAATCAGAACTCCTCATAAGCAATGGCATAAGGAAAATGTTGTATGCTAGACTAATTGGTGGGGCCATGGGCAGGGAGGATTTTACATATTAATGAAAGGTAGTAAGCAGTCTGCACTACCTAGGAGTAATGAAAAGAGCATAGGTGGGTCTTATCTTTTAGGCAAGACCATGAACAATAATGACTGTATGCCTTAATATCCCAAAGTAAAGGACTTAGAGAGGATGAGCACCTCTGCTACAGTGCAAAGAAGTTGCGCAGGACTTGTGTAATGAATAGGGGTGTGGACAATTGGGATTATACTCATTAATCATTCATGGAACATGGTCCCAGGTAGTCAGCACTTCCTAGTAGCAATGCAAAGGGGATGGAGGGTCACTGATTACTGGGCAAGACAATGTACGATTACAATTTGGTACTTTAATCCCGGAAGCAGGACAAAAATGGTAGGGTGCCTTCGTTTAATGAACAAGGCTGATACAGTTGGGACTGAGCATGTTAACTGTTTGAAGACTCGTGTTTTCGGCACCCACTCCTGAATTCAGCAAAAGGGTTTTTGGACTGGGATCTAATCCAATGGGCAGGATTATGGACAATTAAAATTTCACTCAGTGTAGAGTTCAGGTGATCAGCACAATTTATGAACACTGCCCAGAAAACTGGGACTGTGACACTGCACCAATGACAGAGGAATGGTTTCTCTTTCCTCAAGGGCAGGGGAGAGATGATGAATAGCCAAAATTATGAACAATAGGTGTCTGATATGAAGCTTTCAACTAACATTTTCTAACATTAACACAAAGGTACATGGATTGTTCTAACACGGGACAGTGGACAAATGGGATTGTGTACATTAATTGGCAATGACTCAGGTAGTCAACTCAGAAAATCAGCAACGCTAGAGGCAGGGTATTCCAGTCTTATGGACGAGCAACGGACAACTTATTTTTAGCACCAAATCAATGCAAGTTGGGAATAACTTTAGGGGTGATGGCTAGGGGTGATGGCTGGGGCTGGGGCTGGGGCTGGGCCTGGGCCTGGGCCTGGGCCTGGGGCTGGGGGCTGGGGGCTGGGGGCTGGGGTTGGGGGCTGTGGGCTGGGGCTGGGGCTGGGGCTGGGGCTGGGGCTGGATGTGGGGGTGGGGGCTGGGCCTGGGGCTAGGGCTGGGGCTGGGGCTGGGGCTGGGGCTGGGCAGCTGGGGCTGAGGCTGGGGCAGGGCTGGACACAGGGCAGGGTAAGGGCTGGTGCCAGCTGGTGGGAGGGGAATGGTTGCTGAGAGCAGGGCTGGGGAGGATCTGGGGGCTGTGGAGACAAAGTACCACGGAAAATTGAAACTGTGGGCATTAACACTCAATAATGTTTTACTAGAGGAACAAGTCCACAGCAAGTGAAGTTTCTTGACAGGTGAGTTATTAATTAGTGCAGCATTCAGGATAGGAACAAAGCAAGGCCTGGACTGGAGTGGACCTTCAAATATTTCGTACTACATTTAATCATAAAGCTAAAATTTTAATTATTTCTGTGTTATGACTCTTCAAAAATCCAAAGGGAAGTAGTTTATTAAGTCAATTTCAAAGTAAAAAAGTAGCAAAAAGTCTTAAAAGCCAATTTGACTTTGCATATCTAAAGCCAAAAAAAATAGTTTAAACAATTTGTAAAAAAGAAATTGAAGACTTTAAGGAATTTTAAGGAACTCAAAAATGAAAAATCATTTAATGTAACTGAATTCTACAAATAAGTAAAGTTCCTAAATACATTCCCAGAATAGTCACTTAAGGCTTGAAACTAAAACTAGCAAACCACATAAACTATATAAGACTGACATCCAAGAAATAAATATAAATCAAAATCCGACCCCAGCATTAGCCACGGGGTAGGTGTTCCTCTTGAGGAAGGCAGGGATTCCTCTTCTGCCACCTGTTGGCCAACGATCATCTGTGATCCATTCTGGTTCTTGCCAGGACTCACCACCATGTTCACACCTGGCAGGCATGGAGCACTGCCCCTGGCCACATTGCAGAAGAGCAAAGGCCCAGGGGGGTAGACTAGCCATAGGCCATGGCACCAATGCAGAGAAATGGGGGTCAGGTTCAGCCCAGAGCCAAATATCCAACACTGCAAGAGGCAGTGCTGGAGGGGAGGGAGCAAATTAGAGGGGAGGGAGCGAGTGAGAGGGGAGGGAAGTGGTAAAGGTAAGTGTCCTTGGAAAGACCTTGGGTACCACCCACTGGGAGAAGACGTACAAAGATGGCTCCTCTGCTTCCTCCCGACTGGCTGAATAAAGACGGCAGTGAAGTGCTATGCTAACTCACACAGTCTAATTCCATCCTCCAGTAATTGGCTATGCCCAATTCTACCACCCTTTCTGATTGGGTGGGTCATGCGGCAATCCAACATTGTCCATCCCACCTTTCTCTCACTTTTCGCGGCAAACACGACAACGCCCGCCATCTTTAACAATGCGGCAGGACCACCTGGTGCAAAGCCCGCCAAGAATGTACCGGGCAAAAATCCCCGCCATGACGTCCACGTGACAAATTGCCATGATATCCAAATGACAAGGTCTGCCATATTGTCCCTGCGGCAAAACCTGTCAGGAAATGTATACGGCAAAGACAAGAGCCCGCCATGTTTTACACTGCGGCAAGTACTCCAGCCGCCATCTTTTACTATGTAACAGAATATTTGCACCGCCATGCTGTGCACTAGAACAAAGACACCACCATGATGTGGCCTTCCCGCCACATGAACACTGCGGCAAAATTGGGTCCGCCATTTTGGACACTCTAACAAAGCAGAGAGCCATGCTGAGCAATGCCGCAAACCCAAAACCGCCATTTTGAGCCCTGTGTCTAAGTGTTCTCCCTATCATTTTCGACCAGCCTCTTGTAACATGACACAAGACCATCCTGTTTTTCTACCTCATGATACCACAGTTCATGCAAAGCTCCTAACAAGCCCCAAGCCAGCTCATTCAAGACATTTAGCTAATGCAACACATATAACTAACTGCCTCTGCCTGTCCCGCTATCCATCTTAGCTCCCTAATTTATAGTTGGCACAAACAACCAGCCCCCAGCCGACTGACTAAAGTGGCCGCCATCTTTCCTCCCCAGCCTAACTAACCCCTTAGCCTAACTGCAAAGTCATCTCCCAGCCAAAGCCGCAGGTCCACTCACACAACACCAAACGTTTAGCAGCATAAATTTGTAGACATTCCAGATAGCACAACCAACACTTCCATCCATAAAAGGCCCCGATGGGCAATGAGAAAAAAAAAATCTAAACAGGTATCCACAGCCCCGATGGGCAAGGAAAAAAAAAATTAAGGCAGGTATCCGAGGCCCCGATGGGCAAGGGGAAAAAAAAAAATAAAAGCAGGTATCCGAGGCCCCGATGGGCCAAAAGTAATTTTTTTTTTAAGCAGGTATCCATTGCCCCGATGGGCCAGGGGGTTGGGGACAGAGAGGGGGACACAGCAGGTATCCGAGGCCCCGATGGGCTAAGGGGAAAAAAAAAAATAAAAGCAGGTATCCGCGGCCCCGATGGGCAAATTAAAAAAAAAATTAAAAGGCAGGTATCCACAGCCCCGTTGGGCAAAAATAATAATGATAATAATAATGATAATAATAATGAAACCGGTATCCGCAGCCCCGATGGGCAAAATATATAATAGAGAAGAAAAAAGAAAACTAAAATCTTTCCAATGAAAAATTCCTTGAAAATTGAAAATAGCCTAGAAATATCCCAAATACCTGAAAAATAGGGAGGAGGTGTCAAGAAAACACTTGAAGAAAGTTTAGAATTATTAAAATATTTTATGGAATTTTGGTGAATTTTCTTAAAGAAATACGCCATAAGAGGTGGTTGGGACTGGAAAATGTTCCAGAAAGAACCACACGGGCAAAGATATCCAACGTTAGCAAGCTTCCACCCCGGGAAAGGAAGAAATATGGCGGCAGCAGCAAATTGCAGGGCTTTAAGAAGTGAGGGGGAGGGGACCTGAGGGCGGAGGGAGTAGAAGAGGAGTGGCTTAGAAGATTGAAAGCCAGACATCTTAGTGGTTTAACTGGTTCAAAATTTAACCAGTAACAAGAAAAAGGGAGCTTTCAAGAAAACAGCAACATGTTAGAACACTAGACTGGAAGTAGGCTTCATTTCTTGACCACAAATTCAATGGGTTTTCAATGGGTTCTTATCTTTAAAATAGGGACGTTAAGTAAATCTAATTAGATCACTGTTGCTAAAATTCTCCACAAACAGTATAGCAAATGAAAGGGTTTTAGTTTAGTTTGGTTTTGAAATGGGAAGAAGGGGGAGGGAAAGCTTTGATATGTTGATAAAGAATCCCAATACCTCTTTCAGCCAGAGTGTGTAACTCCCTCACCAAACGTTTAAACCAAGGAAGCTAGGAAGGGCACTACATTAAGGTTAGAACCCTCTCCAAGGGACTTTCCCTTCCATTATCTAATAAGATAGTGCCCGTTTATTCCTATGTTTTACAGATAATGAAGCTGTTACATGATATGCACGAGGTCACACGCCGTGATTTTGAGACAGTGTATTTTCGATTCCAGCATTCTACCTTTGTATGGCCCCTGGTCATAGAAATTAGAAGTGCTTTTAAGTCAAATGGTGAGCAAGAGAAAGGAAGGAACAGAAGGTGATTTGCACAATGTCATCTTGGCCCCTAAATAATCGAGAAGCTATACTGTTTGTGACCCGTTTGCAGTTGTAAACCGTGAGTCCTTAATCTTTAGTATTTTCCTGTTTCCTCCATGAATCTGATGACCCCCGACATTGAACCAATCATAAGGGCACAGTAGTGAAGTTCACTCACTGGCAGTAACTTATAGGCAAAAGCTCGTATAAAAGCCAAAGTTGCCCCCGAAACCTGGCTATTTCAGTGAGAAGCATTTAATCTCATAAACTGTCCTATATTGTTTATCAAAGAAACAATGGAGAACCAGAGGGAGACAATGAAAACTAAGTATCACACAATGACTCCTAGAAAGTCAGAAGATACATTGCCCTCCCACTGGCTGAACTAGAAAGTGTAACTATTAACCCAAATACTATCAGGTAAGCATGCCTTCCAGTCTCCAGAAAATAAAGTATGTAAAATTTTCTTCCTTAAAGGATACACTCCATCTTCTAAGTGCTCTTGGTTCAGATACAAAAAAAAGTATCTGACTTGTCATTCCAAATGAGGGAAATTGTGTTGCACAAGTGGTACCCTTGAGAAGACAATGCTTAACACCAAGAGAATGTAGTAACAGAATTTCGGTCTGAAAGATAATTTTCCACAGGAGCCTTCCTGAAAAATTAAACTATAGAGCAAAAGCCTACAAACAAGACCTACCATGCTTCCCAGATTTGGGGCAGGAAATGGGATTATAATTCTGAATGTCTTTAAGATTTCACCTAATTTAAGTTTTCACAAATTTCTAGTGAAATAAATAGGGGGAAAGGAGTCTTGCTGTATAGGTTGGTAAATTGAGATTGAGGGATATTGATTTTTTATTTTTTTTTTACGTTTGGTTTAAAAGCTAGTGACAGCATGAGGATCCCAGAGTAGAGGTCCCTGGACTCATAGCTTTTGTTGCACTTTAGTGAAATAATTATGTTGATAAGATTGCCTTGTCTATTAGATTTCTCTAGTGAGAATTGTAGAATTTGTGTGGAGTTCTAAATCACCATAATGATCATGGTATATTTCAAAAATAACTATACCTGTAAAAGTCAGTCTCTACAACCACTTTGATATCACTCAGTTATCAGAGAAAAACAATGATTATATGAGTACTATTTCCTTAACATCTGGCCTTTCAGCCTGGACTTACCAGTAGGACTTAAAAAGCAAGCCAACTACCATCAGCAGCAACACTACCAGGTCACCTGAACTAATCTTAAACTCCTTCTCTATAGGCCATGAACTAAAAGTATCACCAAGAATCTGAACCCCCCCCATAGAATTTAATGTGTTTCAGCTTATAGTGTTTTTAGCATAGGTTACCAATCATTAGGGTAACTAAGCCTGCCTAATATGGCTCTGTCCAATAAAATTTTCTACAATTGTGGTAATGTTCTACACTTTTTAGACCTTGGGCTAAAGAAATTTTTCTTTTTTTAAAAAAATATTTTATTTATTTATTTGACAGAGACAGAGAGATCACAAGTAGGCAGAGAGGCAGGCAGAGAGAGAGAAGGAAGCAGGTTCCCTGCTGAGCAGAGAGCCCGACGAGGGGCTCGATCCCAGGACCCTGAGATCATGACCTGAGCCGAAGGCAGAGGCTTTAACCCACTGAGCCACCCAGGCACCCCTAAAGAAAATTTTTCTTAAACAAGACTCAGATCATCAACTACAAAAGATTGATAAATTTGACTTTTTGAAATTAAAATGGTTTGTTTCACAAAAACACCTTAAACGGTAAAAGACAAGCTATAAACTGGTTGTCTCAGAGTTCTGCAGCCAGGCTCTGGTTCCTAGAGAGCAGCCAAGCTAGCAGATTACTCCCATTGGCTCTCACAGTAATTTCTTTCACGGGATTGGGTGAGATTAGGCCACCAAAATGGTGACGACATGCTGATTTTAGATGACTCTCATTCACATCAGACACAGGACATTTTCAGGCTCTGGGCTATTAAGATCCACAGCCGACAGAGGCTAAAAGAAAGCAGAAGCAAGAAATCTATATTCTTTTGATACAAAAGTTTCCAAAGAGTCATTGCATTGAAAGTTATAACAGTGTTGCTACCTTTTCTTATAATGGGAAGTATAAAATTAGCCAGATATGGTGCATTTGACAAAAAAGAACTTGAAGAAATGGTTTCCGGGCCTGAAAAGGGAGAGGTGGTACATGGCCGTTATGAGGAATTTTCACATGAACTGTTGAATAAAAAAAATCTGCAACTACCTCTTTCTACCCATTATTCTAAATCTTCATTGCTAAATCACTACACTTCACATGGGCCCATGAATTTTATAATACATTTTAAGTGAATTACTTACATAGAAAGCTCTCCTCCAAATTTTTGCCTAAGATTGTGCACGCCTTGGAAAAGCCCTGTTCGCTCCTATCATTTATCACCTTTGGGCTTTAATTATTCTTCCCCCTCCCCCACCTTCAGACCTCAGTCCTTTACTTCACATTCTTCCCTTTGCCTTTACCACTACTACTTGGCTTTTTTCTGAGGCTATACCCTGACTTTGTCCACATCTTCTACTTTGAGCTCCCAAATGCATGGAATACAACAGGAATTATATGGGGGGAAGGAATCAAAACCTCTTTCTAAAAGATTCCAATTATTCTACTTCTGGGCTTGTCATTTTGTTAACCTGTACTTCTATCCTGCTAAACTAGTTCAAAAAAAGGCAAGAACTACCTGACTTAGCCGGCAGATGGCAGCATGAAATTATCAAAGAAACACTGAGCCAGACTGCAGAAAAGGAGCCAAGGTCTTATACTGATTCCAACTAAGGTCTGAGTTGAAAGAGGAAACATCTTATTGATACAAATTCAGTAGCAGAAGAGTGAAAGAAAAATACTCACATCCCTCTAATTCGAACAGTCCCCCTGAGTGGGAGTTTGTCCTTGGCTTCAATGCAGTGCCACTTAAAGAGGACTTTCCTAAAGTGTTCAAAGTCAATTTAGCAGACTGGTGGGGGCCTTAAAGGCATCATTAGTGAAAAATGGTCAAAGAAATGAGGACATATTATGGATATGAGTATACTCGGGGAAGGACTCTTTACAATTCATAAGGACTGTCTACAGTGGGAGAAAAATGATAAGCTTTGTTGTGTGTGGCTTTATATAAATAAGGATGTCTGAATACTCTGAGCTGTCCAAGATGGAACGAACTACCCCCAAAACTGGCGAGATGCCAATCTCTGAAGGTAGGAAAGCCAGCGATAGATTTCATGGGTATGCTATGAGGAGAATCCTCAGAGAGAAAAGTTGGGCCCCATGCCCTGTAAGGATCTTCTAACTAGCTCAAGATCCTATATATGGGATCTTACCCCTTCTATTTTTGTAAGGTTGTAATAAGTGATTACTACTATCACATAATAAGTGATCACTATGATTACATAGTAATAAATGATTTTTACGATCAATCGAAGGCCAAAAATTTAGATAACCTAGATGAAATGGACAAATTTCAAGAAACACACAAACTACCAAATTTGCCTCAAGAAGAAATAATAAATCTAAGCAAACCTATAATCAAGTAAGGAGATTGAATCAGTAACAAAAAACTTCCCCAAAAAAGAAAAATCCAGGACCAGAGGGCTTCACTGGGAAATCTACCAAAATTTTGAGGAAAAGTTAACGCCAGTCATTCTCAAACTTTGCCAAAAAACAAAAGTAGGAAATACCTCCCAACTTATTCTATGACACCAAAGCTGGATGAAGACACCACAAAAAAGGAAAGCTACAGGCCAATATTTTTTATGTACACAGATGTAGAAATTCTCAGCAAGATATTAACAAACCAAATCCAGCACCATATAAAACATGTATACACCATGACCAATTGGAATTTATCCCAGGAATGCAAGAGTACTTTGACATCTGAATATCATGATCATCTTTCTTTATTATTTTTTTAGATTTTATTTGTTTGTCAGAGAGAGAGAGCGTGCACAAGCAGGGGTAGTGGCAGACAGAGACAAGCAGGCTCCTTGCTGAGCAAGAAGCCCAATGTGGGACTCTATCCCAGGACCACGGGATCATGACCCGAGCTGAGGGCAGATGCTTAACCAATTGAGCCACCTAGGTGTCCCTGAATATCATGATAATCTTAATTGATATAGAAAAAGCATTTGATAAAATCCAACATTTTACCATCATAAAAATAATCACAAGCTATAAATAGAAGGGAACTTCCTAAATATGGTATAGGGCATTTGTTTTTGTTTTATTTTGTTTTAATAAAAAAAAAACCCACAGCTAATATTACACTCAATAGTAGAATTCTGAAAGTTTTTCCCCTAAAACCAAGAACAAGAATGCTCACTTTCACCACTGCTTTCAACATTGTCCTAGAAGAGCTAACCCAAGCAATTAGGCAAGGAAAAGATATAAAAGACATCCAAATTGGAAAAGTAGAAGTAAAACTATTTCTATTCATAGATGACATGATGATATATATATGTATAATCTTAAAGCAATCAATAATACTATTAGTGCTAATAAATAGCAATCAATAATACTATTAGTGCTAATAAATGAATTCAGCAATGATACAAGATACCAAATCAGCCGTATTTCTATACATTAGCAATGAACAATTTGAAAAGGAAATTATGAATATTATGTACAGTAGCCAAAAGATGGAAACAACCTAAATGTCCATCAACTGATGAATGGGTAAACAAAATGTGGTATAGCCATACAACGGAATATTATAGAACAATAAAAAGAACAAGACTGAGATATGCTACAAGGTAGATGAACCTCAAAAACATGATACTAATTCAAAGAAGCCACACACAAAAAGGCCACATATCACAAGATTCTATTTATATGAAATATCCAGACAGTGCAAATCCATAGAGTCAGAAAGGAGATTCATGGTTGCTTGGGGCTGGAGGGAGTGAGGGGAATGGAAAGCTGCTTAATGGAAGAAGTTTCCTTTTAAGGTCATGAAAATGTTCTGGAACCAGATATTGGACATGGTTGTACAACATTCAAATGTACTAAATGTCACTGAATTGTACACTTTAAAATGGTTCGAATGGTAAATTTTGTGGTATGTGTATTTTATAACAATTTAAAAAAGAAAATGTTGGCAAAAATGGGGGAGGTCATGGACATATTGGGGCCCTGACCTACCATTTGAATAGTTTGATTACCCTGATAGAGAGAAGTCCAGCAGCTTCCAGCCATTCCAGCTACACCAGCTAAGGTACTAAACCAGTGACCAAAAACTATCTTGGGTTTTCCAACCACAGTCAAGCTCCTGGTTGAAAGATGCTGCATGAGTGACTCCAGACAATGCCACATTAATCAGAACTGCCCAGTTGAGCCTAGCCAATCCACAGAATCATGATAAATAATGAATTGTTGATGTTTTAAGCCAAAAAAAGTAGAAAAATAATGTAGCCGTGGGTGATTTGACAGCACATCAAAGTTTACTTCTCCAGAAAGGATGAAATAGGAAGAGACTGTAGCTCACCTCTTTTTTTTTTTCAAGATTTTATTTATTTATTTGACAGAGAGAGATAACAAGTAGGCAGAGAGGCAGGCAGAGAGAGAGGGGGAAGCAAACTCCCCACTGAGCAGAGAGCCCGATGCGGGGCTCGATCCTAGGACCCTGGGATCATGACCTGAGCCGAAGGCAGAGGCTTTAACCCACTGAGCCACCCAGGCGCCCCTCATTTTCTCTTGTTTTACTTCTTGAGAATATATCTGAACAGAGATTCATTCCAGAGTGTGCCAGTGAGCACCTCTGAAATCTGGGATGCCGGCCTTTAAATTCTATCTCGTCTCTGTCCATCTGGTCTGTCTCTCTCTGTCTCTGTCTCTGTCTCTGTCTCTCTCTCTCTCACACACACACACACACACACACACACACACACACACACGAATACACATACTTCTGAGCTACAGTGGCACAAATGCATAGCACTTGCTCTGGGACTAAAACTTCAGAGCTCCTTCCTCAACACTTCTCCCTCCTTGCTCCACACGTCCCCTCTTACTCTTGGACACTTACTTCTGCCCTTGCTCCTATCACTCTACCCTACTAACTTCCCACACCTGCACCCACACTTACGTACTCCTTTTTTTTTTTTTTTAAGATTTAATTATTTATTTGACAGAGATAGAGAGCACAAGTAAGCAGAGCAGCAGGCAGAGGGAGAGAGAGAAGCAGGCTCTCTGCTGAGCAGGGAGCCCGATGTGGGGCTCGATTCCAGGACCCTGGAATCATGACCTGAGCCGAAGGCAGACACTTAACCAACTGAGTTACCCAGGCACCCCACTCACTTACTCCTTATCTTCACTCACTCTTTTCTTCCTTATCTTTTCTCATCCCTTACTTTCCCCCATTTCAAAATCCCAAATCTCTAGCCCTATGTGGGAGCTGACTCGAATAACAAGTTTTCTCTTCATCAGAAAGAGATCAATCTGAGAAGAAAGATAAGCATATTCCAGACTCATTCTCCTTTTCTTCTATTTTCTCTCCTCCCCATTCCTTCCCCAGGTTTCACTTAGAAGTGGCATTATTTGCAGGGCACCTGGGTGGCTCGGTTGGTTAAGCATCTGCCTTCGGCTCAGGTTGTAATCCCAGGGGCCTGGGTTGAGCCCCTTGCTGCTCAGTGGGAAGTCTGCTTCTCCCTCGCCCTCTGCCCCTCCCCCTGCTCATGCTCACTCTCTCTCTCTCTCAAATAAATAAATAATAAAATCTTAAAAAAAAAAGTGGCATTATTTGCTAAAACCAGGGTTGTGGCATCAAACATAAGGAACAATCAAGTATTTTGGTGAAAAATATGACCTACCCACTCAAGCTATATGAAGAAATAGCTGAAGAAACAGAAATCAAGGATAGTTGAACACTCAGACATGCATCTTTTTTGGTTAATAAGTAATGGGTAAAGCCTTGAATAAGTAAATTAGGAGGTAAGTCTGGAGAGAAGTGTGAATGAAGTGAATTGGGATTCAATAGGAAATGTAATTTCATTATGTGTCTGTGATATATACTGAAACTCTTGGAGCTTATTTTATCTTTTTTAAGGTGAAGCGCACCATTTTTGTACTTTGTGGGGGCAGGCATAAGGGATAAGCAATGCCAAAGAGGTTTCGAACAGGAAATATCTCCTGCTCCCCATCTAGAATCTCTGGTGAATTTCAACTCACTATCATACTTATTGTAGTTTAACCAATTGTTCTTCCAAGGGCATGTCCATTAAATCCCTTGGAAATCAAGCCACAGGAAGAGTTATATAGGGCAGAGTCACCCTCTCAGGTTGTGACTGGAAATCCTCCCTCCTTCCTCATAGCGGGCACTTGGGGCCTTGACAGCAAATGAGTTTTGCTGGAGCCAGTGTGACATACATACAGGTAAGAAAATGAGGAGACTGGTAAAAATAGGTCTCACATTGAAAGACATAAATGGGGTATCCTGAACCTGGAGATAGATCTGTTCTCCTACCCATGGAAAGCCAATGAAAATATAATAATAATCTAATCAATAGAACAGAGGTCAAGATTCACTGTTGTTGTCATGGAAAACATAGATCAAGGAATCAGGAGACATTTGCAGTTCTACAACTTGCTGTGTAACTTTGGACAAATCATGCCCATATTATGGAACTCAGTTTCTTAAATAAGAATTGGGGGAACTGGACACATAATCTCTAAGAGTTTTCAGATATGAAATCGCTGTCTAAGTGGAAAAATGGTCCACATTCCATTTATTAATAGCCAGGAAATTAATATCTTGATATCTTAGGTTTTAGATATCAAGTAAATAAATTAGGGTGGGGGTAGACAAGGTTCCTGAGAGAGATGCATGTCTCAGGAAAGGAGAGATGCAAGGAAATAGCTTCACCTGCTTTCTAATTTTTCTGAAGGCTCACTTCTCCTTTCCTACCCAGTGCCACCAGCACCCTGCTTTTGGTCTAGTCTTAGGTGTGGACACCTGCCTATGCTTTGGAGATATAAGGCCTAGGCTGATACTTCTCAAAATGGTATCGAGATAATTGGGATCCCCATGGATCTGTCACAGAAAATTCAGTGGATCTTGGTGCTGTAATCAGCCCAGAGTCAAGGTCAAAGGGAGGAAATCTTCATCAGGTTGGCTGAGCCTGGCTGCAGTGAGTCCTCCACTCACTGCCCTTGGGGATTCAAGTACAGCCCCTCTCTTGTCTCTTGGCAATGCTTCTTCTACCAGTTTCTGTCAGCTTGCTCTGGTACCAACCTAGAAAACCCAAGTGGAGCCATTTAATCACTTCCTAGAAAAATGATTGACATAACTCATAGAGTGCCAAGAAAGCAATGCTATGTACAACTTAATTTAAGATTCTGTTCCCATAACCACATACACTTTACTTTCAGTACACATATATATACACATTAGACACATATTCACACACAACAGACAAAGACACATACAGAGGGGGGAAATGTGTGTGTGTGTGTTATGTCTTTCCCAGATAGCCCTTTCTGACTAAATATATATATATACTTTTGCCTTACCTCATTCTCACTCTTTCAGGGGATTTTCTCTTCTAACTTCACATCATTGGATGTATTTTCTCGGGAGGGAGACCCATGGAGATCTGGGGAGATTGCCCCTCCGTTAGAAAGTATGGACTTGAATGTCTCACCTCTTTTGATGTTTTGGCTTCATGTGAAGTACAGACACAAAGGCTAGAGAGAAGGAAGAGGAATAAAGTAGAGGAATTTCAGGATAGGGAGGGGAAGAGGATAGAAGAGGAACTAAAGGAAGGTTATAAAAACTTCTCCGTGAGGCATCTATTCCCTATTTTTTTGAGGAGGGTAGTGGTGAGAAAAGCCTCAGGAGTTACACTCATCAATATTGGCCTCATATTCTCCAATAAAAGGATTAGTGAGAAAGTTGAGCACCAGAGCTGTACAACAGGGTAAAGACAGCACTTTATGCTACCCTACCCTCCTCTTGACTTCCTCTTTAGGAGCCCTGGGGGGAAGGGAAGGTCAGTTTCTTGGGTTGAAGGATTGCCTTGTTTGAAACTGAATAGACCTTTGTTCTATCCTAAGATAGGCAAATCTTAAAGAATGGTGATTTTCCTAAAAAGTCCGTAGCCAAACCCCAGGATAGAACAAAATCAGTAGGGAAAGCTAGGTATCTCCCCTCCATGGAGAACAAATGCTTAGAGTTGGAGAGCATTACTGAGTTGGAGCTTTGTTTGCCCCAGGCAGTTGAACTACCTGTAGAGTTCAGAGGGAAGCACTGTTATTCCATCTCTCAGAGCTACTGCCCCCTGGACCAGGCTCAACTACTTACATTCCGCCTTTCAGCCCCAACCCGCCCCCCCTCCCCCGCCTGTGAGTTTCCTGTGCAAATAACCTACCCACCCGCTCTAGGACCTCAATACGCACTTCAACCTGGTTGGTGCCATCCTTCTCAGTAAAATTCTTTTGCCTTCCTTCTAGAGGGTCCCCCCATCAGCCAGGCCTTTTAGCTGTTCATTGTGAGATGAGGAGAGGTGACCTGGATTCCATTGCCCTTTGTCCCCCTACCCCAAATACACATATTCACAGGGCAATTGTAGCCTACCTGGCTTTCCCCTGGCACCACAATCTTTATGCTTCTTTTGGGTGTGGTAACCAGGATGGGATACTCTGCAATAGGCACTAGGTGAAAGTTGGTAGAAAACTAAGAAATGGCTGAGGTGGATATGGGCCACATGACTGCAGGACAAAGGGATCAAAAGCCGAAGATCTCTTCGAGATCTTCCTACTGCCACTGCCATTTCTTTCCTCAAGTGTCACTTCTTCACTTTCACCTTCTATATCCAATCCCTCTCCCATGCTTGCACCAGCAGGGGATCAAGGAGGTATTGATTGGTCTTCTGCAAGAGCAGCCCTCTTCTCTGACTGATGGCAAAGTTGCAAGGAAAAAATATTTTTATCCAGTGAAAGGTAGCTCCTCTAAGTCTGAGCCAATCCAAAGTTAAGTTGGGCTGTTCCCAAGACCAGGGGAAGGAGGGGATGCTGGCATGGGTAACAAAAAATAAACTATCAGTACTCCAGGTTTCTCACCCCAAGTTTAAGTATAGAAAGTCTCGGTTGAAGGGCAATTCTAATCTAAATCCTTTATTTTTATAGTGAAGGAAACTGAAGCTCAAAGACATACCCTCACTTGCTGAGCAGGATATTTAGGATGGGGTACCTGGAAATAGGCATGAGGTACTTGGGAATAGGCATGTGGAAAGGCAGGATCAGAGCTGGGGTTAAAATTCAGGTTTCCAGTTTTCTTATCCAGTATGGTCCTCATTGCCACTGCTGGACTCCACTTCCTTTAAGTGAAAATTTTGCAGAGCTGGAAAGGGATTAGGCTGTGTGCATCCCACTTGGTCAAGAAAGAGCCAAGAAAGCAACTGAGTACCTTTCTAGGCTGACCTTTTGGGTAAGTGGACAGGTCTTTTGAGGTTTAGTGTTCATGTTTACTGTTGCCCCAGTTTTTAAATAAAAATGTCATCATATGGAGCATACATTCTCTAGTTGTTCATAGTCTCAACAACTCCCTATTGTCTTCTCCCTGATGACTTAATTCATTTATGTTACTTCTCTGGAGCCCGGAAAGTATTCGATTGGCTGACTGGTGTTATTTGAGGGCAGGGACTAAGACAGATTCAGTATCTCTTTATCTCCAAATAGGAAATGGTAAGGAGAAGGCATTAGACTTCCCACCCATGTACTTCAAAGTATATCTTTTTGTGACTACGTGTCACAACTTTTAAAGACTACCTTTAATCTTCATTAAACATTTATTTCATCTGGATATAAATTGTGTGTGTGGAGAGAGGCTGCCAGAAAAGAAAATGGAGGAGACAAGGAGTGATTTATTTATTAAGAACTCTCCTTTCTCATAAACCTAGAGGACATTATGCTAAGTGAAAGAAGCCAGACACAGAAGGACAAACATTACATGATATCACTTATATGAGGAATCTAAAATAGTCAAACTCACAGAAGCAAAGAGTAGAATGGTAAGTTGCCAGGGGTTAAAGGGAGGGGGAAGTGGGCACAAAGTTTTTTTTATCCAAGATGAATAAATCCTAGAGATTTCCTGTGCAGCATAGTGCACAATGCAATAGTTAACATTACTGTGTTGTATTTGCTAAGAGGATAGATCTTATCTTAGCTTATCACAAAAAAATAATAAATAACAGGATAGGAGGAAAGTTTTAGAGGTGATGGATATGTTTATGGCATAGACTGTAGTGATGGCTTCATGGGTGTATACTTATCTCCAAACTTATGTTGTATACATTAAATAAATATGGCTTTTTGTGTGCAATCATACCTCAAAAATTAGTTTTTAAAAAATGGTAAATAAGGTGGGAGGAGGCGACTGACCTCTTTCCTCCTGAAATTCCTGCCTGGGTTTCTTGTTGTGGTGATGGTACCATCAAAGGGCATACCTATAGTCTGAGCCATACTGCTTAGCACAAAAACAATTTGATATTCTAACTCTGTGGTGCTTTAGTATGGCATTTTACCCTTTTTCACATGTGTAACTACTCTCACTTTTCTGAACTACTATATAACCCTGTGATTTAGATGGAGCAAGGAGGAGGAAACATGTTCAGAGAGGTTATTTGTTCAAGTTTATGAATATGTGAATAGCCAATAGGCCCCCAGCTCTACTCCTGACTTCGAGTCTGATCATTTCTTCTATACTAAACTGATATTTTTCTGGAAGTGTTTCATTTGTTAGTATGTCTTGTCTTCACGATGAGTCTATGAATTTTTGGAAGACAGGGATCATGTATTACTTATCTCTGTATTCTTTAAAGCATCAATCACAGAGTCTTCCATGAGGCACTCAATAATTATTCGTGGTTAGTAGATTATCCAGTATATCCACTCTGTCTTGCTCCCAATACTGGATATCATTTATCTCTAACTTCTAAGTGTCCATGTTTAAACTTTCGCTTTAATAAGTCTTTGCTAGGCGTGAAAATACATTTGCAGGGCACTGTGCTAGGCTCTGCTCTGGAAATTAAAGCTGAATTTTTTTAGATCTAGGCTTTGTCTTTCCTGGGGAATGGAAGTGGAAGATTAAGAGAAGACATGGCATCAAGTTGGTGGTATAGCTTCCTCAGGACAACCTGGCCAAATTTACTATAGAGATAGGCTTATTCTTCTGAGTGAAAAATTTGACCCTGTTGTGTTTATTCTACCTAAAATAGCTACCTTGGAGTTCCTGGGTGGCTCAGTTGGTTAAGTGTCCCACTCTTGATTTGGGCTTGGATCATGATCTCAGGGTCATGAGATTGAGCCCTGCATCAGGCTCCATGCTCAGCAGGGAATCTGCTTGAGATTCTTTCTCTCCCTCTCCCTTTCCTAGGCTTCCTTCTGTGAAGCCTAACAGATTTTAGTGGTATGATAGGCAGAAATTTAAGATGGCCTCCTAAGATTCCTGGGTTCCTCCTGTACACACACCTTTTATCAGTTATTTGATCAAACACTAATCTAGTGCTGCCGTGAATAGATTTTGCAAATGAAATTAAAGTCCTAAATTACTTGACCATAAAATAGAGAGATTTAGTGGGTATGCCTGATCTAACCAATGAGATCTTTCTTTAAAAGTAGAAACTTTTCTCCAACTAGTGGCAGAACAGGAAGTCAGAGATTTGAAGTACTAGTGGGATTTGATGCATAAGAAGTTTTTTGTTGTTGGTTTGAAAATGGAGAAGAATAAATGGAAAGGAATGTGAGCAGCTTCTTGGAGCTGAGAGTGGCCCCTGATTGACGGTTTGCAAGAAAATGGGGACCTCAGTTCTGCGTATGCAAGGCATTGAATTTTGTTAACTTGCTTGAGCTCAGAAGAAGACCCTGATGCCCAGATAAGAACTGCGGCCCCAGGCAATACCTTTATTTTAACCTCTATTTTAACCTTGTGAGACCTGAGCAGAGGATTCAGCTAAGCTATACCAGACCTCTAACCCATGGGAACTGTGAGCTAATAAATGGCTATTATGTTAAGCCACTAGGTTTGTGTTATTTTGTTATGTTAGCAATAGAAACTAGTGCCTAGGTGATCTCCTAGGATGAGCCTGAGGGTTTTGGCACTCAAGAGTGCGGAAAGAGGAGCTCTATAAAGCAAGGGGCTATGAAAAACAAACTCACCTATTTGAATATTTTGTTGATGGACTGGGTCTCTGCTCAAGGAAGGGTAGGTAAGTCTCTTCCTTCCCTCTCCCTATACTCCATCCCATGAACAGGACCTTCTTCTTCTAAGACCTAAGGCTCAGATCAGTCCTATTACTGCTATGGTTCAGTTCTACAAAAGTTAAATAGATTTCTACAGTCTGGCCTGAGAACCATGCATAATGTTGTTTCTACGGGAAAATGATCCTGAGTTCCCAATAACTTAAAATCAAGTTTTTGGAATAAAACCCATTCATCCCAAAGATGGACTGTACTCAATTTAAAAGAATATAAAGCCATAAGAACCTGAGAACTGTTATTTGGGAGGGTGGAGGGGAGAGGAGAAATCTGCATTTTAGCAAGGGCGTATATAGTGAAGCATATCATGGATCTAGATCCTAGTTGCCTGTGTTTCTTTTTCTTTCTTTTTTTTTTTTAAGATTTTATTTGTTTGACAGAGAGAGAAAGAGAGAGAGAGAGAGCGCACACACCCACCCACCCACCCCCACACACACACGAGGGGGAGGGGCAGGCAGAGGGAGAGGGAGAAGCAGGCTCCCCATTTGAGCAAAGAGTCCAACGCAACGCAGGGCTCTATCCCAGGACCCTGGGATCATGACCTGAGCCAAAAGCAGACACTTAACCCACTGAGCCACCCAGGTGCCCCGTTCCTAGCTCTGTCACTTGCCAGTTGTGTGACTTTGGGTAAATTGTTTAATCTCTCAGTACCTCTTGTTCTCCATCTATATAATGGGATAATAGTATCAATTTCATAGGGTTTCTGAACAAATAAAAGAGCAGATATATGTAAAGCTCTTAGACCAACACCCAGCATATAATGCTAAGTGATAATTATTACTGTTATAAAGCCTCAGAAACTTTATTCTTTTTCTTTTCTTATTTTTTTAAAATTTTTCAGAAACTTTTTTATAGTCTCTTTTGGCTCTTAGCTTCCTTAGACATACCAGTTAGCCTAAATCATTTTAGGGGCGCCTGGCTGGCTCAGTTGGTAGAGCATGAGACTCTTGATCTTGGGCTTGTGAGTTTGAGTCCCACATTGGGTGTAGGGATTAAAAATAAAATCTTGGGGGGTGCCTGGGTGGCTCAGTCAGTAAAGTGTCTGCCTTCGGCTCAGGTCATGATCCCAGGGTTCTGGGATCAAGCCCCTCATTGGGCTCCCTGCTCAGCATGGAGTCTGCTTCTCCCCCTCCCTCTGCTGCTCCCCCTGCTTCTGCTCGCTCATACGCTCTCTCTCTCTCAAATAAATAAATAAAATCTTCTTAAAAAATCTTGGGGAAAAATTTAAATCTGTTCTTCTCTAAATCTTTAGTTATTTTAGCATCTGGGAATTTACAGTCTTGGAATATTAGGACCATCTTTAATCCATTCCACCCAGAGATTCTCTAGGCTAAGGCCAAGTTAGGATGTTCTTTTTACCTAGACCAAATTCTATTACCTAAATAGAGGCCTGATACCTTTCTGTATGGTTACCAAGGAAGAGAAATTCTTGTTTGTTTGTTTAAGTGGAAGAGTATAAAAGTGAAGAGAATAAACCTGGAAATGACTTTTAAGACCTCAGGCTTTAGGGTATGCCTAGAATCTAAGTTTAAAGTGTGAAAGTGATCTGATTGGGAAAGCCTGAGATCTGAGTGAGTGTATTGTGACTAAATTTTGAATTTTGCTTTTCACCCTATGGTCGAAGCTTTCGAACCTAATTCAAAATGCACACCCTATTTGAGCCAAAGTCCAACACTCTGGCGTATCAAAAACAAATAGCCATTCTTGACACAGAAGGATCTAGTTTTAAGAACAGTAAAAGGTAACTTAAAAAGCTTACTAAAGAAGCCACAAGAGGCATTGGGTGGCACATAGTTTTTTCTTAACGTTTTTATGAGATAAATGCAAATAAATCAGAGACATGTGTTTTGTATTTTCCTGAAATTAGGCAGTGAGCTCCAGTTCACAATTGAATAGACTGAGGTCTTCATTTAGAGGTGATCAATAATACAATTATTATTCTACTTGGCAAAAAACAAAAGGCTGGCAATGAACCTATGAAAAGGAACTCTAGTATATCCCAGCACAATGTGTATACATCATTTAAATAAGGATGTAGTTACTCTCTCCTGCTTCTTTTATCCCTTTCAGGTGTTGACTGTATTTTTGGAAATATCCAGGAAAGCAGATTTTGAGTGGTGTGAGGGAGGACAAAAAATGAAACCTATCCAAACATACCTCTTATAGCTCCAGCACTGTGAACCAAGGAGACTGGCAAGCCCCTGTGTATAAAGGTTGCAGGATGTAGTGAAAAGATTATGAAACCTGGATTGTAGTCCTGACTACCATTTAGCATAACCTCAGTTTTCTCATGTGTAAAACGAGAATACCAATCTCTGCTTTATGAAACTCAAATGATTATTGTGAACGTCCAATGAGATCATGGGTGAGAACATGCTTGTAAACTATAAAGCACTGTGCAAACCCCAAAACTTTCCCTCGTCTGTGCATTATCTCATGCATTTATCACAATACTTGGCACTATACAAAGTGAGGTCTTACTGGTATATCTCATCTACCAGACTGTGAAGTCATTAAAGGCATGGAACATATCCGTCCTTTTCACTGCTATACCCCTGCACCTAGATCAGAGCCTGACATGAAGTAGGTAGGTATCCAATAAATATTAAATTGATCATAAGAAGTTCATATTAAAAAGGCACAGTTTTCTTTTATGGCCCTTAATATTTTTTCCCAGACTTTTCTCATCACTGGTGCTCCTTCTGTTTCAGAACCCTACTGCTTGACACTTTCCTGTTAAAAAATACTCTGGGGAAAATAACTAATAACTTTACTTACAAGATGTCAAGATGGACAATACTTACTGGGATATTTTCCTCTTCCTCTTGAGGAATTAGCATTCTAATAGGAGTGAAGAACTTAGGCTAAAGGGACAATGTCTAATGGTTGGAATTTCAGGCAATTGTGGGTAATTTATGAGTTTATGCAAGAAGCCTTTGGGAGTCACTGATTTCCAGAGCCAGGTAGGGTGAAGTATGGCATTGGCCCTAGATGCAAAATTTAAGAGAGCATCAAAAACTCAGTAATCAAGATAAATGATATTTTAATATTTGTTTGCTTTCTTAGTTTTATTGAGATATAATTTATATACCATAAAGCTCACTCATTTAAAGTGTACAATATAGGGTTGCTTGGCTGGCTCAGTCAGTAAAGCATGTGACTCTCGACCTCAGGGTGATAAATTCAAGTCCCATGTTGGGTGTAGAGTTTACATAAAAAAAAAAAATTGTAAAAAAAATAAAGTCTACAATACAATAGTTTTTGGTATATATACAGAGTTGTGCAATCATCACCATAATCTATTTTTAGAACATTTTCACTGCCCCAAAAAAGAAACATTGTAGCCTATAAGAGTCAGTTCCCATTCTTGTCAACCCCCAGCCTCTCTCCTCCCAGTTGTAGGCAACCACAAATGTTTTGTCTGTATAGATTTGTCTGTTCTAGACATTTCATGTAAGTGAAATTATAAAATACGTGGTCTTCTGTGATTGGCTTCTTTAATTTAGTATAATGTTTCCAAAATTCATCCATTGTGTGGATATACTACATTTTGTTTATCCATTCATCAGTTGATGGACATTTGACTTGTTTCCACTCTTTGAGTACTATGAATAATGCTGTTACGAACAAGTTTTTGTGTGGACATGTTTTCCATTCTCTTGGACATATACTTAGGAGAACTGTTGGGTCATATGTTAACTCTAGGTTTAACTTTTTGAGGAACTGCCAAAGTATCCCTCGTTTTACATTCCCACCAGAAATATATATATGAGGGTTTCAACTTCTCCATATTCTTGCCAATGATCATTGTCTTTCAGTTATGGCCATTCTAGTAGGCATAAAGTCATGAATGCAAGATTTTTTTTAAGGTTAAAATTAATGCAAAAATCCATGATGAACAAAATATTGACATTTTAAATAAAGACAGAACCTGCAGTTCTGTGCTGAGCCATACTAGAGCCTGAGCAAAGGAAATATGTATGTTCCCATATACATGTTTCTATTTCTTTTTAATGAAAATAAAATGAAAAAAAAAACACTTTGAAAGTACCTTTATGAATGTGAAGAGATATGAATATTCTTCCTGAATTTGAATATAAATTAAAAAGAGAAGTAAAGGGACGCCTGGGTGGCTCAGTTGGTTAAGCAGCTGCCTTTGGCTCAGGTCATGTTCCCAGGGTCCTGGGATCGAGTCCCGCATCGGGCTCCTTGCTCAGCGGGAAGCCTGCTTCTCCCTCTGCCTCTGCCTGCCTCTCTGCCTGCTTGTGCTCTCTCTCTCACTCTGTCTCTGACAAATAAATAAATAAAATCTTTAAAAAAAAAGAGAGAAGTAAATTGGAACTGTACAAACAACCAGATAAGAGCACCAATTATTATAGAAAAAAAGTATCAAATAGAAATTAACAAAATTATAGATATCCTAATTTCATATTTGAAATGAAGATATAAAAAATTACATGAAGTGCCCTCAAAATTTTAATTTTTAATCAGAGAAAAGTTATTGTCTATGAATGCTTCTGATTTACAAAGAGAAACAAATGACTTGGCTCATATTCTGATGACTTAAGTCCTATATAAATTTTATCTGAAATAGTTTTAAGAAGCATGCAAAATTATAACAACACAGACTACAACTGACTCAATAACTGACTCAATAAAATAACCGACTCAAGAAGAAATAAAACATTTGAATGGATCTTTAAAGGTGAAGAGATAGAATTAGTAATCAATGAAAAGCCCATAAAGAGAAGCTCAGGCCCAGATGACTTAACTGGTTAATTCTACCAAATGTTTAAAGAAGAATTAACGGTCCTTCACAAACTCTTCACAAAAAATAGAAGAAGAGGGAACAATTTCCAACTCGTACTCTGAGACCAGAATTATCCTGATATCAAAACCAGAGAAAGACATCATTAGAAATGAAAACTACTGCTATCTCTTATGATTAGAAACACAAAAAGCTTCAACAAAATACTATCAAGCTGAACCTGGAAACATATAAAGGGGATTATATGTCATGAAGAAATGGAATTTACTTCAGAAATACTAGATTGGTTCAACATATAAAAATCAATCACCCTCTTAATAGAATAAAGTGCAAAAACTGCATGATCATCTCAGTAGATGTAGGAAAAAACTTTAACAAAATCTAAAACCCTTTCATGAAAAATAAAACAAAACAAAGTAGG
This sequence comes from Potos flavus, assembly GCA_028534135.1. NCBI lineage: Eukaryota > Metazoa > Chordata > Mammalia > Carnivora > Procyonidae > Potos > Potos flavus. The sequence goes on from CM052901.1 coordinate 53,875,395, forward strand.
AATAAAAGGGAATTTACACAAACTGAAAAAGGCCATCTTTGGTAGGCTGAATAATGGCTCCTGTCCTAATCCCTAGCAACCGTGAACATGTTACCTCACATAGTAAAATAGACTTAGATGTGACTAAGATCTTGAGATGTGGAGATTATGCTGGAAAATTCAGGTGGGCCCAATGTAATCATAAGTTTCCTTATAAGAGGGAGACAGGATCGAAGTCGAAGAGAGAATATGAGAGACTAGGGATGATGCTACACTGTTGAATTTGGAGATCGAGGAAGGGGCCCATGACCCATGCAGCCTCTAGATGCAAGAAAATGCAAGGAAACAGATTCTTCCCTAGCACCTTCAGAAGAAACACAGACTTGCTGACACCTTGATTTTAACTAAGTGCAACTGATTTCAGATTTCCTATCTCCAAAAATGTTAAGAGAATAACGTTGTATGACACTCAGTCACTGACTCTGCAGTAATTTGTTATAGTGGCAATCGGAAGCCAATACTTCACCAATAAAAATCCTTTCTTCTTAGGTCAGGAATAAACCAAGGATGTTTTCTCTCACTACTACTACTACTACTACTACTACTACTACTACTACTACTACTACTTCTTCTTTTTCTTCTTCTTCTTCTTCTTCTTCTTCTTCTTCTTCTTCTTCTTCTTCTTCTCCTTCTTCTTCTTCTCCTTCTTTTTAAAAAATATTATTCATTTGAGAGAGAGACAGAAAGAGCACAAGCAGGGCGAGAGGCAGAGGGAGAGGGAGTAGACTCCCCGCTGAGGTGGGAGCCCGATGTGGGGCTCCATCATAGGACCTGGAGATCATGACCTGAGCCAAGGGCAGACACCTAACCATCTGAGCCACCCAATCATGCCCTCTTTTTTTTTTTTTTTTTTAAGATTTATTTATTTATTTGAGAGAGAGAGAGAGCGCACAAGTGTGAGGGGCAGAGGGATTTCTTTTTGGGGTAATGAAAACATTCTGAAATTAGATAGTGGTGAGGGTTACACAAATCTGTGAGTATACTAACAATTACTGAATCATACTCTTTGAAATGATGAATGTTATGGTATGTGAATTATATCTCAAAAAAAAAAAAAAGAACTTCAGGACAGGTCAACTTTACACAGAGAGAGTTGTGTGATTTTACATGTCTCATGATATACCGTCATTCTATATAAATGCCCTCAGTGGTTCAAAGTACATTTATAGATTTCTTCTTGTTGCTGTTCTTCTCATGCCCTACATCACTTAGTACAGTGCCTTGCAAAATATATGATCTTATAAATCATTTTAGGTTGAAATGTATGTATTATATGTATTAAATGCTTTTTAATCTCCTTGAGCTCCCTAATAAAAAATATTACTCAAACCTCATGTTTTATTTTTCTCCCCTCATTCATAAATTCCCTGAGGCTAAAAACCATGGTAGATTCATCCCCATATTCTTCGCACACTCAAACCTCATTTTTTTCCTACCTTGTACCTAGGACGGTGTCTGATACAAAGATACTGCTTATAATTCTTTTAAAACTCCTTTTATTTCCCCCTCTCCAACTTGAACCTAATCTTGAGGACCAATACTGGGTTTCATTCATATTTGTATTCTCTACCACCCTCTTGTGTAGCCCTATTCTTTATGTAAGTTCTTTTTTTTTAAGATTTTATTTATTTATTTATTAGAAAGAGAGAGAGAGAGAGCATGCGTATGCACATGAGCTGGGGGAAGGGCGGAGGGGGAGGGAGAGAGAAAGAATCTCATGCAGAATGCTGAATGTGGAGCCCGAAGTGGGGGTCGTGATCTGAGCTGAAACCAAGAGCCTGATGCTTCACCGACTGAGCCACCCAGGCATCCTTACATGCAAGTTCATAATAAATGAATAAATTCTGTTATATCTGGTCTCCCATTTGCCACATGGAATTGTACTTTCTCCCAATTCATGTTTCAAATTAATGTATTCTAGTCTAACTATGCATGCGTCTATTATTTGGGCTGTCATTTATAGATTCATTACCCATTTGTTTGTCTTAAAAAATAAATGCAAAGGTAAGAGAAACTGTTGTCCCAGAGATCATTGCCTGTGCAATTACGTTTGTATATTCTCCAACTGAGAGTCTGCTAAATATGGCCGGATGATGGTGAAATCCCAAATCTTCGCTTGCCTATTTGGATTTTATATCCTTGCAGGAGACAGTTTTCTTACTTTTGAAACAATTACAATGAAAGAGAAAAACTGGGCTCTCAGAGAGAATGGAACAGGTACTGACTGGACCAGGAGTCTAGGAAGTCAACAGGATCGGCTTTGAAGAGCAAATACTGTAGGTTGGCCACCAAACTGTCTCTAATGTTTTCTAGAGGCATTTTTCTTGGGATCAAGGCAGGCAGACTAGAAGAAATGTGAGTGGTTAGAGGCAGGGGTTTCTACATTTGCTGTGAATTAATAGAGGTTTTCTCCCCCTAGGTCCCTGGGTCCAGCACCTCTCAATTTGAAACACCCCTAAATAAAACAGTGCATCAGGTTCCCCCCCAAAACTGACTAGCAGCTTCAAAAGCCTATTGTTCTACTAATGCTTCCTGCTGATTATTTATTTACTTGTATCTCTTTAAAATCCAAGTTGTTATTTGTTCCAGACAGAAAAAGTCCTGAGAGTCATCAGAGCAAAACTGAAGCAGGTTTCACTCAATGCTCTCCACTTTCCTACTTACCCTTAAATTGATGTAGAGAGATGTTGTGTACTCAAAAGAAATACACTCGGTAGTACAACCAAATCCCCTGCAATACTCAGAATTGATTCTCCCTTTACCCTAGGTTGTTTGCCTGACTCCCTCCTCTCTTAGGATAAGTTATTTCTCAAGAGGTCAGAAGTTCCTTCTGCAACTGACTCCTGGTGTCTGCCCTACCAGTTTCCAAGATGTGCTCACACTTGGGTAAACCCCAGGCAATGACACACCTCAAGCTTAAACTAAGATCTCTTCATCCCACTACACAGATTACTGACAACACAGATTGGCTCCAAACAGTGTTTTACACAAGAATGGCCATAAATCAAGGCCCAGAAGTTTACACAATTCTCTATGATTAACCTCTATTTGAAGCTGACAATTATCAAAATAAAGAAAGAAAAGTAATGATGCAAAGAAATAGAATAAGCATATTCTATGCTGGGTTCTTGTACAAAGCTAGAGGTAACATTAGAATGGAGAGAGAAACTATATACCTTTGGAAAGGGATTAGGACCGCTTAATTGTCTTTCCCATACTTATGCAGCACAAACCTTCCCTCACACTAATCTCTCACACCATTCATGCACAATGCTTCACAAAGAAGTTTTGGCCTTGTTTTTTAAACGTGTTTTGGGGGCTCGCATCTAGCTAGTGTATTTTCCCTCATGGAGAGGGCCAGAAAAAGGTAAACCTTTTTGATAAACATAGAGGCTTTTTAAAAGAGTCAGGGCTGAGCTCAGTCAAAAGAAAAGAAAGGAGCTTTAGGGTGCATCCCAAACCCTTTATGAAGATGCTTACTCTTACAGAATTAAACAAGGAAGCAACTTGTCTTGAATCCAGTTTTGTCACTGACTCACTGTATTAATTTAGGCCCAAACGCTATTTCTGTCTTCAGTTTTCCCATCTTTTCAATTAGTTGGATGAAGTAGACTTTGATCTCTAGCAGCACGGGGCTCCCTGGAGCAAAAAGAATTAGGTTCTGTCCACTCTTAGTAGCACTTACTAGCTGTAACACTTATTAGCCGTTACAGCTTTTGGAAAACTGGTTCACCTCTTCTGGGCCTTAGTTTCCTCATTTATAAAATTGGGAAAATCAGTCCCCAGCTTACCTTATAGTATTACAATAATTTGGCAAAATAACAGACAGTTTTGTCATCATAAAATGCCGTACATCTGTGAGGTAACTGAAAGTCGAGGAGAACGAGAGATATCCAGAATGTAGAAAGAAGAAAGGAGTGGAGGCAAAGGCAAAAGAAATTTGGGATGGAAAAAGAAAAAGAAAGAAAGAGAAGGAGGAAGGACGAGGCAATTTCGATGAAGACAGACTGTAAAAGGACGCGCAAGCGCTCTGGAAAACTGGGGGTGGGGCGGCCGGGAAGCCGGATCACGTTGTCGGCGGAGCCATTTCGGCAGTGCACGGCGGTTGGGTGCGGACCTATTTGGCTGTGACGCCCATTCCAGGCTTTTATCGCCTTATCTCCTGGAACTCAACTAAGACCTAAGATGGCGGCGTGCGCACAGAGCGAAAGTACTGCCGGCGTACCAGATGTGGAAAGCAGCCAATGAACAAATTTGAGGAAAGTACAGAGGCTCGCCAACTTTTGTTTTGTGGTGAGTGCTGAGCTTCACATCAGCTCGAAAAGTGTCCGTTAGTAAGGCTACACACTTTGGGATCGCGTGGCCTGCCTGAGTGGGGGGAGGGGCCGGCCTGTTTCTCATTTTTCTCTCTCGCCTCTCTATAAGATACAGGAGAGTAATTTCTTTCTTTAGTCACCTTACCACCATTGATGAAGCTAGAAGGTTGCGGATATTAGCTCGTAGGAGGCATTCTGGGCCGTTTTCCTCTCATTTTTTCTCGTTTAAATGGGTTTTTATTGACACCATGTGGGCCAAAATGAAAGATTTTGTGTCCCCAGAGCGCTTTCAGAAGCAGCGCCTAACCTCTTGGACCTACTTTCTCTTACTTTCTTCGTGCTGTATTTCGTGTGCAAATGTGGTAGTTTTGATAATCAGTTTGTAACATATTCATGGGCTAGATTAAAAAAAAAATTTTTTTAATGCCCTTTATGTTTCAGATGAGGACTTCTGGGCGTTGTAACATTAACATTTGTTCTGGAAGCACATTGTTATGTTCAGAGGTAGGTGTGTGCTTGAGTGTACAGGTAATCTTTGGGGGAATTGTTACATCATTTTGTGGATTATTACCTTGATTTCTCACTGAGTAGGAAAAGAAGTAGATTTTCCGTGTTCAAATCTGTCGGTGAAAATAAATTTATATTAAGCATAACATGTTTGGGGAAGACAGTAAAAATTTGCAGCTTTGTTTTTATGACGAGCAACTAGAAACAACCTGTATGTCCATCTATAGAATGTTGGAATAAATTGTGGGACATTCGTGTTATGAAATACTTTGCAGCTGTAGAAACAATTTTACCTCTTTACATACTTTTGATCTAGAGAATGTTAGATTGTTATGTGAGAAAAGTAAGTTGCAGATACCTAGTATGATCCTGTGTCTTTGGTGGGAGGGGTGATGAGGGAATGTAAGATTAACTTTTTTTCTTTGTCTTTTTTTGAGGAAGGGTTTCCACATATGTTATGAAATAAGTACTTAAGATACACGAACATATAAAGAAAAACACAACGAGAGATGCCAAAAAAAAAAAAAAAAAAACCAACCCAAAAAAGTGAACCTCTGTTTTCATCATCCAAACATCAAAATAATACATTACTGCGATAGTTGAAGTTCTCTGTGTACCCATTCCTGGATTCATCTCTTTTCTTCCTTCATCCCCAGAGGTAACCATTATTTTAAACAGTGATTATATTTCCCATGCATTTCTTAAACTTTTGTGACATGTGAACTACTTCTAAGATGGGTTTTTTTTTTAAATAAATTTTGAAGAGAATTTTTTTAAAAGAAAAGTCAATAAAAAAGATCAATTTTTAAGTGCCTGTTACCTGATTACAGTAACAGGGGCCATTTGAAGTTTCTTCTAAGTTGAAGGCAGAATCTAATTAAAAGAAAAACAAAAGCAGGAAATAGTGTTGGTAAGGAAGTAGAGAAATCGGAACCCTTGTATAAGGGGATACCCTTCGGATATAAAATGGTGCAGCTACTGTGGAAGATAGTTTCGCGATTTCACTGTAGGTTAAACGTAGAATTACTGTGCTTCCTTGCCAACACTTGTTATTTCGTTTTTTTTTTTAAGAAAATTACAACAATTTTAGTATGTTTGAAGTGGTATGTCATGGGTTAGATTTACGTTTTCCTAAAGACTGATTTGGGGCATGTTTTCATGTACTTGTTAACCATTTGTATATTTTCTTTGCAGAAATGTCTATTCAGGTCTTTTGTCCATTTTTAAATTTGGGTATTTTTGTTGAGTTGTAAGAATTCTTTATATATTCTAAACTGTTATATATATGGTTTGGAAGTTATTCCCATTCTGTAGGTATTTTTCAATCTTTATAATGTCCTTTGGTTTGGTGTACAATTTTTTTTTTTTAATTTGAAGTCCAGTTTGTCTATTTTTTTCTTTTGTTGCTTGTGCTTTTGGTGTCAAATCTAGGAATTTTTTGCTAAATCCAAAGTCATGTATTCTTCTAAATGTTTTGTGTATTCTTCTAAATGTTTTATGGTTTTAGCTCTTGTATTTATGTCATTGATCCGTTTTGAATTAATTTGTTTGTATGGTGTGAGGTCCAACTGCATTCTTTTACATGCACATAGCCAGTTGTTTCAGCACCATATGTTGTTCATTCCCCTATAATGGTCTTGGCACCCTTGTTGAAATCAATTAGCCACAGATGTACAGGTTTATTTCAAGTCTTTCGGATTTATTCTATTTGTCTCTATATCTGTCCTTATGCTAGTACCACACTATTTTGATTACTGTAGATTATCGTAAGTTTTAAAATTGCAAAATGTCGCTACTCCAATTCTGTTCTTTTTCAAGATTGTTTTGGCTTTCCGGGCCCCCTGCAATTCCATATGAATTTTAGGATCGGCTTGTCCATTTCTTTTTAAGTCATATAAAAAAAAAATGAGAGGAGTTGCAAACCAAAAACACAATAGTACTGGCTTTTATAGTTATCTGTGTAGTTATCTTTACCCATGTTCGTTATTTCTTCATACACTTTTGAGTTACTTTCTATTATCCTTCCATTTTAGCCTGAAGAAGTATTCTCGTAGGGCAGGTGTATTAGCAACAAAGTCCCTCATGTTTTCTTTATCTGGAAATGCTGTAATTTCTCCTTTCGGTTCTTTTGACAGAAATATAATTCACACAACATACAGTTACCCGTTTAAAGTGTACTGTTCAGTGGTTTTTAATCTATGTACTGCCATCACTTCAGTCATTTTAGAATATTTTCATCACCCTGAGAAGTCCATGCACTTTAGCTATAACCCCATATCCCCTTTGAACCCTGTCTGCCCAGCCTTAGGCAACCACTAATCTACTTTTTGTCTCCATAGATTTCCCTGTTTTGAACATTCTGTATGAATGGAATCGAATAGTATGTGGTATCTTGTGACTGGCTTCTTTTACTTAGCATAATGCTGCAATGTTCATCCATGTTGTAGCAGGTATCAGTACTTCATTCTGTTTGTGGCTGATTAATGTTCCACATTATGGATATACCACATTTTGTTTATGCATTTATTCATTGATGGACATTTAGGTTGTTTCCACCTTTAGGCTATTAAGAATAATTCTAAAATATTTATGTACAAATTTCTTCGTAGACGTATTTTCATTTCTCTAGGTGTATACCTAAGAGTGTTTTTGCTGGGTCTTACAGTAGCTGTGTTTAATTTTTTGAGAAACTTCCCAACTCTTTTCCAAAGTGGCGGCAACCATTTTACATTCACAGCAACAGCGTATGAGGGCTCTAACTTGTCTACATTCTCACCAACATTTGTCATCTGACTTCATCCAATTCCAGCCATCCTAGTGGATGTGAAGTGTATCTCATTGTAGTCTTCTTTCCCACAGGGTTAGTCCTCAGATGGTGGTCCTTAGGGAGGGGCAATTTGAATATGCCCACAATCACCCTGGGATGACTGGTTTTGTTAAGGCTGTCTTTCCCTTACCACACCCAGCAGCCAAGATCAGCTTGCTGGGAACCAATTGTTCGCTTGTTTTCCATAATGCCCAGGGGCGTAAACTACTTTAAAAGTTAATCCAATCAAAATACGGGTCCTTTGAAGAAATAGTTTTCGATGTTAGTGTTTGATACTTGTTCTGACCCTAGGAGGGCTCTTCTCAGTTGTTTCAGTCCCCAGCTCTCTCCTGCAAACTAGCTTACCTACGTAAAGTTTAGCCTCTATATTTTGAATCTGCTAGTTGGCTTTTGCTACAACCTCATTTTCTTTTTAGGACTCCTTAAGGCTTGACCTTCTCCATGCTCTTACAAATGAAGTCAGTCCCTTTGGGAAGAAATTAAGAGCTGTTTTAATGTTTGCTTGAGCCTGGTCTCTCGAGGTGGGGTAGGAACAACGGCAAGTTTCTCTCTGAATGACAGTACTTTTTGGGGTGTAGGGTGTAGCCAGAGGTCATCTGGGTTTGCTTTTCTTTCCTCACAACCCAGGGCAGGGATGATAAGTTTCCGGGTCTTTTCCATGCACCACACTCAGTAAAGTATACATTTCACCAGTGGGGGCTGGAAGTGCTTGAACCCCTACCTCTCAACCACACTTGCCCAGGACTCAACCCTATTAACAGGCAGCTCGGGGCTGGGTGAGAAACTCTGTTCCTCCTGGGAAGAACACTCTGAATGGGACCCGGGGGGAGGGGCGGAAAGGGAGCCCTGTATTCTAGGTTGCAGGAATCTGGAGTGGAGATTCCTCTTCCTTGGGCTGAGATGGGAGAGGGAGGGAGGCAGTGGTATTGGTTCAAATACAGACTCATCTTTCTTAGTGAATTTTTGAAGTTGTTTTTGAATATATGTTTCTTCATTTGCCGTTTATCCTTAGATCAGTTTCCAGAGGCTTTAAATGGCTTTTTAAAAAAGCAGTTTTCATCATTTTCAGCGGGGAGTAGCAGGTCACTCGAGCTCCTCATACTGTCATGCCATAAGCTGATCTCTTTCCTTTATTTTTGAAAGACATTTTTTTTTTATCAGATACAGCTTTGTTGGTTGAGAGCTTTTTTCTTTCAGCACTTTAAATATGTCATTGCACTGCCTTCTGGCCTCCATGATCTCTGATGATGAGTTGCTTCTCTTTTCTTGCTCATAGGATTCTTTTTGGGATTTTCAGCAGTTTGATTATACTACATCTCACTGTGGATGTTTTTTGAGTTTATTCTCTTTGGGGTTCATTGAATTTTTTAAGTTATGTAGATTGGCCACTGTTAAATTCTTTATGACTCTCTTATTTTGTTCTGGACCTATCATTTTGCATATGTTGGTACACTTGGTGTTGTCTCTTAGGCTCATTTCATTTTTCTTCAGTTTTTTCTTTTTCCATTCTTCAGACTAGATAATCTTAATTTACCTATCTTCATGGTCATTTATTCTTTCTTCAGCCTATTGAAATTTTATGTTGAACCCCTCTAAAATTCAGGGAATTTTTCATTTCAGTTATTGTGCTTTTCAGTTTTAGAATTTATATTTGGTTCCATTTTGTAATTTCTGTCTCTTTATTGTTATTTCCTGCTTATTGATATGCTGTTCTCCTGGCTTCCTTTAGTTTTTGTCCCTGGTTTCTGTTAGCTCTTTGGCATATTTATGATAGTTGATTTTTTTAGAAAGTCTAATGTCCGGGCTTCTTTGGGGACACTTTCTGCTTTTTTCTTTCTGTGAATGGGCCATACGTACTTGTTTGTTTGTATGCCTAATAATTTTTTAATGAAAATTTGCCTTGAAAAGTAGGCACTTTGAATTTTGTAGTATGGTGGCTCTGGAAATCAGAATATTTCCCCCCTCCCCAGGGTTTGTGTTGTTGCTTATTGTGGGGTGCAGTCATCCACTTGTTTAATGACAGTCCACTTTGCTTAAAGTCTAAACTATTTTTGCAGACTATATTCCTTGTCATATGTGGTCACTAAAGTCTCCTGCCATTATCTTTGTTGTCAGGCAGTGACCTGATAAGCTTTCTTTAAATGACAAAATTTACAGCCCCTTTCTTCTTTGAGCACTGTCCTGATAGTGGTAAGTTTCTGATTAGGTTCTAAAGTTCTGGAAAAAGTTGATTCTTACATTTTTTTGCCACCTTAATAATTTCAGTGGAGGGATGGATCGTAGGAGCTCACTATTCCACCATTTTTGGTGTTGTCCTCTTGTCTCATACATTTGATACTGTGATTTCATAATTCAGTTCACAGTACTTTCTATTAATTTTGCTTGTGAAAAAAAATTTGCTTGTGATTTCTTCTTTGACTCATGGGTACTTTAGAAATGTATCATTTAATTTCCAAATATTTGTGGAATCCCAAATTTTTCTTTTGGTTTTCACTTTTCAAAATTCTGTTGTGTTGGAGAACATACTCTTTATGATTTGAGTCCTAAAGTTCTTCAAAGTGTGGTTTGTGGGTCAAATCTGGCCTGTTGTCTGACTTTGTATGACTGGCAAGCTATGAATAGTTTTACACTTTTAAATGGTTTAAAAATTCACAAGCAGAATTATGTTTCTTAACTCATGGAAATCATGTGAAGTTCAAATTTCAGTGTTCATAAATAGTTTTATTGGTATACAATTATATTTACCTGCATACCCATTGTCTATGGATTCTTCCATTCTACAACAGCAGAATTGAGTAATTAAGACAGTAATAACCATGTGGCCTGCAAAGACTAAAATATTTACTCACCAATTCTTCATCAAAGAGTTTGCTTAGTCTTAAACATCCCTGTACCTGTAACTCTACATTATGCTACCACCACCCCCTCATCAGGAAAAATTGAGAAAAGATTTTATGTTATAGCATTCCTCTTAAACATGGAATAAAAATATTCTTTTTACATTTTACCATTTTATGAAGTTGAAAGGCAGAAAAAAGCACACTGAACAAAAATATGGGTGACTGATATATGAGGAAAACTACAACTCTCTCATGCAAATAATTTTTTTTTGCATTAGATCTTTCTGCACATCTCTTTCTTCCATTCTAATTTCTTTCCAAACTTAAATTTACCAAAAATAATAGATATTAAACCTTTTTTTATTCAAAATAATTTGTCTTTACTAATGTACACCTATGCATTCTGTGTAGTTATAGTTAACTTGTCTTAAAAATACCATTTTCTATTTCGTTTTTTCCCTTTAATGGTACTTCATACAGTATTATTTTATATTCATCAAGATGGGCCACAGAGCTGTAGTTTCAAATAGGTTTTTAGTATTGAATTTCTTTTTTTTTCCTTTTTACTGTTTGATCCCCTTCACCCATCCTTGCCTCCATTGCCCCCCTTCCCCCTAGTCCCCATTCACCTGGCAACCACCAGTCTCTTCTCTGTATTTGTGAGCTTGGTTTTGTTATTGCTGTTTTAGATTTCACATAGAGCTGAATACAGTAATTGTCTTTCTCTGTCTGAATTATTTCATGTAGCATAATGCCCTTGAGGTCCATTCATGTTGTTGCAAATGGCAAAATTTCATTCTTTTGTTTATGGCTGAATAATATTTGATTGTATAATATACACCACCCTTTCTTAATACATTCATCCATCAATGGACATTTAGGTTGTTTCCGTAACTTGGCTATTGTAAATAATACTGCAGTGCAAGATGGAAGTGCATATATTTCTTGGCGATCCTGATATAAATTCTCGTGTATATATACCCAGAAGGGGACTTGCTGGATCATATGGTAGTTCTATTTTTAATTTTTTGAGGAACCTCCATATTGTTTTCAGTAGTGGCTACCCCAGTTTACATTCCCACCATTAGTGCACAAGGGTTCCTTTTTGTCCACATCTTCACAAACACTTGTTACTTCTTGTCTTTTTAATGATGATCATTCTAGTAGGTATGAGGTGATATCTCATTGTGGTTTTTATTTGCTGATGATTAGTGATGTTGAGCATCTTTTCATGTACATGTTGGTTATCTGGATATTTTCTTTGGAAAAATGTCTATTCAGATCTTCTGCCCAATTTTTACATTGGATTGTGTAACTGTCTTAAGCCAGTAATTTTTGACTCCCAATATATTGGAAAAGAGTGGGAAGGTAACAGAAGTTTTACTTCAAAAAGTGAATAAAGCAGATTACAAAAAAAATGTCAGGCCTGCATAAATCTGGAAAATATGAGGAGAGAAATCTGTCAATTGAAGCTGGCTTCAAAATGACATAAATGATAGAATTAATGGCTTAAGGATTTTAAACTTACTGTGAATGTAGAGGAAAAACTGAAAATGTTAAGTTGAAGTATGAAAAATATAAAAAGAATTTCAACTTCTGAGAATGAAAAGTATAATTGATTTTTAAATTTTAAAATGTTAAGGGAATTTCCCATCTTCTTTTGTTACTAATTTCTAGTTTATATTATGGTTTGAGGTAATACTTTCTATATTGTCAATTTTTTTTATGTATGTTAGGCTTTGCTTTACATGAGTGTTCCTTATGTACTTAAAAAGAATGTGAATCCTGCTGTTGTTGGATTGAGTGTTTATATCATTGATTTGTATTTCTTTTGTCAGTTTTTGTTTCATGTATTATGAAGCTCTGTTAGGTACATATACATTTAGCACTGCTGTGGCTTCTTGTTGAATTGACCCTTTTCTCATTATGTAATTCCCCTCATTATTTCTGGTAATTTTCTTTGCTCCAAAATATGTTTTTGCATTTTATGTATAATATAGCCAGTCCTTTTGTTTGGTTGGTCTTTGCATGGTGTGTATTTTCTCATTCCTTTACTTTTAGTCTTCACATATCAATATATTTGAAGTCTGTTTCTTGTAGACAGGATATTGTGTCATGGTTTAGGTTTTTTCTTTTTCTTTCTTTTTTTTTTTTTTGATCATTCTGACAATGTCTTGTGTTTGAGTTTTAGTGGTTAGGCAATTCATATTTAATGTAAATTTGGTATGTTTGGATTTAGGTTTACTACTTTATTCATTGTTTTCTCTTCATTCCTTTTTTGTTCCTCTTTTTCCCCCTTTCTGCCATCTTTTGGGTTATTTGAATACTTTTTAGTTTTCCATTTATTTTATTATTTTTGACTGTATCATTTTATGTAGCCTTTTTAAGTATTTGCTTTAGGGGTTACACAATGCATACTTAAGTTTTTGCTGTCTAGTTTACCCATAATTTTGGAATGTAGAAACAATAACATCTTTTAGGTCCTTTAACTGTCTCTCTTTCATGCTGTGATGTCATGTATTGCATTGGCATACATTGAAAATTATCAGAAGGTATTCATATCTTTTGTTTTCAACCTAGAAACAAATTTAAAGAATTTAAGAGAGAAATAATCTGTTGTATTATCCAGATAAATATTTCTGTTGCTCTTTATTCTTGATGATTCAGGTTTCCTTCTGGTATTTCCCTTTTACTTGAAGAACCTTTCTGTAGCAATTCTTACAGAGAAGCTCTCAGGGGCTATATATTCTTAGTTTTCTATAATCCGAGAATGTCTTTATTTTACTTTAATTCCTGCTACTAATTTTTCTGGGTAGATTATTTTAGGCTGACATTTCCTTTCTTTCAGCCATTTAAACATGTGTGCCACTTCTGGCTTCTGTGGTTTCTGATGGGAAATCATTTATTTGAATCATTATCCCTCTATGTGGTAGTATTTTATTTTTCTCTTACTGCTTTTATAATAGTTTCTTTAGCTTCACTTTTTGGCAATTTTATTATGATATATCTGGTTGTGGATTTTTCTGTGTTTATCCCTTCTGAAGTTTTCTTAATTTCTTGAATCTTTAGGTCTATGTCTATTGCAAAATTTAGGAAGTTTTCAAGCATTTATTTTCTCAAATATTTTCAGTCCTACACTCTTTTATCCTTCTATTACTGTCTCATAATTCCCTAAGCCTTTGTACATTTATGCTCAATATTTTCTCTATTAGTATTGGATAGTTTCTATTTATCTCTTTAAGTTCCTTTGCCATCTCCATTGTGCTGTTGATCTGTCCATTTATTTTTTAATTTTAGTTACTGTATTTTTAACTTTAAAATTTTCACTTTTTTGATTGCCTGTTGACATGATTTTCACTTTCAATATTTATTGCAAGAGAGTTTGTGATTGCTTATCTCAACATTTTTTTCAGCATTTTTATAAGTAGTTACTTTAAGGTCTTTATCAGATAGTTTTAAGAACTGTCATCTTGTTGGCTTTTTTTTTTCTAAGTAGGCTCCATGCCCAGTGTGGAGCCCAGTGTGGGGCTTGAACTCATGACCCTGAGTTCAAGACCTAAGTTGAGATCAAGAGTCGGACACTTAACTGACTAAGCCACCCAGGTGCCCCTTGTTGGCATTTTTCACGATTTAATTCATGTTATGCAGCCTTGGCAATAATGCTACAAAAGTAATGCTGTGCCATTCTCTGTTTATCATATGTACATGTTGTCAGTGTGTCTTAATACATGTGATGTTAACTTTCATCTCTTGGTTAAAGTGTACCAAAGTTTGCTACTGTAAAGTTACTGCTTTTTCCTTTCAATTTTATATGTATCTTGTGGAGATATACTTTGAGATTATGCAAATGTCATGTTTCTCATTATACTTTTACCCACTAATTTTATTCATCCATGCCTTTTACCTTCCACAATGATTTTGTTAGTGTTTCAAGGTTATTTAGGATTTCCATTATTCCTTCTATGTTTAATAATTGGAAGTCTGTAAGAAATAGCTGTCCCTTCTCCCCATTTTATTTACTTAATCAAATATTTATTAGTATGGACTCATTGATATTTATTTCATTCTTTTGGTTATAATCTTAATGCTGTCATTTTGTTGTAATGGCTCTCAGGTTTAGCCATTGGGCTTTTCTTCCGGTAGGCTCCTGTGTCCTTTTGATGTGCTCCCATGTTTTTTGAGCATTGTACTCCTTTCTCACACCACAGTATGTATTAGACACATCTTGTTTTTTCCCCACTGAACTCTAGAATCAACTTTTTTTTTTTTTTAAAGATTTTATTTATTTATTTGTCAGAGAGAGAGAGAGCACAAGCAGGCAGAGTGGCAGGCAGAGGGAGAAGCAGGCTTCCCACTGAGCAGGGAGCCCCATGTGGGGCTCGATCCCAGGACCCCGGGATCATGACCTGAGCTGAAGGCAGCTGCTTAACCAACTAAGTCACCCAGGCGTCCCTAGAATCAACTGTTTTTCTAAGGAATCCTGATTCCTGTTATTGGAGAATGGTTTTTAGAAAACAATATTTGTGTACTCAGTATTGTGTACTCAGTATCTTGTACTCAAAAATGCATGTTTTTTGGTGTCATTGTTTTTAGGTCCTTTCAGTCAACAGTCAGAGTATATGTTTATAGTCACATGTGTAGACATCCTTCTTTCTATAAGTATTATTATTATTTTTAAAGATTTTATTTATTTATTTGATAGAGAGATAGAGAGCACAAGTAAGCAGAGCAGCAGGCAGAGGAAGAGAGAGAAGCAGGCTCTCTGCTGAGCAGGGAGCCCGATGCAGGGCTCGATCCCAGGACCCTGGAATCATGGCCTGAGCCGAAGGCAGCCGCTTAACCAACTGAGCCACCCAGGTGCCCCTATAAGTATTCTTCTGTACATACGTGTATGTGTGGTTGTGTGTGTCTGTAAAACCATGAATTCATGTTAATATGTGTGATTCCAAATAAAAGCACAGGGTTCTTTCTCTTCTAGTTTTCCCATTTTTCTTCATTGTAATTCCTTTTTATGAAAGTGAAGAACCTCATTCTCGTTATCCTTGATATATATATATATATATATGTGTGTATATATATATATATATATATATACACGTATATATATATATACTTTGCTTAATTTTAGAATGTTAGAAGTTTTTTCATTGTTTCTGTATTTGAAATAGAGTTTCAAAATTACCAAAACATACCCCTCTGAAGAGCAAATTTCCTAACTAGAGTAGGTATTTGTGTACAGTATGTCTTTAGTCTTACAGTATATAGTCAAAAATACTTTCTAAAGTTACTTAAGTCAGTTCTTTTCTTATCTGCCCAGTTAAATCTGTTTGTTACCCATTTGTTTTACAATTCAGTTTGTTATTTTTTGTATTCCATTTTGGGTTTCCCCCCATATATTGGTTATGTTGAAATATGTATTTATTTTTTGGTTATGTAAAATATTACCATGGTTCCAAGTGTCAGATCTATACAAAAAGGTTTATAAAGAGAAGTATCACTCCCTTCCTCATATATTATACATAGGAAAAACATTCCTAACCACCCACTGTATATAATCAGTCTTGGTAGTTTCTGCTTTATACTCCTTGAATTTCTTTTGCAGAAGCGAACTGATACATGCATATTTTAATATATCCCATTTTTTTTCTTACATGAAAGGTTGCATACTACAGCTATTCTTTTGGAATTTGATCTTTTTTTTTTTCCATTTATGGTATATCCTGGAAGAAGTCACTCTGTATCAGGTAATAGGGATCTTCCTCATTCTTGTTTTGTTTTACTGCTGCGTTTTACCTTGTTGTTGGATACACTGTAGTTTATTTAACTATTCTTATGTGTATGGACATTTAGATTCTTTTCAATGTTTTCCAGTTGCAAACAAGACTAGGCTATAGAGAATAGCTTTGTTTATATATATTTTGTATTGTTGAAGCTGTATCTCTGGTATAGACTTCTTTAAGAGTTGTTAATTGCTTTTAAAGGCAGTCTTGTTAAGTATTGGCAAATATCCCTCCAAATGATTGTACACTTTGCCATTCATACCAGCAATGTGTGAGAGTACCTATATCCTTACAGCTTCACCAATTGAATAGTTTTTTTTTTTTAAAGCTTTTATTTATTTATTTGACACAGAGAGAAAGAGAGAGAGAGAGGGAGAGCAAGCATAAGCAGGGAGGGCAGCAGGGAGAGGGAGTAGCAGCCTCCCTGCTGAGCAAGGAGACTGATGTGGGGCTCCATCCCAGAACACTGGGATCATGACCTGACCCGAAGGCAGATGCTTAACTGACTGAGCCACCCAGGCACCCCTGAATGTAGTTTTAAACAAATGAAAGATTTTACCAAATGTGCTGTATTGCGTTTAACAATAAATAGTGGTCATGAGTGTATACATATGCATACAAAATGCATAGATGCACACCTATGCATGTATTTGCAATGGCTGAACCTTTTCCCCCCATATCTGTGTACCATATTTAAACAAGCCTCTCCTTTTTTAAAGATTTTATTTATTTGAGAGAGAGAGAGAGAGAGAGTAGGAGCGGGGGTGGGGGGTAGAGGGAGTGGGACAAGTTGACTCCTGGTGAGCCTGAAGCCTGACGTGGTGCTTGTTCCCAGGACCCTGGCACCTCCAAGCCTTTCCTAATGAAACTTTTAGTTTTTTCACTATTACATACAGTGGTGTGAATAACTTCATAGCGGTTGTGTTTTTGGGTTTTTGTTGGAGTCATATCTAAAATCCGTTTCTTTCATCAGTGTTTTAGTTTTCTGAGTACACTCTTTTACCTCTTTGGATAGGTTTATTTGTAGGTATCTTATGGTTTTGGTGCAATTTTAAATGAGATTGATTCCTTGATTTCCCTTTCTGCCGCTTCATTATTGGTGTACAGAAATGGAACAGATTTCCATACGTTGATTTTATATCCTGCAACTTTACTGAATTCATTGTGTCAGTTTTAGCAGTTTTTTGGTGGAGTCTTTTGAGTTTTCTATACGGAGTATCATGTCGTCTGCAAAGAGTCAAAGTTTGACTTCTTCCTTGCCTATTTGGATGCCTTTTCTTTTTGTTGTCTGATTGCTGTAGCTAGGACTTCCAATACTGTGTTAAATAACAGTGGTAAGAGTGGACATCTAGGTCTTTTTCCAGACCATAGAGGAAGAGTTCTCAGTTTTTGCCCATTGAAAATGTGGGCTTTTTGTATATGGCTTTTATTATGTTGAGATATGTTCCTTCTGTCTCTACTTTGTTGAGAGTTTTTATCATGAATGGATCTTGTACTTTGTCATGCTTTTTCTGCATCTATTGAGAGGATCATATGGTATCATCCTTTTTCTTTTATTAATGTAGTATGTCATGTTGATTTGCGAATATTGAATGACTGTTTGCAGCCCCCAAATAAATCCCACTTGACATGGTGAATCATTCTTTTCATGTATTGTTGGATTTGATTTGCTGGTATTTTGTTGAGAATTTTTGCACCCATGTTGATCAGGAATATTGGCTTGTATTTTTCGTTTTTAGTTGAGTCTTTCTGGTTTTGGAATCAAGATAATACCGGCCTCATAGGATGAGTTTGGAAGTGTTCCTTCCATTTTTTTTTCGAAACAGCTTCATAAGAATAGGAATTAATTCTTTAAATGCTTGGTAGAATTCCCTTGTGAAGCCATCTGGCCCTGGACTTTTGTTTGTTGGGAGATTTTTGATTACTGATTCAATTTCTTTACTAGTTATTGATCAAGTTTTCTATTTCTTCCTGTTTCAGTTTTGGTTGTTTATATGTTTCTAGGAATTTATCCATTTCTTCCTTATTGTCCAATTTGTTGACATTTAATTTTTAATAATATTCTCTTATAATTGTCTGGATTTCTGTGGTGTTGGTTATTCTTTCTCCTCTTTCACTTGTGATTTTATTTATTTGAGTCCTTTCTCTTTTTTTTGGTAAGTCTGGTTTAGGGGTTTATCAATTTTATTAATATTTTCAAAGAAACAGCTCCTGGTTTCATTCATCTGTTCTGGTTTTGTTTGTTTGTTTCGGTATCATTTATTTCTGCTCTAATTTTTATTATTTCCCTTCTTCTGAGGACTGTATGCTTTCTTTGTTGTTCTTTTTCTAACTCCTTTAGGTGTAAGGTTAGGTTGTATATTTGAGATTTTTCTTGGTTCTTGAGATAGGCCTATGTTGGTGTATACTTCCCTCTTCTGATGGCTTTTGCTGCATGCCAAAGACTTTGGACCATTGTGTTTTCATTTTCATTTGTTTCCATGTATTTTTTAATTTCTTCTTTATTTTTCTGGTTGACCAACTTATGGTGTTTAACCTCCATGTATTTGTGGTCTTCCCAAATTTTTTCTTGTGCTTGACTTCAATTTTCATAGTGTTATGGTCAGAAAAGATGCATTGTATATTGAGGCCTGGTTTGTGACCTAATACATGATCTATTCTGCAGAATGTCTCATGTGTACTTGAAAAGAATGTGTATTCTGCTTTGGGATAAAATGTTCTGAATATATCTATTAAGTCCATTTGGTCCAGTTTGTCATTCAAAGCCATTGTTTCCTTGTTGATTTTCTGCCTAGATGATCTGTCCAGTGATGTAAGTGGGGTATTAAAGTCCTCTACTCTTTGCTGTATTTTTATCCATGCGTTCCTTATGTTGGTTATTAATTGTTGTATATATTTGGGTGCTCCCAAGTTGGTGGCAGAAATATTTACAATTGTTAGATCTTCTTGTATGAATCGTCCCCTTTATTATGATATCGTGTCCTCCTTCATCTCTTGTTATAGTGTTTGGTTTAAAATCTAGTTTTTCTGGTTTAAGTATTCCTACTCTAGGTTGCTTTTGCATGGTAAATATTTCTCCATTCCCTCACTGTCAATCTACAGGTGTGTTTAAGTCTAAAATGAATCTCTTGTAGGCAACATACAGATGGGTCTTGTTTCTTTTATCCATTCTGATACCCTGTGTCTTTTAATTGGTGCATTTAGTCCATTTACATTCGAAGTGGTTATTGATAGATATGAATTTAGTGCCATTTTATTACTTGTTTTGTCATTGTTTCTGGAGATTTTCTCTGTCCTTTTCTAGTCTTTGTCACTTTTGGTCTTTCTCTCCCATCCAAAGAGTCTCCTTTAATATTTCTTGAAGGGCTGGTTTAGTGGTCATGAACTCCTTTAGTTTTTGTTTGGGAAATTTTCTCCTTCTATTCTGAAGGATAGCCTTGCTGGATAGAGTATTGCTGGCTGCAGATATTTCCCATTCAGCACGTTGAGTATATCATGCCACTCTTTTCTGGCTTGCCAAGTTTCCATGGAGAGATCTGCAGTTAATTTTATGGATCTTACTTTGTAAGTTAGGGACTTCTTTTGTCTTGCTGCCTTTAGAATTTTTCCTTTATCACTATATTTTGCAAATTTAACTATAATATGTCTTGTTATTAGCCTGCTTTTGTTGATTTTGATGGGAGTTCTGAGCCTCCCAGATTTGGATGTCCGCTTCTTCCATCCTTGTCATCATTACATCCAGTCAGTTTCAAATCTCAGTTACTGCATTTCTCATTATTGCCTGATTGTTTTTTAACTCTCCTCTTTGTGGTAAGGATCTCCCTGATGTCTTTCATGCTTTTCTCAAGCCCAGAGAGTACCTTACGATTGTTGTTTTAAATTCTCCATCAGGAATATTATTTATATCTGTTTTGATTAGATCTCTGTGATCTTTTCTTGTTTTCTCTTGGGATGAATTCCTCCTTTTTGGCACTTTGACTACGGTTCTGTCTTCTGTGTTATAAGTCTGTTATGTTTCCTGCTCCTGAGAGTAATGGCTTTATGAAGAAGAGGTCAGGTAGTGTACAGGGCTTGGCGCTTCAGCGAATGTCTCTGGTGTGTGCTGCATGCACTCTGCTCTCCCTCATGCAGCACTCTCCCTCTTCTCTCACTTTTGCAGCACTCTGCTACTCTCTCTTGTCAGTCATCTGCAGAGGTCCTCCTTGCCTGCAGTGGGCAGTGTTTGGCTCTTGGCCAGAATGTAGCGAGTTTTAACTAGGTGTCCTCTGATCTGCTTGTTGCATGAGACCTGATGCTACTTCCATTAAAATTGAAGCCTTGCAGGACTCTGTGGTCGGGGGACACCTGGGTGACTCAGTCACTTAAGTGCCTGCCTTCGGCTCAGGTCTTGATCTCAGGGTCCTGGGATCAAGCCCCACTTCAGGCTCCTTGCTTGTCAGGGAGCCTACTTCTGCCTCTTCCTCTATCCCCCCCACCCTCCCCCGCTCACTCTTGCATGCTCTCTCTTAAATCTTAAAAAAAAGAAGAAGAACTCTGGTCAGTAGACATGGTGCATGCAGGGCTTTCTGCTGGTCTTCTGGGAAAGGGGCCTGCTGTGCTTTTCCTTATGCACACTTGCTGGAGTCAAGCATTAGCAGCAGAGTGCGTGGGGCTGGGGAGAAGGGACTTGGTGAAAGCAGGTAAGCAGGTCAGGCAGCCAGGCAGCCAGTGTTGGCGCTGTGCTGTTTATTGAAGTTGGTTTGTGCTGAGAGGCAGTAGAGGGAAATGGCGCCAGTTAATCCTTTTTCTTCTCGGAGAGGGAGTCTGTGCTTGGTGCTCTCAGGGAAGCACTCCCAGAAGAGTGAATAATTTCCCCTCATGTGTCCCATGTGTTATTCAGATCACTGTTCGCGTGCTATCTCCGGGTTGCTTGCCTTCTTGGAGCAGTTCATTGCACTTTGGGCTGTATCCCAGCCAAGCCTGCTGACTTTTAAAACTCCAAACTTTAGGGACCTTGTGTATTGGGGACCTGCGATGGTCTTCTGGGGTAGGGTCTCACTCCACTACAACTAATGCAGGTTTGATCAAGAAGGGCAGTCACGCCAGAGTGCAGGGGTGAGGGATTTGGAGCAAAGCAGGCTGAACAGCCAGTTTCTGATTTATCTACCCTCAGCCTGTGTCTCTGTGCCTATGCTGAGGGACTGGGGAAGGAAATGGCGGCTGCTGCTCTTTTGTCCCTTTCGTCCCCGGAGAGGCAAAGCTACTTCTCACAGATAACACTCCAGGAAGGGTGAACAGTCTGTCCCCATGTGCCATAGGCAGTCCTCAGATGGTGCTGTCTGCCCCAGGTTGCTTGCCTGCCTTCTCTCTAGGAATAGGGCAGTGCCCTCAGGTCTCTCTGCCAGCCAAGCCTGTGGACCTCTAAAACTCAAGGCTTTAAGCCCCGCTGGTTACAAAAACTTATGAAAATCAGCCTTTCTGGTTTTCCCAGCCAGTGGTTTTGGAGAAGTGTTCTCCTTGTGTATATCCCTGTGCATACCACTCTCTCTCGCCTTTCTCTGAGACCAGGGCTCCCTCCCCAGAACAGCACCCACAGTCCATTTCTCCCCCAAAGCACCTCTCAACACTTCCCAACTTCCTTGATGTGGCTTTTTCTCTCCCTCTAGTTGTACAGTTTGTTCTGACAGTTCTCAGGTTGATTTCTTGGGTATTTAGAATGTTTGAGGGGTAAGGCAAGCCTAGGGTCCTCCTACTATGCCGCCATCTTAGTTCTTTTTATTTTTTCCCAGTTTTCATATTTTAAAAATATTGCCAATTTGGTGAAGAATGGCATCCCAGTGTTTTTTAAATTTGTATTTTTAAAAACTTTAAGTTTAAAATTTTTCTCATTTTTAAGTATCATTTTTATAGGCTTTTCTTTTTTTTTTTTAAGATTTTTTTTATTTGGCAGAGACACAGCGAGAGAGGGAACACAAGCAGGGGGAGGGGGGGAGGGACTAGCAGGGACGACGTGGGGCTCGATCCTAGGACACTGGGATCATGACCTGAGCTGAAGGCAGATGCTTAATGACTGAGCCACCCAGGCGCCCCTTTATAGGCTTTTCTTTTGCAAGTCGTTAATTCCCTTTTTTCCTATTTATGTTAGATTTTTGATAATTTCTCTGCAATTTTATTTATTTATTTTTTTCTTTTTTTTCCCTTTTTTTCCTCTCTTTTTTTTTTCTCTCTGCAATTTTAAAGAATTCTTTATGTTTAATGGAATGTAGCCCTACGTGGAGATAAATTGCAAATATTTTCCTTGAGTTTGTTAGTTACCTTTCTTCTTTTTTTTTCAACTTAGATGATGTAGGAAAGATGTTAGGGTTTGAAGCCGACGGCCAAGAAGGATTTCTTGAGATGTCTTTGGTGCAAGAATGTGATTTTATTAAAGCACGGGGACAGGACCTGTGGGCAGAAAGAGCCGCACTGGGGTCATGAGGAGTGGCCCATTATATACTTTCAAGTTGGGAGGGGTTTAAGGATAGTGTAAATCTCTAAGGAATTTGAAAGCAAGGTTTCCAGGACCTTGAGAGGGCTAGCTATTGTTGGGAAAAGGTCATTTATTACCATCTAATAAAACCTTAGTCATGAGACCCTTTAGATATATATCGGTGGGCCATATGCTTGGGGGATAATTGCCAACACGTATCTTGCGGAGGAGGGCTATTTAGAGATAAAGGAAGTTTCCAAAGGAATTTTTATACGTTAAAGTAGACTTACAGGATTGGGGGGTGGGGTCAGGCTAGGATTGCCTTTTGCCCTAAGTGAAGTATTAACTTCGAGGCAGTTGAGTCCCTAGAGGAATGTCACTCTGCCTGTTTCAGGGACTTGTCAGTGGGCTGTAGCTAGTACGGAATTTAATAATTTTTCTTTGCCTTTGTTTCCCACATCAAGATATAATTTATAAATAAATTAAAATTGATAGTACCTTAGTTTATTCGTTCACTTGTCGAAGGACTTTTTGGTTGTCTCCAGGTTTTGGTGGTGAATAAAGCTTCTGAATATTTCATACCAATTTTGGTATGGATATATATTTTTAGTTTTATCTTGGGTAAATAAATACCTAGGAGTAGGTTTACTGGGTCATACTTTAAGAGTATATCTAACCTTACAAGAGACTGCCAAATAGTTTTCAAAAAAAGCTTTACTGTTTTACATTCCCACTGGATATGTATGAGTTTCCAAATGTTCTACACCCTCACCAGCATTTCATAGTGTTTTAAAAAAGCCATTTTAAGTTAATAAGTGTTTAGTAGTATTTTGTCATTTTAATTTGCATTTCCCCAGTAATTATGATGTTGAATATCTTTTCATGTGCTCTTTGACATTTATATCTTTCGTGAGATGTCTGGTCAAATTTTTTGTTCATTTTTAATTAGGTTGCTTGTCTTAGGATTGACATAGATGTTTCTTCATATTTTCTAGGTATATGTCCTTTGTCAGATATATGTATTTTGAATATATTTTCCCATTTTCTGGGGTGCCTTTGTTTTTCTTAAGGATGTCATTAAAAGATCAGAAAAGTTTTGTCTTTTTAACTTTTGCTTTTGTTTTTAAAGATTTCATCCATTTATTTGTCAGAGAGAGAGCACAAGCAGGGGGAGCAGTGGGCGGAGGGAGAAGCAGACTCCTCGCTGAGCAAGGAGCCTGACGCAGGACTTGCTCCCAAGACCCCGGAGTCATGACCTGAGCCAAAGGCAGAGGCTTAACCAACTGAGCCATCCAGGCATCCCAAAGATAAGAAGTTTTTTGATGAAATCCATTTCATAAAGCTTTTTTCTCATATGGTATGTACTTTATTGTTTTTTTTGTTTAAATTTTTTATTTAAATTCTAGTTAACATATAGTGTAATATTGGTTTCAGGAGTAGAGTTTAGTGATTCTTCACTTACATAGAACACCCAGTGCTAATCACAACAAGTGCCCTCCTTAATACCTGTTACCCATTTGGTCCATCCCCCGCCCACCTCCCCTCCAGGAACTCTCAGTTTGTTCTCTGTAGTCAGGAGTCCCTTATGGTTTGCCTCCGTATCTTTTTTTCTTCCTTCCCCTATGCTCATCTGTTTTGTTTCTTAAATTCTACATATGAGTGAAATCATACGGTATTTGTCTTTCTCTGACTGACTTATTTTGCTTACACTCTGGCTTCTTCATGTCGTTGCAAATGGCAAGATTTCATTTTTTTGATGGCTCAGTAATATTCCATTGTATATATTTACCACATCTTCTTTACTCATCAGTTGATGGACATTCGGGCTCTTTTCATAATTTAGCTCTTGTTGATAATGCTGCTGTAAACATCAGAGTGCATATATCCCTTCGAATCAGTATTTTTGTATTCTTTAATATCTGGTAGTGCAATTGCTGGATTATAGGGTAGTTCTATTTTTAACTTTCTGAGGAACCTCTGTACTATATTCCAGAGTGTCTACACCAATTTGCATTCCCAACAACAGTGTGAGAGGGTTCCCCTTTCTCCACCTTGTGAGGTGGTATCTCATTGTAGTTTTTATTTGTATTTTCCCTGATGGTGAGTGATGTTGAGCATCTTTTCATGTGTCTGTTGTTCATCTGTATATCTTCTTTGGGAAAATGTCTATCCATGTCTTCTGTCCATTTAACTGGATTATTTGTCTCTTGGATTTGGGTTTTATAAGTTCTTTATAGATTTTGGATACTAACCCTTTGTCAGATATATCATTTGCAGGTATCTTCTCCCATTCTGTATGTTACCTTTTAGTTTTGTTGATTGTTTTCTTTGCTGTGTAGAAGCTTTTTATCTTAATGAAGACCCAGTAGTTCATTTTTTCTTTTTTTTTCTGCTTGTTTCCAGAGACGTGTCTTGTAAGAAGTTGCTAAGACCAGTGTCAAATAGGTTTCTGCCTGTGTTCTCCTCTAGGATTTTAATGGTTCCTCATCTCACGTTTAGGTCTTTAATCCATTTTGAATTTATTTCCGTGTATGGTGTTGGAACTAGAAAGCATTCCAGTTTCATTCTTCTGCATGTTGCTCTCCAATTTTTCCAACACCATTTGTTGCAAAGAGGTGTTTTTCCCAATGGATATTCTTTCCTGCTTTGTCGAAAATTAGTTGACCATGTAGTTGTGGGTCCATGTTTTTTGTCTAACGAATATTTTCCTTTGCCAAAGTAGAAAAAATATTCTGTTTTCTTCTTGTTTTATCATTTCACTTCTTACATTTAGGTCTTTTACTTAATGTGCTTTTAAGATCCCTCCATGTCTTTTTATGGTTTGATAGCTCATTTCTTTTTAGTGGAGAATAATAAATCAGTGTCTGGATGTACTGTAGTTTACTTACCATTCACCTACTGAAGAACAACATCTCAGTTGCTTTTAATTTTTGACAATTGATGTATTATTAAGTAAACCCATATCTTTATAAGTCAAGCTGCTATAAACATCCTTGTGCAGGTTGTGCAGACATAAACTTCCAGTTCTAATACCAAAAAGCATGACTGCTGAATTTTTTTTTTTTTTAAGATTTTTATTTATTTGAGAGAGAGGAGAGAGATCACAAATAGGCAGAGAGGCAGGCAGAGAGAGGGAAGCAGGCTCCCTGCTGAGCAGAGAGCCCGATGTGGGGCTTGATCCCAGGACCCTGAGATCATGACCTGAGTCGAAGGCAGAGGCTTTAACCCACTGAGCCACCCAGGCGCCCCATGACTGCTGAATTTTATGGTAAGAGTATGTTTAGTTTTATAACTGCCAAACTGTCTTCTACAGTGGCTGTGATATTTTGCATTCTCACTAGTGATGAATGAGAGTTGCTCTTTGTCCTTGCTGGCATTTGGTATTATCAATTTTGTTTCATTTTGTTTTATTTTTTGTTTTTTGCTTTTTTAAAAATATTTTAACTATTCTGATAGGTGTGTAGTGGTATTTCATTGTTGTTTTAATTTGCAGTTCTTTTACGACATATGTTGTATATCTTTTCATCTCCTTATTTTCTTTGGGTCACTGTTCAGGTGTTTTGCTTATTTTTTTGACTAGGTTTCTTGTTTCCTTATTGTTGAGTTTTAAGAGTTCTTACTATGGGGCCGCCTGGGTGGCTCAGTTGGTTGAGTGTCTGCCTTTGGCTCGGGTCATGATCCTGGGGTCCTGGGATCAAGCCCCGTGTTGGGCTTCCTGCTCAGCGAGGAATCTGCTTCTCCCTCTGCCCCTCCCCCCATTCATGCTCTCTCTCACTCTCTTGATCCTGCTATCTCTCTCTCTCTCGAATAAAGAAATACAATCTTTATAAAAAAAAGAGTTCTTTGTATATTTTGGTTACACATCCTTTATCTGATAGTGTTTTGCAAAATCTTCTCTTAGTCTCTTCATTTTCTTTGTACTGTCTTGTACAGAGCATGTGACTTATTTTAGTTAAGTTTAACTTAATCAGTTATTTCTTTCATGGATCATGGATTTGGTGTTGTATGTAAATTGTACTTAAAGGAAATATTTAAGACAATTATGGTATAATTGGGGGAGGGTCAAGGGTCGTAAAGGAGGGGTGGTTTCTACACTTGATTTGAACTAATAAAATGTTAATAGTAGTAGACTGGTAATGTGTGTATTTATATCTGGCATGTAAAAAAAAGAAATAGAAAACTAAGAGAACAAAGGAAAAATAAAATGACAGAGGCTAGCTTTAATATTGACAATTACATTAGATTTAAATAATCTGAATGCACTTAAGACAAAGACAAGAGACTGTCAGAGTAGAGTAATAGCCATGACCCAATTATATGTGTTAATAAGAAACTCACTTCAAATATGATTATGTAGGCAGTTTAAAGGTGGAGTTGTAGTCAGAGATATGCCATGCAAACCTCCGTCAAAGGAAAGCAGTAGTGACCTTTTTTTTTTTTAGATTTTATTTTTAAGTAATCTCTACAGCCAACATGGGGCTTGAACTTACAACTCCAAGATTAAGAGTCACATGCTGTAGCTGACTGATCCAGTCAGGCGCCCCAGTAGTGACTATTTTAATATCAGATAAAGTAGGCTTTAGACAAAAAAATATATATTATATTATATTAATATATTGATATATACTAGTGTATATATATTAAAGGGGAGAACACTTTGTAATGATAAAATTCACTTATATGGCAGTCGTAGGGCCCCTGAGTGGCTCAGTTAAATGTCTGACTCTTGATTTCTACTCACATCACCATTTCAGTCATGAGATTGAGCCTCACATCGGGCTTTTCCCTCAGTGCAGTGTTTGCTTAAGATTCTCTACCTCTCCCTCTGCTCCTCCCCTCTCCACTCTCCCACTTGGGCGCTCTCTTTCTCTCTCTCTCTCAAAAAAAAAGATATGGCAGTTCTAAAGTGCATGTACCAAACAATAGAATTGTAAGACTCAGCAGTCTTTTCACAATTGGCAGAACAATGAGACAGAATATCAGTATGTGTATAGAAGAACTCAACAGTGGGGTGCCTGAGTGGGTCAGCTGGTTAAGCGTCTGCCTTCAGCTCAGTTTCATGATCCCAGAGTCCCAGGATCAAGCCCCACATCAGACTCCCTGCTCACTGGGGAGCCTCCTTCTCCCTCTCCCTCTGCCTGCTGCTCCCCTTGCTTGTACTCTCTCTCTGTCAAATAAATAAAATCTTAAAAAAAAAAAACCCACAAAACTCAGCAGTGTAGTAAACCAACAAGACTTAATTGGCATTTATAGAACGTGTCATACAACAACTGAAGAATGTACATTATTATTTTTTAATTACTAGGGTTTATTTTTTAGTTTTATGTTTACAGAAAAATTGAGAAAATATAATTTCTAGATATCCTCTCAAAACACCCCCCCAAATAAAACCAGTTTCTTTTATTATTGCTATCTTGTATTTGTATGGTACATTTATTATAATCAAGCCAATATTGATATATTATTAACTAAGATCTGTAGTTTACATTGGGGTTCACTCTGCATTATATATTTGTTTTTGATAAATTTAAAATTACATGCATTCACCATTACAGTATCATACAGAGTAGTTACACTGCCCTAAAAATCCCCTGTACTCCCACCTTTTCATCCATCCCACCCTTCAAACTCCTGACAACTACTGATATATTTTACTGTCTTCATTGTGCCTTTACCAAAATGTCATACAGTTGGAATTATACATTATATAGCCTTTTCATTTTACTTCTTTCGTGTAGCAATATGTATTAAAATTCCTCTATGGTTTCTTGGGTTGATTGCTCATTTCTTTTTGTTGGTGAATAATGAATACATACTATTTTATAGTGTTTTCTGTGCTATTTAGAAGATTTAGGGGTGCCTGGGAGGCTCAGTCAGTTAAGCGTCTGACTCTTGGTTTTGTCTCAGGTTGTGATCTCCGGTCATGAGATTGAACCCACAGTGGGCTCCATGCTCAGTGTGGAGTCTGCTTGAGTTTCTCTCTCCCTCTGTCTCTCCCCCCTGCTCGCACGGGCTCGCTCGCTCACTCTCAAATTAAAAAAGAGATTTACCAAGATAGACCAAACTTTGGCCAAAAAACAAACCTCACCAAATTTAAAATAACTGAACTCATACTGAGTATATTCCGACTATAATAGACTCAAACTAAAAAGTAAAAGCAAAAATAAGGAACTCTAACTGGTTGGATATTAAACAACACTCTTAAATAATCTATATGGGTCAATGTTAAAGTCTCAGGAGGGGAATTTTAAATATATGCATATGTATGTTTATGTATCTGAAAGAACATGTAAGCATAGCTATCAAAAGTGAGACAAAATATTAAAGCATTGTATGGAGAAGAATTTATACCACTAAATACTTTTTTTTTTTTCCAGAAATGAGGAAAGGTGTCAATTCCATAATCAACTTCTCGCTTCAAGAAACTAAGAAAGAAAAAAAAAAAAGCATAATTAACCCCAAACCAGCTAAAGGAAGGAAACAATAAGGTAAGAAATTAATGATTTTGGGGTGCTTGGGTGGCTCAGTCGGTTAAACATCAGCCTTCAGCTCAGGTCATGATCTCGGAGTCCCAGGATCAAGCCCCAAGTCAGGCTCCCTGCTCAACAGGGAGTCTGCTTCTCCCTCTCCTGCTCCTCCTGCTTGTGCTTTCTCTCTGTCAAATAAATAAATAAATAAAATCTTTTAAAAAAAGATAAAACTTATATGAGAAAGCAAAGGCCCTAGAATAGCTAAAACAATCTTGAAAAAAACTGAATTGGTGGACTCATTTTATCTGTTATTAATGTCTCCTATATATTTAGAAGAATCAAGATGGTGTTACACTGGTAGAGGGATAGACAGACACATACTTATCAGTATGACAAAATCAAGAACTGAGAAATAGACACAGTTGTGCCCACCTGATTTTGACAAATGCAGAAAAACAGTTGAGTAGGGAAAGAGCCTTTTCAGTAATGGTCCTTGAGCAACTGGACATCCATAGGAGGAGAAAAGACTTGACCTGAGTTTCACACCTTGTACAAAAATGAACTGAAAACAAACTCTAGACTTCAGTGTAAAACGTAAAACTTAAAACTATAAAACTTCTAGAAGAAAGCAGGAGAAAATCTTCAGAATCTTGGGTCAGACAAGGAGTTCATATACCTTTTTTTTTTTTTTTTAAAGATTTTTATTTATTTGACAGAGAGATAGCACAAGTAGGCAGAGTGGCAGGCATAGGGAGAGGGAGAAACAGGCTCCCCATTGAGCAGGGAGCCTGACATGCGCTAGATCCTAGGACCCTGGGATCATGACCTGAGCCGAAGGCAGCCACTCAACCGACTGAGCTCAGGGGCTCCAGGAGTTCATATACTTAACTTCAAAAGCATGACCTGTAAAAAGAAAAATTCGTGAATTAAACCACCTAAAAACTAAAAACTGTTATTCTGCTAAAGACTCTGGTAAGAGCATGTAAAGAGAGGCTACAGAGTGGCAAGAATTTATTTGTGAACTGTGTATCTTCCATGTAAATACTAGTAAATTTAGTAATAAATACATTAAAAAGCTAGAAACCAAATAGTAAAAAACCAGACTGTCAATCCAGTTAGAACATGGACAAAAGATGCTAAAGGCTATTTCAAGGAAGAAGATAGACAGATGGCACATTAGAAAAGGAAGAGCTGTTCAACATCATTAGCCATTTTTGAAATGCAGATTAAAACCATGAGGAAATATATCTGTTTTAAATAGATTAAAATAAAATGAAAAATAGTGGTAGCATCAAGTATTGGTTAGGATGCAGAGAATCTGGATTACTCATGTTTTTGATGGGAATGTGAAATGATATAGCCATTCTGGAAAAGTTCAGCAGTTTCTTATTATATTAAACATGCAACTACTGTATAACCCAGCAGTTACACCCTTGAGTATAAAAAATAAATCCCAGAGAAATGAAAATTTATGTTCGCACAAAAACCTGTGTGTGAATGTTCATAGCATCTTATTCATAATAGTAACTGTAGAAATTCCAAGATGTCTTTTATTTTTTAAATTCTTTTAGTTTTTAGATTTTATTTGAGAGAGAGCGAGCATGAGTGGGGTGGGGGGAGGGGCCCAGAGGGAGGGAGAAGCAGACTCCCCGCTAAGCAGGGAGCTGGATGCAAGGCTGGATCCCAGAACCCTGGGATCATGATCTGAGCCAAAGGCAGACGCGTAGCCACCTGAGCCACCCAGGCGCCCCTTCCCAGATGTCTTAATGGTTGGATGCCTTAAAGAAATTGTGGTATGTTCATTGCAAGTTGTTAAATTAACTTTTTTCTTTCAAGATGTATTTAATCATTTTAGAGAGAGAGAGCCGGGGTAGGGGTAGAAGGAGAGAATCCTCAAGCAGACTCCCTGCCAAGCACAGAACCAGACATGGAGCTTGATCCCACAACCCATGAGATCACAACCTGAACGCAAACCAAGAGTGGGATGCCTAACCGACTGAGTCATCCAGGCGCCCCAAATTAACATTTATTAAGTAAAGCCCCTTGGAGTGTTTGATGGTGATTCCAGGTGCTAAAAAGACCACAAGGAAAATTGGAAATAGAGAAGTTCATGACTCACAGGTCCTTGGAGGTAAGTACACTGGACATCCTGAGGAGCCACATGAAGAAGTCAAGACAGGTAGACAGCAGGTCAGGACCTGGGGCACATGCCTTTGTTAGGGTCTGTAGTAGTGCTTTGGGATTTCTGGGCTAAGACTGGATTGGTCAATTCAAACCAAGAAACTCAAGGTTTTGGTAAGCTTCTCAGGGGTCTAATACAAGGGATGCAAAAGGGAAAAGCCCTAGGAGGCAAGGGAGGCTTTATCACAGGGCCATTGGGGAAGTTGTATCAGGACTAACATAGTTGTGACTGTGTAGGTTGTTATCTAGGGCATGTGTTTGCATGGAGCAAATGTCAGTTTAAGGCCCCTTCAGGCCTGTTAGCCAAACAAAATGGATGCTTAGGCAGCAATACCATGGAGAAGCTTAGCTAAATTCTTGATATGTGTAATACCACTTAGGAATAAAAAAGAGTGAAGTCGATACAACAGCTTAGGTGAATCCCCTAAGAATTGTGCCAAATGAAAAAATCCAGTTGTGGAGTACCATTTATATAGTATTCTGAAAATGACAGAATCCTAGAAATGGAGAATAGAGTAGTGGTTGTTAAGTTTTAAGGATGGGGTTGGGTTCAGGAGGGTGATGGGTTGTAAAAGATCGCATGAGATATCTTTGTGTTAAAGAAAGTGTTCTGGGGGCACCTGGGTGGCTCAGTCTATTAAGCCTCTGCCTTCAGCTCAGGTCATGATCCCTGGATCCAAGCCTCGAGTCTGTTTCTCCTTCTCCCTCTGCCCTTCCCCCCCCAACCCCCGCCCCGCTCATGTGCTCTCTTGCTCACTCTGTCAAATAACATTAAAAAAAATGTTCTGCATCTTGACTATCAATAACAGTATCCTGGTGGTGGTGGTGTATGGTTTTGTAAGCTATTGCTGTTGGAGTAATGTGGGTAGACAGTAAAAGGGTTATCTTCGTATTATTTCTAAGAACTGCATATGAATGTACATTTATCTTAAAATTACAGGTTTAATTAAAAAACACTCTGGTCTTGAATTACTGATTTACCAAACCTGTGTGGATTTCAAGTTATCTGGACAAGGCTTCATTTTATTTTTTTTCAATTTTTTTTTTTAAAGAGAACTTTTTCTTAAAGATTTTATTTATTTGTCAGAGAGAGAGCATGCGACTGAGCAGAAGCAGGGAGAGCGGCAGGCAGAGCGAGAAGCAGGCTCCCCACCGAGCAAGGAGCCCCATGTAGGACTTGATCCCAGGACCCTGGGATCATGACCTGAGCCGAAGGCCAGTGCTTAACTGACTGAGCCACCCAGGCATCCCAAGGCTTCATTTTCAGTGCAGGTACAATATCATCTTAATGTCTGAAACTCAACTGTTTAGCCAGTTAACCTGTTTTGAACACAGCTCAAAAGTAGAATAAAAAGTATTTTGAATAGGTAAAAGAGGTACAGCAGTGTCTGCACTAGAGCTCATATTGAATTCATTTCAGTTAATCTCTTCACCTGGAGCCTTTAATACATAATTCTAATAAATCTGGTTTCCAAGTCCATGACAGATTTAGAAAGTAGGAGAGGAATGATAGCATGATATGTTGATTGTTACTATAAGTGCAGATCATAGCCTTTACTGCAGGTAAGGAGGCAAATATATATAAAATATAGTAGTTTGGGACAATTTAATGTAGAGGGTATCTAGAAAAGCTTAAGTTATAGTTACACCTTCTGTTTTGTTAGTCGGAAATGTATGTTGCACATTTTAGGATTTTCTTCTAAACTTAAAAAAAAGTTTGCATATGGTGTAAACCCTCAGCTAATTGAGAAAACTCCCCTATTCAGAAGACACAGCTTTAGTCGTTCCTGGGAGGAGTGAGAAACCCTTATTGATTTGGAAATGAAGTGTGGTGTTTTTTTATCCCTTGTTTTCTACAAAACAGATTAAATAATAGTGAAGTTAACCTTACTCAGATTGGTGTAAATGTCAGTAGTACTGTTGGGGAAGGGCAATAAGCCATAATAGGGTAGTTGGCACATCTAGGGGAACATAACACCTGAGGTGGCCAACAGTATAATACATAATTCTAATAAATCTGGTTTCCAAGTCCATGACAGATTTAGAAAGCAGTGTATGGGCTTTTCGAGGGAACTGCAGAATGGAAGATATTTTCAGGATAGTACTAAGTTGTTACTTTACTTTTAGTGTGTTGACATCTGCACGATGGTGTCAAAGCAGTGGAAAATAAATCTGCTTCTGCCTGAGTACAGAGGTACCAAATTGTACCTGTGGTCATTGTATTCTTCACCATGCACTTGTACTAAAAAAAGGGAGAAAAAAGTCAGTTTTTCTTAAAAAATGTTTTTGAGCAATAAATGCTACTAATTATATTAAATATAGGCCCATGAGTACATGTCTTAATATTGTGTGATAAAAAGGGAAGTAAGCATGAATCAGAAGCAAACTGAGTTATGGTGATTGCCTTGGAAAATCACCTGTAATATCATAGAAAACGGCTACTCAATTTTTTTACTTAAAACAGTACTTAGAAGAGTAACTGATGGAGAAACTATGGTTTTTCATATTTGGGTATTAGGCATATATTTTTTCTAAGTAATTAAGTGAGCTTATCCTTTCAAGGAAAACAACTGATAGTATTTGTTACTCATTTAAAATTTTAGATTTCAAACAAAATTTAGAATTTTTGTAAACTTAATGTCCATTTGTGTGAGCTGTATAGTTTCACCAATACTTAAAATTAAGATTTTTGTGATGACATGAGATATTTTAATGAATATGATTTTTAAAATATCATCTAATGAAATGTGTAACATTTTGAGGATGTGCATGACTCAGTAAACCAATATTTTCCAAATGACCCTTGTAGGATGTTCTACAATCATGCATGGGTCAAATAATCATTGAAAGGGCAAGACAGACCAGTGGATTTTAAGATAACAAAGTATCATGTTATGTTTTTAGATTCATACGTTTCACCTGATCTTTGAGAAACTACCACTTGATGAGTTTTGGTATAGTACCATTGGAGAATATTCATAATTATCTGAAAGGATATTATTATACTTATTTTTTTTTCAACTTCATATCAGGTAGGACTTTCTTCATCTGTTTCCACCCAAGCAAAACATTTCATAATAGCCTGAATGGAGAAGCAGATATGAGGCTCCAGCTGTCTTCTATTAAACCAAGCATGTTAATCATGAAATTGATAGTTAATAGGTATTTTAAATATTTAAAAGGCTTTTTAGTTTACTTTCTCTTATAGTAAATAAATTAACTAAAGCTTTTTGTTTTCTCAATAGTTTTAAGAGTGTAAAGTCTTCTAAAAGCTTTA
The DNA here is from genome assembly GCA_028534135.1 of Potos flavus. Classification (NCBI taxonomy): domain Eukaryota; kingdom Metazoa; phylum Chordata; class Mammalia; order Carnivora; family Procyonidae; genus Potos; species Potos flavus. Next base: position 53,910,080 of record CM052901.1, read on the forward strand.
AAACCACTTGTCTAAAGTGCGTGTTTGGGGGTAGGGAACATAGCAAATATATGTCTGATCTGGCATGACATTCAGGGAGATGGGATCCAAATTGGTAGGTAGAGCATTTCAGCAGGAAACTTCTAGGTAGTTATGTTACTCAGGCAGACAGATACTAGCACATTGTCGTCCCCGGATGATTGGTTTAGATTGGTGCAGGACCCAAACCAAAAGATTGAGGTACAGGGCAAGACTCCTAACAGGAATGAAGGCTAGTCATATAGACTGAGAATAGGGGGTTTGAGGAAAGCTCCAGTTTGGTGAAAGCATAGGTGATCAGGGCCCACCTTTGTCATACTACATACCAGGTTTTTGTAGTGGAGTAGTTTTAGTCTTACTAATTGGTAGGGGGTGGAGCTCCAGAATTACTCCTGTGGTGAATGCCCAGCCTCAGAGAATCCAGCTGATTAAGTTGCAATTTTACACTAGATAGCTATTTAGCTGTTTATTTAAGTAATGTTTGGACTTAGGGAATATGCTGTTCCTTCATATTTAGAAGTTTCCGCATCCCCATCTTCTTGTGCTTCCTTAAGTGATTCTAAACTTTATGTTGATAGGTTAGTCAGTTGATAGGTTAACTAAACAATAGTTTAATGTTACCAGTGAACTAATGGCACATTCAAGATGTAGATGTACTTCTTTTGATTTAAATTTAAAAATAAAATATCTACCATATAGTAGAGTTATATAGCTTTATAAGGTGGTCTAAATAAAACACAGTTGTCTGATTTCCCTCATCCCTTAATTTTCCATTCTCAGAGCAAACCAAATCATGCTGAAATTTCAGTTTTTCTGTTAGTTGTATCTAAATAATATCCTAATGTAGTTTTTTTTTTTTTAATTTTTAAGTTTTAGCCATTATCTATTGACTGCCCACCCTGGATGATATTTAACTCTCCTTCATACACATACCCTTCTTACCCCCACCCTGAATTCAGCTATATTACATACATACTCAACTGCTGGTCCTTTCCATTATCTTAATATATTTATATCATGATTTTTACTTTCTCACTATGTAGTATCTAGCTTTTAAATATTTCTTTAGGTTTACTGAAGTGTACTTTAAATAATCTAAAATTCACCCTCCTTAGTTTTACACTTATACGAGTTTTCACAAAGGACTTAAGAGTATAACTATCACTGTAGTCAAGATATAAAATTGTTTCATAGCCTAAAAAATTTTTCTCATGCTCCTTTATAGTTAGCCCTGTCCTCTCATTCTCTAATAATTCCAGTACTGTTTGTTGAAAGTTCTGTCTTTTCCCTTGCACTCTTACATCAATCAGTGCCACAAATTAATTGACCATACATGTATGGGTCTATTTCTAGATACGCTGTTTTGTCCCACTGATCTCTGTGTCTGTCATTTTGCTAATACTGCATAATAGGTTTTGAAATAAGTCTTGAAAACAGGTATTGTGAGTGCTCCAATTGTAGCCCCCCCCCCCCCCGCCCCGTTTTGGCTCTTCTAGTTTCTTGGTTTTCCCATCACTGCCCTAAATATCCCCTGTGCTCTGCCAATTTGTGCTTCTCTCTCCCTTAGCCTCAGGCAACCACTGATCTTTTTACAGTCTTGATGGTTTTGTCTTTTCCAGAATGTCAGATAGACTACATTATGTAGTCTTTTCAAATTGACTTCTTTCACTTAGTAATACACATCTAAGGTTCCTGTTTGTCTTTTCATGGCTTGATAGCTCATTTCTTTTTAGCCCTGAATGTTCCGTTATCTCAGTGTACCAGTTTATTCATTAACTTACAGAGGGATGTCTTGATTGCTTCCAAGTTTTGGCAATTAATGAATAAAGCTGCTGTAAACATCTATGTGCACGTTTTTGTGTGGATGTAAGTGTTCCACTCCTTTAGGTAAATACCAGGAAGTGTGATTATTGGATTGTATTATAAGAGTACGTTTAGTCATGTAAGAAGCTACCAAACTGTCTTACAAAGTGGCTGTACCATTTTTCATCCCCACTAGCAATGAATGAGAGTTCCTGTTCCTCCACACCCTCTTTAGTATTTGGTATTCTTAGAATTCCAGATTTCGATCATTGTAATAGGTAAATAGTGGTATCTTCTTGTTATTTTAATTTGCATTTCCCTGATGATGTATGTTGTGGACCATCTTATATGATTATCATCTGTGTATCTGTTGTCAGGTGTGTCTGTTGAGGTGTTTTGCTCATTTTTTAATTGGTTTTCTTGCCGAGTTTTAAGGGTGTTTGTATATTTTGAATAATAGTCTTTTTTTTTTTTAAGATTTTATTTATTTATTGGGGGGTGGAGAGCACAGAGGGAGAGTGGGAGGGAAAAGCAGACTCCTTGCTGAGCAGAGAGCCCGACATGGAACTCAATCCCAGGACCCTGAGATAGTGACCCGAGCTGAAGGGAGGCGCTCAACTGACTGAGCTACCCAGGTGCCCTTGGATAGTAGTCTTTTATCAGATAATGTCTTTTACAAATATTTTCTTTCAGTCTGTGTCCTTTTTTTTTTATAGTGTCTTTTGTAGAGCAGAAGTTTTGAATTTTATGAAGTCCAGCTTATCAAAAATTTTTTTCATAGATCTTGGTGTATCTAGAAAGTCTTCACCATATCCAAATTCATCTAGATTTTCCCGTGTTCCCTTCTAGGAGTTTCATAGTTTTGCATTTTATATTTAGGTCTGTGATCCATTTTGAGTTAATTTTGCATGTGGATATCCAGTTATTTAGTCACCATTTATGGGTAAGAATTTTTTCTACTGAATGACCTTTGCTCCTTTGTCAGAGATCAGTTGAATATGTCTATGTGAGTCTATTTCTGGGCTTAGGCTCCCTGTTCTGTGGATCTATTTGTCTCTTCTTTCAGTAGCACAGTGTCTTCATTACTGTAGCTTTATAGCAAGTCTTGAAGTCAGATAGTGTCAGTCCTACAACATTGTTGTTCTTCAGTATTGCATTAGCTATGCTGGATCTTCTACTTCTCCATATAAAATCTAGAATCAGTTTGTTTATAATATGTGGAATAATTTGCTGGGATTTTGATTGGGATTACATTGAGTATGTTGAAACAAATTGGGAAGAGTTGATATCTTGACAGTACAGATGGTCCCCAATTTACAATGGTTCAACTTAGATTTTTCAACTTTATGGCGGTGGAAAGGTGATATACATTTGGTAGAAATTATACTTCAAATTTTAAATTTTGATCTTTTCCTGGGCTAGCAATATCTAGTATGATACTCTCTTGTGATGCTAGGCAGTGGCAGTGAGCTGCTAGCCATGAGATCATAAGGATAAACAACCAATACATTTAAAACCATTCTGTACCCGTACAGCCATTTTGTTTCTTTCACTTTCTGAACATTATTCAATAAGTTACATGAGATATTCAGCACTTTATTATAAAATGGGCTTTATGTTAGATGATTTTGCCCAAATGTAGGCTAGTATAATTTTTCTGAGCATGTTTAAGTTAGGCTAGGCTAAGCAATAATGTTCAGTAGGTTAGATGTATTAAATGCATTTTTGACTTATATTTTCAACTTATGATGGTTTTTTTGGGGGACATAACCTTATCATGAGTCGACGAAGGTTAGTATTTAGTCTTCCTATCTACCTGTACTGTGTTTTCGTTTTTTAGTTCTTTGTTGTCTGTCATCTGGGTTTTGTAGTTTTCCCCATATAGATCTTGTATATATTTTGTTAGATTTATACCTAAGTATTTCATTTTGGGTGGTGTGAATGTAACCAGTATTGTGTTTTTAACTTCAAATTCCACTTATTGCTGGCCTATAGGAAAACTGTTGATTTTGTATATTAACCCTGTATCTTGCAACCTTGGTGTAATTGCTTCTTAGTTCCAGTTTGGGTTTTGTTAGTCAATTCTTTAGGATTTTTTACATAAACTATCATGTCATCTGCGAATAAAGACAATCATATTTCTTTCTTCCTAGTCTGTATTCCTTTTCTTGTCTTGTCTTGTCTTGTCTTTTTTTGCATTAGTTAGGACTTCTAGTGCAATTCAAAAAGGAATAGTGAGAGATAAACATCCTTGCCTTCTTGATCTTTGTGAGAATTCTTCCAATTTCTCACCAGTAAGTATGATGTTAGCTATATTTTTTTGTAGAGGCTCATTATTAAGTTGAGAAAGTTCTGTATTCCAAATTTGCTGAGAGGTTTTTTTATATCATGAATGGGTGTTGGGGGTTTATCAAATGCTTTTTTCTGCATCTGTTGATATGGTCTTGTGATTTTTTCCTTTAGTTGTTGATGTGATGGTTTACATTCATTGATTTTCTAATGTTGAATTAGGCTTGCATACTTGAGACATACACTTTTGTCATGGTGTATAATTCTTATATATTTGGATTCAGTTTGTCAGTTTGTTGGGTATTTGCGCATCTTTGTTAATGAGAGATGTTGATGTGCTGTATTTTTTTCTTGTAATGTTTTTCATTTCGGCGTTAGGGTAACATTGGCCTCACAGAATGAAGAAGTATTTCCTCTGCTTCTATTTTCTGGAAGAGATTTTAGAGAATTGGTATTATATCTTATTAAATGTTTGGTAGAATTCACCAGTGAACCCATTTGGGTCTGATGCTTTCTGTTTTGGAAGGTTAATTATTGATCCCATTTCTTTAATAGATACAGGCCTAATAAGATTGTCTTTTTCTCTTTGTGTGTGTGTTGACAGATTGTTAGAAGAGATTGTTAGAGGTGTGTTATTTAATCTGCAAGTATTTTGGGGTTTTCCAGTTATGTTTCTATTACTGATTTCTGATTTAATTCCTTTGTAGTCTGAGAGTGTATATACAGACCACAAGAGGAATGCTGTTATCTGTCTCTTTCCCTGGTTCTCTCTGGTAAACTTCTAATTGGCGTTTTTTAGCTTGTTGCTTTCATGTAGTTACCAGTCTCCATTTAGTAGCTTACCAACAAAATTTCTGTTGTTTTTGGGAGTACTCTTAGGATTGATTTTTTTTCCCCCAGTGTATTCCAAATTAAGCCTCTTGCCTTGAGGATACCTTCTGAGCTCTCTTTGTTACAGCCTGTCTCTGCCCCTTGTCAAAACCTTTGCACTGCTGCTCTGGAGCTGAGAGGAGGGGAAATGACTTGTTTTTCTCAGTGTGACACCCCCACTTAGGGAGCAGAGTTGTTTGGCTAGGGTGGTAGCCTCTAGTTTTCCTAAATGACTATTTCAGCTTCAGATTAAGTTTTTCCTTTGTGCTGTGTGTCAGAGGTCTTTTTCCACATTAATGTTCCTCTCATCTACAAAAATAACTTTAAAAAATCTATAAAAAGTTGCTGAGATTTTGATTGGGATGGCATTGAATCTATAGATGAATTGGGGAGATTTGGTATCTTACTAAGTCTTCTCATTCATGGCCATAGTATTTCTCCCTATTTATGTAGATCTGTTTTGATTTATTTCATTAATATTTCGTTGTTTCCACATATTGTTCTTGCACGTATTTTGTTAGATTTATACGTAACAACTTTATTTCGGGCGGGTGCTATTATAAATTTTATTATTTTTATCTTTTTCATTTTGAATTCCAATTATAGCCATGTGTAGGAATATGATTGACTTGTCTGTTGATCTTATATTCTGCTACCTTGCTAAACTCACTTTTTCATTCTAAGAGAAGGGTTTTTTTTTTTGATAGATTGAGATTTTTGGACAGACAATAATGTTTCTTGCAAATTAATTTTTTCTTTTCTAACATGTGTGCCTTACAGTAGTTTTTCTTTGTTTTATTGAACTGATAGGCCTTCCAATACAGTATGGAATGGGGTAGAGAGGGATGGCATACTTTCCTTCTTTCCAGTCTTTGTTACTATAGGTCTTTCATAGATGCCCTTTAGTAGGTGAAGCACTTCACACTCTATTTAGTAGTGTCTGGAGTGTTGTTTTTTTTTTTAAGATTTATTTATTTATTTGAGAGAGAGCACGAGCATGAGTGGGAAGGACAGAGCGAGAGAGGGAGAGGGAATCTGAAGCAGACTGCACTGAGCGAGGAGCTGACTCAGTGCTCAATCTCTCAGAGGTCGGAGGTCAGAGATCATGACCTACGCTGAAACCAAGAGTTAGGTGCTTACCCAGCTTGGCCACCCAGGCACCCAGGTGTTCTGGGAGTTTTTTTTATCATGAAAGTATGTTGAATTTTTCAGATGTCTTTTTCTGAACCAATGATTGTATGGTCTTCTTTAAATTGTTAATATGGAATTTCATTTATTTATTTATTTTTTTTGAGAGAGGGGAAGAGCAGAGGGAGAGGGAGAGAAAGAATCTTAAGCAGGCTCCATGCACCCAGCTCAGAGACCAAATGGGGCTTGATCTCAGGACCCTAAGATCATGACCTGAGCTGAAATCAAGAGTCGGAGGCTTAACTGACTGAGCCACCCAGGTACCCTGAATTTCATTGATTTTTGAATGTTGAATTAACCTTACATATCTTGGATGAAACCCATGTGATTGTGATATATGTTTTTTCATATTACTGCATTTTATTTGCTAACATTCTGTGGCAGTTTTTAACATCTATGTTCATTAGAGATACTGATTTATAATTTTCTTTTCTGGCAATATTTCTCTCTGAATTTGTCAACAGGATAATACTGGCTTCATAAATGGGACATGTCCTTTCCTCTTCTTTTTAATGGAATTGATTGTGTAGAATTGGCATATTTCTTAGAATTTACCAGTGACACTATCTAGGCCTGAAGTTTTCATCTTTTGGTATGTAATGTCTAGTCCAATTTATTTACTAGGTATAGGGCTATTCAAGTTTTCTTGAGTGAGCTTTGGTGATCTTTCAAATAATTGTTCCATTTCATGTAATTTATCAAATTCATGAGCATATAGTTGTTTGTAGTATTTCTTCATTTTCCTATTAATGTCTTTGGCATCATTTGTGACACTGATTCTAAGCTTTATATGGAAAGGCAAACACTATAACAAGTAATGTAGTGTGGAAGAAGCACAGAGTTGAAGGACTCACTCCATTTGGTTTCAAGACTTACTATAAAACTACACTCATGAAGATAGCATGCCACTGGTAAAAGGACAGACATACAGATCAATAGAATAGAGAACTCAGACTCAAGCAAATATTGTAAACTGATCTTTGACAAAGGCAGAAAGTGTCAGTGGTGAAAGGGTGGTCTTTTCAAATAGTGTTGGAACCAATTGTATGTTCACAGTTTAAAAAGTGAACTTACCTAGAGACCTTACACTTTTTTTTCCCCCCCAAATACTTTTATTTTTTGTGTTACAAGATTCATTGTTTATGTACCACACCCAGTGCTCCATGCAATACGTGCCCTCCTAATACCCACCACCAGGCTTG
>CM052901.1:53917949-53930250 GCA_028534135.1 Potos flavus
TGCACCAACTTGCATTCCCACCAACAGTGGAAGAGGATTCCCCTTTCTCCACATCCTCTTCAACATCTGTTGTTGACTGTCTTGTTGATTTTGGCCATTCTAACTGGTGTAAGGTGGTATCTCAGTGTGGTTTTGATTTGAATCTCCCTGATGGCTAATGACGATGAACATTTTTTCATGTGTCTGTTAGCCATTTGTATGAGACCTTACACTTTTAACAAAAATTCTCTCAAAATGGATCATAGACCTTAAATATAAAATGGAAAACTGTAAGGCTCCTAAAAGCAAATACAAAAGAATATGTGAACTTGGGTTGGGCGATGAGTTTTAGATCCAACATCAAAAGTGTAATTCATGAAAGAAGAAATTGATAAGCAGGACTTTATTAAAATTAAAAATGTTTGCTCTGAAAAAACAGTGTCAAGAGAATGAAAAGACAAACCACAGACTAGAAAAAAATTTTGCAAAACCCGTATCTTTTTAAAAATTTTTTTATTATTTTATTTTATTTTATTAACATATATTATTTGCCTCAGTGGTACATGTCTGTGAATCATCAGGCTTACACATTTCACAGCACTTACCGTAGCACATACCCTCCCCAATGTCCATAACCCAGCCACCCTATACCTACCCCTCCTACCCCCCAGCAGCCCTCAGTTTGTTTCGTGAGTTTAGGAGTCTCTTATGAAAATCCATATCTTGTAAAGGACTTTAATACACAAAGAACTCTTTAAATTCAATAATAAGAAAACAACCCAATTAGAAATTGGGCAAAAGATCTGAACATACACCTCACCAAAGAAGATACAGAGGTGGCCAATGAGCAAATGAAAAGATACTCATTTGCAGTTAGAGAAATTCAATTAAAAAAATGAGAAATCCCCATACCCATATTAGAATGATTAAAAGTTTTAAAAACTTGAAAATTCCAATTGCTGACTAGAATGTATAGCAATAGGAAACTCTCATTTCTAGTGTATTTTTTAGAAATTTTAGTGTATTTTTTAGTTCATTTTAAAATTGTTGCTCAAGAGATTATAATGTGCATAATGCTTGGCATCTTTTATGCAGTTCTCTTAAATTATTTTAGAAGAAAAGAGTAAAAAGTATATTTATTCTGTCATTTACATTTATCTGTGTAATTAGCTTTTCTGAGCCTGTTTATTCCTTCATGTGGGCTTCTTTTTTATTTCTTCATAGGAATTTGAATTAAAGTCATTTCTTTTCAACTTGAAGGAATTTGTTTTTTTCTTCTAAGGTGGGTCGACTAACAGTGAATTCTCTTAGTCCTTTTTTGTCAGTCTTAATTTTTCCTCATTATTGAAAGATAGTTTTCTGGATATAAGCTTCTTGCTTGTCTTTTTTTTTTTTTTTTTTTTTCTTTTAGCACTTTTTGTATACCAAGTACTGCCTCTGGTCCTCATTGTTTCTCATGAGAAATCACCAGTAAAGATTCTTTGGGTCACTTGTGTGTTTTTTTCTGTTGCTGCTTTTTGTAATTTTTGCTGAAAACAATAAAATGTTAGTGAAATAAATCAAAGAAGATCTAGATAAATAGGGATTAATACTACCTGATTCAGAAGATTTGGTAAGATATCAGATCTTCCGAATTTCATCTGTAGATTCAGTAGTTGTCTCAGTCAGAATCTCAGTAAGGTCTTTTTGTAGATATTGCTAGCTAATTCTAAAATTTATATGAAAATGCAAAGAAACTAGAATAACCAAAACAGTAAAGTAAAAAAGTTGGAACGGAGAGGCGCCTGGGTGGCTCAGTCAGTTAAGCGTCTTGACTTCTGCTCTGGTCATGATCTCAGGGTCCTGGGATTGAGCCCCACGTCAGGCTCCCTGTTCAGCAGGAGATGTGCTTCTCCCTCTCACTCTCCCTCTCTTTCTAAAATAAATAAATAAAGTCTTAAAAAAAAGTTTGAAAGGACACACTATATTTATAGACTTATGGTAAAGATGGTCATCAGTAGTATTTGGTATTAGTGAAAGGAGAAGACAAAGAGTGAAAGAGAGACAGATCCACAGAAATCTAGTTAATTATTTTCAACACAAAATGCAAAGACCATTCAATGTTGAAAGGATAATCTCTTTAACAAAAGCTGCCGAAACAATTGGAGGACCACATGCCAAAAGAAAGTGTGAACACATATTTCATTCGTTATACAAATATTTTTTTTTTAAGATTTTATTTATATATTTGACAGAGAGAGAGATCACAAGTAGGCAGAAAGGCAGGCAGAGAGGGGGAAGCAGGCTCCCTGCTGACCAGAGAGCCCTATGTGGGGCTTGATCCCAGTGCCCTGAGATCATGACCTGAGCAGAAGGCAGAGGCTTTAACCCACTGAGCCACCCAGGCGCCCCTCGTTATACAAATATTAATTAAAATGGATCACAGAGAAATTATATGACATCTAGAAGAAAACACAGGAAACCCTCTACAATTTTAGAGCACTGAAGGCACAATACTAATGCTAATTGATAAATTTATTTCTTAAAAAAGTATGGGAAATGTTTTTTTTTAAACAATTTCTTTTAAGGACAGTTTTAGGTTCATAGCAAAATTGAGAGGGAAGTAGAGAAATTTCCCATATACTCCCTCCCTCAACACATGCATCACCTCTCCCATTATTTACATCCTCCCCCAGAGTGGTATATTTGTTCCAACTGTTACAGTCTTCATTATTTACACATCATCATCTGAGGACATTGGTTTACAGTAGGGCTCACAGTTTGGACAAACATATAATGATATGTATCCGTCACTGAAGTATCATACAGTCTCTGCCCTGAAAATCCTGTCTTTCACCTATTTATTCCCTTCCTCCAGCCCCCAACTAATGGCAACCACTGATCTTACTGCCTCCATAGTTCTGTTTTGAATGATTTTTCCCACTCTACTTTCTGCTTGCATCTTAGATTGGGTAGTTGCTGTTGACCTATGTTGAAGTTTCCTGATTCTTCATTTGTGTTGAGTGTACTTATAAGCTCTCTTAAAGGCAGGCATATTCATTTCTGTTAATGTGTTTTTAATTTCTACCATTTTCATTTGATTCTTTTTTTTAGTTTCCAACTCTTCTGATATTACCTACGTGATGTGGCCTGTTTATGTTTTTAACATAACCTAGTTATTTTAAATTCACCGTTAGTTTCTGGGTCTCATATCTGAATCTGGTTTTGAAGATTGCATTTTCTTTCCTCTATTGTTTTGTACCTTTTCTTTATATACATTATAATTTTGCTGAAGACATTTATAATGGTAGATACTAAAATTTTTTTAAGTTTTTATTTTAATTCCAGTTAACATACAATGTTATATTAGTTTCAGGTGTTCAATATATTGATTCAGTGTTTCCCATATATCACATTCCCATGTGTTCATCACAAGTGCACTCCTTGATCCCCATCACCTATTTAACCTATCCCCCCACCCACCTCCTCTCTGGTAACCATCAGTTCTCTATAATTAAGAATCTGTTTCTTGATTTGTCTCTCTTATTTTTCCCTTCACTTGCTTTGTTTCTTAAATTCTGAGTGAAATCGTATGGTTTGAGTGAATGAGTGAAATTATACGGTTTTTGTCCTTCTCTGACTTATTTCACATAGCATTATACTCTCTAGCTCCATCCATGTTGTTGAAATGGCAAGATTTCATTCTTTTTATGGCTGAATATTTCATTGTATGTATATACCACCTCATCTTTATCCATTCATCAATCGATGGACATTTGGACTGTTTCCATATTTTGGCTGTTCTAAATAAAGCTGCTATAACAATAGGGGTGCATGTAGCCCTTTGAATTAGTGTTTTTGGATTTTGGGGGATAAATAGTAGTACAATCACTGGATCATAAGGTAGTTCTGTTTTTAACTTTTTGAGGAACCTACATACTGTTTTCTGGAGTAGCTGCACCAGTTGGCATTCCCACCAACAGTGCACGAGTGTTCATTTTCCACCACATCTTCACCAACACCTGTTGTTCTGCGGTTGATTTTAGCTATTCTGACAGGTGTCACATGATATCTCATGTATTTTTGCATTTCCTTGATGATAAGAGATGATGAGCATCTTTTCATGTGTCTGTTAGCTGTTTGTAGGTCTTTGGAAAAATACCGGTTAATGTCCTCTACCTGTTTTTTTTTTTTTTTTGTTTTTGTTTTTGTTTTTGTTTTTTTTAGGATTTTATTTATTTATTTGACAGAGAGAGCGAGCACAAGTAGGGGGAGCAGCAGGAGTGAGAGGGAGAAGCAGGCTCCCCGCAAAGCAGGGAGTCCGATTGGGGCTTGATCCCAGGATCCTGGGATCATGACCTGAGCCAAAAGCAGACGCTTAACTGACTGAGCCACCCAAGCGCCCCATTGTCTGCCTATTTTTAAATTGGATTATTTGTTTTTTGGTTGTTGAGTTGTATAAGTTCTTTATATATTTTGGATACTAAGCCTTTATCAGATATGTCATTTGCAAATATCTACTCCCATTCTGTACGTTGCCTTTTAGTTTTGTTGATTGTTTCCTTCACTGTTCAGACCTTTTTATTTCAGTGTAGTCCCAATAGCTTATTTTTTCTTTGGTTTTCCCTTGCCTCAGGAGACCTCTCTAAAAAAATATTGGTACAACCGATGTGTCAAAGAAGTTACTTCCTGTGTTTGCTTCTAGGACTTTTATGGTGGCAGATCTCACATTTAGGTCTTTAATCCATTTTGAATTTATTTTTGTATGTGGTATAAGTAAGTGGTCCAGTCTTGTTCTTTTGCATGTAGCCGTCCAGTTTTCCCAATACCATTTGTTGAAAAGGCTGTCTTTTTCCCATTGGATAGTCTTTCCTGCTTTGGCCAAGATTAATTGACGATATAATTGTGGGTTTATCTCTGGATTTTCTGTTCTGTTGATCTATGTGTCTGTTTTTGTGCCAGTACCATACTGTTTTGATTATGACACGTTTGTGATATAACTTGAAGTCTGGAATTGTGATGTCTCCAGCTTTGTTTTTCTTTTTCAAGATTGCTTTGGCTATTTGGGGTCTTCTGTGGTTCCATACAAATTTTAGGGTTCTAGCTCTGTGAAACATGCTGCTGGTATTTTGATAGGGATTGCATTAAATGTGTAGATTGCTTTGGGTAATATAGGCATTTTAATAATATTTGTTTTTCCAATCCACGAGCACGGGATGTTTTTCCATTTCTTTGTATCATCTTCAGTTTCTTTCATCAGTGTTTTATAGTTTTCAGAGTACAGCTCTTTCACCTCTGGTTAGGTTAATTCGTAGGTGTCTTATGGTTTTTGGTGCAGTTGTTAGTGGAATTGATGCCTTGATTTCTCTTTCTCTTGCTTCATTATTGGTGTATAGAAATGCAACAGATTCCTGTACATTAATGTCGTATCCTGCAACCTTACTGAATTTGTTGACCAGTTCTAGCAGGTTTTTGGTGGAGTCTTTTAGGTTTTCTATATAGAGTGTATATCATGTCATCTGCAAATAGTGTAAGTTTTATTTCTTCCTTGCTCGCTTGGATTTCTTTTATTTCTTTTTGTTGTCTAATTTCTGTGGCTAGAACTTCTAGTACTGTGTTGAATAAAAGTGATGAGAGTGGATATCCTTGTCTTATACCTGACATTTAAGGATGATGTTAGCTGTTTTTTTCCCCCCCCATAGATGGCCCTTATCATGTTGAGATATGTTCCCTCTAAACCTACTTTGCTGAGGGTTTTTATCATGAATGGATGCAGTGTTTTGTCAGATGCTTTTTCTGTATCTGTTGAAACCATCATATGGTTCTTAAACTCTTTCTCTTAGTGATGTATCTATCACATTGATTAATTTGTGAATATAAACCACCCTTGCAACCCAGGAATAAATCCCAGTTGATCTTGGTGAATGGTTTTTTTTTTTTAAATGTGCTGTTGAGGGGTGCCTGGGTGGCTCAGTTGGTTAAGCGTCTGCCTTCGGCTTAAATCCTTATCCCTCAGTCTTGGGATTGAGTTCTGCATCGGGGTCCCTGCTCAGCAGAGAATCTGCTGCTCCACCTGCTTGTACACTCTCTCTTTCTGTGTCAAATAAATAAATACAATCTAAAAATAATTTTAAAAATGTATTGTTGAATTTAGTTTGCTAGTATTTTGTTGAGGATTTTTTTATCCATGTTCATCAGGGATATGGACCTGTACTTCTTTTTTTGTGGTGTCTTTATCTGGTTTTGGTATCTGGGTAGTGCTCGCCTCATAAGATGATTTTGGATGTTTTCCTTCGGTTTGCATTTTTTGAAATAGTTTGAGAAGAATAGGTATTAACTCTTCCTTAAATGTTTTGTAGAATTCGCCTGTGAAGTTGTCTGGTCCTGGATTTTTGTTTGTTGGGAGTTTTCAGATTATAGATTCAGTTTCTTTGCTGATTATCTGTTGGTCTTTTGAAATTTTCTATTTCTTCCTGTTTCAGTTTTGGTAGTTTATATGTTTCTAGGAATTTATCCATTTCTTCTGGGTTGTCCAGTTTGTTGGCATACAGTGTTTCATAATATTCTCTTATGATTTTTTTGTATTTCTATGGTTTTAGTTGTGATTTCTTTTCTCTCATTTGTGATTTTATTTATTTGAGTCTTTTCCCTTTCTTTTCTTGATAATTCTGGCTAGAGGTTTATTGATTTCCCCCCCCTCCCCAAGAATCAGGGCCTGGTTTCATTGATCTGTTCTATTGTGTGTGTGTTTTTTTAAATCTGTATCATTTATTTCTGCCCTAATTTCCTTCCTTCTGCTGGTTTTAGTTTTGTTCTTTATCTAGCTCCTTTAAGTGCAAGGTTGGGTTGCTTGAGATTTTTTTTGCTTCTTGAGGTAGGCCTGTATTGCTGTAATCTTCCTTCTTATAACCCCTGCGTCATCCCACAAGTTTTTGATTATTGTGTTTTTATTTTAATTTGTTTCCATGTATTTTTTTATTTCTTCTTTGATTTCCTGGTTGACCCATTCGTTGTTTAATAGTATGTTATTTAACCTCCATGTATTGTGGTCTTTCCAGATTTTTTTCTTGTGGTTGATTTCTATTTTCATAGCATTGTGGTCAGAAAATATGCATGGTATGATTTTGATCTTCTTGAACTTGTTGAGGTTTTTTTTAATGTGCTAATATGTGATCTATTCTGGAAAATGTTCCATGTGTACTTGAAAAGAATGTGTATTCTGCTGATGAGGGTGGAGTGTTCTGAATATATCTGTTAAAATTTTTTTTTTTTCAGTGCAAAAAGGTGATTTTATTAAAGCATGGGAACAGGATCCATGGACAGAAAGAGCTGCTGCCTAAATCTGTTAAATCCTATCTGCTCCTGTGTGTCATTCAAAGCCATTGTTTCCTTGATGTTGTTTAGATGATCTGTCCATTGATGTAAGTGAGGTGTTAAAGTCCCCTACTATCATTATAGTTTTATAAATTATTTCCTTTATGTTTGTTATTAACTGCATTATATATTTGGGTGCTCCTATGTTGGGTGCATAAATATTTATAATTGTTTTATCTTATTGGTGTATTTTCCCCTTTATGATTATATAGTGTTCTTCTTTGTCTCTTGTTACAGTCTTTTTTAAAAGTCTGTTTTGTCCAATATAAGTATTGCTACTCCGGCTTTCTTTGATGTCCATTTGAATGATAGATGCTTCTCCATTCTCTCATTTTCAATCTGTAGGTGTCTTTAGCTCTAAAACGAGTAGGCAGCATATAGATGGGTTTTGTTTTTTTATCCGTTCTGTCATCCTGTGTCTTTTGAGTGGAGCCTTTAATCCATTTACGTTCAAAGTAATTACTGATAAATATTTTTTGCCACTTTATTACTTGTTCTGTGATTGTTTCTGAAGATTTTCTCTGATGCTTTGTCTTTCATGTTTTGCTGATTTTCTTTAGTGATATATTTGGATGTCTTTTTCTTTATTCTTTGCCTATATATTAGTGGTTTTAGATATATCATTATCAGTAGGTTTGTGTATAACTTCTTCTGCAGATAGCAGTCTGTATTAAGTTTATGGTCATTTAAATACGAACCCATTCTTTACTCCTCTCCTCCCCATGTTTTAGGTGTATGTTATTATATTCATATCCCTTTTTATTGGTTAGTTGCTTGATTGATTTTTTACAAAAATAATCATTTTTACTGCTTTTGTATTTCTTACTTTGTACTGTCCTTTTTCATCTTTCCTTCCATCAGGGAGTCCAGTTTAATATTTCTCACAGGGCTAGTTCATTGGTCATGAACTCCTTTAGTTTTTGTTTGTCTAGGAAACTCTGTGTCTCCTTCTATTGTGTATGATAACCTTGCTGGAAAGAATGCTCTTGGCTGTAGATTTTTCCCATTCAGCACTTCGAATATATGTATATATCATACCACTCCCTTCTGGTTTGCAAGCTTCTATTGAAAATCTCCTGCTCTCTGTATGGGTTTTCCCTTGTAAGTTAATCACTTCTTTTGTCTTGATGCTTTAAAATTTTTTCTTTATCTCTATATTCTGCAAATTTAATTATGTTTTGTTACATATTACATGTCTTGGTGTGGGTCTACTTTTTTGATTTTGATGGGTGTTCTCTGTTCCTCCTGGATCTGGGTATCTGTTTCCTTCCAGGTAGGGAAGTTTTCAGCTATTATTTCCTCAGTTAAATTTTCTGCCCCCTTTTCTTTCATTTCCTCTTGTGGGATTCTTAAAATATGAACGCTTTTACATTTAATGGAGTCACTGAATTCCCTAAGTTCTCATTTTGCAAAAAATTTTTTCTGTCTTTTGTTCACCTTGATTACTTTCCATTTCTCTGTCTTCTAGGTCACTAATTCATACCTCTGCTTCTTCCATCTTGCTGTTCATTCCAACAAGTATGTTTCTCATTTCATATCAAGCCCTTTATCTCTGCTGTGTTATTCCTTATCTCTGTGTTAAGGGTCTCATTTTTGTCTCTTTTCTCATTCCAGCGAATATCCTTGTGATCATTGCTTTAAGTTTTCTGTCATTTTACTTATATCTGTTTCGCTTAGATCTCTGGTTGTGATCTTGTCCAGTTATTTCCTTTGGGATAAATTTCTCTGTCTCCTCATTTTGTCTGCTTTTCTGTGTCTTGTGTCTGTGTGTTAAGAAAGTCAGCTGTGTCTTCTGCTCTTGGAAGTAGTGACTTTATGAAGAAGAGGTCCTGGAGCGTCCTGCAGTGCAGTGTCCCCTATTCACCAGAACCTGGCACCTGTGTGTATTACATATGCCCTGTTGTTGTGTCTGAGTCATTTTTCCTTTTAGTGCAGTTGTCTGCACTGACTCTGTCTGCCTGTTGTGGGCTGTAATTGCTCTTTGTGGTGTTAGTGGGACCCATGCAGGCCAGCTTTAAGGGGGCATGCCCACCAGGGAACTTGGGGGCAGGGTAGTGGTATTAGCAAAGTTTACACTGGGCCACTAGTTCTGTGCTGGGTCTCCCGAAGCTCTGTGGCAGCAGCTAGGGGCTGAATGCAGTGATTGGGCGTGGGGGCGTGCAGGTGGGTGTGGTGCAAGATGATGGCTGGGGACACATTGGCTGGGCACAGGGTGGTGGATGGGTGTGGCTTGAAACTGCAACTGTGCACCCTGTGGCTGGGTGGGGCCAACAGGGGCTTAAGAAAATTTGCCCTAAGGCCAGGGCTGAAGCTCACAGGCTTGGAGTGGGGGAGTCTTCAGGAGATCTCTTGGGACCTGGCGCACTGCTAGCAGGTTAGGTAACAAGTGTCTCTGTAGCCCTGCCTCCCACAGATGGCGCTGTGTTTATGCGGGGAGCAGGGGGCAGGGATGGAAAATGACCCCTGCCACCGCGCTGGTTTTTGGAGAAGTCCCCAGCACACTCTGAAATCAGTATGAACAGATCTGTCTCCCATTTGCCCCTGGTGTTGTGTTAACTGCTGTTTTTATGTTGCCTCTCCACACAGGCTGCTGTCTCTTTCAGACCAGTGACCCAGCTATAACTAGCCCTCGTGGTTTACCCAGTGCTGAGTCAGCTGGGTAAAGCTCGAGGCTCCAAGTCCTACTGGTTTTGCAAACTGATGAAATTCAGCCCCTTTGGTATGTATGTCTGTACTAGTTAAGTAGTTAGTTTTATTGTAACAAAGTTTGTACACTTTTAACGTTTAATACTGAACATCTTCTTTCCTTTCCAGTGAAACACAAAGAAAATTTAAAAATAAACAGGAGCATAATTATTATAGGGAATGTCAGTTCCAAGTAAGATCCTATATATAGGTTCTACTGATCTCCTATTGAGTAGCAGGGCTCTAGTCATCGTAAGTAGAGAATATAATTTTAAAAGTATCATTTTAAACTGCAGGGATGTCCATTAAACATCACAATTAAACATACCTAAGGAGAAGCCCTGTTGTCAAAATGCCCATTTAACCTACCCAGGCATCTTAAACACACCCTTTGCTGACCTTCTGTAATCCCATTTTAAAAATTTTTTTCTTTTTTTAAATAAGAGAAAGTAGAAAGATACATGTTGGCAAACACTAACTGTCCATACTCACATAGAGACACAGTGTAATCTCTGAGCCCAATGTACAGAGAAAGTAGGAAAAAAAGTTAGAATTCTATATACTGCTATACAGGGGCCTAGCATTCTCCACAACTTGCAGCAGAGGTAAGGGAGCAAGTTTTCCTTTTTTCCCCACAGAGCACAGTGATGTTGGATTTCATAATGTTTTTGTTGAGACAGGAAGGGATAAAAATGAATTCGGAAAGGAAAGTGGTACAGATTCTTTTCCCATTGTATTCTGCTCAAGGTATTTCTCCCCAACATAAGTTGAGAACCATGTTATAAAGGGAGAGAAAAATGACTTCAAAAAACAGGGTGGGTGAGCACAGAAGGAAAAAAAGACTGCAACTTGTTCCCAGGGACTGGAGGAAATTTAAAAAAAGGAAGATTGGAATCCATCAGTGTTCGTTAGTCATCTTCTCCTTCATCCTGTCCTTCCTTCTCCATCTCATCCTCTTCACCTTCAGTGTTGTCATCTTCTTCATCAGTATCTTTTTTTCTTTTTCTTTTTCTTTTTCTTAAGATTTATTTATTAGAGAGAGAGAGAGAGAGAGCACACGCAAGTGAGCAGGGAGAGGGGAGAGAAATCCTCAAGCTGAACTTGGAGCCTGACGAGGGGCTTCATCTCACGACTCCAAGACCCAAGCTGAAACCAAGAGTTGACAACCGATTGAGTCACCCTGGCGCCCCTTCATCAGTATCTTCCAGTCCTTCTTCTTTGTCATCATCATCATCATCTCCTTCCCCTTCATTATTCATATCGGGAACCAAGTAGTACTATAATGGATTTGGCCAAATGTCATCTTTGATAACCTCTCCTGACTCATCTGCACCAGCCCGTGTTTTTTAAAGCCAAACATTATGGGGATTAATCTTCCCTCTGAGCTCCCTGGTGTTAGGGCCTGTTTCTTTGCTCTCTGCATGCATATAGCTCCCTCCCTCCTGTGGGCAGCCTCTCTATGCCATTCTGACCTACCTAACCTTTCGGATGCAGCAGCTTCTCCATATTTACTTGTGGAGTTTCTTTTGTCAGTCTTCAGATTGTTCTCTGATTTATTGGCTTGGATGCTGATGATATCTAGTTGTAAACTGGGATAGGGTGAGCTCAGGGTCCTTCTACTCCGCCATCTTGCCCTTCCTCCTGAAGTAAATATTTTTTATTCTTTGAGAAAAGCACACCTTTCTTTTTTTCTAGGCCATTTATGTAGAATTTTGTGTCAAACTAGTCAGAATTGGACTGGTTTTAGAGTTTGTTACTACTATAGAGTTTGTTACTATGTTACTATGTAACTGGTTTTAGAGTTTGTTTCTCTCTGCACCAGAGACTTGGAAGCATGTGATGATATTTTGTTGTTGTGTCCCTGTGTGGTTTTTGTCCCTTTGTACTACTCCCCAGAGAGAGTCTGTCTTCTTTTTTTTTTTCCCCAAATAGTTTTATTTTATTTTTTGTGTTACAGGATTCATTGTTCATGTACCACACCCGGTGCTCCATGCAATATGTGCCCTCCTCAATACCCACCACCAGGCTCACCCAAACCCCCACCCCGACCCCTCCAAAACCCTCGGTCCGTTGCTCAGAGTTCACAGTATCTCATGATTCATCGCCCCTCTGATTTCCTCCAGTTCACCCCTCCCTTCCCTCTCACAATGTCCTCCATGTTTTTCCTTATGCTCCACATGTAAGTGAGACCATATGATAATTGACTCTCTCCGCTTGACTTATTTCACTCAGCATAATCTCTTCCTGTCCAGTCCATGTTGAAACACAAGTTGGGTATTCATCC
>CM052901.1:53938531-53977234 GCA_028534135.1 Potos flavus
GTCTAGGATCCCATTCCCCTTCTACTCCCTTTACATTGCATGGCAGGGCATTTGGGACTGTTCATGTGCTTAACTGCAGTTACAGTCCCTTCTGTTAATCTAGTTTCCCATGCCCTCCTACTTCTTTTGCATTACAGCAGAGAGTACTTGAGACCTTTAAGGTGTTTAATTGCAGCTATGGTCCCTTCTGTTAGTCTAGGATTTCACATCCTTGAACTCCCTTTGTATTCCCTGGGATTGTCTTTGGGACTGTTTAAGTGCTTAGTTGCAGCTGTGGTCCCTTTTCTTCGTCTAGAGTCCCAACCCTTCCTGCTCACTTTATATTACCTGGAAGTGGATTTGGGACTATTGTGCTCATTTGCAACTGTGGTCTCTTTTGTTAGTCTGGGGTCCCATGTGTTCCAACTCCTCCTGCACACAGCAGGGACTACTTGGGACTATTAATATGTTTAATTTTAGCTGTGGTCCCTTCCAGTGGTCCAGGATCCCATCTCCTACACCTTTGTATTACTTAGTAGTATTTGGAACTAAAAATTACTTAATTGCATCTGTGGTCCCTTCTGTTGTTATAGGATCCCAGTGTTCTCCAACTCCCTTTGTACTACAGCAGAGGGCACTGGACTGTTAAAAGGCTTAACTGTAGCTGTGGTCCCTCCTGTTAGTCTAGTATCCCAAGCCCTCCAACTGCCTTTGTGTTACCTGGCAGTGTATTTGGGACTGTTAAATTGCTTAATGGCAGCTGTTGTCTCTTCTATTAGTATAGTTTCCAAAGTCGTCCTATTCAATTTACATTACAACAGAGGGTCCTTGGGATTGTTAATTGCTGCTGTTGTACCTTCTGTAATTCCTGGGATCCCATCTCCTCCTACTCTGTTTACATTACCTGGGAGGATTTCTTGAACTGTTAGAAGGCACCACACAACTAAATCGAGCATTTTTTCTTAGTATAGTTTCCCATGCCCTCCTATTCTGTTTGCATTACAACAGATGGTATTTGGGACTGTTAAAGTACTTAATTGCAGATGTGGTCCCATCCGTTAGCTAGGATCTCATTCCCTTCTCCCTTTACATTACTGGGAGCAGATTTGGGAATGTTACTGGGAGCAGATTTGGGAATGTTAATGTGGTTAATTACAAATTGTCGTCCCTCCTGTTAGTCTAGTTTCCAGCCACTTCCAACTCCCTTTGCATTACCTAGGAACAGATTTGGGTCTGTAATGTGCTCAATTGCAGCTGTGGTCCCTTCTGTTGGTCTAGCATCCCATGCCCTCTAACTTCCTGTCCATTTCAGCAGAGGATATTTGGGACTTTTAATGGACTTAATTGCAGTCCTGATCCCTTTCGTTAACCTAGGATCCCGTATCCTCCAACTCACTTTGCATTACCTGAGGATATATTGGGGACTGTTTAAATGCTCACTTGGAGCTGTGGTCCCTTTTGTGTGTCTAGTTTTCCCATGCCCTCCTACTCTTTTGCATTATAGCAGTGGGTACTTGGGGCTGTTAAAGTACTTAATTGCTGGTGTAGTCACTTTTGTTAGTTTAGGATCCCATCCCCTTCTACTCCCTTTACATTACCTGGGAGGATTTTGGGGACCGTTAAAGTGCTCATTTGCACCTGTGGTGTCCTCTGTTCGTCTAGGATCCGATGCCCTCTAACTCCCTTTGCTGCATTACAGCAGATGGTACTTGGGACTGTTAATGTGCTTAAACATAGGTGTGGTCCATTTTGCTAGTCATGACCACCTCCTCCCTTTATATTACCTGGGAGCAGATTTGGTACTGAAAGGTGCTTAATTGCAGCTGCGTTCCCTTCTCTTAGTTTAGGATCCTACACCTTCAACTCCCGCGTTACAGCAGAGAATACTTGGGCCTGTCAGATTCTTGCAGCTGTGGTACCTTCTGTTTTGTAGAATCCCATGCCCACCAACTCCCTTTACATTATCTGGGAGTGTATTTGGGAAGGATAAAGTACTTAATTTTAGCAGTGGTTCCCTTTGTTAGTATATTTTTCCATGCCCTCCTACTGTCTTTGCATTATAGCAGAGGGTACTTGGGACTGTGGCCGTGCTTAAATGCGGTTGTGGTCCCTTTTGTTAGTGTAGGATCCCATGCCCTCTCACTCCTTTTACATTACTTCAGAAGTGCTTGGGACAATTAAGATGCATCCCATTCACTCATACTCCTTTAGCATTACAGTAGGAGGTTGCTGAAAACCAAGGCCCCCTTTTTTTGTATTGTTAATGTGCATAATTGTTCCTTTTTCTCTGCAGTAGATAAGATTTCACCAATTTCGCTTGTATTCAGCAGTGGATGCACTTTATTTAAGACCTTTGTACTAGGATAAAGTGAACCATGGTAATGGACATACTGTGTCTTTCATTTAAGTCCCCTGTACTCTCTTTGAATTAATTACCTCACTTTTTTCTGGGACTATTGGTATGCAAAATTCCAGTGTTTATGGTCCTTCTCTCTCTCTCTCTCTCTTTTTTTTTTACATCAGGGGATGCTAGTATCTCAAAGTTCTTTTCTTGGGACTCTTAACGTGCATGTGCCCTCTTGATAAGCTAATATCCTTACTTCTTAGTATTATACTGGGGGGTACTGACCACCTACAGTCTTTCTTTTGGACAGTTAATGTGCCAAATTGCACTGGGATCCCATCCCTATCACACCTTCTCTGTGTCAGAGGTGCTGACCAACTATGAGTGCTTCTCCTGTGCAGTTTAAATGTGCATAATTACAGCAATCCTTGCTCCCTTATGTTAGAATAAGATCTCATTTCCTTGCCCCATTTATATTATTGCAGGGGCTTCTGACTAGCCAAGATTCACTCTCTCGGACTGTTTGTGCATACTTAACATTTGCTCTTATACCTGTACACCAGGTAAAGATCCTACTCATACTGTTTATATTCCAGTGGGAGGTGCCTACTACTCAAGATTTTACACACTAACGCAGTTAATGTGCACAGCCTTCGTTGTTTTGTACCCACTCAGTTGTCCACAACTGTGCCTTTTAGTTTCAGGACTTTGCACTTAACCAAAGCAGAGGTGACTGACCACATTAAAGCCTTTCTCTTGGGACTGTGGATGTGTGTAGTTTCAGTTGTCCACTGTCCTTTGAGTTAACTTGTCCCTGACTCTTTTCAGAACCTCTAAGGTTTACTGCATGGGATACTGTCAATTTAAGGCCCTTTTCTCAAACCATTAATGTGCATAATGACAATTAAATTAGGATTCTTCCCCTTTACATTGCCTTTGAAGTACTGCAGGGAATTCTGACCCATAAGGTCCCATTTCTTGGCCTGTTAAGATGCATGATTGTATTTGTCTGGGTTCCTGTGTACTAGAGAAGAACACCTCTCCCCACTCCCTCTGTCTATTATCTATTATGCAGGGAGTGCCCCCTCTACAAGGCTGTTACATTTGAGCAGTCAAGGAACACAATTGTAATTGACTGCAACTATGCACCATGGATATTAATGTGCATAACTGCACATGCCTCATCCCATTTGAATAAGGTACTACCCTCTCAGACCCCTTTTGTAGCACAGCAGGGGTACTGATCACTAAGGCCTTTTTTTCATGGCTTGTGATTATGCATAATTGCATTTGTACGTGTTCTTGTACATTTAAACAAGGACACCCCTCTCCCCACTCCCTTTACCTTTTAGCAGGGAGTGCCCATTACTTAATCCTTATATTTGTACAAGGTACATGGTTTTAATTAACCATACCATATCCCTTGGGCATTAGTGTACATAATTTCAGCTTAGTTCATTCTACCCTGTTGTATGTCATTGCAATATACCAGGGTTGCTGACCCCTAACTTGTCCTGGTAATGTGCGTAATTGCATTTGTCCAGGTTCTTATGCACTGGATGAGGAGACACCCCCACCCCTACTTCTAAGCCTTCCAGTAGGTGGTGCCCACTGCTGAGACATTTACATTTGAATAGTTAATATGCATAATTGTAGTCTTCCATAACCCTATTAGTTCTAGAACAATTGTACCTCCTTTGCAATGATGCAGGGGATACTGTTTTCTCCCAAAGTTCCTTCTAGCAAACTGTTAACATTCATTCATCAACTGAAATTGTTGTCTTTAGTAGACTAAGGCCCTACACCCTCACCTTCCCTTTGCAATACAGCAGAGTGTACTGATGAACTAAGGCCCTCTTTTGGACTGTGAATATGTACAGTTGCATTTTTTTCCTGTTTTATGTACTCAGTAAGGACCCTACCTACTTTCTCAGCATGTTTAGTGGGTAGTGTCCACTATTTAAAACTTTCACTTGGAAAGTTCATGTGCAGTTTGCTAAGCATGCCTTATACTGGAACTCCTGTACCCTCTTCGCTTTGGAGTAAGGAGATGCTATTTACCTAATGTCCTTTCTTTTGGACTTTAATGTCTATAATTGCAATTGTCAATCTTTTCTGTTGGACTAGGATTGCATCCCCTCAAACCCCCTTTGCATCGGGGGCATGTTAACCATAAATGAGCTCTTCTCGAGATTATTAATATACATACTGTTTGTGGATCTGTGCAGTGTGAAAGGATGCTCTATGCCCCTACCACTGCCTTTGGATTGCTGCTGAGGACTGCTATCATGACCTCAGCTCTTGGACAATTAATATGCACCACTAGCAATTATGAGACCTATGTACTCCCTTTGTATTCATTAGGGGTACTCACTAAGGTCCCTTTCTTGGACTGTCAATGGGCAATTATCTATGTTCCTTTCTGTTAAATTTAGGATAACATTCCCTTAAACCCCCTTTGCATTGTTATAGGGGTTGCTGACCACCCAAAACTTCTCCTGGGACTGTTAATGGGCACGACGGCAATTAGCAATGAGTTTTTCTTCCCTGGCCTTGTTAGGCAAACACTCCCAGCCCCAATTTTGCATGACATAATTAAGTATAAACATTGCAGTATGCCGTGAACTTGTCTGTCAAATAGCAACCCATACTCCCTCTCCTTTTGTATTGCTCCTATGTATAAAATTCCAAGTACTCATGGTCTTCCCCTTATCATCCCTCTTCCCACCCCATGCTCACCCTTGGACCCTCCCTATGGACCTTTGTCACAGTTTCAGGTGTTCATGTATTCAGCCATTAAATAAGATTGTCCCTCCCCCTGGCCCTCCCCCTCGCCCCCACCTCCTGCCCCTTTTGCATTATTGCTGGGGAATGTCGACCGGGCAAGGCCCTTTCACTTGGACTTAAAACATTAACAATCCCTGATGTCATTGCCTTACCCACTTTATATTGCTGTAATGCCTCGGTTGCGCTTTTCTTAGTCCCACCCATCAAACATGGACCCCTCCACTTCTTTGCATTGCATTGCTGACTACCCAAAGTCCCTTCTGTGTTATTAACACAGTACTGATTGTCCCATTTTTCAGCTCATCAGCCCAAGATTTTCCTATCACTTTGATGTTGTGTGCAGTATTGATTACCAAAAGCAGACCTGAATTAGGTGGATGGGCCTTCACTCCTTTTTCTGCATTTGTTAATGATCCAATCCCAGTTGTTATATTCTGGGACAGGAACCGTCCCTGCCCACCTCTGTTACTGCTTTACTGAGCAAAATGCTCAAGGCAAGTCAGGCCTAGAAAGCTGGATTGCACCCCTTATTATGGATTTTCAATATAAGTATCAGTTGAAAATTGTCTCCCCAGGAAGAAAGATCAGCACCATCTGTGCATTCTTCCTTCCAGAGCAGATTGCCTGGCCAAGAATCTCTTGTATATTGCTATTGTACAGTGCTGGTTGCCAGGATATAATAAAAAAAAAAATGCTGTTTCCAAGACGGAATTGTAAACCTGGTCATTTAATTTTTGAAGTCCAAAAACCCATTTATACCATGTACCTGATGACCAGTGTCTCTCATTTTACTATGGGTGGTGGGTCTGTGGATAGACCACTGTGAATCTTGCTATTTTAGTATTCCCAAGAGTTCTAGAGTGGACCTCTTAAGACACATATCTTTGGGCTCTACCACCATTTTAAAACCATTCTTTATTCAGGCTTTACCACCATTCACTTTTAGAAAAACTACCTAAACTTTCTAATCCTTAAATTTCTTCATCTGGATCATCAACCACCCCCTACTTATTTCAAGAAGATTGCTTTAAAAGAATGAACTGAGAGAACATATGCTGAGGCACTTTTGAAAACCATAGTTCACCTTACTTGATTAATCTATTACGTATATAACATGCACCCTGTTGAATTCTGCTAATTTAAAGTAGCCTGAAGCACTACACTGAAGTGAGGACTTAGAAATAATAGTACCAATTTCCCTGTTTTATATTAAAGGAAAAATAAGCTAAGATCTAATCATTCTTCTGGACATAAATTTCAACAGTGAGATAGCTTCCTGGTAAAATGAATAATATCCTAGCCTCTAGTGTGCAGGGTGTGGCAGAGAAGTAGCTAATGTGGAACTGCTAAAGCAAATAACTAGTTACCATAACAGCAGTTCTTTGTAATCACTGAAAAAGGATACTGTTCCTCTGACAAGGATGTCAAAAGATCGGCCCAGCTCAGGGTGCAGTATGCACTACTAGCTCCTTGGACAGCCGTAAGAAGAGTCTCTGGCTCTTTAGAATACTGTAAGTACTACTTTGTAGTTATTAAGTAATCTTTGCCCTGTTCTATTTTCCTTCTCTAAAATGCTACCTGTAGAAAAGAGGGTCTTTAAGTCTCCTTCCCTGTTCCTACCTCATCTGCAATTATATATATATATATATCACCATATGAGTTAACCAACAGAAATATTATATACCCTGCCGTATGCTGGTTTACACTGAAGTGAGGGGTAGAAATGATATGGTCCTAAAAATAAAATATGGTCCTATATAACCTCATTCCTGTGATGTATTGCCGAGGAGCTAATAAAAGCACACTTGAAATACCTTTAGGAAATGATAATCAAGTGCTGCGTTGTGCGAATTATAAGTTATAGAGTTTTAAAAAGGGAGCCCACTAGGGTACAAAGTTAGTTGGATAAACTTAAAGAGGGAAGTGGGTTTACTTTTTTGCTTTGGTCCAGGATATGATTAATATTGCAGCCATATGTGTAGTCCAGTTGGTTTATTTTAATGTAATTTGGTTTTTACCTCTTTTGGAAGTATGAAAAGTGATTACAGAAATAAGGCCTAGCAGTTGTGTTTGGCTATATGCCAAGGCTGGGAAATTGTTCATTGTTAAATTTCATTATAAGCTTGAGCTTTTCAAGGTTCAGCGATTGGGGGTATAAATATGATATGTTGGCTTTTTGTGCCTTTTTATTCTATCTCTGCCACAAAACATGAGTAGCGATGCCTTTTTAGTTTGAGATATTTGTGGAACCTGTTTGGCAAGAAGGCAATGGAGAAGTATAAGTTTTATAAGAAAACTATGACATTGCCCACTTTATGAAGTTAATTATACCCTTTCCCCTTCACTTTTTTCAACAGATACCTTGGTAAGCTAAAAAGCTTAGTCTCCCTGATGTGAAACAAACACAGAGGTCCAGCTGAAAAAAATATTAACATCAAATTTGAGACTTTATTGGTGCACATCTATGCATCCTGGCAGGAACAAGGAGAACCAAATTGCATGGGCATCACTTACTGCCCATTTTAATTGATAACCATATTTCCTCATGGCTTGTTTCCCACCAATGCCCGAAGACATCCCCCAGTCTGACTGATTGGGGTTAGTATACAAATGGTCCTGAGCCTTCCTAGAAATGTTGCCTAGGTCATTGTTTCTCAAACTTAAGTTGTCAGGGATAAAATGCCTTTTAAAGGAACAAAATTTTTTGGGATCCTAAATATGTTTTGAGAAACGCTGACTTAAAGTTATTTGAAATGTCAACATGTTTTCCAGTTTTAAGATATCTTTATTAATGTTTTATATAACATATGTAGGATTTAGGGATCCATGAAGATATATCCACAAACCCCCAGGGTTCTTATCACCCCAATTTGAGAAACACTGGTCTCTGCTTATGAGATCTTTTATTGTTACTAATCAAATTATTCTGTATTAGTATACAAGTATAACTTTATTGAAATTTGTTTTAAAGGGATGACTTCTGAGCTGGTTCTGTACCTCACTCAAGAGGAAGGATGGATCAACTTTAAGTAGATTGAAACCTGCACTAGACAGCATCCAAAGGTGAATCTTGGAGTTGTATTTCAATTCATTGCTTGAAATAAAGTCTCTAGCATTTATAAAATGGGATGCTCTGGAAATGCGGGCATCTTCAAAATTGAGATAATCCTTGTGTTAACTTAACAAACTTTATTGGGTCACACACTGGAATAAATAAAACCAAAGACATGATTCTTGATAAGGAGGATGCCAAAATGAACACATCATTATGGTGTTGGGCAATTTGATGTGTACCATAAAAAATGTTGGAAAGTTCTGTGGGCACAGAGGAAGAAGAGAGAGGAAACATACTTACTGAGCAAAGTGGCAAGGGGAAAATGTAAAGTGTGACTAGGGAGCACCTTGGTCAGTTTACTCGGGGTATGTAAGCTGAGGGTTTATAGAGACTACACCAGTATCTCTTGCTTTTTGCAAAGGCATTTTAATGAAGCACATAATTTCTTAGAGTGAATCACTTTTTAAAAAAGATGTATTCATTCCAGAGAAAGAGAGAGAGAGAGAATGTGAGGGGAGAGGGGCGGAGGGAGAAGGAGAGAGAAACTCAAGCAGACTCCACTCTGAGCATAGAGCCTGATGTGGGGCTCAATCCCACCACCATGAGATCACCACCTGAGCCGAAACTAAGACTTGGATGCTTAACCGACTGTGTCACCCAGGTCTCTGTAGAGTGAGTCATTATTTTTTCATGAGTTTTGGGGCAGAAGGACTGAGATGCTGGCAGAATTATGAAAAAGTTCTGAACTGGGAATAAGAATGCCTAGCCTTTGGTTCTGACTCTAACCTTCATCAAATCACCATCCATCTCAACTTCAGTGTCTAGGGATGGCTGATGAATTAAGACAGAGACTTGAATTGAATGTCTCAATCCCTGAAAATGACATTTTGTCATTTGGAAAATTGAAGGCACTTAAGTCTTTCTTTCTTTCTTTCTTTCTTTCTTTCTTTCTTTCTTTCTTTCTTTCTTTCTGGCATTTCTCTAAGTGGTTATTGTGTTTTCATTTCTGACTTTCTTCCTTATAGAACCTTAATATACAGGATTGGAGGAAGTTTTCTGACCCTGGTTTTGTGCATCTTTTCCCATATCCCCCTTTAGTTTTTCTACCTATATTTCTGTAACTTATGTACACATTTCTCTGACCACCTCCCTAAATTGTAGAAAATCATAAGACCTAGAGTTGCTATGATTAAGCATTCATAATTTTTCAGGATATCTGGGCCTTGGTTGGCAAATGTATACCTGCATGGGAGTTTTTGACTTAAGTAAAGAATTTTAAAAGTTGATCTGTGGTGGCTGCTAAAATATTCTTATTTGTGAAAGCGTCCTGGGAGAATTTTTTACCAGCTTAAAGAAAGAAAACTGATACCTGAACTGAGCTAACTGTTCCCCCAAACCTTATAAGTTTGGATGGTGAAGACTACTGATGTATATGATTAAATAGAGCTAATGCTTTCTTCTGCCTCATGTCTTACATATTGGATTGAATGAAAGCTTGATTTTCTCACTACCATAGTTTTGGCTATAGACAAATAGCACTTAACACTGGTGTCTCTCAAAATCCAACTCAAGTTGGATCTCAAGTATTTGAGACTTAGCTGATCCACTGAATTTAACAAGCTAAACTTCGATGGCTGAGAAGAATTATATATCATTATATTGATGGCATTGAGTTGGCTGTTTTCATTGGTGATTTAGGCTTTACTTGATCTTCCTTGACCTCTCCAAATTAGAGCACTGAGACATGGAATGTTAGGCTCCTTGTGCACCCTGTACAAATGAGTTTGATAAAGAACTCTTTCCTGTACTATTTCGATGACTATGTTGGAAATGAGCTTTTGATTTCTTCATGTTAGAGTGAGAGATTGAAGCAAAATTTAAATTTTACCCATGCTAGATTTCTTAGATAATGGGTAGACTTAAAGAATTATTTTGTTTGACCAACTAGAATGCTATTCTTTTAGTTTCCCCAGAAATAGAAGCTATGCAGCAGATCCAATACCTTCTTACTGCATAAAATATGTAATTGAATGCTTGTAACAGTTTCAAAATAGAGATATGGCTGGGACATCAGTGTACATTACTGTCTAGGTAATGTACAAATGTCTAGGTTACCTTATCCATAGCTCTGAAAACTTTTGGCATACTATATTTTTATGTTACTGGATCTCATTATAAAATATCTAGGTTACTTTAATCCATACCTTTGAAAACTTTTGGCATACTATATTTTATGTTTGTTAGTATGCTTGCCATTGTATAATGTAATTGGTATGCAGTTACTATGATCATTAGAGTTTTTTTAGCCTTACATGTCTCCCTTGACTGAAACTGCTATAACTGCTGCCTTCATTTTATGTAATGGATTGAGTAGGTCCTTCTATATGGTCTGTTGATGAACAAGAACAAGAGTTTAAGTTGCTAATTTTAATAACTTGTTGATATTATGGATCTTGATATTTGGGCCTCATATGTTTCAACTTAAAAACTGACTACAATTAAATCCCTATAAACAGAAAAAAAGCAAATCTTTAGGCCAGATTTGCCAACAATGATGGTACCTAACGGTAGCAAAATCTGGAAAACAGAATTAACAGTTCTCAGGTTCCATTTTGCTTGCTGCTGCTTCTTCTTTTTTTTTTTAAACTACAATCTGTAAACCTTCAGCATCTAGTTGGCAGATTTAAAAGAAAAAAACTTATTTTACATTACAGAATGGTTTTGAAGATAGTACAGAGAGAGTTCCTATATACCCCATACCCATTTTACCTTATTATTAACATTTTATAGTACTATTATACATTGCCACAATTAGTGAACCAATATTGATATGCTTTATTTACATTTCCTCAGTTTTTCTCTTATGCCCTTTTTATGTTCCAGGATCCCATCCAAGATACCATCTTGCGTCTAGTAGTCATGTGTTCCTTAGGCTCTTAGTTATGACAGTTTCTCAGACTTTTCTTGTTTTTGATGGCCTTCACAATTTTGAGGACTAATAGTCAAGTATTCTGTAGAATGGCCCTCTCTTGGGATTTGTCTGATGTTCTTCTCATGGCTAGACTGGGCCTGAGTTTTTGGGAAGAAGACCATAGCAGTACACTGCCATTCTTCTTTCTCGAGTACATACTATCAACGTGACATATCACTATTGATGTTGACTGTTACCAGTTGGCTAAGGTACTGTTTGCCAAGTTTCTCCACTTAACATTTAAAATTATTTTTTTCCCTTCCCATACTGTATTTGAAGGAAACCACTATGTACTTAAAGAATGGGGAGTTATGCTCCACCTCTCTGTTGGTTGAGTGTCTACATAAGTTATTTGGAATTCTTCTGCACAGGAAATGTGTCTGTTCTTCCCTAAATTATGTATTTATTTGGTAATTCATTTATATCAATATGGACTCGTGAATATTTATTTTATATTCTGGATAATAAGTCATTACTAGTTATTTTTATTCAGATTGTTCTAGTTTTGGCCTTTGGGAGTTCTTTTAGTTGGCTCATTGGACATAACCCCATCCTCGTGGGTTTCTGTTTTTTGTTTGAGCACTTTCTTACTTTCTGGCACTACCAAGATGCTCTGGGCTCATTTGTATGTTTCTTATCCCAGTCCTTGGATCTAACGTTTCTTCAGGAGTCCTGATTCTTCTTATTGTAGAACAGTATTAGAAATCAAGATGTGGGGGTGGCTCACAGTCGTTAAGCGTCTGCCTGGCTGGCTCAGTCGTTAAGCGTCTGCCTTCGGCTCAGGTCATGATCCCGGGGTCCTGGGATCGAGCCCTGTGTTGGGCTCCTTGCTCTGAGAGGAGCCTGCTTCTCCCTCTCCCACTCCCCCTGCTTGTGTTACCTCTCTCGCTGTGTCTCTTTCTGTCAAATAAATAAAATCTTAAAAAAAAAAATTATTTATTTATTTATTTGACACAGAGAGAGAGATCACAAGTAGCAGAGAGGCAGGCAGAGGGAGAGGGGGAAGCAGGCTCCCCGCTGAGCAGAGAGCCCGTTGCGGGGCTTGATCCCAGGACCCTGAGATCATGACGTGAGCCGAAGGCAGAGGCTTTAACCCACTGAGCCACCCAGGCGCCCCTCAAATAAATAAAATCTTAAAAAAAATAATAAATCAAAATGTGGGTGTAATGTGTGCTCATTGCTAATGGGGTGTCATTGCTTCAACACCTTTTGAGTTGATAAGAATGAGGAGATATACACATGCATATTAACACATATGCATGTATTTATTAGTATTTGTATATGTAATAATCTGTCTATTTTAAGCTAAACATGGATTTTTACAGATGTTTCCAACTCTAATCTCTTAACCGATGAATCATTATAGTCTCTTCTGCTTATCTGTTACTTCCCACTCCCAACGACCTGGCTTGGTCGGGAGATTTTTTTATGTTCGAGTTAGGGTAGGTGAGAACATTGACAATTGCCTCTATAGTTGAGTTTAGGGAGAGTTTAGCTATAGGTTGATTAAAAATCTCTGAAAACTAAAAACGCTTAATGTTTCTTTTAGTTTTGAAACTTATACTAGGTTACAGAAACAAACCTTTCTTAAGAACTAGGATCTATCCCAATTTTCACATTTTGCACCTCATTTTCAGATTAAATTACTCTGATACAGTTAGGTAATCTGTTCCTTGGCTATGCATTTATTTCTCAGTTTTTTTTTTTCTGATAGTTACAGTACCTTGAGAACACTGGAGGTGGGAAGGAGGAGAAAGAGGTGTTCTTATGTGAGGTAGGGAAAACCCATTTAGTGATCGCCAGGTGGTTGTCCAAAGTACCTATATAAGACTCAAAGAGTAGATTTCCTTCTTGGCAATATGTAATCTAAATGTGATTTTCAACATTTTAATTTTATGTGATTTTATTCAAGCTAATGTATGCTAATTTTAAAGTGTTCTGATTAATGTCACAGGTATTACATATAGAGTAGTAACATAATATAAATTCGTATTGAACATAATTTTAATATTTTATGAAATATTTGAGATACTTTCTGAAATCTGTATAACAGGTTTGACAGTAGGTGGCTGTTGTCTCAAAGTTTTCCTTTTTTCCTCCAAAATTTATTATGAACATCTTCAGAATGTTGAAAAATTGTTCCGTGAACACCAACATGCTCACCTCTTAGATTCTATCTACAATTACCATTTTACTGTAATTTGATTAAACTTTTTTTTGTAATTTTGATTAAACTTTTCCTTAAATTCTTATGTCCCTTTGAGTTCATGGAAATAATTTTTAAGCTAAGGGTATGAACAAAAGAATAGTCTTTCTGCTTAGGTCTACAATACAACTGTAAAACACAGCAAATGTGCAAGATAATAGTAAATAAATGGCTACTAAAATGGCTAAATGGTACTATTATATTGCTTCTTTGCAGCAGGGCATGTCTCCTCTCTCATGTTCTTTGTTAATGCCCTTAACCAAATTACCCTTTTCAAGCTGCTGCAAGATCTTGTTAGCACATACCAGTGCTATTTTTTTTTTCATTTGGCACAAACCTCATTTATATATTGTTTTCCTCTGTTTAAGCTCCAGGCAACAAAAGTAGTACCACTTGCCACCAATCTGGTGCTGGAATTCTCCTTTATAAGATAGTTATTGAGATGGTCTAGACTGTTTTTGTGGTGACATATAAACATGGTAAAAAATTTTATAGAAACCTCCTATACCCCTGAGTGCCCTTGCCTATATCCCAGAGGCAAAAGACCTAAATTGAGAGAGAATGTGAATTTAAGTACCACTTGGCCATCAACTTACTTGTTGTATAGGGCTCCCAGTTTCTTTATGTAGAGAATGAAAATGTCTGATCACCCTTTTTCAGGGGCGCCTGGGTGGCTCAGTTGTTAAGCGGCTGCCTTCAGCTCAGGTTGGGATCCCTGCTCGGCTAGAAGCCTGCTTCTCCCTCTCCCACTCCCCCTGCTTGTGTTCCCTCTCTCGCTGTGTCTCTCTCTGTCAAATAAACAAATAAATCTTTAAAAAAAAAAACCACCCTTTTTCAGCTGTGATGCTTCTGTGACTTGGCTAGTTTTGGAGTACTTGAACCAGCTGGCCAGCTATGCCACTTGGTTTTTATGTCTAAAGTATGTTTACATTTTGTTGAGCTCTGAGATGACAGATCAGGAGTCTCAAAATTCTTGTCAATGAATATGGAACCCTAATACGGTTCTGTACCAGTTCCAAAATGTGATCGCTTTTTCTGGCCTTAGTTTCCCTTTAAGGGAGAGGGAATCTTCCTGAATATTTCATCATTATAACAACAAACAAAACTAGAAGGCTTTGATCTAAAGCAGCCATACTCAGTAAATATGGTTCAGAGTGGCTCAGAAGATCTGGGCAGACTGGAATAGTCATGTCCTTTTAGGTATCTTAACTAGGGTGTATATAAATGAATTTGTACTTTAGTCCATTAAATTAGGGTAAATTTGCTTGTACATGGAGTATTCATTTACCATCATTAATGGGGTTTCAGGAAGGAGCAGAAAAAATATGTATAAATATGTATGAACTGCCATGTTTAATTTGGAAGCCCATATTTAGGGATAAAGTATCTAATCTTAAATTAGGTAAGGATGGGGAAGGATGTTGCCAAGAGATTTTGAAGCCTGTTCTGCTCATATTGAGAACATCACAGACACTGATTTGATTTCACTGGACATCTTATCTAGAGAGTAGAGTTGAATAAATGATCTTTCATACACTACTGTTAGAACTTGTTTGATGTTGGTATAAATAAATTATAATATGGGAATTCCTGATCAGGAATCTGGAAACCATACCTGGTGCTTTCCACACCATACGAAGTGCTTTGAGGATTGCAAACCTGGCTTAGACCTGCTTCAGTAAGCTCCTATCCTATGGTAAAGGTGACTAGCGAATTAGTTAAAGAAAGTCAAGGCAATTGTACTTTAAGGTAGAGTAGCAATTGATCTGCTACCCTGCATCTTGTATTTTCTTTTTTTTTTTTTTAAAGATTTTATTTATTTATTTGAGAGAGAGAGAGAGCATGAGAGGGGAGAAGGTCAGAGGGAGAAGCAGACTCCCCGCAGAGCTGGGAGCCTGATGCGGGACTTGATCCCGGGACTCCGGGATCATGACCTGAGCCGAAGGCAGTGGCTTAAACAACTGAGCCACCCAGGTGCCCCTTGTATTTTCTTTTTTTTTTAATTTTATTTTATTTTTTCAGTGTTTCAAGATTCACTGTTTATGCACCACACCCAGTGCTCCATGCAATATGTGCCCTCCTTAATGCCCACCACCAGGCATCTTGTATTTTCAGCAAAAGGATGACCTTCAGGCCACAAATTTGGTTAGCCCTTAAGGTGGGTATTGGTTTGACCCATATTTTCATTTCATTTTTCTGCACTTGCCTAATCCTTCTGTCATAGTGCCAGTGCTTCCTATAAGACCTTGGGGAGACCAAATAGGCTAAAGAGGAGAGATAGGAGATGCCTATATCTAATGCTTCAGGTTAATGCTTACTAGTTTTTTGTTGTTGAGGATTTCTCAGCAGTTCTGCTACCCTCCTGAGCCCCATCTTTCTTCTCAAGGACATTCAGAGCATGCGAAACCTGAGGACTGCAAGTAGCTATAAGCAGCTTCACATTCAGCAGATCTTTCTTTTTGAGAATCTGGATAAGCGCCAAATAATCTTTAAAATGATGGCTATCAAGCCACCTGGGAGAAAAAGGTAATTTGGAGAGCTCATCACTGTGGGAATTCTGTCTTTGGCTTTATGATAGACTTTAACTTCCTGCAGCTCTACTTTTTAAAACAGAACATGAGCCAATTTTTATCAATTTCTACAGGTTTTTTCTGCATATACATATATATTTTAACATTACAGATGAGTTTGGCTTATTTTATTTATCCCTCAGAGTTAGGCTGCAATGAGGTCTGTAAGGGCAAGCACACTTGATCCCCATTTCGTAAACAAAAAATGAGAGATGCAAAACAATAAATTACTTCCATTCACATTTCAAAGCAACTTAGCAAGAAAGATCGAACAAACCTACACCTTCTGATTAGCAGCCCTTGAAATTATTTCCACCATCCTTTGGCAGACTGGTAGTTAAATGTTGAGGATTCATTGATGCATAGTACCAACTCAGTATGTGTCATAGCGCTGTTTTGGCAGGCCCAATTCTATTGTTACTGTCATTTCCTTATTTTAAAAAGTTGAGGGTTGGGACACCTGTGTGGCTCAGTCAGTTAAGCCTCCGACTCTTGGTTTTGGCTCAGGTCATGATCTCAGGGTTGTGAGAATGATCGAGCCCTGTGTTGGGCTCCACACTGGGCAGAGTTTGCTTAAGATTGTCTCTCCTCTCCCTCTGCTCCTTCCCAACCCCAACCCTCCGTTTGTGCTCTCTCTCTCTAAAAAAAAATACTTGAGGGTTTTTTAATTCGAAGAATCATAGAATTGTTGAAAGGTAGAAAAACAGAGACCCAAGGGTCTGTGAAAGCTATTTGCTGGTTTCCTAGCTTTCTGTATCTTGTTTATCCTTTTGCATAGATTTGCTTAGCTGTTGTAATAACTGGTATTTTATATGCCTGTAACCATTTTTGATTTCTCTGAATATCTGGGGACTCTGATGGTGCTCCATTTATATAAGCTGTTCAAGAAATGTACCATGTGAATTGAGTAGAATACAGTTTTGTTTACCTTGGCAGCGCCTCAGCAACTTACTGCTTGACATACAAGTTTTAAAAGAGGTAAATGCTATAAAACTAGAATGAGAGGTACTTTCATTGAGGTAGATTGCTCAGTTCTTAAAACAGTGCTTTATAAAAGAAGCTTGAGGCAATGTGAAGAATTCTTAACCCATAGGGTCAGATCACATGGGAGCTTTTCTTAGTGACTTGATGGATCACTTGGTTGAGAAAACTTTATTTCTACTGTTTTCAACTCCTTGATTTCTTGAACCCCACTATATTTTATGATGAGAATACCAGGATATTAGTAATACACTCTAGAGAAATGCTCATCAGTGGAGACTGGAGAATAAACACAGTATGGGAATTTTGGTAATTATTCAGCTCTGAATTGCTCTTGGAAATGAGGGGACGTGCAAGGAATGGAGCTGGAATGAATAGAAAAATTTACATGTTGCTAGGCTTGTAGCTAGGATATAGAGCACTAAATCTTCACCCCTCAATCTTCACCCATCAATCCATATGAAGAAAAGGGTAGACATGGTTTAATTTAACTACTAGTTGCTAGTTGGGTCAGACTTTCCCAGTGTTCCGCATTTCAGTAACACTTTTCTTTGATCTCTTCTCCAGATCTTCCT
The DNA here is from genome assembly GCA_028534135.1 of Potos flavus. Lineage (NCBI taxonomy): Eukaryota > Metazoa > Chordata > Mammalia > Carnivora > Procyonidae > Potos > Potos flavus. The sequence continues at coordinate 53,956,000 of CM052901.1, forward strand.
CAGAAGAATAGGCTTGTTGCTCTACAGTGTTAGTGACCTCTTCCCTTTGACGATCCCTAGGTGGAGATGGGGCATGAGGATCCTCCAGGGGAAAAGCTCACTACCACTGGGCAACAACCCTAGGCCAGGAGGTTCTATCAAGATTCTTCCCTGGGCCCAGGGAGGAAGATGAAGTCTCAAAACAACCACCACCCATCAGAGGTGGGTAAGTTATGTCTCTAGAAGCATAATTAATAGCTATTAATTTTTACCTTGTTTTATGTTGCACATAGCTTTCCATTGAGATTGTTTCCATCATTATTGACTGTGTCTGGTTTGGTAAAAATAGTTTCCTAACTAACCTGGGAAGTAACTGGGTGTGAAATGGGTGAAAATGATATGAAGAGAGTAGCAGGCTGTATGAGTTAGGATGTTTAGGGTGGGACTAGTGTGTGGTAGAGACTTACAGCTTAATTGTTCTTTTAGGAGAACATGGGCAACAACTGCCACATCTGTGACATTGATCATGGGCAGATCATCATTTTGGACCCTCTGGTCCCCAAAGTCTTTCTTTGAATTTTGACAATAATTTACGTGCTTCAAGATGGCTTAGGATGTCTTTGGGCTAAAACACAAAAGAAGCTATTTGAGAAGATAAATAGGAGTTGTATACTTGCTAATTGATGGAACCTGACCAGAAATGGCACAAAGTTTCTGTTGTCAGGTAAGATCTAAAGAACCAGGACCTTGTGTACTCTAGGTTGGTGATAAGAGAAGCTGATTAGGGGGATGCAGGTTGGGAGATGGGGGTAACCATTCAGTAAGTAGTGAACCCTGATTATACAGATTTTGTACAGATTATTCAGCCAGAAGACTAAGACTGTGATTGATCATGTTTCTATGTTTGCCATAGTTTCCTATTCTTTTGAACAAAGAACTCGTATTAGTTTTACCTCTAGGGACTTAAAGGCTTCAACTTTATATATTTCTAAGTTTTGTAGAGATAGTTTCTGCAGCTCATAAATTTGTATCTTCCCATAACTCTTGCACAGTACTCAGTTAATACTTCTATATGGCATTTACATGGTTTCCCTCTCATTTTTTATAGCTCCTGATTGTTCCTGCTTATCTACCAAATCACTGTCTCCCAAAAGCAGTACAGAGCTCAGGAAAGTGGAACATACCGAAGGAAGATCAACATGCCTGGCACACTAGCATTTTAGAACAGCAGAATGAAGTAAGTTGTTGGTGTTGTAATCCTGTGAGGATCACTTTAGAGCTCATAGCTGTTTGTTGTAGGTTTGTATAGGATGAAGCATGATGGTCTAACATGGAGGGGGTGCCCAATGTGAGATCTGAGGGTAACCAGTAACCTGTATTACCAACTGGGTTCACTGAAGCAATTGAAAGATATTACAGTCTGCCTACCAGTTGTGTCCAAGTAATTGAGCCTCACCTTGTCTCTTCTTTATCTTCACTGCGTAAATGCTTTGCCACTCTTAGAGGCCTAAACTGTAGAAGCCTAAAACAAAGAGAGGTTTTTTTTTTTCTTTTTTCTGAAAGGGTGGCTCTTTCTCACCTTCTCTTGTGAAAGAATCTATCTGCAGTTAAGATTTAGTGTCTGTGAAGTCCATGAAGCTGCCATTATAGTTGTGAAGCATGTGAAAATTAAGTTAGTTTTTTAAGGGATGGGAAAAAGTGAAGATGTAAAGTGAGGGGATTGACTAGGTGCTCTCTAAGGGCCCCTTATTATAATATTCATATATCTGTGGCATCTTGTTTGGCTCTTTTGGAAATCATTGTAAACAGTTGAAGTGGAATATTAAAAGGTTCACATTCTGTGTTTAAATCTTCTGCCACTCATTAGGTGTATGGTCTTTGTCAATTTAGAGTTTTTGGCTAGACTTGTAGGTGACGGTAAATGAAATCATGTATGAAAAGTGTTTAGTACAGTATTTGGTCCATGGTAAGTTAAAGGTAAACCAAGGAATTTTATAAGTTCATATGACACAATACAGGTGACCACAAATACCATCTAATGGCAGACAGAGTTGGCATGTTTTGGTTCTATGTAAGAAATTTATAAGGTAAAAGTTAATAAATAGAAAACATCAAAATTGGTGGTGGTTCTTACAATAATTATTATTGTCAGTAATATAAGTAGTATTGGTACTAATAATAACTTACCGTAATTATTAATGTACTTTTTGGTTTTCTTTTGTTGTCTTCTTTTTGTGATGCTTCGCATATGCCTTTTGTGCCCCTTACTGTATCTTGTCTTCTTACCCTCTTCCTCTGAATGTCTGCCTTTCTTTATCTTTTTCACGCATAAGTGTGCATTTCTTTGCTTGTCTATTTCTTTCTTGAATCTCTTTGGTTGTCTTTCTCTGTCTAAAGTGTGTCTTAGCCATCCCATGATTCTCTTCCTAGTTTGTTCTCTGTGTATCTTTGTCTCACTTTGTTTTTTGTTCCTAAGAGTGGTCTGTGCCTTGTCTTAGATGTCTCTCTCGAGTTTTGTTTGTTTTTTTTTCATTTTGTTACTGATTCTCTTTGCTCTCCTAGATCTGGCTCTATTTTCACTGTTCTTCCCTTTTGATCTCTGTGTCACATGCTTGTGTGCTTTTTGTTCATTTCTTGTTCTGCCTATACCTCTGTTCTTTTACTGTTGTGAACTCTGATTGTTGGTCTTCCCTTCCCCTTGTTGTTGGTTTGACATTTCACCTTTTTCTCATTCTGGTTTCCCTCCTGCTTTTTCTACTATTATCTCACATTTATCTTTTCTGTATATTTCTTCTGCCTCTATCGGGCCCTTTTCTCTTTCTTTCCCGCTGTCTAAATGTCTCTTTGTTTTTTGTGATTTTCCATTTCAGCATTCATCTCTGTTCTTTGTGATTTTCCATTTCAGCATTCATCTCCGTTCTCTTGTTTCTCTGCTTTTCCCCTTCTGCTTACCTTTGAGTATTTCAGCCTCTTTATATGTCTGTGTTCCCCCCTCTTTAACTATGCAGTCCTACCTCCTTGCATATTTTGTGCATCTGTGTGGTCATGTCTGTGTGTTTGTGACAAAGGGGTTTCCTAACCCCTTTCCAATAGGTACAGAGTGCCAGCTATCAAAATAAGGATTGCAGAGCTATTCGTTATGCCAGGACACCCTGTGAGATGATTCAAGACCTATGATGGACAGAAGGTGGAAGGCCCATAATGGATAGAAGGCCCAAAGTAAAAGACAGATGGCTTGAGACTTGAAACCTGAAGACAAACATGGAAAAACCTGTTTCAAGATAGATGGAATTCTCAGGCTTAAGACCATCAAAGCCCTGACAGCTATGATGTAAAAAGGTGGCTCTTGTTGGATAAGACCTGACTGAGTTGGATGGAAAGTTCAAATCTTGCGTTAGATACAAGTCCAAAGACCCAGAGTGGGAGACTGGAGGCCTAAGTGTGGGGACCTATAGAAAGCTTGAGACCTAAGACACAAGGTCTAAAACTTGAGATAAAAACCTAAGATCCAAGGATGGAAAGCCCCAGACACACATAAAGACCCAGGATTCCTGCTTGTCTAGATGGACAGAAGGCTAAAGAGAGAAAGATGTCTCAAGACTAAATTAGATGGGAAGCTGGAAGCCTATGACACAGAATTCAGGAAGGATAGAAGCCCTAAGACCAAAGGAAATCCTGAGATGAGAACACTAAACCCCAGCTTTTATTCTATTGCTATCCTCTCTACCCTTGGACATTTTCAGTTCTCCTTTTCCAGTTCTTATGTTTTCATTTAAGCCCACTGCTTTTGAGGAGCCCTTTTTGATGTTGTTATTACCTTAAGAAACGTATCTTTAGATTGGCAGTATTATGCTTGGGCGAGTCTCAAGCCAATATTTATCTCAGTTTTGAGCTATTTATTGTTTGTTTTTTAAATTTCCATTTCTCTTCCCCTCCAGTCCTTAAGAGATGCATGTAGGTAACATTGTATTTCGGTCCTCCCTTTTCCTTAGAAGCTCTAGCCTGATGAGCAAAGGCAAGCATCAGGCTATTGGGGAAAAAGTGCCAGACTATCTAGAGGAAATGTGAAGACATATTCCAGGCCAATGAGAAGAATTAGACAAGAAATACCCAGATGTGCCATACTATTGAGAAGCACCACCCTGCAACACCTTTCTTCTTTGAGCTTGGGTGAGCAGGATTCTTGGGGTTTGGGATTTCTAGTAATGGTTACAAAATGAATGATTGGGCCTGGGATGGAGTGAGGCCCCAAGGACACAGTTTGAACCCTCTGCTTATAGTAGTGGCCTAATATTTTGGTAGATTGTGCCAGCCCTGCTCCTGGGTTTAAATACCCACCTCTAGGCTTAAAGGTGAGAGAATTTGGCAGTATTTAGCAGGTTTAATCCTTACCTTGATTTTTTCCCCCTTACTACGAGGGCAGATAATTTAAATAACTGAGAATATATGTGAAAGCACTGTAAAACACGGAAAAAACAAGGCATTCTCATTAATAGTATATTGGCAGTCATGCACAGCTAACATTTAAAGTGCACTGTCAGTTGTGAAGCATTATGTAAATCAGGAGTCATCACACTCCATAAAGGGTCAGATGGTAAATACTTTAAGTTTTGTGGGCCATATGCTCTCTGACACATGTTTTTCTTTTACAACTCTTTAAAAAGGAAAACTATTCTTAGCTTGTGAACCAAGTAGATTTGGTCTGGGGGGCCATAGTTTTTATCACCCCTGATGTAAATACCAGGGACTATGTGCTAAATAATAATATCATTTCTGTGTGCCTGTCCCTGTGCACTCAGGATGCAATATTTATTTATGGTCACATCAGAGTGACTTGAAGAAAAATATGTGAATGTGATTTGTAAACTATAAAGCACTTAAAGATTTAGGAGTTTCAGAGTTGATGGATGAATATTGATTACATAGTATCTACATTCTACTGTACTAGACACTGTAGATACAAAGATTAAAAGAAGCCTGAATAAAGTACTTTCTTAAAAGTATGTAATACTATGCAGATATTAGGAATTGTTTGATAAATGAATAACTCCTATATTTGTGGCTATCATGTTTCTGCTACTCTGGTAATTTTAAGTAAAAATACAGTATTCCAGGTAGCAGAGAAGCAAACACATGGAAACTGCTTCGAAACCATAAAATATACTGCAAACACAGGGTATTAAACTGTTGTGAGCACTTAATATGTGCCGGATACCATACCATACCATTTTCAAAGGGAAAAGAAGTGTTCTCACTATGGAATTAAAAGTTTCAGATTGTGAGGTGCATATTAAAATGCCTTATAAACTAAAGCACTATATAAATACCAGCGGGTTACATGTTTATGAATGGATGAATATTAATTGCCTTTTATGGGCCAGTACTGTTTGGGTACTGGGAAATCTAAGATAATGCTCTCATGTAATAAGAAAGAGGTTTATGTCCTACACTATTTAGATGTAAGGAATTAGATATTGCTTGTTTTAATCAAGACTTTACTGGTCATGTCAAATTAAATAATCACCAGTATATTTTCCCAGGTGACAGGAAAATGTAATGATTGAGATTGCCCTTGCACTTTCTAAAGTGCTATATAAATCTAAAACATTAGCTGTTTCTGTGTAAATAGAATTTTCTGTGAGATAGGCATTTTCTCTACAAAATTCTAATTGTGTGCTTGACTATGATGAAGGTAATATAAATAGTTACACAAACTGAGGGTTTAAATGCTTGTTGAATGAATATCATCAGATGCTCACTAGGTAAACTCAATATTATAGGCACTAAAGAGATACACAGACTTACCATTTCATTGTGCTTACAGCTGAGGATAAGGCAATACATGTGTAGTATTTTGGGAACTCTAAAGCACCATGTGATTGTAACTACTTATTTTCTAATTTGGTGCTGAGTACTAGGCTTATAAAATTATATCACAGTCATCATTATACTATGAAAAAAGTTGAAAAAAATTTTTAAAGATTTTATTTATTTATTTGACAGAGACACAGTGAGAGAGGGAACACAGGCAGGGGGAGTGAGAGAGGGAGAAAGCAGGCTTTCCGCTGAGCAGGGAGCCTGATGCGGGGCTCGATCTCAGGACACTGGGATCATGACCTGAGCCAAAGGCAGACGCTTAACGACTGTGCCACCCAGGCGCCCCGAAAAAAGTTGAAAAATTTTTGAGGAAAAATTGTTAACTATTGAACACTCTGAATATAATTTATAAAGGATTAAATATCAGATAAATTTAAAACTGGATAATAATTGTCTATTACGTGCCAATCTCCTTGCTAGTCATTGGAGATGTGAAGATAAACCATCTTTATTGTGTCCTAGGTAGGAGCAATTATATTTTTTATTTTATAAAATTTTATATTTTAAAAAATTATAAAATCAATTTATAAGTTGTATACTGCTGTACATATAAAAACAATTATCTGCTGCGTGAACATTGATTATTCTCTTTTATCCCCAGAGAGAGCAAATGGGGATGCAAAAATTCGTTATCAGAGATCTGTGCAAATTTACAGAGCCTACTGTAAATACCAAATGTAGATACAAGGAAATAACTTGGCTTAATTAATGATTACTGGTTACTTTCGATGAGGCTCTGAACTGTGCATGCCCCAGGGTATGAAAATGGGGTGTTCATTGGAGGAAATAAAGAAAGGTGGGAGATCCAGACTAGAAGTTACTTAGACACTGCAAAGCTTATTTAATAAAACATGGAGAAAATGGAATTGTGCCAGGAAGTATACTAAATGCTGACCTCTGTGGAAAGATAAAATCTGAATCAGAGGTGTACTTGCTCCCTGGCCTGGCTGAAGAGATGGAAAATATTTTTAAGAAGCAAGGTGTTACAGTTCTCTATCAGTCTTTAAAACGCTGAATGCTGAAGGTGGAGATGAATTCGATCCACCCTTGCCTGGCTTGAGTCATTAAAGGAATAAAAATAAATGGCTCAGGAGTAAAATCAAATGGCTTTGCTTTTAGATTCATTTGATAAATAGAGCATCTTTCATGTGGAATAATACATCATTCTAGGTCCTAAGAGAAGTGAAATGGGCCAAATCTAAAGGACATTAGAATACAGATTATAGATGAAGAAAAGAAAATACTGAGTTTTGAGCAAATATTTGAGTGCCTGTTTTCTGGAAAGTATTATGCTAGATAAATTAGTTGAGTGGGTCTAGTCCAGAAAACACACATTGACATGCCTTGGAGATTAAAAAAATAGAAAAATAAGGCATGATTCTTTTAATATTAAAAGAAGACATTATTCCTAGTTCTAGAAAGTCCCAATGTCACTTGTTCATTGACCTAGTTTGAATCCAGAAGACTGATACAAGGGTGCTTAGGGCTTGTCTTTTAATTCATTACTTTAATATTCTGTTTTTATTATAGATGAATGATTTAAGATGAGAATAATGATGAAATAACTGGTTTTAATAATATTTGCTCATTGACCTGGCTTAGAGTCAGGAAGCCAGTTGAGCAATAGATTTTTTTCTACACTTTCCATATTTTGTAAAAATTCATTTACCATGAATAAAGTACTGTTCTCAAATGCTGAGAATTAAGAAATTTAAAAGTCCTAGACCAAAATATAATTTAATCTCACTAGTCTATGGTGGAAACACAAGAACAAATTTAATAAGAGACTGCAATTCTTTAATTACTTGAAAAAATGTTATCGAGCAGCTGTGATATTAAGACACTGTGAACAAACGGCCACCTTCTCTTTGGCATGTTTTGTAGAGTGCGAATAAGAGAGGGCTTTGTATTCACTCATACTAACATTGAAGGTGATGTTAAATTGGAGCAGATCTGGTATAAAATGCATCTTGGAGATGCAATAAAACAAAACAAAACAAAACAAAAAGGAATGAAATTCTTCCTTAAACGGAAGTGTCTATTTCAAGGTATTCTGTTAATTAATTGCTAGACAGAAAAAAAAAAAGATCATGACTGAAAGAAACTTGATTTTTTATTACCTTGGAGACTAGAATATCAGAAGTTACTGTTCATTTCTTCATTTATACATTCTACAAGTATGTTTGAGTGCCTGTTATGTAGAAGATTTTTTGCTGTTTCCAGTTCACCCCAGAGACATGAAAAAATGAATGCTTTCCTAGAGAATTTTTAAAACTTTCCTTTTAGCTTGTCTTCTGATTAGGGGCATGGCTTAGTCCCTTAATAATGTTGTGGGTTTTAATTCCTGTTCTGTATTTCTTCTACCATTCTGGCCACTACAATAAGCATGGTTTTTTGTTGAGCTAGCTCTTTAAGTGTGAAGAACTTTCCTTATAGTAGACACTTTATTTTTCCTGGCCCATCTCTCAGGAGAAATGGCTGTGACCACTGCTAGGCAGAAGGAGGGATGACAAACAACTAATTCCCAAACCCCAGTTTCATTGGTACCAGCCTTGGGGAAACACTCATACTCAGGCCACAGTTGGTTTTGAAACGCATTTATCAGTTTCATCTGCTTTCTGATAAATACACACTGCCTAAATAGATCTCTTTGAAGAACAATCTTCAGATGGTATATAACATAATGGGAGAGACATTTCTCTTTTGCAATAGCTTTGCAACTTAATCTTTAGAAATCTCACCATCAAAACATGTTGAAGAAAGGATCTCTTATAGTGGAATTATGTCAGTGAAAAAAATAGCTTAATTTTACCATGTTTAAATTTTAAAAATAGTGGAAATTGGAAGTAATTGGCAAAACCTGGAGGTAAATGATAAAAAAACTCAATCTAGTGCCCAACTGAGCTTTGACCTTTTCTATTTTTAAATCACTCACAGAGGGTGGGATTAGGAGGAAGAGTGAAAGAGAAGGTCAAACCAGTTTCTAAGGGCAACCTACTTGTGTTTCGGATTGGTTTTAAGAGCATACTACCTCCAAATCTAACTAGGGGATTGCTTTTTTTTTTTTTCAGTTTAATGCAATTCTAATAACTGGTCATTGTTGAAATGAGGACACAGTAGTTTGTCCCCACTCATTTCTATAAGTTTTTGAGAAACAATTTTGGACTAAATATTTATCAACTAAATACTAACGTTTGGCTTTTAATATGTGGTACCAGCTGGACTCTGTAACACCTATTTTCAGGTTGGGGTCAGGGATTACATTATTGGAAATTGGAAAGGAGAAAGTAACTAAAAGCCTTCCTTTCACAGTTTCTGGCATCCAAAGACTACCGCTACTGATAAGAATAAGAACATGCTGTCATCTGATTTTTATGGCATAAATGAAATTGTGAACAAATCTATTTTTAAAGAAAATGGCTTCGTCTCTACCTTTCTACCTAAAAGGGAATCTATGCCAAATACTCCGATAAATGGGAAGATACACTTGGACTTGTGAACTGATGTGAAATGCAGAATCTTTGAGTTTTGAGTGTTTTGAAGATTGAAAAACCTTGCTCAGCATGGGTGACCACAAAAACAATGTAAAGCCATCCACATGTCACAACTGAGAGAAATTGGGGAATGTTGTCTAATGTCAAATAAAATGTACTGTTTTGAAAGTTTTGTATTTTGATGTGACGAGTTCTACCTCAGTGTTCCTAGGTATACTAGTAATCTCTCTCTCTCTTTTTTCTAACTACCTTAATCACCCACCATGGATAAATGGTTTGAGGTCTCATTTCCTTATTCCTTCAGTTGTTTTGGCCAGGGACACTGAGAAGTACAAACTCAATAGAAAAAAGTGAGAAGCGGGGTGGTTCAGTCGTTAAGCGTCTGCCTTCGGTTCAGGTCATGATCCCGGGGTCCTGGGATCGAGCCCCGCATCAGGCTTCCTGCTTGGCAGGAAGCCTGCTTCTCCCTCTCCCACTCTCCCTACTTGGGTCCCCTCTCTCGCTGTGTCTCTCTCTGTCAAATGAATAAGTAAAATCTTAAAGAAAAAAGTGAGCAGCAAAAAACTATTGAGATATGGGGGCGGTATAGGAGTAAGACATAACAAAACTTTTTGTAAGGATGTGGGAAGTAGGATGTATTCAGGCAGGAAGTCACTATAATTAAAGAATCCTGACTAGGCGAATGGATCTTTGGTATTACTAGAATTCTGAATGGCTAAATACCCAAATATTAGATTGGGGACTTCATAGGCATATGACTCCTTGTGGTGCTTATAGATAAGAGTTTATACTCCTTTTTGACAAACTGACAAAATACTGTCTTTGAAGAAAGTCTTAAGTCATTATGGCCTAAGTGACTTCAGTACATGTGCTTATGATACTGATATCTGGAGAACTCATTATAACCTTGTTATAAATGAGTAGGGTGTCAGGTGATAAAATTGACCCTTATCATGGTGTGTTGCTTCTGAAAGGGAATGGACCTAGGTAGCCCTTGCTGTTTATTTTCATTTCCCTGCAAGGCTAGGTGTGTAGGACAGGGATATGTTGGTGGGTGAAAAGTGGAGAGGTTAGGAAAGAGTTCTTGCTGAGGTTATTTTTGGCTGTCTAATGAGGCTCTGACTCCGTTGGCAGCCCTGATTCCCTCATGGGCTGACTTAACCAGTCTCCTTGTCATTTTGCTCTGCTTGCTCCCGGGTTTGTGATACCATGGGTGCTCAAAAATCTCAGTTACAGTCCTCTGATGGATAGGAAGTGAAAAACACCCTGGTGGTGGGTATTGAGGAGGGCATGTATTGCATGGAGCACTGGGTGTGGTGCATGAACAATGAATCTTGGAACACTGAAAAAATAAAATTAAATTAAAAAAGAAAAAAAAGAAAAGAAAAACACCAAGTCTTCTGCTTAATGAAGAAAGGCCGGATGTGGCAGTTTTAAAGGGGCAGCAGGACTATTTAGAAAGTGTCAAAGCATATGGTAGTATTTTCCAGCTTTTGTATTTTCTGTGGGATAAGGATGAGGTGATCACTGTGTGCTCCTAGTCATGTTTTGTTCTAGGCCAAAGCCACACCCACAGATTAACTTGTGCCTCCTGTCGGGTTACTCTTTTACCCTTGTTGTGAGAAGTTGTCCTCATTTATTTCTGGGATTATTTCCTCAGGTAATGTTACAGGGACTAGTAGACATCGGCAACCTTCTACCATTTCAAATTGAAATTTTATAATTTAAGTTGGGTCTAAAATTGAGCCAGCCATTCTGTTCACAATGATTAGGCATAAAAATTGCTAGTTATAAGTGCAACTTAAAAAAAAAATGAAGGGGGCCAGGAATACTAATTGAAGGATCTTGAGACCATTCTTAGGAATTATACCAAATGATGGCACATCATGACAGTTATATGGTAAATGGGGAAATCTATGAACAGACCCCATACCTTTAAACCCTTAGCTATATTGCTTCCCTTGACTTGATAAAGGTGATTTTTTTTTTAAAGAATATGAGTATAGTTGACCCACAATGTTACATTAGTTTCAGGTGTACAACATAGTGATTCAACTTCTCTATACATTGTGTTATGCTCACTGCAAGTGTAGCTACCATCTATCACCATACAATGCTATAACAATGTTATTAACTTCCCTACTTCTCTGATTTACTCATTCCATAATGAAGCCTGTATCTCCCACTTCCTTTAACCTATTTTGCCCATCCTCGTACCCTCCCACCATATGGCTACCATCAGTTTGTTCTCTATAGGTCTGGTTCTGCTTTTTGTTTATTCATTGGTTTTTTGTTTTTGTTTTTTTAGATTCTACATGACTGAATTCATATGGTATTTGTTTTTCTTGGTTTATTTCACTTGCATAATACTCTCCAGGTCCATAAATAGCAAGATCTCATCATTTTTATTGCCACACAATATTCCATTGTATACATATGCCACACCTTCCTTACCCAATTTTCTACTGATGGGTACTTAGATCACTTCCATATCTTGGATAAAAGTAATTAAAAAATATTTAAATTCAATTTAATTAACATACACTGTATTACTAGTTTCAGAGGTAGAATTTAGTGATTCATCAGTTGCATACAACACCCAGTGCTCATTACATCATGTGCCCTCCCTAATGCCCTTCACCCAATTACCCCATCTCCCCACCTGCCACCTCCCCTCCAGCAGTCCTCAGTTTGTTTCCTATAGTCTCTTATGATACACCTCACTCTCCGTTTTCATCTAATTTTCCCTTCCTTTCCCCTGTGTTCATCTGTTTTCTTTCTTAAATTACACTTATGAGTGAAACCACAGAATTGTCTTTCTCTGATTGACTTATTTCACTGAGCATAATACTTTCCAATTTCATCCACATCATTGCAAATGGCAAGATTTCATTCTTTTTGATGGCTGAGTAGTAGTCCGTTGTGTGTGTGTGTGTATATATATATGTATATATGTATATAATCCATTCATCTGTCAATGGACGTCTAGGCTCTTTCCATATTTTGGCTATTGTGGACGATGCTGCTGTAAACATTGGGGTGGATGTGCCCCTTTGACTCACTGTGTCCTTTGGATAAATACCCAGTAGTACAATTGCTGGGTCATAGGGGAGTTCTTATTTATTTATTTATTTATCTATTTATTTAATTTTTTAAAAAGATTTTATTTATTTATTTGACAGAGAGATAGAGAGAGAGCACAAGTAAGCAGAGTGGCAGGCAGAGGAAGAGAGAGAAGCAGGCTCTCTACTGAGCAGGGAGCCCGATGCAGGGCTTGATCCCAGGACCCTGGAATCATGACCTGAGCTGAAGGTAGCCACTTAACCAACTGAGCCACCCAGGCGCCCCGTGGGAGTTCTATTTTTAACTTTTTGAGGAACCTCCGTATGTTCTCCAGAGTGGCTGCACCAGTTTGCATTCCCACCAATAGTGTAAGAGGGTTCCCCTTTCTCCGCACCCTGGCCAACATCTGTTTTTTCTTGAGTTTTTCATTTTAGCCATGCTGACTGGTTTGATTTTACATGGTATTTTACGGTGGTTTTGATTTGTTTTTCCCTGATGATGAGTGATGTTGAACATTTTTTTCATGTGTCTGTTGGCCTTTTGTATGAAGAGGAATGTTAAAGGTAGGATGGTTTTTGAGGCCTTGCTTTTTAATAGACAAGAAACAATTAGATCTATCTCCCCAGACCTAGAGTAAATCCCATCGTCTTTTCCTTTCAGATTTTTTTTAACAGTCAATGATTCTGAAAATATCCCTGGAATGCCATCTATGTTTTGAGAATAGAGGAAGAGATGTGGAATCCATTTATGATGGTGAGCTACTGTGCCCTCCCATTCCCATGGGACAGTTGGCAATAATGCTAGAGGTTGAGAAACTCCTCTTTTGTGACTGCAGATAGACTCATCTTCATAGTGTGCTGGTTTTATTCCCTCAGTCCAATTAAATTCCTTTGGATTTTGTGCAGGAGGGTGTTAGTGATGTAATTCTCAGAGTAATTAGAATTTGTGTATATAAATGCATATAATAAAGACCAGGCACCTGAAGTCCAGAGAACATGACTTGCTCAATGTCACAATATAAACATAGCTGAGGTGAACCCAGATCTAAGTTTGCTTGAGGTCTAAATTAGTCCTTTTCTCACTATATATTCCATATAGCCTCTTTCATGAGAAGGGAAACATTTTTATGAGAAGAGTTTGTATTCTGAATAGCTTATAGTTGGGAATAGCTCTCCCTAATTATAACTAACCTTTAGCAGAGTACTTCATGTCATTATGTTCATTGAGAAAGTCTTACAGACTACCCAAAGGCATGATTATAGTAATTGTACAGCATTCTTGAGAATCATTGCCTGAGTTTATGTTTTACTTTTGCCACTTACTGACTATGATGTCATTAAATCTCTGCTTTTGTTTCCTCGTTAATAAGATTGAGATGACAGTACCTATCTCATAGAATGTAGTCCGTTTGAAATTTGAAGATGCGTGTAAGTACAACAGTGTTTGCCACATAGTAAGCAAACAAATGCTAGATATAATAATAATTTAACCAAATGGTTGGAGTGGGTATGACCACTTTTTGATGATTCACCCGGACTCATTATAAATAAATTCTTACTGCGATTGGGGGTTGGAAGACATGATGAGGATTTTCCAAAGAATGGGCCAAAAAGCTTTTGAGAAACCACAGTTTGCCCATGATCTTACAGCTATTTTTATGCACATGGTCCTCTTGGACCTGTAAGGGAGAATTTGCCATTTTTACTGTATGTAAAAACATTGTTGCAAGGGGACAGATACTATTCGAGTAAGAGGATTGTGAAAAATATGTGTCTATAAAGGACAGGATTTGAAACTTGGAGTATTTTTATATCTCTTCATGTGTGATTCACATTTTACTTCAACTCAAAGCAAATGCAGGAGTCTGCCTAGCAAATCTTGTTATAGACCAACTGGAAAAGAAATGCACTGACCTTCAAATTACCATGAGAATGAGGCACCTCTAGTTCAGATGAATCTTGTAGTCTTGGAATAGGATTGAACCTGGAGTTGAAATCAAGGGGTCATGAAGGGACTCTTTTTGGCATTGATACAAATTTCTGGCCCTGAAGACATGGACAAAAATGGATGATTAAAGATCCCCTAGAAAATGATTATAAACTTTGATCTTTCAGACACTAGAGGATCCTTCAAATGATGCCTCCTGCCCTGCTGAGTGGGGGTGGTTGTGGTTCAAATTTGGTGTCTAAAACAAAGCAATCTGAACAGCTTGGAGAAAGACAAAATGTTCTGTCCATCCCCTTTCCTCTGATCCCGGCCCATACCTCCTCTAGCTCAGAAAGAGGTAGGGTCTGAAGCAAGCAAAATCTATTTTTCTTCTATTACTACTAGGCAGCTGAAACTATCAAATTACTTCTCCCTTCTACTTCTTCATTGTTACCTCCTTTTTTATATCCATTTTTTGGACTGTTATTATATCAATACAAAAAAGGACAAGAAGTGCTTGGGGGTAGGCGAGAACTGAACTGAGAACAGTCTGAAAAAACCCTTACTTGGACTTGCTCATGGTGAGAATCCAGTCACTGTGCTAGAGTACTTTCAGGTGCTACTGCCTGAAGAACTGGAGGCCTTTTCTGGCTTAATAACCATCCAGTGGTATTCGGTGTGTGGACATAGGATGGTAGTTGAAACCTGAGTCTGCAGGGAGGTAGTAAGACCATGAGAGAAGATCATGAGAGAGGTAGTTGTCAGAGCACCTTGGATGAAACCATTTTATTATCCCAAATCCATCTTCTCACTGTCACCCCTTTCTTGCTTGAATAATCATTGGGAAGAAAAGGGCTTAGCTGGGAATTAAGTTATTCTTGAACTCCAAGATGTGAAAGATATAGAAGTGGTTTTAAGTATCTTGTTTACTAAGCTATTGCCTTCGAAGGGAAGAGAATAAAGAATATAGCTGCCACTGACTAATAATGGCTCAGCCACGCTCTGATGGAGGAGACCTTCTTTAAAAGTCACTACCTATTTCTTGATACAGCAATTGGCATTATTTTTGTTGTTGAACCCAAAAACCCCATTAGGACAAGGGCTCTGGCCTCGGGCATCTAAGGGTTGAGAAACGGGACATGAGATAAGGGACTTAAGTGACCCATTGCCAAATAGAAATTACCACTGATTATGATAGATGGTGAGTTGGCTTTGGAGAACACTCAGGATAAATAGTAAATCCTGCCATTTTCAGCAAAAGAGAGTGCTGGAATTCTACAACATTCATAGAAAATAGCTCTAGTAACAACAGCCCCACTAGGAACTAAGTTGATTACCAATACCCAAAGGTACAATAGTCATAACATTAGCAATTCTGGAAAGACTAAGAAAAAGTCAAAGCAAAGCCCTAACCATGACTTCCCTTCCATATCTAATCTGGAATCAGAAGTCCCTTTACTTCTTCCCTTCTATTTCTTGTCCTTTCCCTACATTGCTAAGGAGAGTCCAATGGCCAAAAGACAGTCTGGATGATCTACAAACAGCCCCTAGATTAAGCAATGAATAAATACACTGTGTGGAAAATAAGAAATAGAAAAGTCAATATCATGATTATGCTTCCAGTCAATATCATGATTATGCTAAGTCAGCTAATTGTCCCATTTTATGCCATTCTTAATTGAGCCAGAAACAGTGCTCAGTTCCCTCTTTTGAATGCCAATCCTTGAGCACTTTTTAAGCTCCATCAGGTTATTTTTTGATTGATTGTTCTTGTTTTTTTTGTTTTTTACCTGCCCATCTTTGGAATAAGGCATGCTGGAGGAATGGCGAGGAAATAAACCTGTAAGGGAAGTTACAGAAGTGGCAGGCTTTAGATAGCAGGCCACAGAAAGACCCTGTTAGCAAGCAAGGGCTCCTATATCCTAGAGCCCCAAAACATATTAATTTGGTGGGGAGGAGAGTGCACATTTATCTGATAGGCTGATTAACCAGAAACCAATGCCATTTAGTTGCCAATATAACCCTTGCCTGTATTCTGATCCTTTCTCACCTTAGTGTTTACAGCTTTACCTTGCCAAGTTCTGCCTGTCCATTTCCTGATGTCTCTGGAACACCACAATCTCACTTTTATAGAGCTAGCCTTGCATATAGGTAGAGCTATATAGTGCATAGGTGATGTGACTTCCAAGGTACAAGAAGGCCTTATTTCTCAAGGCTGTATTTCCCCTTCTTGGTAGCTGATGTCTGAAATTCCATTATTTAGAGATGTCTTTGATACTTTAATATGTGACAAAACAGGGACTATGTTTTTTTTTTATTATGTTATGTTACTCACCATACAGTACATCATTAGTTTTTGATGTAGTGTTCCATGATTCACTGTTTGTGTATAACATCCAGTGCTCCATGCAATACGTGCCCTCCTTAATACCCATCACTGGGCTAACCCATCCCCCCACCCCCTCCCCTCTAAAACCCTCAGTTTGTTTCTTAGAAATGGCTCATGGTTCATCTCCCCCTCTGATTTCCCTCCCAGATATTTGTTGAGCATGACCTATGGGCAAGGCACTGTTGTTAGATTGGGTGCCGGTACAAAAACACCATACATCAGTTTCTTTCTCCCAACCCATGGCAGATAGTATTAAACAGTTTTGGCACTTATTCCTGCTAAGCTTAGTCCCTAGAGACTGCTAGTTGCCTGCAAAAATACAATCTTCCCTTCTTGCTTGACATGTGGCTGCCCAGCTAGACTACAATTCCCAGCCTCCTTTGCACTTACATGTATGCAGATGACTGTTATAACCGCTGAAATATGAGTGGAAGTGATGTGTGCCATTTCTGGGACTGGCTCTTAAGACTTAGCCTATTATTACCTCTCCACTCTGTCACCTCGTCCCACCACCTGCAACATAGATGTAATACCTACCTTCGACCAGATGATAATCATTCCCTATGAGATGGAAGTACAATTACTTGGTAAGAAAGTAAGTCCCTGAATGACTAAGAAATAGAGTTGCCCCTCTGACCTGAATTTTCTACATTGGGAGTGTCATGTAGGAAAGAGAGTATTTGTTCAAGCCATTGAATTGCTGATTTTCACCGTTACAGTAGCCCGCTCTTCTTCCCATAACTCAAAACAACTGGATGCAGTCCCCAAATCCTTTACATAGCATTTCAAGTAGCTACTATTAATAATTTAGAGTTGTTATGCAAGATAAAATTTATAGGAGCAAGGACTCCTAGCACTAAAGGATAAAATTTAAGAGCAGATTGTATTTTGAAAGAAGATGGTGGGTGGGGGGATGGGCGAGCCTGGTGGTGGGTATTGAGGAGGGCACATATTGCATGGAGCACTGGGTGTGGTACATAAACAATGAATCTTGTAACACTGAAAAAATAAAATAGAAGTATTTGGGAAAAAAAGAAGATGGTGAAGAAGCTGGAGAACAGGCGGCTTGTAAGTCTCTGAGAGGACAGGAAAAGGGATTAATAAAAACTGGGACAATATCAGTCTTACCTTTAAAATCTTCTTATAGGTCTTCTCTGGTTCACAGTATAAGTTGGAAAGACATGTTCAGAGAAATAAGACCTTCAGTTGCAGACAAGTGGCCAGAGGGAAAAGAGAACGTCTTACCTGAAATAGATCCCTCTGATGGCAATGGTAAGGAGAAAGAACATAGCAAATGGAAAAAACAAACAAACAAACAAAAACCCAAACCCAAAAAGTATCATGTAGCCCCAGTTCAGAAAGAAAGAATAGATGTCTCGCAAGAAAGTCAAGTGAGTTTTAGTATTTTGCCTTATTAATTTTTGAACAACATTGGAAAATAATAATTGGCATTAGTTCATGCACTCCAGTATCAGACCTACCTAACTTGTGGGGAAACCCTAACCTGTGGGAAAACCTCATGGAAACAAGATAATGGGCTTAAAATGAGTGAACTACCCACCACCAGGCTCGCCCATCCCCATTGAGGAGGGCACGTATTGCATGGAGCACTGGGTGTGGTACATAAACAATGAATCTTGTAACACTGAAAAAATAAAATAGAAGTATTTGGGAAAAATAAATCAATCAATCAATCAATCAATCAATCAATCTTTTTTAAAAATAAAAAAAAATGAGTGAAGTATATTGTTTATTTTGTTTAGTCCCTTTGTGTTTGATTTTCACAGCATTCCAGAGAGGATATTATCCAGGGTGACAATAATTTGAGGATCACTTTGTTCTGTGGTAGAGTTTATCTGGAAAACAGTTGAAGCCACATCACGGTGTATCTTGTATCTATGAAAATGAGAAGTAGGAAGTATTAAACATTCTCAGGGCCAGGGGCTCCACTGGAAAATGTGGATAAAGATGAATGTAAATTTTATGCTTTATGTGCACAGATCGTTTCACTATTGGCAGTGATATTTAATTCTAAAAGCAGTAATCACAGTCACAGATAATCTTGGGAACTAAAAGTCAAAATCGGTTGTGTTATAATTTGAACAGTTTTAACACCCACTATTATGGATTGCTGACAGCCATCAATCTAAAACAGTGGTTGGCCATCACAACCAGATTCCTAGTTTATGTGATGTCTTCATATATCAAACCTCCCCAACCAGTGGCAGTGTCACCATATCCAAGATCGGCTATTTCTTCTATGACTCCATTTACCTTTTCCTTTTTTTCTTTCATTTTTCTTTTTACCAGTTTCTAAAGATCTTTATTCACAAATCAGCAAGTATTTTTGCATTTGAATGTCATATGTATGGTAAAACAGATTATGAAAAGTATCATATTCACAATGAAACTATTATTTTATATAACTGAATCATCTGATATGCTACCTCCAGCAATAACTTAATGGACACAACTCTACCCTCTGAATGGACCACTTTTATGATTTTGATTTTTCCTAGAAAGTTTTGAGTTGAGTATAGTTTCTTGCTGCTTCTTTCCATGATTCAAGGCTTAAGATAAAATCCTTGGAAACAAGCAATTGTAACATGATCTCTTCAGGATTGAGGAGAGATAGGAGTGAAAAAAAGGGCATCTTGTCACTTTTTAAAGGTCCACAATTGTTATGCTTATGATTTCCTCCAGAAATTCACTCTTGATATTGACAAGTTTAAAATGTTTATATGATTGTTGGGACTGATTCTTTCCTCCTCCACTGTGAACTCCTCTCCCCCCATACCCTGCAAAGCATAACAATTGTGGACCTTTAAAAAGTGACAAGATGCCCTTTTTTTCACTCCTATCTCTCCTCAATCCTGAGAGACTGTGGACTCTGAGCAACGGACTGAGGGTTTTGTAGTGGTGGGGGTGGGGTGTTGGGTGAGCCTGGTGGTGGGTATTGAGGAGGGCACGTATGGCATTCAGCACTGGGTGTGGTACAGAAACAATGAATCTTGTGACACTGAAAAAATAAAATAAAAGTAGTTGGGAAAAAAATAAAAAATAAAAATCAATAAAAAATAAATAAAAAGAGTGAATTTCTAAAACACAAGCTTATAAACAGAAGCCATCCAGCTAGCTGTTAACTGAAATGCATATGCAGTATAGTCAAGGGAGTATTGTGCTTACAAAACCACATACCTCTTATTAGAGATATCTAATTTTAAAATAATACATTCCCTTATTGGATATGCAAATTAGCAGTGGAGGAAGTGGTGCATTTGCAATACCAGCTGGTGCTAAGTATTTCAACATGTCCAGAAGATGTGAGCTAGAGAACATTTTTAGGCACCAGAGCGGTTCTTTTCTCTCAGCCAAGATGTCTCCATTTAAGTCACTTTTGAATTTTATTTCAAGCTTATTTTGTGAAAATTCTAGTCTTGATTGAGGATACTCTCCAAAAGTTTCTTAAGTTACTTCTTGGACTCTGTCTTTATTCTGTTTTCATGAATGATCATTGAATCCATGTGTATATCCAGCTCAAGTGTTCTTTCTCGTAGAAGTGTAGTAGAGCTGTGAGTTTCAATGGTCTGATTATACTGTTTAAAAACAACACTTAAGAGAGCCCAGATGCTGGCTACTGAGATCCATATTCACAATCTTATGGTGACTGTTAGCAACTATCAGTGCCTGACCCAGAAGAGGTATATAGCTCTTCAGCTGTCAGGAAGAAATGAAGGCATAGGGAATCTGGACTGGTTTGGCTTTCTATACTGAACCCCAGGCAACTTGAATCCATACTGCATTTTCCTCAGCATCTCTGAGGCTGACTCACATTTTTTAATGCTCTCTGAAGAATTTCTTAAAAATGATCTTTTGAATTGCTCCATATCAAAAAGATCAATGTCTTCACCTGGTTCTTTACTCACCTGAAAAATATCCCAAACTTTCTGGTGACGATGAAATTAAGTATAATTGATGTCTAAAAGGGCTGCATCATTGAGACTTGCACACTTCTCCTCCCAAAGCAGAACCAAGTCCTGAACAAAAGATTCCTATCTCTGTTTGGGAGTTTATGGTCTGAAGTTGATTTTCAGACAAAAAGTCTCAGTTTTTTTTCCCTTTTGTTTATCCCAATTTTTATTTCTTTCTTTTTCTTTTTTTAAATTTAATTTAATTTTTTCCATGTTCCAAGATTCATTGTTCATGCACACACCCAGTGCTCCATGTAATATGTGCCCTCCTCAATATCCACCATCAGGATCAACCAACCCCTCAACACCCTCCCCTCCAAAACGCTCAGTTTGTTTCTCAGAGTCCACGGTCTCTCATGTTTCATCTCCCTCTCCGATTTCCCCCATTTCACTGTTCCTTTCCTTCTCACAATGTCCTCCATGTTTTTCCTTACGCTCCACACGTAAGTGAGACCATATGATAATTGACTTTCTCTGCTTGACTTATTTCACTCAACATAATCTCTTCCAGTCTAGTCCATGTTAAAATAAAAGTT
>CM052901.1:53977734-53998030 GCA_028534135.1 Potos flavus
TATTATTTCTTCTTTGAATGTTTGGTAGAATTCCCCAGGGAATCCGTCAGGTCCTGGACTCTTGTTTTTTGGGAGGTTTTTGATCACTGCTTCAATCTTGTTACTAGATATTGGTCTATTCAGGTTGTCAATTTCTTCCTGTTTCAGTCTTGGAAGTTTATAGGTTTCCAGGAATGCATCCATTTCTTCTAGGTTGCTTAACTTATTGGCATATAACTGTTGATAATAATTTCTGATGACTGTTTCTATTTCCTTTGGATTAGTCGTAATCTCTCCCCTTTCTTTCATAATTTTGTTAATTTGGGTCCTCTTTCTTTTCTTTTGGATGAGTTTGGCCAGTGGTTTATCAATCTTATTGATTCTTCCAAAACACCAACTTCTGGTTTCGTTGATGCATTTTACTGTTTCTCTAGTTTCTAACTCATTGATCTGTGCTCTAATCTTGATTATTTCCCTTCTGTGTGTGGTCTCAGTTTAATTTGTTGTTGATTTTCCAGTTCTTTAAGGTGTAAAGAGAGTTGGTGTATTCGAAATTTTTCAATTTTTTTGAGTGAGGTTTGGATGGCTATGTATTTCCCCCTTAGGACTGCCTTTGCCGTGTCCCATAGGTTTTGGACCGATGTGTCTTCATTCTCATTGGTTTTCATGAATTGTTTAAGTTATTCTTTGATTTCCTGGTTGATCCAAACATTCTTGAGCAGGTTGGTCTTTAGCCTCCAAGTGTTTGAATTCCTTCCAAACTTTTTCCTGAGGTTGAGTTCCAGTTTCAAAGCATTGTGGTCTGAGAATATGCAGAGAATGGTATCAGTCTTTTGGTATCAGTTGAGTCCTGATTTTTGACCCAGTATGTGGTCTATTCTAGAGAAAGTTCCATGTGCGCTAGAGAAGAATGAGTATTCTGTTGTTTTAGGGTGGAATGTTCTGTATATATCTATGAGGTCCATTTGGTCCAATGTGTCATTCAAAGCTCTTATTTCTTTGTTGGTTTTCTGTTTAGACGATCTGTCTGTTACTGAAAATGGCATGTTAAGATCTCCTACAATTAGTGTATTCATATCAATATGACTATTTTGATTAACAGTTGGCTTAAGTAGTTGGCTGCTCCTATATTGGGGGCATAAATATTTACAGTTGTTAGATCTTCTCAGAGGACAGACCCTTTAAGAATGATGTAGTGTCCTTCTGTATCTCTGACTAGTCTTTAGTTTAAACTAGTCTTTAGTTTAAAGACTAAACTAGTTAAACTAAACTAGTCTTTAGCTTAAAATCTAATTTATCTGATATGAGAATTGCTACCCCAGCTCTCTTTTGAGGCCTGTTGGCATGAAAGATGGATCTCCATCCCTTCACTTTCAGTCTGTATGTATCTTTAGGTTCCAAATGTGTCTCTTGTAGACAGCATATAGACGGGTCCTGTCGTTTTATCTAGTCTGAAACCCTGTGCCGTTTTATGGGAGGATTTAGGCCATTCACGTTGAGCGTGATTATTGAAAGATAAGTTTTTATTGACATCATGTTGCCTGTGAAGTCCTTGTTTCTATAGATTATAAGTTTCTGTTCTATGTTCCTCATGGGTTCTTTTTTCTTTTATAGAACCCCCACTAATATTTCTTGTAGTGCTGGCTTGGTGGTCACATACTCTTTTAATCCTTGCCTGTCTTGGAAGCTCTTTATCTCTCCATCCATTTTGAATGTGAGCCTTGCTGGATAAAGTATTCTTGGCTGCATGTTCTTCTCATTTAGTGCCCTGAATATGTCTTGTCAGTCCTTTCTGGCTTGCTAGGTTTCTGTGGACAGGTCTGATGTTATTCTGATGGGCCTTCTTCTGTACTTAAGGAATCTCTTTCCCCTAGCTGCCCTCAGGACCTCTTGTCTAAAATTATAATTCATGACTCTCACGATCATGTGTCTGCATGTCTTTCTAGAGTCGTTGATCTTGGGGGGCGTGTCCTTTCTTCCTTTAGGACATGAACACTTGTTCCATTCCCCAGATTGGGGAAATTTTCATCCAGAATTTGTTCAGCTATATCTTCTAGTCTTCTTTCTCCACTCCCTCAGGGATTCCAATAATTCTGATGTTGCAACATTTCATGGCATCATTTATTTCCCTAATTCTGTTCTCATGCCTTGTAAGCAGTTTGCTCCAGCCCTCCTCCTGATCTTTCTTCTCTATCACCTTGTCCTCTAGATCACTAATTCTATCTTCTGCCTCGGTTACCCTAGCTGTTAGACTATTAGATCAGATTGGATCTCATTGATAGCATTTTTAACATCAGCCATATTGGCTCTCAGTTCCGCCCTTAGAGATTCTATGTTGTCACTAATGTTTTACTCCAATCTAGCCATTGCCTGGATAATTGTTACTCTGAATTCCCTTTCAGACATACTGTTTATGTCCATATCCAATAGTTCCGATGGAGAGGGCACAGTCTCTGGGTTTTTCCTCTGTTGAGTGTTCCTCCTCCTAGTCATTCTGCTGAGAAATGGTTGAGGGGATGTATAGCTGAATATATCAACCACGTTCTAGGCAAGGTGCACCTTGGAAAGTTTCAGAGCAATCGGAATTCACCACCAAAAGGAAAGAAAGAAGAAAAAAAGAGAGAGAAAGAGAAAAAAAAAGAGAAAAACCAGCCAAAATGAGCCCCAAAAGTAAGATTTATAAGGTATATAAACAAATACGAACAAACATAAAACCGACAAAAGTAAATGACAAGGAAAAAAAAAGAACCCAGGCCAAAATAAATCCCAAGAATAAGATTTATATAATACCAGAACAAAAACAAATACACAGAAACACTGACAGGAGTAAGATGGGAGGGTGGTTATAAGTCCTTGATGTGGGCGAGGAAGGTTATTCCTGATCTTCCTGGGTGTATCGGTACATTAAGCCTCTAGTTGTAATGCTAATTAGTTTTAAAAAATTAAAAGAACAAGAATTGTGAGAACGAATTAAAAAAAACTTGTGTCTATGAAATATACAGGTTTTAGGGCAATACCAGGGGCTTAATATATTGTTTTCCCCTGATGATGGGGTTTTACAGTTTTATGGGGATCCTGTGGTTATTGCCCTCTTACTTTTACTTGTCTTCTGTGGGAGGGGCCTGCCGTGTTGTTTTCCAGTCAGTCTTGCTTGGGTTGAGTTGCCCTGCCAGCTATCAAGGGGCTGGGCTTTGTGGAAACTGGTTTTTCAGGCTTTTGCTCTCTGGAGGTTTTTGTTCTTTTGCAGCTTTTTGCAGCTTTTTGAAGTGTCCGAGCAAAGAATCTGCACCCAGACCCCTGCCTTAGAGAAAAGTCTCAGTCTGCTCCCCTCTGAGTGGTCCAGAATGCACATACTTCCCCTCTGCAAACTCTGTTGCACACCGCAGTCTCCCACAGGCGGTGCGCATGCCCGGCTTCTGTCCCAGTGGTCACCTGAGGCCCCCGCTGGTCTCTGCACCCCTGTGCCACTAAAATAGCGGGCGCTGCCGTTGCCAGGACTGCTCTCCAGGCTCCCGGCCCACGCAGGGTGCGCTCAGACACTGTGGGTCGCACAGGCCGGGGAGGGATTCTGAATGGGATTGCACGGTGTTCTCTTAGCCGCAGGTTGGGAGTACTCACACCCCATGGCGGAACGCGGTGGACTGAGGTCTTAAAGAGACCGCGGGCTGGCGCCCAGACCATGCTCTCTTAGGCGTTTGTAGGAGTGTGTCCAGCCCTAGTGGTGGTGCAAGCAGCAGAAAGCCGCAGGCTCATGGACCAGGGACTAGACCCCCCGCCAGTCTTTCGCTGACACAGGTGGTCACCCGTGGTGGTGTCCTTCCTGGGAACGTGGGCTTAGGCCCATGCCCATGACCGCCTGATTCCACTAGTTGCCCCTAAAGATCTTTTGTTCTTTTTGAGTGTTTTTAACCAGATTCCAAATTAATGCTGGTCCCCAGTCACAGGGCACTTTTTGCATTGGGGTGTTACTTTCCTTGGGTCACTTCTGGTGGCTCCCTCCCCCTTCTGTCTATCCTCCGATATCAGTCCAAGCATTTCCACACTGCTTTACCTCTCCACTGCTGTCTTCTGCCCCCGTAGAGATCCAGAGGTGTATAATCTTACATCTCAGGCTTGTTTCATGGGTGTTCAAAGTGTTCTGGTAGATAGTTAGCTCAATTTAGGGGACCGGTTGAAACAGGGTCTCCTACTTCACCCTCTTGCCCCTCCCCCCCCCAAAGTCTCAGGCTTTGAAGATTGTTATCATTTCTGTCATTGGGATTTTCTTATTTATTTATTTGATTCCAAGTTTTTATTTAATTCTAGTTCGTTAACATATATGGTAAAATTGGTTTCAGGTGTAATTTAGTGATTCATCACTTACATATAACACCCAGTGCTCATCACAAGTGCTCTCCTTAACACCCATCATCCATTTAGCCTACCCCTGCCCACCTCCCACCATCAACCTCAGTTTGTTCTCTGTAGTTGAGTCTCTTATGGTTTTGCTTCCCTCTCTTTTTCTCCCTTCTCCTATGTTCATCTGTTTTGATTCTTAATTTCCACATATGGGTGAAATCATATGGTCTTCTGGGAAGGGACTTCTGCCCTGGTTCTTAGGCCAACTTGCCCTAGTAAAGATGCACCTGCAGGATTCAGGGGGGCAGGGCTTGGTGCAAGGGGCTCTGGCTTCCATTGGGGGTGCTGGGTTGCTTGCTGAAGTCTGTCAGTGCTGTTAAGGATGGGGAAAATGGCAACGCGACGCTCTCATGTCCCCGAAGTGGGGAATTTACACCTGCCACCGTTCAGGAAACCCTTACAGAAGAGTGAACAATCTCCTTTCTTGTGTTCCTGGATTCCATCAGATCCCTGCTTTTACCCTGGCTGTGTCCTAGCTGACTGCCTGCCAGGCAGCACAGTACTCCTGTGTTTTATCTCAGGCACGCAGCAGTTTCAAAACTCCAAATTTTAGAGATCTCTGAAGCATGGACCTGTGCTGATTCTCTGGAGGAGGGTCTTCTCATGCTGTGGCTGGTATGGGTTAGTCCCAGAGAAGCAGTTGCACTACCATGCTGGGGCTTCAAGTTTATGGTAAAGCACAGCAAAAAGCTAGCACCAAAGTTTGCTGCCCTCAGCAGGTGTCTCTGTTCCTGTGCTAATGAGTGTTCACCAGCTCTTTTGTTCCCTGAGAGGCTGTGCTACCTCTCCCAAATGCACTCCAAGGAGGTGAAATTTCTCTCCCAGTATGACCCAGAGGACCCTCAAACCATGCTGTCCACTCCTGGGCCTCTGCCCTTCTTCCCCACAGGAGCACTGCTATGCCAGTCAGTCTCCACTTGGTGGTGGCATGGACTTCTAAAACCTCAGACTTTGAGCACCACTGCTTATAAAAACACAGGTGATCAGCTGCTCTAGTTTTTCCAGTTAATTTTTTGGGGGATGTGTTTCTCTTGTGCAAATTCCTTGTGTGCTGCTTTTTCTCCGTTTCTTTCTCTTTCTCTCTCTTTCTCTCCTCTCTCTCCGAGATCAATGCTCCATCCCCTCCGCAGCATCCATAATTCTTTTCCACCCAGAATCGGGTCTCCCCGCCTCTTACCTTCCATGATGTGGCTTCTTTTCTCCTTCTAGTTCTGCAGTTTGTTCTCTCTGCGTTTAGATCGATTTCTTGGGTGTTCAGAATGATTTGATATTTATCTAGCTGTGTTCGAGGGTTGAGACAAGCATAGGGTCCTCCTACTGCTCTGCCATCTTAACTCCTCCTCCAGTCACTGGGATTTTCAAGATGGTCCTCTTGATAAATTCAACAACAGTTTCATGCATTTCTTTGGCAGGTCTGTCTTCACCAGCAGTGTCTCTTCTCAGCAGCTGTTCCCTTTATCTCTCTCTCTCTCTTAAATTGAAGTATAATTAACATACAGCATTGTTAATTTTCGGTGTAAAATTTAATGAATCAGTGATTCTATACATTACTCAGTGCTCATCAAGGTAAGTGTACTCTTAAGCTCTCTTATCTGTTTTGCCCATCCCCTTACCTCCCTTCTGGCAACCACCAGTTTGTTCTCTGTATTTAAGAGTCTGGTCCTTTCTTTTTTCAGTCTTTTTTTTTCTTTGTTTATTCATTTTTAAATTCCACTTGTGGGTGAAATTATGTGGTATTTGTCTTGCTCTGACTGACTTATTTCACATTATATTGTATACCTGAAGCTAGTATAACATTATGTTAATTATTATTGAGTTAAAAATATGTACTTAGTTTTTAAAATCACTTTTAGTTTCTTTTTTGAACTTTCATCTTTATTGGATAATTCACTCTTTCATTATACATTTTTGTTAAATGTCATGTGGGTTTATCAGTGGGAAACAAAGAGGCAATATAAACACATGCTTAGCACATAAGCTAAGTATATGCTCAATGATCGATCAACAAAAGACTGAAAAAAAATGATGTGATTGGTCATTAACCATAATGTACATCTGTTATTTGCATAGTAATTTATGTACTGAAGAGCTAACAGTAAAGTTTGTACTTTATTCAATTACTGACAGTCAGTACCATGTAAATTTACCATGGTAAATAAAATTTAAACTGTTGTTGGGGGACTGGTATTATTTAACTAAGGCATGGTAACTGGAATCTATGCATTCTAGAACTGTGCAAAACGAGGACATTTTTATTATTTGCTTTGAATACTGATCATTTTAGTATTTTTATTATTTACTTTGAATACTGATCATTTTAGTATGTATGTGGACATATATGTGAAATTGTCTTTTTTAACAGTCAATTATAAGCTAGTATATATTTTTTAAACAGACATTTTGTAGAGTACAGATTTCAATAGATGGCCTTATTTATATTGTACTAACATATATTAGATGTATGTAGAGTGAAGTAAAAAAAGGCCATCTTACTGTTTTAGGCATGCCAAGGCCAGTGTATGCAAGGGAGAAGTCTGAGCTTTGTAGATCCAGAATCTGTTACATGAAAATGCTCACTGTTTTACAGATCAGAAACCTACCATCAAGTTGTCCACAGTGTGGAATGGGGGAGAGGATGGACAAGGTTCATTGAGCCATCAACTTGGCACTGCTTAGCACAATAAGCCTTACAGGTGTCCTCAATAAAACAGTTAAAACAGTTGGATCAACCCCTTCAAATAAGTAATCAAAGCCCAAAAGGGCAGAAAGAGCCTGACTAGTGCATTTAGCAGATATTTATTGAATACTTATTAAATAATAGCAAGTGCTAAGCACTGGTGAATAAAATCTCAGCAGACATTGTCCCTGACCAAATGTAACTTAAAATCTATTGTAAGAGACAGACAATACCAAGAAAACATAAAAATATAATTATACATTGTGATAAGAATTTTAAAGGGAAAGGGAAATTGGATGTAATGTAAAAGAAGGGAGAAGGACATATTTACTTTAGAAAGGGCGGTTAGAGAAGAAATCTGTGAAAAGATCACATTTAAAGCCAAACCTAAGGAGAAAGCAGTCTGCCACAAAGGGAATGGGTTGTACTTTCTATGCATCGTAGGTAAACTATTCTAGCTAGATAGAGGTCAACAAACTATAGCTCATGGGCTGAATCTGACCTGCTGCATTCTTTTTTTTGTATGGATGGCATCCATAGAGTGGATTGTATATTTTTTAATTATTAGAAGGAAAAAAATTCTGAAGAAAAAAATTATTTCATGTCATATGTAAACTATATGAAATTCAAGTATCAGTGTCCATATATATATTTTTTGGAATACAGCCAAGCTAATTTATTTATTGTCCATAGTTGCTTGATGTTATAACAACATAGTTGAATAGTTGTAACAGAAATCATATGACCCAAAAGTTTAAAATAATTACTACCTGTTGTTTTACAAAAAAAAAAAAAAGTTTGCCAATCATTGGGTTAGAAAGTAAGAATAATGTCATATGATGAAATTGAAAAGGTATGCCAGAATAAAGTCATTCAGGACCTTAGCAACAGAGGGAGAAAAAGAGAGAGAGACACAGGGAGAGAGACAGAGAATTAGTTTGTGTTTTATTATTTTTTAAAATTTGCTTTACAATGGGAAGCCACTAAAATGTAGGAAGCAAAGGAGTGTCATGATCCAATTTATATTTTAGGAAGATCATTCTGACATTTGATTTTAAATCATAGTATAGAAATAGTAAAAGACCACTATTCCCACTATAACTAGAAAAAAAGCCCTAAACAAATAAAATACAAACATCAAGATTTCTAGCTCCACATAGGATATAGAAAATTGGGAAAGGAGGCACCTGGGTGGCTCAGTCAATTGGGTGTCTGCCTTCAGCTTGGATCATGATCCCAGGGTCCTGGGATTGAGCCTCACATTGGGCTTCTTATTCAGCTGGGAGCCTGCTTCTTCTTCTCCCTCTGCCTGCCACTCCCCCTGCTTATGCTCTCTTTCTCTTTTTAAAAAGTTGGAAAAGGTCAGGATCATCAAATAGCCAACTTCAAGAAAGGAAGATATAGAGGGGAAGATGGTGGAGGAGGAGGAGGAGAACCCTAGACTTGCCTCATCCCACGACTACAACTAAATAACCATCAAATAATCTGAGATATCCCAGAAATAAATCTGAAGACAAGCAGAACAAACTCCACAACTAAAGGTAGAGAAGAAGATAGGAAATGTGGAGACTATAGCTTGGGAGAGAAATGGATCTTTGCCACTGTGGTGGGGAGGGAGCCGTTGTTGCAGAGAAGGGTCAGAGACAGACTATCACACAAGGGGAGTGCAAAGGGAAGATGAATCCCCATAGCAATGGGTTTGGAAAGTGAGGCTAAATTTTATAAGTTCTGACAACCAGCAGGGGTTAAAGCTTGGAGTTTTATAGGTTAGCATGCTTGTCTCTGCGAGAGCTGGGAGGACATTGGGGCTTCTCTTAGAGAAAAGGCAGGGCAAACAGCCTGTGACATGCACCATGGAAACAACTATCTGAAGAGCACTTGAGACACACAGTAGGGAGGTTAGTTGCTCATCTCAGAGTACGTCCCAGAGAGGCAACATTCAGAGCGACCCCTCCAGAAACGAAGGAACTGGTAGGTGCCATTTTTCTTCCCATCCCTCAGCATAACCACAGAACCAGCTTCAGCACACAGTGCAGTGCCAACACTTGCTACCTAACTTGCTTAAACCAAGAACCGTCCCCGACCATGCTCCTTCCAGGTCATGCTTGCCTCAGTTCCAGCGTGGTGGGCATCCTCCTCCCAGAAGACCAGCCCAAACCACTGCCAACACCAAGTCTCCTGAGCCATGAGTTTTGCAGAGTCTCAGTTCAAGTAGCAGTGGTGACAGGTCTCATTTCACAAGCAGACCAGAGCACACCTAGATAAAACTTGCCATATTCAGCCCAGGGACCAAAAACTGCCCACGACAGGCAAAGAGAATCTCTGCAGAAGACTGGCCTGAAGGACAACATGGCCAGGACACAATAGAGGAGCACACACAGCATACATTGGAGACACTCCCAGCAACACCGGGCCCTGAAAGACAGAGGACACTACACTGCAGGGCACTATAGGACCTCTTCTTCATAAAGCCATTAGCCTGAAGAACAGAAGTATCCAACTTTGCTTACACACAGAAATAGGCACAGAAGTTAGCCAAGTGAGAAGGAGAAATTTGTCCCAAAAGAAAGAACAGCACAAGGCCACAGCCAGAGATTTAAGTGAAACCAATATAAGTAACACACCTGATGAAGAATTCAAAGCAATGATCATAAAGATACTCACTGGGCTTGAGAAAAGAGTGGAAGGCATCAGTGAGACCCTTAACAGAGAAATAAGGGGTAAGATAGCAAAGATAAAGAGCTCAATAAACAAAATGAGAAACACACTTGATGGAATGAACAGCAGGCTAGAAGAAGCGGAACAACAAATTAAAGACCTAGAAGACAGAGTAATGGAAAGTTATCAAGCTGAACAAAAGAGAGAAAAAAGAATTATGCAAACCTGAATAGACTTCAGGAACTCAGTGACTCCATCAAATGTAATAACATTTTATTATAGGAGTCCCGGAAGAAAAGAGATAAAAGGGTAGAGAGAATTTATTTGAAGAAATAATAGCTGAAACTTCCCTAATCTGGGGAAGGAAACAGATATCCAGATCCAGGAGGCACAGAGAACCCCCAACAAAATCAACAAAAACAGATCCACAAAAAGACATTTGTAATTAAAATGGTAAAATGGACTGATGAATCACTGAACTCTACTTCTGAAACTAATAATACAGTATATGTTAAATAATTGAATTTAAATAAAAAATAAATTAAAAAATAAAATGGTAAAATGTAGTGATAAAGAAAAAATATTAAAAGCAGCAAGACCAAAGACAATTACATACAAAGAAAGTCACAGAGGGCTATCAGTGGATTTTTCAGCAGGAATGTTCCAAGCCAGAAAGATGTGGCTTGATATATTAAAAATGCTGAATGGGAAACACCTGCAGCCAAGAATACTGCATGCAGAAAGGCTATCACTCAGTATAGAAGGATAGAATTTCACAGACAAACAAAAAACCAAAGGATTTCGTGACCACAAAACCAGCCCTGCAGGTAATATTAATGGGGACTCATTGAGCGGGAAGGAAAGACCAAAGACAATATTAAGGTAAGAAACACAGAAGCAGTAAAAAATACTGAATATTTCTGTAAAAAAAATCAGTGAAGGAACTCACAGAATAAAAGGATGTAAAATATGACACCATATGCCTAAAACATAGGGAAAAGAGTAATAATGGGTTGAAATTTAAATGATTATCAACATAATGCAGACTGCTATATGCAGATGATGTTATATACAAATCTAATGATAACCACAAATCAAAAACCACTAATAAATATGCAAAGTATAAAGCAAAATAAATTCAAATATATCACTAAGTTTCCAGGAAACCAGGAAAGAGGGAAAGACAAGAAACGATCAGAGAAAATCTTCAGAAACAACCACAAAAAAGTAATAAACTGGCAACAAATATATATCTTTCAATAATTACTTTGAATGTAAATGGACTAATTATAATCAAAAGATAGATGGTGACAGAATGGATAAAAAACAAGACTAATCTATATGCTACCTAAAAGAGACTCATTTCAGACCAAAAAACACCTACAGATAAAAAGTGAGGGGGTGGAGAAACGTTTATCATACAAATGGATGTCGAAAGAAAGCCAGAGTAGCAATACTTAAATCAGACAGACTAGAATTTTACTTATTTATTTATATTATTTTATTTAATTATGTTATTTAATTATTATATTATTTATATTTTATTTATTTATTATAAATAATAAGTTATTATTTATTTAGTATGTTATGTTAGTTACCATACCGTACATCATTAGTTCCATGATTCATTGTTTGTGTTTAACACCCAGTGCTCCATGCAATCCGTCCCCTCCTTAATACCCATCACCAGTCTAATCCATCCCCCACCCACCTCCCCTGTAAAACCCTCGGTTTGTTTCTCAGAGTCCATAGTCTCTCATGGTTCATCTCCCGCTCCAATTTCCCCTGTTTCATTTTTCCCTTCCTTCTCCTAATGTCCTCCATGCTATTCCTTATGTTCCAAAAATAAGTGAAACCATATGATAATTGACTTTCTCTGCTTGACTTATTTCACATAGCCTAATCTCCTCCATGTTGATGCAAAAGCTGGGTACTCATCCTTTCTGATGGCTGAGTAATATTCCATTGTGTATATGGACCACATCTTCTTTATCCATTCGTCTGTTGAAGGGCATCTTAGCTCTTTCCACAGTTTGGATATTGTGGACATTGCTGCTATGAACACTGGGGTGAATATGGTCCTTCTTTTCATTACATCTATATCTTTGGGGTAAATACCTAGGAGTACAATTGCTGGGTCATAGGGTAGCTCTATTTTTAATTTTTTGAGGAACCTCCATGCTGTTTTCCAAAGTGGCTGTACCACCTTGCATTCCCACCAACAGTGTAAGAGGGTTCCCCTTTCTCCACAGACTTGTCAACATTTGTCGCTTCTTGCCTTGTCAATTTTTCCCATTCTAACTGGTGTAAGGTGGTATCTCAATGTGGTTTTGATTTGCATTTCCCTGATAGCGAATGATGATGAACCTTTTTTCATATGTCTGTTAGCCATTTGTATGTCTTCTTTGGGGAAGTGTTTGTTCATGTCTTCCGCCCATTTTTTGAATTGATTGTTTTTTGCGTGTTGAGTTTGAGAAGCTCTTTATAGATCTTGGATATCAGCCCTTTTTCTGTAGTGTCATTTGCAAATATATTCTCCCATTCTGTGGGTTGTCCCTTTTTTTTTTGTTGACTTTTTCTTTTGCTGTACGGAAGCTTTTTATCTTGATGAAGTCCCAAAAGTTCATTTTCACTTTTGTTTCCCTTGCCTTTGGAGACGTGTCTTGAAAGAAGTTGCTGTGGCCAGTGTCAAAGAGGATACTGCCTAGGTTCTCCTCTAGGATTTTGATGGATTCTTGTCTCACATTGAGGTCTTTCATCCAGTTAGAGTTTGTCTTTGGGTGTGGTGTAAGAGAATGGTTGAGTTTCATTCTTCTGTATATAGCTGTCCAATTTTCCCAGCACCATTTACTGAAGAGACTGTCTTTTTTCCGCTGGATATTTTTTCCTGCTTTCTCGAACATTATTTGACCATAGAGTTGTGGGTCCATATCTGGGCTCTCTACTCTGTTCCACTGGTCTATTTGCCTGTTTTTGTGCCATTACCATGCTGTCTTGGTGATCATAGCTTTGTAGTAAAGCTTGAAATCAGGCAATGTGATGCCCCCAGCTTTGCTTTTCTTTTTCAACATTTCCTTGGCAATTCGGGGTCTTTTCTGGTTCCATACAAATTTTAGGATGGTTTGTTCAGCACTTTGAAAAATGCCAATGACATTTTGATCAGGATGAGTTGAAAGTACAGATTGCTCTGGGCAGCAAAGACATTTTAACAGTGTTTATTCTTCCAATCCATGAGCACGGAATGTTTTTCCATCTTTTTGAGTCTTCTTTGATTTCTTTCATGAGTGTTCTGTAGTTCCTCGAGTATAGATCCTTTACCTTTTTGGTTAGTTTTTTTCCAAGGTATCTTATGGGTTTTGGTCCTGTTGTAAATGGAATAGATTCTCTAATTTCTCTTTTTCAACAGTTTCATTGTTAGTGTATAGGAAAGCAACTGATTTCTGTTCATTGATTTTGTATCCTGCCACATTACTGAATTGCTGTATGAGTTCTAGTAATTTGGGGTTGGAGTCTTTGGGTTTTCCACATAAAATAGCATGTCATCTGCAAAGAGAATTTGATTTCTTCTTGGCCAATTTGAATCCCTTTTATTTCTTTTTGTTGTCTGATTGCTGTTGCTAGGACTTCCAGTACTATGTTGAACAATAGTGGTGAGAGTGGGCATCCTTGTCATGTTCCTGATCTTAAGGGAAAGTCTCTCAGCTTTTCCCCATTGAGAATGATATTTGCTGTGGGTTTTTCATAGATGGATTTTATGAAATTGAGGAATGTTCCCTCTATCCCTATACTCTGAAGAGTTTTAATCAGGAAAGGATGCTGTATTTTGTCAAATGCTTTTTCTGTATCAATCGGGGGGCGTGGGGGGGGGAGGGAAATGAAACAAGATGGGATCAGGAAGGAAACAAACCACAAGAGACTCCTAAACTCACAAAACGAACTGAAGGTGGCTGGGGGGTAGGGGGGTGGGAATGGGGTGGCTGGGTTATGGACATTGGGGAGGGTATGTGCTATGGTAAGTGGTGTGAAATGCGTAAGCCTGATGATTCACAGACGTGTACCCTGGGCAAAGAATACATTATATGTTAATAAAAAAATAAAATAAAATAACAAAAAGAGGACTACATGGTTCTTCTCTCTCCTCTTATTAATTTGTTCTATCACATTGATTGATTTGCAAATGTTGAACCACTCTTGCATCCCAGGGATAAATCCCACCTGGTAGTGGTGGATAATCTTTTTAATGTACTGTTGAATCCTATTAGTTAGGATCTTGTTGAGAATTTTGGCATCTGTATTCATCAGGGATATTGGTCTGAAATTCTCCTTTTTGATTGAGTCTTTGCCTGGTTTGGGGATGAAGGTGAACCTGGCCTCATAAAAAGAGTCTGGACGTTTTCCTTCTGTTTCTATTTTTGAAACAGCTTCAGGAGAATAGGTATTATTTCTTCTTTGAATGTTTGGTAGAATTCACTGGGGAATTCATCAGGTCCTGAACTCTTGTTTTTTGGGAGGTTTTTGATCACTGCTTCAATCTCATTACTGGTTATTGGTCTATTCAGGTTGTCAGTTTCTTCCTGTTTCAGTCTTGGAAGTTTATAGGTTTCCAGGAATGCATCCATTTCTTCTAGGTTGTTTAACTTATTGGCATATAGCTGTTGATAATAATTTCTGATAATTGTTTCTATTTCCTTGGTGTTAGTCATGATCTCTCCCTTTTCATTCATATTTTATTAATTTGGGTTCTTTCTCTTTTCTTTTGGATAAGTCTGGCCAGTGGTTTATCGATCTTATTAATTCTTTCAAAGAACCAGCTTCTAGTTTTGTTGATGTGTTCTACTGTTTCTGGTTTCTAATTCATTGATTTCTGGTCTAATCTTAATCGTTTCCTTTCTCATGCATGGGTTAGGCTTAATTTGTTTTTGATTCTCCAGTTCTTTAAGGTGTAAAGATAGTTTATGTATTCAGAATTTTTCTATTTTTTTGAGTGAGGCTTGGATGGCTATGTATTTCCCCTTTAGGACTGCCTTTGCCATGTCCCATAGGTTTTGGACCGATGTGTTTTCACTCTCACTGGTTTCCATGAATTGTTTAAGTTCTTTGATTTCCTGGTTGGCCCAAACATTCTTGAGCAGGATGGTCTTTTGCTTCCAAGTGTTTGAATTTCTTCCATAGTTTTTCTTGTGATTGAGTTCCAGTTTCAAAGCATTGTGGTCTGAGACTATGCAGGGAATAATCTCAATCTTTTGGTATTGGTTGAGACCTGATTTGTGACCCAGTATGTGGTCTATTTTGGAGAAAGTTCCACGTGTGCTCGGGAAAAATGTGCATTCTGTTGTTTTAGGGTGGAATGTTCTGTATATATCTAGGAAGGCCATCTGGTCCAGCGTGTCATTCAAAGCTCTTGTTTCTTTGTTGATTTTCTGTTTAGATGATCTGTCTATTGCTGAGAGTGGCGTGTTAAGGCCTCCTACAATTAATGTATTATTAGCAATATGTCTCTCTATTTTCATTAACAGTTGGCTTATGTAGTTGGCTGCTCCCATGTTAGGGGCATAGATATTTACAATTGTTAGATCTTCTTGTTGGATACACTCTTTAAGAATGATATAGTGTCCTTTCGTATCTCTGACTATAGTCTTTAGCTTAAAATCTAATTTGATACAAGAATCGCTACCCTAGCTTTCTTTTGAGGTCCATTGGCATGAAAGATGGTTCTCCACCCCTTCACTTTCAGTCCGGATGTATATTTAGTTTCAGAATGAGTCTTTTGTAGACAGCATATGGATGGGTCCTGTCTGTTTATCCAGTGTGAAACCCTGTGTTGTTTTATGGGAACATTTAGGCTGTTCACATTGAAAGTGACTATTGAAACATATGATTTTATTGTCGTCCTGTTGCCTGTGAGGTCCTTGTTTCTATAGATTGTCTCTGTAAATTTCAGTTTTATATCACTCTTGGACTTTTTCTCCTTTTATAGAACCCCCCTTAATATTTCTTGCAGGGCCGGCTTGGTGGTCACATATTCTTTTAGTTTTTGCCAGTCTTGGAAGCTCTTTATCTCTCTATCCATTCTAAATGACAGCCTTGCCAGATAAAGTACTCTTGGCTGCATGTTCTTCTCATTTAGTACACTTAATATGTCTTGCCAGCCCTTTCTGGCTTGCGAGGTCTCTGTGGACAGATCTGATGTTATTCTGATGTTCCTCCCTCTGTATGTAAGGAATCTCTTCCCCCTGACTGCTCTTAAGATGGTTTCCTTGATTTTAAGATCCACAAGTTTCACTATTACATGCTGGGGCATTGGTTTATTCTCCTTGATCTTGGGTAGTATTCTGTCTGCCTCTAGGACATGAATGTTTGTTTCATTCCCCAGATTAAGGAAGCTCTCAGCTAGGATTTGCTTAAATATTTCTTCTAGTCCTCTCTCTCCATTCCCTCAGGGATCCCAATAATTCTGACATTGGGACATTTCATGGTGTCATTTATTTCTTTAATTCTGTTTTCATGGATTTTAAACTGTTTGCTGCAGGCCTCCTCCTGATCCTCCTTTTTTAACAGTTTGTCTTCTATATCACTAATTTATTATTCTGCCTCATTTACACTAACTGTTAGAGAATCTAGATTAGATTGGATCTCATTGACAGCATTTTTAAGTTCTACCAGATCAGCTCTCACTTCTGCCTTTAGAGAATCTATGTTGTCATTAATGGTTTTCTCCAACCTAGCTTGTCTGCATAACTGTTACCCTGAAGTCTATTTCTAACATCTTGCTTATATCCATATCCATTCGTCAGAGATCACAGTCTCTGGATTTTTCCTGTGTTGGGGCTTTCTCCTCTTAGTCATTCTGTTGAGAGGTGGTTGAAGGAATGTACAGCATCCAAATTATTGACCACAATGTAAGCAAGATGC
Source organism: Potos flavus (assembly GCA_028534135.1). Taxonomy (NCBI): domain Eukaryota; kingdom Metazoa; phylum Chordata; class Mammalia; order Carnivora; family Procyonidae; genus Potos; species Potos flavus. The sequence continues at coordinate 53,994,359 of CM052901.1, forward strand.
ACCTGTTTTATAGGGACTTTAGGGCTGTTGGCCTCTTGTTCTTTCAGCCTGTCTTCTAGGGGAGGGGCCTGCTGCACTGTTACTCAGGCAACTCTGTTTGGGCAGAGTTACCCTGCCCCCTGTTGGGGGGATGGGCTCAGTGAAAGTCAGTTTTGGGGGCTTTTGTTCACTGGCAGCTTTCCCTGGGGGCTTTCTGCTTCTCTTCTGAGAGTCAGAGCAGAAGTGACCATATCTAAACTTCTGTCTCAGAGCAGAGAGAGTGCAGCCTGTTCTTCCATAAGCACTCCAGGCCTCACTGTCTTTGTTTTTGTCTGTGCTGCTAAAACCCACAGCATCCTGGGTTGTGGAGCCCACAGCAGCACTCCCAGGCCCTTGCTTCCAGGTCCAGGCACATCTCTGCCTTTTGTGCTTCTAAAACTGCCAGCTGACCCCAGTTCACACACACACACACACACACACACACACACACACACACACACACACACACACACTGCAGCTCCAGGTTTCAGTCTGGAGGGCTGCCCTAAAGTCCTTTCCCCACCGCTACCAGTCTGTGAGTCTGTGCCTGGTCCCCAGCGCGGGAGGCTTTTGCACTCCAGTGGCACAGGATCCCAGAGGCTTTCTCCCCTTTCTATTTATCTTCTGATATCTGCCCACAGAATCATGGCTCCCTGCTTCATACCTTGAAACCAACCACCAGAGATATTCTGTTGGTGTAGATCTGGATATATCTTCTTACATCTCAGGCTGATTTCATTGGTGTTTAGAGTGGTGTGGTAGATATCCAGCTCAATTCAGGGGACCGGTCAAAATAGGGTCACCTACTCCTTGGCCATCTTACCCCCCCTCCCCAAACTAGACTTAAAAAAATGACTAACAAGAGACAAGGGCACTATATAATCATAAAGAGGACAATCAAACAAAAGATATAACAACTATAAATATTTATGTGCCCAACATGGGGGCACCCAAATATATAAAACAGTTAATAATAAACATAAAAGAACTAATTGCTAATAATACAATAATAGTAGGAGACTTTAATGCCTCGCTTACATCAATGGACAGATTATCTAAACAGAAAATCATCAATGAAGCAATGGCTCACTTCAATAGATGCAGAAAAAGTATTCGACAAAGTACAATATCCATTCATGATAAAAACCTTCAACAAAGTAGTTTTAGAGGAAACGTACCTCAATGTAATAAAGGCTATATATGAAAAACCAACACTGAACATCATACTGAATGGGGAAAACTGTGAGCTTTCCCTCTAAGGTCAGGAACAAGACAAGATGTCCACTGTCACCTCTTTTATTCAACAAAATACTGGAAGTATTAGCCACAGCAATCAGGTAACAAAAATAAATAAAACACATGTGAATTGGTAAGGAAGAAGTACAATTCCTACTATTTGCAGAAGACAAGACACTTTATATAGAATACCCTAAAGAATCCCCCTAAACTCACTAGAACTGATAAATGAATTCAGTAAAGTTGCAGGATAGAAAATAAACATATAGAAATCTGCTGCATTTCTATACACTAATAATGAAGCAACAGAAAGAGAAATTAAAGAAACAGTCCCATTTACAATTTCAAAAATAATAAGACACCTAGAAATAAATCTAACCAAAGAGGTGAAAGAACTCTACTCTGAAAAGTATAAAACACAGATGGAAGAAACTGAAGATGACACCAACAAATAGAAAGATATTCTATGCTCATGGATTGGAAGAAGAAATATTGCTAAAATGTCTATGCTACCCAAAGCAATCTATCTATTTAATGCAATCCTTATCAAAATTCCAAGAGTGTTTTTCATAGCCTTAGAACAAACCATCCTAAAGTTTGTATGGAACCACGAAAGACCCCAAATAGCCAAAGCAATCTTGAGAAAGAAGAACCAAACTGGAGGTATCACAATTCTAGACTTCAAGTTGTATTACAAAGCTGTAGTGATCAAGATGGTATGGTACTGGCACAAAAATAGACACATGGATCCACAGAAAAGAATAGAAAATCCAGAAATGAACCCACAACTATATGGTCAGTTAATCTTTGACAAAGCAGGAAAGAATATCCAATGGGAAAAAGATGGTCTTTTCAATAATGGTGTTGGGAAAACAAGAGAGCAACATGCAAAATAATGAAACTGGACCACTTTCCTATACAATACACCAAAATGAATTCAAAATGGTTGAAAGACCTAAATGTGAGACCCGAAACCATAAAAATCCTAGAAGGGAGCACAGGCAGGATCTTGTCTGACATCAACCATAGCAACATTGGGGCGCCTGGGTGGCTCAGTGGGTTAAAGCCTCTGCCTTCAGCTCAGGTCATGATCTCAGGGTCCTGGGATCAAGCCCCGCATCGGGCTCTCTGCTCAGCGGGAAGCCTGCTTCCCCCTCTCTCTCTGCCTGCCTCTCTGCCTGCTTGTGGTCTCTCTCTCTGTCAAATAAATAAATAAAATCTTTAAAAAAACAAAAACAAAGGGGCGTCTGGGTGGCTCAGTGGGTTAAAGCCTTCCGCTCAGGTCATGATCTCAGGGTCCTGGGATTGAGCCCCGCATCGGGCTCTCTGCTCAGCGGGGAGCCTGCTTCCCCCTCTCTCTCTGCCTGCCTCTCTGCCTACTTGTGATCTTTCTCTCTCTGTCAAATAAATAAATAAAATCTTAAAAAAAAAGAAAAAAACAAAAACAAAAACTATAGCAACATTTTTCTAGCTCTGTACCCTGAGGCAAGGGAAACAAAAGGAAAAATAAACTATTGGGACTTATAATCAAAATAAAAAGTTTCTGCACAGTGAAGGAAACAATCAATAAAGCTAAAAGGAAACTTATAGAATGGAAGAAGATATTTGCAAATGACATGTCCAGTAAAAGGTTAATATTCAAAATATATAAAGAACTGATACATCTCGCCACCTAATACCAAAATAATCTGACTTAAAATGGGTTAAATGTAAAAAGATAGCGGAAGATATGCTATGCTAACACTAATGAAAAGGTAACTGGAGTAGCTATGTTAATTTGAGTTAAAGCAGTCTTCAGAACAAGAATAATTATAAAAGATTAGATGGGGCATTATACAATGATAAAGAGATCAATTCTCCAAGAAACCATAACAATTCTTAATGTGTATGCATCTAAGAACAGAGCACCAAAATATTTAAGGCAAATCTGATGAAACTGCAAGTTGATAGAGATGAATCCACTATTACAGTTTGAGACTTCAGCACTCTACAATTATTTTTTTTTCTTAAAAGAATGTTATTTTTTTTTAATTAACACATAGTGTATTATTTGCCCCAGGGTACATGTCTGTGGATCCTCAGGCTTACACATTTCACAGCACTTACCATAGCACATACCCTCCTCAATGTCCATAACCCAGCCACCCTGTCCCTACCCGCCCCTACCCCCCAGCCACCCTCAGTTTGTTTCATGAGTTTAGGAGTCTCTTATTGTTTGTCTCCTTCCTGATCCCCTCTTGTTTCATTTCCCTCTCCCACCCCCCACGACTCCCCACCCTGCCTCTCGAATTCTTCATATCAGAGAGATCATATGATAATTGTCTTTCTCTGATTGACTTATTTCACTTAGCATAATACCCTCTAGTTCCATCCACGTCGTTGCAAATGGCAAGATTTCATTTCTCTTGATGGCTGCAT
>CM052901.1:53998530-54015186 GCA_028534135.1 Potos flavus
AGAGAGAGAAAGAGAAAAAAAAGAGATCCCAGCCAGAATGGACCCCAAAATAAGATTTATAAGGTATATAAACAAACACGAACAAACATAAAGACCGACAAAAGTAAATGACAAGAAATAAAAGAACCTAGTCAGAATGAACTTCAAGAATAAGGTGTATATAATACCAGAACAAAAGCAGATACATAGAAACACTGACAGACGGATAAGATGGGAGGGTGGTTATAACTCTTCCATGCGTTGTATTAAGCCTCTAGCTGTAATGTTAAGTAGTTTAAAAAAAAAACTTTTTTTAAACCAAGAAACATGAGAATGACTGAAAAAAATAGAAAAGAAAGAAAGGAAAAAAAAAAACTTGTATCTATGAAATACACAGGTTTTAGGGTAATATTGGGAGCTTAATATATTGATTTGCCCTGATGTTGGGGTTTTATATTTTTATGGGGGCCCTGTGGTTATTGTCCTCTTGTTGTTGGATTGTCTTTTGGGGGTGGGGCCTGTCGCATTGTTTTCCAGTCAATCTTGCTTGGGTTGTGTCGCCTGCCCCCCAAAGGGCTGGGCTATGTGGAAAACAGATTTTCAGGCTTCTGCTCTCTGGAGGTTTTCGCTCTTTTACAGTTTTTCCGCCTTTTCAGAGAGTCCAAGCAAGGAGTCTGCCCGTACCCAGACCTCTGTGTCACAGAGAAGCCTTAGTCTGCTCCCCTCTGGGTGGTCCAGAAAACAGTCCCCTCTGCAAACTCCACTCACACAGCAGCCCGCCACAGTGGCCCCTAGAGGCCCTCAGTAATCTCTGCACCCTCCCATGACCAAAGCCTCGAGATCTAGGAAACTGGTTTCTGGTGGCTGCCTTGACCACTGTCCGGGCTCCCGGTCCGCACCAGGTGCGCTCAGGCCTTGTTCTCTCCCAAGGCGGCGGCACCAGCTGGGAGCGCCCAGACCCTGCGGCAGGTGGCAGACGTCCTGGGGTCCTAGAGACCGCCGGCTATGGCTCCCAGCTGGTCTCTTAGGGGCTTGCGGGAGTGCACCCAGTCCACGGAGTGCTGCACACAGAGAAAAGCTGCAGGCTCATGAACCACGCCAGGCTCTCTAAGGCACTTGCAGGAGTGTGCCTCGCCCTCTAAATGGTGCAAGGGGCGGAAAGCTGAAGGTTCATGAACCACGGACTGGATCCCCTGCCAGTTTCTCTTTGATGCGGTTGGTGCCCTTCCTGGGAACGTGGGTTTAGGCCCGTGCCCATGACCACCCACTTCCACTGGTTGCTCCTTAAGTTCTTTAGCTCTTTTTAAGTGTTTTTAACCGGACTCTAAGTTAATGCTGGTCCCCAGCCACAGGGCACTTTCCTTTGGGTTATTACTGTCCTTGGGTCGCTTCTGGTGGCTCCCTCCCCCTTCTGTTTATCCTCCGATATAGGTTCGCATGTTCCCACTCTGCTTTACCTCTCCGCTGCTGCCTTCTGCTCCTGTAGAGATCCAGAAGTGAAAAATCTTCTCAGGCTGATCTCATGGTGTTCAGCGTGTTCTGGTAGATATCCAGCTCACTTTAGGGGACTGGTTGTAACAGGGTCTCCTACTTCTCTGCCATCTTGCCCTCCTCCAGCATATTTTTTTAGTGAAAGAAATGTTGTAATGTGAAGCTACTTGGCAAAGGTTTTGACTCGCTTCTCAACAGTTTGTATAAAAAAAAGTCAAGCAGAGAGAGTCAATTATCATATGGTCTCATGGGTGGACCATAAGGGAAAACATGGAGGACATTGTGAGAGGGAAGGGAGGGGTGAATTGGAGGAAATCGGAGGGGTGATGAACCATGAGAGACTGTGGACTCTGAGCAACAGACTGAGGGTTTTGGAGAGGTGGGGATTTGGGTGAGCCTGGTGGTGGGTATTGAGGAGGGCACGTATTGCATGGAGCACTGGGTGTGGTACATGAACAACGAATCTTGTAACACTGAAAAAATAAAATAAAAGTATTTGGGGGAAAAAAATTCAAGTGTTAACATCTACTTGATTTACTACTAAAGCTGATAAGCATGTGATATTAGATTTTTTAAACTTATACCAAACTTTTGCAAATTCAGCAAAGCAGGAAAATGTAACATAACAAGAAAAACTTAATGTTTTCCATCTTCTTTGATAATTATACTGAGTATTTTTTAAAGACTTTAAATCTTGAACTATTAAAGCAGAGATGACAGACTTAAACCTACAGAGAAGTTTCACGTTTTGTTTTAAAATTCTTTTTTGAAACTTTATGGATGAGCAAAAATCTATACTTTTTATTGATAACTATTTGGATGTGCTATGTAGAAAATACTTTTACATTACATTTTCTAATATTGAGGGCTGAAGCCACATGCTTTTATATCTGTCATTAAATAATATTTAACACAGTATAAGATATTTACCTACCTAAATGTGAGAAATTCTCTGGGGGATACTAGAATTCTCAAGTCGTAGTTACCATAAATCTGAATTGTGATCCCTCTTCTGTCATCTGAGTGACTTCTGGCAAAAATCAGGACACTCAGCTTGATTTTATACATCATCCCCGGGTAAGGAGGTTGAGTTAAATCAAGGTTGCAAACTAAGATATAGCCATTCTGCCAATAGACATGTCTTCTTGACTTGCAGAATTTTTTTTTCACACATTTTGAATTAGTTTCCAGCACTTAAAATTAACAGACTTCATAGAAATACAGATTTCTGCTTCTTTCGAGAAATTTCGTATGTGAATAATTAACTAGAATTGAGTAGAATCCAGCCACTTTTGGAGGGAGCATTTACTTTTTGTTCTGCCATGGTCATTACTATTTTCTCTTGTCTCCCTGAAACTCAGGTTATGTTGTTTTGATACAGATGAAAGAAAGCAAAATATTTCTTGAATCCATTCTCTTTCAAAATTGAAGAAAAAATACTAACTATGGTAGCTACATATACTCTTTTAAAAAAAAATTGGTGGGGGGACGGAGAGAGTGGGCTTTCGGTGTTGGTTTTTTTGGTGGAGAGGAACTGTTTTCTTAACAAATGACCTACTGATTTCATAATTCCTGAGCTAGATGATCTATCTCTAAAGCCTCATTTAATTCTGACATTTTAAGTTTCCATGAGGTGATTCTAAAACATTGTATTTCAAATTGTTATGCCTTTGAAGGTCTGTGTATGATAAATGGATAGTGTTTATGAAATTGGTCAGACTTCCAAATAGAATAGTGACATCAAAGACTACCTAGTGAAACACAGCCACAAGCAGGGAGGACAAACACATTATTTTAGAACTAATCCTTGTTTTATAGCTTTTCAAAAAAGATTTGGCCAAACACCCAAAGCAGCACCTACCTCGTTATCGCCCAAGGGTGGTACTGCCCAAGGTGACACTACCATGATAAGAATTCTAGGTAGAACTCTGTAAAACCTATTCTATCTTTTGTTATTTACATAGGACTCCTGATGTTTCTCTTTTTCCACAATATGTTGAACCAAGATTATATTGATCAAAAAAATTTAGGGGGCGCCTGGGTGGCCCAGTCATTTATGCATCTACCTTTGACTCAAGTCATGATCCCAGGGTCCTGGGATGGAGTCTCTCATCAGGCTCCTTGCTCAGCAGGGAGCCTGCTTCTCCCTCTGCCTGGTGCTCCCCCTGCTTGTGCTCTTTCTGTCTCTCTCTGACAAATAAATAAAATCTTTTAAAAAATAAATAAAATTTAGACTTATCTCAAAATTAGGCTGTTATTTTTCCCTTCTGTAAAAAATACAAAAATTAGGTTAATATTATTTCGCTCATATGTAGAATCAAAAAAAAAAAATGAGTAAGTAAAAACAATCAGACCTATAAATACAGAGAACAAACTGATGGTTGACAGAAGGAAGGGGTTTGGGGGAGTGGGCAAAATGGGTGAAGGAGAGTGGGAGATATAGGCTTCCGGTTATGGAATGACCAAGTCACTAGAATAAAAGGCGCCACATAGGAAATATAGTCGATAATATTGTAATAGCATTGTATGGTGATGGATGGTAGATACACCTGTGGTAAACATAGCATAACATATGAAGAAGTTGAATCAGTATGTTGTACTCCTGAAACTAATGTAACATTGTGTGTCAACTATACTCAAATAAAACATTTTCATAAAATAGGTTAGACTCAATATGTTTAAATTCTACAACCAGAACTAAGTTTTTACTTTAATAGGACCTGTATTATGGTCTGATGGATGAAAAGTGTGGCCATTAAGATAATTTTTTCCTTATTATAAAATTATAAAATTACAATTTTAATTTATAATTTATAATTATAATTTAATTAATAAATTGTGGTTTATTAATTAATTATAATTAAATTATTATATTCTAATTTAATAATTTAATTATAATTAATTATAAATTATAATTTAATTTATAATTAAAATTAAATTATTAAATTATAATTTATAAAATTATAAAAATATTGGCTTCCACTAGAAAATATAAGAGGTATGAAGAAGAAAATAAAAGTTTACCCACCATCTACAACCATTTTAATGTTTTAAATGTTGCAACATGAAATTTTTATGTGTACATGTAATGCATTTTTTTAAAAAAAGTTTTTGGTTCTTTTATTTCTCCAGAAAGCGATTCTCTAGTATCTTCTATGCTTTTTTCAATCCCAGCTAGTATCTTTATAATCGTCATTCTGAACTCTAGTTCTGACATCTTACTAATGTCGGTATTGATTAGGTCCTTGGCGGTCGGTACTGCCCCTTGTTCTTTTTTTTTTTTTTTTGAGGTGAGATTTTGTTTTGTCACTTTGTCCAGAGAAGAATAGATGAATGAGAGAACAAAAGGGTAACAACAACCCCAGAAAAATATACACTAAACAAATCAGAAGAGACCCAAAACTGGGGGAGGAGGGGAAGAAAAGAAAAAAAAGAAGAATATGATCAGGTTGATGACTAGAACAGAGGCACACACTAGATTTTGGGTGTGTTTTGGCCTATTAGAAGAAACTACCTCCCAAAATTTTAAAGAAAGAAAAACTTATATATATACAAAAATAAGGGTAAATATGATGAAGGGATGGAATATGACTGTAAAGACGAAAATTATAAAGATTTTAAAAAGAATTGATAAGAAGTTGTTTGAGAAAAGAAAGAAAAATTTAAAAAAAAAAGAGAAAGTAATCAGGATGGAGACTAGAACAAAGCCATATACTAGACTTAAGATATATTTTGGTCTGTTAGAAACTGTATCCCAAAATTTTAAAGAGAGAAAAACTTATGTATATACAAAAAATAAGGTTAAATATAATGAAAGGATAGAATATGACTGTAAAAATAAAAATTAAAGATTTTTAAAAAGGAATTGACAGGATAAGATGGTTGAAAAAGGAAAGAAGAAAAATTCGAAAATATAGAAAAAGAAAAAAAATAAAGAAAATTTTAAAAATTAACTTTGAAAGACTAAAGAATCATGGGGAAAAAGCCATGAATTCTATGTGCTCAATTACCTTAGTGCTGGAGTTTCACAGTTCCCATTGATCAGTAAACTTGGTCTTGGCTGGATGTTCTTGCTGATCTTCTGGGGCAGGGGCCTGTTGCAGTGACTCTCAAATGTCTTTGCCTGAGATGTAATTGCACTGCCCTTGCCAGGGGCCAGGCTAAGTAATCTGCTCGGGTTGGTTCTCGGTAGCTTTTGTTCCCTGAAAGCTTTCTGTACAATTTTGGAGGACGAGAATGAAAATGGCAGACTCCCAATCTCTGGCCTCAAAGGAGTCAAGAACTCGGCACCCCACTCCTCAGTGAGCCCTCAGAGAAAAGCAGTCAATCACTCCTGTCTCCCTGGTCTCCAGCTTCACTCTGTGTTCACCGGCCTGTGACTGAGCTTTTCTATCTCTGTCACATGACCCCACTTGGAGTTTCCAAACCCAGCAGATTCCTGCAGTGTGCTCCCATGCCTCTCCTCCCAGGGAGGAAGGGGAGTCTCCTCAGATCTGCCACTTGTTGGGTCCCTGCTCGAAGAGTAATGGTCCAGCTGTGCCGCGGATCACCATTTATGACAACCCCGAGCTGAGAGCCCATTCCTCGGCTCCATCTTTGCAGCAGAACAGACTTCTAAAAATTCTGATTTTGTGCTCCACTGCTCTGTCACTTGCCGGTAGCTGGCTGATTGAGGCTCCCAACCCCTGTGGTCTATCTTCCCGGATTCACTTCTCTGCATGTCCTACCTTCCAGAAAGTGGTCAGTTTTCTGTTCACAAAATTGCTGCTATTCTTTTCTTCAATCTCCTGTTGAGTTTGTAGGTGCTCAGAATGGTTTGATAACTATCTAGCTGAATTTCTGGGACCAGACGAAATTTAGGTCTCCTACTCCTCTGCCATCTTGTTGATTCCTTACTGATGCAATTTCTTTGCTGGTTATTTGACTGTTCAATTTTTCTATTTCTTCCTGTTTCAGATTTGGCAGTTTGTATGTTTCTAGGAATTTATCCATGTCTTCCAGATTTCCCAGGTTGTTGGCATATAATTTTTCATAATATTCTCTTATCAAAATAATTGCTTGTATTTCAAATAAACCAATTTAGAAATGGGCAGAAGACATGAATGGACATTTCTCCAAAGAAGACATACAGATGGCCAATAGACACATGAAAAGATGCTCAACATCACTTATCATCAGGGCAGTGCAAATCAAAACCACAAAGAGGTATCACCACACACCTGTCAGAATGGCTATAATCAAAAACACAAGAAACAAGTGTTGCCGAGGTTGTGGAGAAAAAGGAACCCTCATCCACTGTTGGTGGGAACACAAACTGATACAGTCACTGTGGAAAACAGTATGGAGTTTCCTCTCTAAAAATTAAAATCAGGGACGCCTGGATGGCTCAGTCAGTTAAGTGTCCACCTTTGACTCAGGTTGTGATCCCAGGGTCCTGGGATTGAGTCCCTCATTAGGCTCCTTGCTTAGAAGGGAGCCTGCTTCTCCCTCTGCCTGCTGCTATCCCCTGCTTGTGCTCGCTTGCTTGCTCTCTCCGACAAATAAATAAATAAAATATTTTAAAAATAAAAATAAATCAAAATTAAAATGAGAACTACCATGAGATCCAATAATCTCACTACTGGATATTTACCCAAAGAATACAAAAACAGTAATTTGAAAGGATATATGCACCCTTACATTTATTGAAGCATCATATACAATAGCCAATTTATGGAAAGAGCCCAAATGTCCACTGATATATGAATAGATAAAGATGTGGTATACCTATATACAATGGAATATTTTTCAGCCATAAAAAAGGATGAAACCTTGCCATTTTCAACAACATGGGTGGAGCTAGAGAGTATAATCCTAAGCAAATAAGTCAGTCAGATAAAGACAAATGCCATATGATTTCACTCATATGTGGAATTTAAGAAACAAAACAAAGGGAGAAAAAAGAGACAAACCAAAAAACTAGAGAACAAACATGGTTACCAGAGGGGAAGTGGGTGGGGGGATTGGTGAAATAGGTGAAAGGGACTTACACTTACCTTGTTGAGCACTGAGTAATATATGGAATTGCTGAATCATTTTATTGTACACCTGAAACTAATATGTGTATGTTAACTACACTGGAATTAAAATTTTAACTGCTTAAAAAAAAAAAACAAGAAGAGATACAAAAGGCCTTTAAGCCTATGAAACAATGCTGGTCATTATTAGTTATTCATTAGGAAAATGAAAATCAAATGAAAAAAATGACATACCATTTCACACCCACTACGATGACTATAAATAAAAAGATATATAATAACAAATGTTGGTGAGTTGTAAAGAAATTGAAACTATTTTATCCTGCTGCTTGAAATACAAAATGTAAAGAAATTGAAACTATTTTATCCTGCTTCCTCAGCCACTGAGGAAAGTAGTTCAGCAATTTTTCAAAAAGATGGGCATTAAGGAGGGCACGTGATGTGATGAACAATGGGTGTAAAAAAAAAACAACAATGGGTGTTATACACAACTGATGAATCACTGAAGACTGAAACTAATGATGTTGGCTAACCGAATTTAAATTAAAAAAAGATAAACATAAAATTACCATAATAGACCCAGCAATCCTACTTTTGGGTATATACTGTAGAGAACTGAAAACAAATGTCCATACAAAAAGCAGCACACTAATGCTCATAACAGCATTAATAATAGCTAAAAAGTAGATACAACCCAATGTCTATCCATGAAATACAAAAGGTGGTATATCAATGCAGAGGAATGGAATGTTAATTGGCAATGTAGAAATGAAGTATTGCAACATGAATGAACCTCATAAACATTATGCTAAATGAAAGAAGACAGTTACAAAAGACAGTATATAGATATCACTCATTTAACCCATCCCCCCACCCACTTCCCCCTCCAGTAACCATCAGTTTGTTCCTTACAGTTAAGAGTCTGTTTCTTGGTTTGCCTCTCTTTTACCCCACTATGTTCCTTCATTTTGTTTCTTAAATTCCACTTTGGGTGAAATTATACGGTATTTATCTTTCTCTGACTGACTTATTTCTTTTAGCATAATACTCTCTAGCTCTATCCACGTCATCGTAAATAGCAAGATTTCATTCTTCTTATGACTAATATTCCATATTGTGTGTCTGTGTATATAATCTTCTTTATCTTCAATATCTTCTTAAGATATTTAATATCTTCTTAAGATATATATTTAATATCTTCTTAAGTTATATATATCTTAAATATATATCTTCTTTATCTTTAATATCTTCTATATCTTTAATATATGTATCACATCTTCTTTATCTTTAATATCTTCTATATCTTAAATATATATACATATATGACATCTTCTTTATCCGTTCATCAGTCAATGGACATTTGGGCTCTTTCCATAATTTGGCTATTGTTGATAATGCTGCTATAAACATAAAGGGTGCATGTATCTCTTCGAATTAGTATTTTTGTACTCTTTGGGTAAATACCCAGTAGTGCAATTGCTGGATCATAGGGTAGTTCTATTTTTAACTTTTTGAGGAACCTCCATACTATTTTCTAGAGTGGCTGCAGCAATTTGCATTACCACCAACAATGCAAGAGTGTTCCCTTTCCTCCACATCCTTGCCAACACCTGTTGTTTTCTGTGTTGTTAATTTTAGCCATTTTGACTGGACAGACACATAGATCAATGGAGCAAGATAGACAATCCAGAAATGAGCCCACAACTATATGGTCAATTAGTCTTCAACAAAACAGGAAAGACTATCCAATGGGAAAAAGTCTCTTCAACAAATGGTGTTGCGAAAACTGGACAGTAACATGCAAAAGAATGAAACAGGACCACTTTCTTACACCATACACAAAAATAAATTCAAAATGTATAAAAGACCTAATCATGAGACAGGAAGCTATAAAAATCTTAGTGGAGAACACAGGCAGTAACCCTTTTGACATCAGCCATAGCAACTTCTTACTAAATATGTCTCCTGAAACAAGGGAAACAAAAGCAAAAATAAAGTTTTGGGACTTGATGAAAATAAAAAAAGGTTCTGCACAGTGAAGGACACAATCAACAATATTCAAAGGCAACCTGTAGAATGGGAGAAGGTATTTTCAAATGACATATCTGATAAAAGGTTAGTATCCAAAATATATAAAGAACTTATAAAACTCAACACTCAAAAAGTAATCCAGTTAAAAAATGGGCAGAGGACATGAGTAGACATTTTTCCATAGAAGACATTCAAACGGCCAACAGACACATGAAAAAGTGCTCAACATCACTTGGCATCAGGGAAATACAAATCAAAACCACAGTGAGATACCACCTCACACCAGTCAGAATGGCTAAAATTAACCAGTCAGGAAAGGACAGGTGTTGGCGAGGATGCAGAGAAAGGGGGACCCTCCTACATTGTTGGTGGGAATGCAAGCTGGTGCAGCCATTCTGGAAAACAGTATGGAGTTTCCTCAAAAAGTTGAAAATAGAGCTACCCTATGTCCAAGCAATCACACTACTGGGTATTTACCCTAAAGATACAAATGTAGTGATCTGAAGGGGCACGTGCACCCCAATGTTTATAGCAGCATTGCCCACAACAGCCAAACTATGGAACGAGCCTAGATGTCCATCAGCAGATGAATGGATAAAGAAGATGTCATATATATGTATACAATATAATACTATGCAACCATCAAAAAATGAAATCTTGCCATTTGCAATAATGTGGATGGAACTAGAGGGTATTATGTTAAGCGAAATAAGTCAATCAGAGAAAGACAATTATCATATGATCTCTCTGATATGAAGAATTTGAGAGACAGGGTGGGGGATCGTGGGAGGAAGGGAGGGAAAAATGAAACAAGATGGGACCAGGGAGGAAGACAAACCATAAGAGATAAGAAATCTCAGGAAACAAAGTGAGGGTTGCTGGAGGGAGGGGTTAGGAGGGATACGGTGGCTAGGTCATGGACACTGGGGAGGGTATGTGCTATGGTGAGTGCTGTGAATTATGTAAGACTCATGATTCACAGACTTGTACCCCTGAAACATATAATACATTATATGTTAATAAAAAGGAAAAAAAAAAGATCCTCAAATCACTCATCATCAAGGAAATACAAATTAAAACTACAATAAATAAGTTGTTTTTAAGAAGAGTTTATTGGTGCTGACAAGCAGAGCTAGATTTGTAGTTCATTAATTGGTCAGGCAGAGTGGTCACTAGGCAAAAGTTCACTTTCATCAGCCTTTTCAAACAAGATTTTCTCATTGTTGCTAACTTCTTGGAATGCTGGAAGTTTGACCCAGCTCAAAGGTTTAAAAAACAGGATATGCAAGGCAGTTGCTACAGCTCTGTTTTTAAAATGGCTCTACCTATGTCATTTTTCATATTTCCCGCTTTGGCTCAAGATCTTTCTCCAAAAGCATCACTGATCAACCATTTGAATTGGATTTTCTCATGTTTTCAGTTTTCAATCCCTTATTGCCAGAGAAACTCATCAATCCCTTATTGTCAGGAAGGCTCATTCTGGTGTGTGTGTCTTGTCCCATGTTGGCAGGAAAGTGGCTTCCCTGGGAGACTTTAGGTCACATTTGAGCGTCAAGAGCATCAAAATGAAAGAAGGCTTGTCATCAGGTCTTATGAAATGAACAAAGGCTGGTAACATTCCTTTAATTGGCCAAATAATTATTAGAAACCAATTCAAAACATTGGGTTACCATTATTTGTGTAGAGTTTTTTATAGAACCATGAAAAATAATACAAACAGAGTCTTATAATAATAACGATTTCTAGAATCGCAAGCAAGACACTAATTCCAAATTGTAGAGTGGTTCTAATCACAAAGCTATACCTGAGGCTAGCCAGGTAAACGGGTCAAAAGACCAAGAACTTATAGGCTGCTTTTCTAGAGAGCTGTGGTATTTACTCTACCATGTCAGATTTTAATACATTCTAATTTGAACTATCATGGAAAAATAATTTATAAAAGTAAGTAATTATATTTTTTCTATATAATAAAAAATTCTGATCATCATTCTTGATATCCATAAAGCCAGGGTACCTGGTGCCAGTGATTGAAATTATAAACCTGTTACAAAACTTTCAAAAGAAGGTGCAAGGTCAGAAGAAGGAATATAGTCAATGGTATTGTAATAGCATTGCATGGTGACAGATGGTAACTACACTTACAGTGAACATAACATAACATACAGTTTTTGAATCATTATATTGTATACCTGAAACTAATGTAACATCATGTGTCAAACTATACTCAAATAAATAAAAAAAGAAGGTATAAAGCGATCATTGCAGATAAGTGACACTACAGTGCTCTGGGAATATTAGAAGGTCCTGCAGTGTGACTAGATCTGCTCTAACAGATCAGAGATGTACCTTGGAAGCTAACATACATCACCTCAAGGGGCATAAGATCAGTATCTATATAAGATTGACCATGAAGCAAGATGGAATTCTTCTGCAAGGTTCATAGTATTGCAAGTGTTCCAAATACATCACAACACATAGCATAAAAATCGGATGACAGGGTACTTGGTGCCATCAAACCTACTCAAATTTTAAGTTGATAAGATACAACATAGAAGGATTAGTGTTGTGGAAAAGGTAAAATGGAAGGGGTTGGGGGAGTGGGAAGAATATAGAAGAATACAGAATATAGAGCTGTGGTGTTTTGGGATAGCATATTTATCTGGTGAGAACTATAAATATGATTAATTCAGTGAGAAGTAGTGCAATGTCACCCAAAAGATCCCTCAGTTGGGAACAATTCCAAATGTGATAAGCGAGATGCACACAATGGTCAACTGCCTTCTTGAAAATACCATTCTCTTAGCCTCTGTCGCAGTATACTCTACTGGTTCCCCTGTCAAATCATTGGATATGCCTTTCCAGTCTCCTTTTGGGCCCCACCTCTGAAACAAACACCAAATACTTCAGTGTCTTACGGATTACTCATTCTAGACCCTCTTTCTAAAGAAATCCACATAATGTGGATTTATCCTAAACTTTAGAGTGCTTATTTCATTTATATTTAACGTAATTTTTTTTATTTTTTTATTTTTTTTTAATTAACACGTAATGTATTATTTGCCCCAGGGTACATGTCTGTGGATCCTCAGGCTTACACATTTCACAGCACTTACCATAGCACATACCCTCCTCAATCTCCATAACCCAGCCGCCCTGTCCCTACCCGCCCCTACCCCCCAGCCACCCTCGGTTTGTTTCATGAGTTTAGGAGTCTCTTATTGTTTGTCTCCTTCCTGATCCCCTCTTGTTTCATTTCCCTCTCCCACCCCCCACAAACCCCCACCCTGCCTCTCGAATTCTTCATATCAGAGAGATCATATGATAATTGTCTTTCTCTGATTGACTTACTTCGCTTAGCATAATACCCTCCAGTTCCATCCACGTTGTTGCAAATGGTAAGATTTCATTTCTCTTGATGGCTGCATAGTATTCCATTATATATATATATATATACCATAATGTAATTTTTTATATGGTTCAGTTAGGCCTACAATTTTGCTATTTGTTCAATCTGTTTTTCTCTGACTCTTCCTTTCTCAACCTTTTCTTCTTTCAGGTTGTGTATATTTTTATCTTTTTTATTTTGAAATACTTATAGATTCATGGGAAATTGCAAAAAATAGTACAGAGAGGACACATGATCCCTTCACCAAGTTTCCCCCAATGGTTATATTTTACATGAATATAATACATATCAAAAACAGAATATTATTACTGATACAATATGTGTATAGTTCTATGCTATATTATAACATGTGTAGATTTATGTGCCCACAATCACAATCAAGATATACAAGTATTTCATCAACACAAATATCTTTTTTGCAATCCAGCAATCACACTACTAGGCATTTACCCTAAAGATACAAATGTAGTGATCCAAAGGGCCACGTGCACCCCAATGTTTATAGCAGCAATGTCCACAATAGCCAAACTATGGACAGAGCCTAGATGTCCATCAACAGATGAATGGATAAAGAAGATGTGGTATATATATATACAATGGAATACTATGCAGCCATCAAAAATGAAAGCTTGCCATTTCTAATGACGTGGAAGGAACTAGAGGGTATTATGCTAAGTGAAATAAGTCAATTTGCTCTTTTACAGTTGAGACTTGAGAATCTCAAGTCTGTTCTTGCAAGATCACACATGTATATGTGAGCCTTTTCTTCGATATGTAGTAGCTTGTGTTTCATCCTCTTAACAGACAATTAACAGCATTTCTTCACAAAGAAAGGGTTTTGATGAAGTTCAATTCACTTATTTTCTTTTTGGAAAAATCATGTTATGGCTAAGAATACTTAACCAAGCCTTAGGTCCCACAGATTATATCCTGCTTCCTCCTGAAAATTTATAGTTTTATTTTTAAATCTATGATCCATTCCAAGTTAATTTCGGAATAAGGCATTAGGCTTAGGTATAGGTTCATTTTTTTGCCTATGGATATCTAATTGCTCCAGCACTATTTTGTGGAAAGAATATACATCCTCATTGAATTACTTCTGTACTTTAATTAAAAAAAAAAAAAAGGTAGAGGGAGGGCAAGATGGTAGGAGACCCTGTTACAATCGGTCCCCTAAAGTGAGCTGGACATCTACCAGAACAAGCTGAACACCCATGAAATCAGCCTGAGAAGTATGATTTTTCACTTCTGGATCTCTACAGGAGCAGAAGACAGCAGCAGAGAGGTATATCAGAGTGGGAGCACTCAAACCTATATCGGAGGATAAACGGAAGGGGGAGGGAGCCACCAGAAGCAACTCAAGGACAGTAATACCCCAAAGGAAAGTGCTCTGTGGTTGGGGACCAGCATTAACCAGCATTAACTTAGGGCCCAGTTAAAATCACTTAAAAAGAGCTGAAGATCTTAAGGAGCAACTAGTGGAGGTGGGTGGTCATGGGCACCGGCCTAAGCCCACATTCCCAGGAAGGACACCACCAGTCCATAGTTTATGAACCTGCAGCTTTCCACTCCTTGCACCATTTAGAGGGTGGGGCGCACCCCTGCAAGTGCCTTAGAGAGCCTGGTGTGGTCCATGAGCCTGCAGCTTTTCTCTGTGTGCAACACTCCGTGGACTGGGTGCACTCCCGCAAGCTCCTAAAAGACGGGGTGGGAGCCCTGGCCGGCGGTCTCTAGGACCACAGGATGCCTGCCGCCTGCCACAGAGTCTGGGCTCTCCCAGCCCGCGCCAAGAGAACACCGCCCCGTCCAGGCAATGGTGGCACCAGAAGCGAATTTCCTAGGCCGATATCGCTCCGGGCTGTGGTCGCGCTAGGGAGCAGAGGCTAGTGAGGACCGTGGCTGGGGGTGCGCACCATCTGTGGCAGGCTGCTTTGTGAGCAGAGATTGCAGAGGGGAGCAGACTGAGGCTTCTCTGTGACACAGAGATCTGGGTATGGGCAGATTCCTTGCTTGGACTCGCCGAAAAGGCGAAAAAGCTACAAAAGAGCAAAAATCTCTAGAGAGCAAAAGTCTGAAACCGGTTTCCACAGAGCCCAGCCCCCTGATTGGGGGGCAGGGCGACTCAACCCAAGCAAGATTGACTGGAAAACAACACGGCAGGCCCCTCCCCCAGAAGACAAGTTTAAAAAAGGGGACAATAAACCCAAGGTCCCCATAAAACTATAATCCCAACATCAGGGGAAATCAATATATTAAGCTCCTGATAATATCCTAAAACCTGTATATTGCATAGATACAAGTTTTTTTCTTTCTTTTTCTTTCTTTCTTCTTTCTTATTCACTCATTCTCACGTTTCATGGCTTTTTAAATTTTTTAAAAACCGCTTAACATTAAAACTAGAGTCTTAAAACAATGATAAACCCAGGAAGACCCAAAATAACCTTCCTCGACTGCATCGAGGAGTTATGACCACCCTCCCATCTTACCCTTCTGTCAGTGTTTCAGTATATTTGCTTTTGTTCTGGTATTATGTAAATCTTATTCTTGGGGTTCATTCTGACTGGGTTCCTTTATTTATTGTCATTTACTTTTGTCGGTCTTTATGTTTGTTCGTGTTTGTTTATATACCTTATAAATCTTATTTTGGGGGCCCATTCTGGCTGGGATTTCTTTTTTTCTCTTTCTCTCTCTCTCTTTTTTTATCTTTATTCTTTCTTTTTGGTGGTGAATTCCAATTGCTCCAAAACCTTCCAGGATGCACCCTGCCTGGATCGCCTGGATCGTGGGTGATATATTCAGCTATACATCCTCTCATCCACCTCTCTTCAAAATGACTAGGAGGAGGAACACCCAACAGAGGAAAAACCCAGAGACTGCGCCCTCTCCCTCAGAACTCTTGGACATGGACATAAACAGTATGTCAGATAGGGAATTCAGGGTAACAATTATTCAGGCAATGGCCAGGATGGAGAAAAACATTAATGACAGCATAGAATCTCTAAGGACAGAACTGAGAACCAGTATGGCAGAGGTTACAAATGCTATCAGTGAGATCCAATCTAATCTAAATAGTCTAACAGCTAGAGTTATGGAGACAGAGGATAGAATTAGCGATCTAGAGGATAAGATGGTTGAAAGGAAAGGTCAGGAGGAGGGTTGGAACAAACTGCTTAGGAACCATGAGCACAGACTTAGGGAAATAAATGATGCCATGAAACGTACCAATGTCAGAATTATTGGAATCCCTGAAGGGGTAGAGAAAGACAGAAGACTAGAAGATATAGCTGACCAAATTCTGAATGAAAACTTCCCCAACCTGGAGAATGGAGCAAGTGTTCGTGTTCTAGAGACAGAAAGGACCCCCACCAAGATCAACAAGAAAACAAAATCATCTAGACACATAATTGTAAAATTTGCAAATTATAGTTTTAGACAAGAGGTCCTGAGGGCAGCTAGGCGGAAGAGATCCCTTACATACAGAGGAAGACCCATCAGAATAACATCAGACCTGTCCACAGAAACCTGGCAAGCCAGAAAGGGCAGGCAAGACATATTCAGGGCACTGAATGAGAAGAACATGTAGTCAAGAATAATTTATCTGGCAAGGCTCACATTCAAAATGGATGGAGAGATAAAGAGCTTCCAAGACAGGCAAGGATTAAAAGAGTATGTGACCACCAAGCTGGCACTAAAAGAAATATTAAAGGGGGTTCTATAAAAGTAGAAAGAACC
>CM052901.1:54015686-54084009 GCA_028534135.1 Potos flavus
AGACAGTCAATTATCATATGGTCTCACTTACGTGTGGAGCATAAGGAAAAACATGGAGGACATTGTGAGGTGGAAGGGAGGGGTGAACTGGAGGAAATTGGAGGGGCAAAGAACCATGAGAGACTGTGAACTCAGAGCAACAGACTGAGGGTTTTGGAGGGGAGGGGGTGGGGGGGATGGGCAAGCCTGGTGGTGGGTATTGAGAAGGGCACGTATTGCATGGAGCACTGGGTGTGGTACATAAACAATGAATCTTGTAACACGGAGAAAAGTAAAGTATTTGGGAAAAAAGTAGTACATATTCAGCATTCAAAAATGTTAGTTTTTGGAAAAAGTGTTAGTTTTTACTATTTTCCTTGTTATGTTTGGAGTTAACAAAGTAGAAATACTTGTTCTATACCAAGAAAAAAAAATATGCTTAAGGTGGAACTCCACTTGACTTTACTTTTAAATTTATAGTTATTATGTATTATATATATTATATAAATAAATATAACATATAATATATATTATATATATTATAGGTATATATAATTATATAATTATATATACCTGTACATAATTTTACAGGTAAGCATGCAAGTAATTTAGAAACAAAATCCTACTTAGGCAAATATTAAACAACGGGCAAAACAAAGGCCCCCAAAAGCTAATATACAGCGTGAATTACAGGATCAGACATAATACTAGCAAATGCACGAAGAGGTGGCAATATGCAAAATACAATTTTTAAAAGGAAGCCTTAAGTAATTACCTTAGAATGATGAAAACAGGGAAGAGAAAGAAGAAAGGAAGATGCACCAAAGAACACACAATTCATTAACATAGATTTGCACTTTATTGTAATTTTGCATCCTGAGATAATAAAATTTTATATCTGACAAGTGAACAACAGAAGCAGCAGTGAAAGTTTCAGAGAGGCAGGTGTCCTTCATTTTGGCACAGCTGTATATAGGTTGAGTTCTTTCAGGGGAGTCACTCTCAAACATGGGAGAAAAATAAATTCATTCCACAGGCTAAGTAACAATACAAGATGCACGAATTTTCTTGGTTTGAATGGACATATCCACTTTTATTCTCTTGTGGTAAAGCTGTCCCAATAGGAATCCTCTGACAAAAAGTAGAAATCCCAGGCTTTTCAAATAGATATTTTGATCAATGCCCATTTTCCAGCTATCAGCATTTCCTGTTTTTGCAGCTGAGATTCATATTTGTATGTGGTTAGTCATGGAAGGCAAACTAGCTTGTAGATTATACAATTTCAAACATTTGTAATTTGTTCAAAGTTCAGGCATTAAAATAATTTTACACTATTTGCTTACTATAAAAATGGAAAATTAAGAAAATTAAGCCAAGATAAAAGTAACAAAATAAGCAGGAATAAAAGGGACATTTGAGAAATTATTGCCTAGATTCATAATGAGTTTATACACAGAACTATTTTGAGACTCAGAAGTTATTTACTCCAATGCTAGAACATATAACACTTTCCACATTTGCAATCCTATGTGTGTATAATTTACAAATACACACTCAAATAAATTAACTCGGTTATCCTGAAACAGAAGAGAACAGAAGGCAAATTCTAACCTGAAGTTATACAGGCCAATCTAACCAAAACATACACACAAACACACACACACACACACACACACACACAATCTAGCACTTCATTATTTAGGGACTGGGTAAGTAACTTGTGGAGAGGGTCAAATAATCGATAATCTTAGTTCCTTTGTAAAAGTGGCTTCCATCATTTTCACCATAAGTATCCCTTTATTATTCCTTCCCCATGTTTTAAATAATTTTATTTACTAAACTGCATGTAATAATAGGTTTTTTCATTCTTTTATTAATCAAAAGCAGAACTGTCATTTGCAACTTCTGATCAGTGTGTGATAACCAGTGTTGTGTTAGGCAGGATTGAAAAAAATGTAAGTAAAATGCATAGAAAATCATGTCTTAATTGACTTATGTGGCAGAAATATGGGTAAATATATGCTTTCTAGTATATTTTTTGAAATATTTAAAAAAAGGTTCAAGGATGCCCCCACTGCTATCTTTACCTGTCCCAAGTTAGGAACCACTGGTTTACATTCACCTGCTTTTCCTCCCTAAGTCAAGTATTAACATAACACAGCTACTCATGTTAACATATAGCGGATTAATAACAAGATTTACTACTGACAAAATAGATTAACTGCAACACTCATTCTGTAGGGTTTGACTAAGAAAGAACATAACAACACAGACTTAAAGGAATCTATTTAGAAATTACAAAATTATGATATCCAGTATATCTTTCAGTGAACTTCAAAAGCACATTAATATATGAAAAAAAAAATCCTCAATTCCCCTGTGAGGTAGGTCCAGATTCTTGTCCCCACTTCCACAATGAGGACATGAGGTACAGAGGAATTCAGCAGCAGAGCTAAGAATTAAACCAGAAGTGATTTGGGTTTGAATTCCATACCACTTTTCTTTCCATCTAGTATCAATTTGTTCCAACAGATCTTGTTGAGGATATGGAACCTAATAAGACACTGAAGCAGATATTGGATAGGATATGAAAACTTTTTACATCAAGGTCAAAGTGGTCCTCCCATATCTCCATTGTTGTTAGAGTTATAATTCTTGCCTCGATACCAAATGCACAGTCAGATTCCACACATGCAAAGCCCATAGATCTTAGCCTTTAATTCCTAGGGAAACTAAATTTCTTTTTATTACCATAGAGGGGCTGAGGTCTAGCAGGTATCAGGTTCTTTAGTCTGTGTGACATGAAAACACATCAGTTAGGAGCCAGTTGGCAAATCAAACATTTACTGTGTGCAAGGCACTGTGAGAATTTCCACCAAGGGTAGTAGATCTGAGAAAAATCATTCTGGAACTCTGTAGAGTAAAAATTTCCTAAGGATTCCTAGAATCACAGAATGTTAATTTTTCTCTAATTTTCTGTCCAGCTCTAGGTTCAACCCCATGATTTTACAGATGAAGAGACTGACATGTAATTTAAGTGACTTCCCCAAAGCCCATAATATTAGGTCATTTCCTCATATAGTAAGAATCTGACAAAGTCCACAGAAAATGGAATATATTCTCAGGTTGCCATCAGCAAAATGAAAAGGCTGGCTCAGAACCAAAAAAGAGAAATTTGGGGCAAGATAAGGATATACATATTCTTTTTTTTTTTTAGTCTCCATGTTACATGAACAAGTATTAATAAAATCTATTCCTTTTCCGTGGAAAATTTCCCAATAGTTCCCAATTTAAAGGAACCCAAACAATTGCACAATTGTTGCAAAGTGAATTTTTTTAAAGCAGAATTGTATAGGCATAAGAGGACTTAACCTCAATGAATTTGGGCATGTTATAATCAAATTAGCAAAATAAATTTCCATATGTGAAACTGCTCCAATTAAACAAGCGTATATAATTTCTATATCCTTCTCGGTCAACATAGTTAATTCTGATGAAATGTTGTTTGGGGCTTTATGTTCAAGTAGTGAGGTTTGATTTTTAGTGGTGGTTTATTTGTAAACAAAATTAAAATGCTAATAATTTTTGAAAGCTCTAATACGTTTGGAAAAACACTATTTGTTCTAAGCCTTACAAATGTTATGAACATGGAACGTCATTCAAATTATGAAAAAATAAGAATAAATTTCATTAAAAATGGTAGAGTTCTAAATGTTAACACAGATTAACTGATCACATCTTAGTGTTTATAGATCATAATATAAATAGTATGTACATTAAATAGTTAAGTGGATTTTGGTAGGGCTTCAATCGAAGACCACTGTTCTTCCAGAACCATGTTAAATTACATGTTCGCTAGCGTTAGAATTATACCAGTTTTGTAAGTGATTGATAGTCCTATTCTGTAATATTTTATCACTAACATATATGATTGGGGGAAAACAAGGAAACAGGCTTTAAATAATAAAGAGAAGAAATATAATATGCTAATGAAATATTCTTATATTTGAAAAGGATGGTTTTAAATCTAATGATCTGTCAGTTTACCTATTTTGTTTCCTCCAACATAAAATGTTATCTTTGTTCAAAAAAGACAAGGCACTTCTCCATCTACTTCTAATGTTTGACTACAATGATCTCTTTCTTAAATTAATATCGTGGGTATGGGGGAACAAAAAGTAGTCAAAAAGGTTAGGCCTTAATTTCATTTTATACATAATTTAGGTGTTTAAAGGGGCACTGGGGATGGAGATACGTAACGGATCGTTAGAGAAGGAACAGTTTTAACTTGTAACTTCAAAGCTTTGTGAGGTTTAGATACTTTGGCAAATACAGGTTATTTTCTCTGGAACCTACCACAGCAGGTTTCACAACATGAGAATATCATGTGACAAAGAAATTCACAATTACTTTCTTCAACCTAAAAACAGCTTTCATAAAAATATTCTACCAACTTGATAGAAATAACCAAGTATGTTCTATCCTAGGATAAAAGGAAAAGAGTTCAGTGGGGGAGGAATTATGACCACAACATGTGCTTTGTCATTTCATCATTCACTGCTGCCAATTTCATTGAAAAGAAAACACCCCCTCCAAAGTACTCCAAAATATCCAACTGCTAATTAGCCCCTTACATAGGAAAATAGTTTGAAAAAGCATTCATATAAGAAAGAAAAAAGAAAATTGGGTATTATCTGAGTAGTTCAAGAAAATAAGATGAGTCAACCAGTATAATGAACAATAAAATAATAAATTTAAAAGCAATTAAAGTAGGTTTTTAAATTAAGTTTACAAATGCTGGCAAATGATTTTTATGACAAATACTACTGTAACTTAAGTTATATTCTGTCGCCTTCAGATGCACTCTATTTCTGTCTCAATATTTGTTTCATGGAAACAATTCACCACTTCTTGCTGTTCTTTGAGCAAAACCAAGTGTGATTTATACATGGCAGAAAAAGTTATGATAACCGAATTCTAAATATACAGAAAAAAATGAGATTTTAAGGATTTACATTTAAAATTATTCTATCATTGCTAATTAGAAATTTTGTATTATTCTGAAAATCAATTTTGGTATTAAACAGTCACAGTTTGAAGCATAAACCTGATATTAGCTGGAGCATAAACCACAGATACAATTTTTCCCTGACCTTAGCTATAAAACAAGACATTTGGTATGCATTTTCAGAGGTTTCCACCTTGTCTATAAAAATACATATTTGATTTTGCAGCAGACAGACAAATGGTATTTGCAGGCACACATATTAAAAGTTAGAGATTCCGGGTGGCTTGGCGGTGTAGAGGTAATGGGACTCTACAGAGGGAGGTGGAAAAGTGTGCAAACAATTATCATCATATATCAAATAGTGTCTCTTTTTTCCCTCTTCTTTTACTGGTCTAGGACTATGGATTTCAAATTAGGCATAAATTTTAAAAGTGACTTTAAAATACTTGACTTTGTATGAAGAAATGACTATTCTCTTCACTGGGATAAATGTCTAAAAAATTTTTACTGTAAGTAGTAAGATGACAAATAGGATATTATTGAGTCTCAGATTCTTTTAATGTCTTTTTAGCAATAAGAATTACAAATAATGCCTATATACAGGCATAATTTGCAGTTGAATTAACACAACATAAAGCTTTATAATTATGTTAAAAATTCAAACTAAGTGTGGTATTATCACTCATCTTACTTGTGAAGAGAAGAAGAAAAATAGGTACATATAAATGAAAAGGCTACATGTGTGGTAAATTTATAAACTAAAATACTTTTGTCTAAGTACTTGTCTTTCCTCATTAATAATATTCAAATGTTTAAACAAGATCCTCAAAAAATAAAGAATATTTTTATCCATTATGAATCAGCCACTATATATTCTTTAGGTACAGCTTCTCAATTAGCTCCCTCTCTTTCCCAAAGCAGAATATCAGAACTCCAAAAAGGGATTAGCAGTGGCTTTCATGAGGATCTAGACACCTCCCAAGACATGTGAAATCTTGAAACACTCCTTAAAGATCATAATTGTGTGGATTTTCAAGTGAGGGAAAGGATACATAAAGGGAAATAAGTAAGGCCAGTGAAGCTGTGAAATGTGTTGGATGTCAAATGAATTTTTTGGGGGGTGGGAGTGGAGGACAAAATGGGAATTACTGATTTAAATGGAAAAACTAAGGTTCTTGGTTTCAGGTGCAATGCAGAATATCTCAGACAATGATTTCAATTTTAATCCACTCATTACAAAGGGCAATCCTGCCCTACACCTGAAATTTTTAACAAACTCATTATGGCTTTGCCATAAAACAGCATGTTAACAGTCTATACATTCAAAAGGATGCTTGCAAACTTCATTCATATTAAAATCTATGCAGATTTGTTGGCAATACAGTAAGAGTAATATTACATTCTGTAAACCATGGCATATCACATTTTATGTTATGCAAAGAGACAATATTTACAAGTCTTTTAAGAGTTTAAATATTTTATCCACTAACATAAGTGATAATTTAGCAAAGTGCAGGAAAAACCAGTGCTATTAATTGCATGTCCTTTAAAAGCAAGTAAGAGTAAAACCATTTCTAAAAGCTACCAAAAGCTTATTTACTTGTGTCCAGTAAGGGATTACAGAGCATTAAGTAGCCTAGAAAAATGATGCATATTTAGAAACAGTGAGTATGAAAATTATAAGGCAGCATGCTCAGAACAAATTTTTGTTTTTGTTTTTTAAACACCGGCACAGATGTTTTATCTTTAGTGGCAACTATATATATACATATACATCTCTGTGTGTGTATTTATTTAAAAATAGAGAGTGCAAAACACAAGCATCATTTAACAAAAAAAAGATGTGCAAATTTTCTTCTTAAACCAACACAAATAAAAGAGTAAGGAGAATATTCTAAAGAATAATAATAAGAAATAAGGAATAAGTTGAACACAGCAAAGGAGACCATCTTCATTCCAAAATCATCTACAAGGCACTAAGGGTAGGAAATGACAAGTAACACAGAAGTGACTGAATAAAATTCCTCAGTCAGGTCGGAATATGGGATATTTTGGTAAGAATTCTATTAGTATTACCTGTAAAATAAAAAAAAATAAAAATATATTGACAAAATAATTTTCATTTACTAGAACATATATAACCCCGAAAGTCTATAATCACTTTTCACAGGATTGTACTTTGGTCCTCTAGTATAAAGTAAGTAAAATATATAAAACAGTTATAAAAAGAATTTACTGTAAGTTATCATTAGATTGGCAATTAAATCAAATTGGCAAACATAACTACTTATTATAGCTAACAGTTTCTATGACCTAATTCATAGTAATTATTTGTTTAGGTGCAGAAAAGTAAACCCTCTTACATTATTATCTCCATCTACGCTTCCTCTCCCCTGCCTTATTTTTTTTTTTGACAAAGTAGAAGGGATTAAAACTGTTATACAGATTAGAAAAAATACCTTATCTATATTACATCTCTATATTTTTCAGTTAAAGTAGCTGATATTGGTTAGTACTATCTTTTGCAAGTTGTTTGTAAAAAATGAAACATCCAAATGGATTGATTAAAACATTTTAATTAAAGACTGGAAATATAATAATAAAAACCAAAGATATTTATAAACTATATAAATTTATATGCTAAATTTATATTTAGATATATGTTAGATATATATATAGATATATTTTATTTGTAAATTTAATGTGTAAATTTATAATACTTTTTTTTATTAACACATAATGTATTATTTGCCCCAGGGTACATGTCTGTGACTCATCAGGCTTACACATTTCACAGCACTTACCATAGAAATTTATAATACTTTAATAAGGTTTTATCTATGGTGAATTTTAGATTTGTGGTCATTTGCACATTTTTTCCCCTATCCAAAATGGAGAAAAATAGTATAGAATGTTTATATAGTAAATATATATATATCAGTAATTTGAAGCTTAGATAAATTTCATATTCGTTTGAATGTTTATGATGCTGAAGTTATCACATTGGTTATATGTAAATTTGTGTTTTGTGGTTAAGACTGCATAGCTTTCGGTAAAAAAAAACCCCAAAAAAACAAAAAAGAAGAGCCTATCATTTCTTTATTGAAAATTAAGTGTTAGCTAAGACAAAAAGCCAGGAACATGAATTCAGAACTCAGAAGTCAATTCCTATTTTATGCAAGTTTTGTCAAGATCACATTTAGAAATATTTTGTTCAACAGCAGCTGTGCTCATTACTATACGTGATATTCTGCACCTATGTGAAAAGAAGATTAAGGTTGTGCAATGTTTTCATTGCAGCATACTAGCTGAGATTTTTCTCAGTTCTAAGTAATTACTAGCTTTCAAGATATTTTATGTTGGCTACAAATCTAAGGAAGATGGAAGAAAACCTCTATGTTCCAAATGACAGAAGTTTAGGCTGAGGAGAAAAAAAAGTAGAAAGAACTGACAAATGATAAGCATAGTAAAATGTAACATTGAGAATGGAATCCAAAAAAAGTAACTAAAAACAACTGCATACTTACATACTCCATCATATTGCTAGTTTCGCATTTCCTTTTAGTCAACTTCCAGTGCAAAGCAAGCTAAGAAAGTACAGTTAAGAATTTCGATATCAATTTATATTAATTATTACCTATAACATTCGAATAAATCACCGAGAACCATCCAGGAAAAAGCATAAAACACATAAAATAGCATTTAAAAAATAACTTGTAAAGAATATATATTAAAATTGAATATTCTCTAATCCATTCTTTTGTGGCCTGAAAAATTCCCATTTTTTCAATTTAATAATGCAAATATACAAATGGGGCACTTATTTGCTTAAACTTTCTTACCTTGTGATATAATCTGTTATTTTCCCATTCTAATAACTTCTGAATTGATCTTCTGGTCTAAGAGGAAGAATCAAGACTTTGTTACAAGATGAACTGAAGAACTTTGTAAACTATGTGTACCTATATTTTTCTGTTTGTAAAATCCAATTATCTTCCCTTCTTGTTTTCGCAGTAGAAATCAGAAAAAAAAGCAATGTAATTGACAGAAACTGCCAAAAGAGGAGTAATATTTTGAGCAATTATTATACTGTTATTGTAAGATCTTTCTCTCTCTCTCCCTCTTCACGCACCCACACCCATGTATATGGGATTTTAATATATATTTTTCAAAATGAAATATGTACAAATTATTCTGTGTTGTGAGTCCATTTACTGGACTACTGTGAAATCATTACCAATACAGCTAGTAGTCCACTTATGGACCTAATCTTAACTTTCACATATCTTTTCATAGGGTTACTTTTTCAATACACATGTAATATGCCAAGTTAATCTGAGTCCTCATAGAAAGTCTTCCTATAAGAGCTCCTAGCACAAATGCCTGGCATATAGTAGTCACTCAAGATCTACAAGTTGAATAAAGCAAGCCAACATATATCAGAATTTCCACTGAAAAGAACATGTTAAAAACAGCTAATCAGAAAACTTTATTTAGAGGAAAAACTGTAAATGAGAAGCAGGACTGTCCTAAACAAGGGGACAGAGACTGAATTTCTCTATTGGAGTGCACATATGTTGTAGGGAGGAAGAAAAGTTTGCAAAACCTTCAAAAAAATAAAATTAAAGTCTACTATGCATTTTCGACTCTTATTTGGAAGAGTTTTATTAGGTTTCTGATAAAGCAGGCATTGTTAAATTTTAAAACTACTCCTCAAAATTGAATGATTTATAAACCCGTATCTGAAATGATTTCCAAAGCACCAATTTAGAAACTATTCCATTTGTGTAACTATATAAGTTAACAATCAATGGCAATTATATTCAGTTCATTCACAGTGGGTCAGAATGGCAACAATGCCAGCTACAGTATATCATGGCATTACTGTACTTGATAGAATCTTTAAACATAATCAGATGAGTACCAAAGAGACTGAATTAGTAATTATAAATCTTTTCCCAAAGAAAAACTCAGGCCAAGATGGTTTCAATGATGAGTTCTACCAGACAGTTAAAGAATAAATAATACCATGACTATAAACATAAACTCGACAAAATACTAGCAAACTGAATCTAACAACATATGAGAAAGATTATACATCAACCAAGTGGAATTTATCTGAGGAACACAAAAATGAATTGCTGCAATACATTATATTAATAGAATAAAGAACAAAAATGACATAATCATCTTAACAGATTTAGGAAAAGCCTTGGACAAAATCCAGTATCTATTCATTATAAAAATCCTTAAAAAACTAGGAATAAATGTGAACTTCCTCAATCTGATAAAGGGCATCTATGAAAAAACTACAGCTAATATACTTAATGAAGAGAGACTGTTTTCCTCTTAAGATCCGGAAAAAGACAAGAATGTCTCCTCCCCCTACTTTTATTCAACTGTATGAGAAAGTTTTATTCAATTGTACTAGAAAGAATAGTGAGGGCAATTAGACAAAAATAAGAACTAAAAGGCATCCAGATTGGAAATGAAAAAGTGAAACTATCTTCATTTGTAGACATGGTCTTGCATAGAGAAAACACTAAGGAATCTGAAACCATGCTCCATAGGATTAATGAAGTTAAAACTGTCACTAGCAAGACCCTCACTGACTATCCTTTCTTCACAAGAATGTTAACCCTAATCTTTTTAAGGCAAACAACAGGAAGAGCTCTGGTAGGCTTAGACCAGTTTGAGCTTGACCACAGACTCACATCTGTGGAGATGGACCATGGAGTGTCCACAGTAGCTTCTGCCTCATTATAATATCTGCTCAAGGAGGAATACAAACTTCATTAGCATAACATACAACGCATGTACAGGCATATTTCCCAAATACATGTGTATGACCTTACACCTCTACATGCAATGACAAATCCCTTCCCCTTTTCTGAATATTCATCCTATCCCTAAATAAAAGAAATCCATTCACCCCCACTCAGGAGTCATGGCTTTGGAAGTTATTCCCCATGATTTCCTTATTTGTTGAAGTAAAGTTTTGTGTGACAACTCCACTTGATGTAGTCTCTATCTGTAATTTACCAAGGAGTGAACTCACTTTAGTTATTAGGTTACAAATCCACTAAAACATTACTAGAATAAGTTCAGCAAGTTTGCAGGAAACAAGATTTTGGTAGGTAGAATTCTGGCTCCCATGATCTTCATTTCCTGGAATTACCTGTGAATATGTTACATTACATTGCAAAAGGGATGTTGCAGATGTAACTAAAATTACTAATTATTTGGCTTTAAAATAGGGGGAGATTATCTTAGATTACTTTGGTGGACCCGATGTAATCTCAAGGGCCCTTAAAAGTAGAGAATTTTTTCTGGCAGATGAAAGGACAGTCAGAGGGATCTGAAGCAAAAGAAGAACTCAAACCACCATTGCTAGCTTTAAGACCGAGAGGGCCACATTTATGCAAAAATCTGAGGGAGTTTGGAAGCAAATTCTTTCCCAGAATCTCTAAAGGAACACAGACAGCCCTGACAGCACCTTGACTTTGGCCTTGTGAGACCTTAATATGAGAATTGTTTTAAACCATTAAGTTTGTTACACTAGATAGAAAAATAACATGAAGCTCAATCCATAAAAAATCAACTGTATTTGTATACACTAGTAATGAACAATCTGAATATGAGAGTAATGGACCATTTATAATAGAATTAAGAAAATATTTAGAAATAAATTTAACAAAAGAAGTATAACACTTGTAAACTGAAAACTAAAAAATGTCACTAAAATACATTAAAGAAGAGGTAAATAAACGGAGAGATATCCTACGCTCATGAATCAAAAGACTCATGGATAGCATTCGCAACACTGGTGCTGGGACAATTGTATATCCAGAAGAAAAATTATGAACTTAGACACCTCGTGCCATGCATGAAAATTAACTCAAAATGGATCAAAGACCTAGCCATAAGAGGTGAAATTTTTTTTTTAAGGATTTTATTCATTTATTTGACAGAGAGAGAGATCACAGGCAGGCAGAGGGAGAGAGGGGAAGCAGGCTCCCCGCTGAGCAGAGAGCCCGACGCGGGGCTTGATCCCAGAACCCTGAAATCACGACCTGAGCCGAAGGCAGAGGCTTTAATCCACTGAGCCACCCAGGCGCCCCAAGAGGTGAAATTTTAAAACAAGTATAAGAAAACACAGGAGTAAATCTTTGTGATCTTGAGTTAGGCAAAGCCCTCTTAGATATGATGCAAAAAGTGCAAGCAAGAAAAATTTAAAAGCGATAAATATGACCTAGTCAAAATTAAAAATTTTTGTGTGTGAAAGATACTATGGAGAAAGCGAGAGCGCTTCCAGAATAGCCATGTGAGAACCTTAGGGAAATCTCTTCCTTGTAGAGACAACTATTAAATTGATCCAGTATTAGCAAGGATACTCAATCAAATGTTCCAGAGTTTGATCAAAGGCATTATAACAGACTGACCAGTATTTATTCCACAAAGTTATGGACAACAGCTAAGAACACTGGGAGGCCTTGGTAATAAAGCTAGGTAATACACCCATATCTCCATTGCCCTACATTGTGGAAGAACTATTTTAACAAGCTTGGGAGCTGTGTGGCAGGTGGTTTCCCATAGCTTCCAGCTCCCTGGAGTGGAATTCCTTTCAGGGGTAAGGGCAGCATCCACTTCCCTAATGCCAACTTCTGCATAATAGGCAAAACAGTTGGTGAAGAGTGCAGTCCCCCTTTCTGGCACATATCTGTATTGTGGGAAAGCTGATATACTTGGTTGACAACTGAGTGGCAGTTCCCATCTTCTTAGCTTCCTAGGGCAGACATATTCTGGGTTGATTTGACAAATAGTGAATATTAGCATATCCTACCCTCCATGGCTCTGGGCTAAAAAAATTCACAGCTAATATCATATCAAATAAGAAAAAAATCACAAATCATAAAATCATACCAAAAACTGAGAGCTTTTCCTCTAAGACAGGAAAATTCCTCCAAGACAGGAAAAAGACAATGATGCCCACATTTGCCACTTCTATTCAACACACTACTGGAAATTCTAGACAGGTCAGTTAGGCAAGAAAATCAATAAAAGGCATCTAAATTAAAAAGGAAGAAGTAAAATTATCTCTGTTTGCAGGTGATATTACCTTATGTGTAGAAAACCCAAAAGAATGTACAAAAAAATCTGTTAGAGTTAACAAACAAATTCAGCAGTGTTTCAGGATATGAAATCAACATGCAAAATTATGTTGCATTTTAATTTTTTTAAAAGATTTTATTTATTTGACACAAAGAGAGAGAGAGAATGATCCAGGGGGAAAGGCAGAGGGAGAGAAAGAAGCAGACTCCTCACTGAGCAGGGAGCCTAATTCGGGGCTCGATCCAGAAACCCTGTGATCATGACCCGAGCTGAAGACAGATGTTTAACCGACTAAGCCACCCAGTTGTCCCCAAAATTCAGTTCCATTTCTATATGATAATAGTAAACAATTCAAAAAAGAAATTAAGAAAATAATTACACTTACAGTAGCACCAAAAAGAATAAAATACTTAATAAACTTAAGCAAAGAGGTGAAAGATGTGTACACAGAAAACTACAAAACATTGCTCAAAGAATTTGAAGAACTAAATAAATGTAAAGACATCCTGTGTTCACGGATTAGAAGACTTAATATTGCTAAGATGACAGTACTATCCAAAATGATCTATAGATTCAATGCAATCCTTATCAGAATCCCAGTGACTTTTTTGTAGAAATAGAAAGACATCCCAAAATTCATATGGAATTAAGAGACCACTATTAGGCAGCAATCTTGAAAATGAAGAATATGAAGGACTCACATCTCCGGATTTCATAACTTAGTACAAAGCAATGGGAACCAAAAAAAAAAAAAATGGTATTGGAATAAAGACAGATATATAGATCAATGGAATAGAATAGAGCCCAGATATAAAACTTTTGAATGTATATGGTCAATCGTTTTTTGACAAGAGTGCCAACCATTCAATGGGGAAAAGGAATAGTCTTCAATAAATGCTGCAAGGAAAATTGGATATCCACATGCAAAAGTATTAAGTTGGACCCTAAACTTACACCACATACAAAAATTAACTCCAAAATGGATCAAAGAACCAAACATAAGAGTGAAAACCATAAAAGTCTGTAAAGAAAACATTGGAGACAATCTTCATGACATTGGATTTTGTAATATTTTGGCCCTTGACACTGAAAGCATAGGCAAAAAAGGCGAAAATAGTTTAACTGGACTTCATAAAAATTAACATTTTTCTGCATCAAATGACACTATCAAGAGAGTGAAACGATTATCTACAGAATGGAAGAAAATATTTGCAAATAATCAGAATATATAAAAACTCCCCCAACTCAACAACAAATAAACAAATTAGTTGCAAAATGAACAAAGTACCTAATATTAGAAATGGCCAAGAGTACATGTAAAAAGGCTTAGCACAAGTCATTAGAGAAATGCAGAGCAAAATCACACCTACTAGAGTGGCTATTATCAATAAGATGGAAAATAGCTAATGCTGGCGAGGATTTGCAGAAATTGGAATCTTTATGCATTACTGATGGGAATGTAAAATGGTGCAGCTCCAATGGAAAAGTTTGGCAGTTTCTCAAAAAGCTAAACAATTACCATATGTTTACATATTCTATTCCTAGGTATACTTCCCAAAAGAACGGAAAGTATGGACTTAAACAGATATTTATGTGGCAATGTTAAATGCAGTATTATTCACAACAGACAAAAATTGGTAAGAATTCAGGTGTCCATCAACTGATGAGTGGATAAACAATGTGGAATATACATAGAATGGACTGTTATTCAGCCATATAAAGGAATTAAGTTCTAAAACATGCTATGACATGGATGAACCTTGAAGACATTAAGCTAAGCAAAATAGTGCCGGGGCAAATACGGAATTACCCTATTTATATGAGGTATTCCTAGGATAGGTAAATTTGTAGACACAGAAAGTATATTAGAGGTTACCAGGGTCTGAGGGGAAGGGGAATGAGGAATTATTATTTAATGGCTACAGAGTTTCTGTTAAGGTAATGAAAGATGTGGGAATAGGTAATGGTAATGGTAATTCGACATTGTGAATGTAATTAATGCCACTGAACACTTAAAATGGTAAACTTTATGTTATGTATACTGTACCACTATAACACATTTTCAGAAAAATCTAGTAAGCACAGTAGAAACCAAGAAAGGATATCATCAGCTGGCCAAAATATGAGGAATTTCTGTATGATATAAATAGATGACCCCACCCTCAAATGAAAAAAACTGAACTTTAAAAAATTATAGCCGGGGTGCCTAGGTGGCTCAGTGGGTTAAAGCCTCTGCCTTTGGCTCAGGTCATGATCTCGGGGTTCTGGGATCGAGCCCCGCATTGGGCTCTCTGCTCAGCGGGGAGCCTGCTTCCCCCTCTCTCTCTGTCTGCCTCTCTGCCTACTTGTGATCTCTCTGTCAAATAAATAAATAAAATCTTTAAAAAAAAAAAAAAAAAAAAGACTGCTCTTAAGAGAAGCTATTGTACCAGAGCCTGACCAATCTTGGGGAAGGGAAAGACAGAACTCCAGCACCCTCTAGCCTTCCTGTCTTACCTAAAGGGGAAAACAAAACAAAACAAAAACTGGGAAGCACTTGTGAAGGGCACAGCTCTTCACAAATCATAGTACTACAGAATACTTCCAAGTCTTTTTTTTTTTTTTAATACTTCCAAGTCTTCCAACACCTTACCACTACGTCAATAAGGTTTTTTATAATATGGGAATACAACTGAAAGAACTGTGCATCTCAGACAATATTCAAAATAAGTCATATGGATGAAAAGTACAGCATAAAGAATACAGTCAATAACATTGTAACAACTTTGTATGATGACAGATGGTAACTATATTTATTGTGGTAATAAGCATTGTGTAATGTAGAGAATTGTTGAATCACTATGCTGTACACTTGAAACTAATATAACATTGTATGCCAACTATACTTCAAAAGCAAAAAGAAAAAAAAATAAAAACAGGCAGAAAGTAAAGATAATTTACTTATAGTCCCCTACACTAGGGAATTTGTTAAATAAATTATGTTAGATTAAAAAACAAAAAAAGAAATATCTAGGGAAATCTAAAGAAAACAGGCCAGACAAAAACAAGGCCATTGAGGAAAGTTTAGCTTCCAACATTGACAACTATAGCAAACAGTAAATACAGCCAAATGCCTGATAACATAAAATCTTATTTAAAGGCCTGTTTACCTCAGTTTCTTTTAGCTAGTACATATGTGTGGCTTTCAAACAAAAAGTAAACACAATAAAAAATGGCAAAAAAAGTAGAAATCATACAAAAAGACACAAGCATCAGAACCAGACACAGAAATGGCAGAGATGTTGATATTATCAGACTGGGAATATCAGTCAACCAAGGCTAATATGCCACATGTAATGCAAAAAGTGGACAACATGAAAGAACAGATATGGATGATGTTAGCAGAGAAATGGCAACTGTAAGAAAAATTCAAAAGGAAAT
Organism: Potos flavus; assembly: GCA_028534135.1. Taxonomy (NCBI): domain Eukaryota; kingdom Metazoa; phylum Chordata; class Mammalia; order Carnivora; family Procyonidae; genus Potos; species Potos flavus. The sequence continues at coordinate 54,032,206 of CM052901.1, forward strand.
GGTAGAAAGCCAAAATACCGTAACAGAAATAAAGAATGCCTTTGATGGGCTCATCAACAGACTGGGCATGGTTGAGGTAAGTATCAGTGAAGATTGAAAATATACCAATAGTAACTTTCAAAACTAAAATAAAAGGAAAAAAAAAGAAAAGGAAGTAGAATATCCCAGAACTAGGGGTCAATTATAGAAGGAGCAATAGACATATAATAGAAATACCAGAAGGTAAAGGGGAAAGGAACAGAGGAAGTATTTAAAGTAATAGTGACAAGATAATTTCCCCATATTAATGAAAGGCATCAAACCATAGGTTGAGGAAGCTCAGAGAGTACAAAGCTAGATACTCAAAAATCTATACCTAGTAATCTCATATTTAAACTGCGGAAAATAGGGTGGCTCAGCTGTTGGGCATCTGCCTTTGGCTCAGGTCAAGATCCCGGGGTCCTGGCATGGAGCCCTGCATTGGGCTCCCTGCTCTGTGGGAAGCCTGCTTCTGCCTCTCCCACTCCCCCTGCTTGTGTTCCCTCTCTCACTGTCTCTCTCTCTGTCAAATAAATAAATAAAATCTTAAAAAAAAATAAACTGCAGAAAATCAAGGAAAAATCTTGAACAAAGCCAGAGAGAAAAATGTCTTACATATAAAGGAGCAAAATAAGAGTTATATCAGACACCTCTTTAGAAATCATGTGAGACAAGAAGAGAGTGGAATGAAATAAAGTGTTAAAAGTATCCCCAACCTGGAATTCCACACCCAGCAAATAAATACAGACTTTCGGGCAAAAAGTTGAGTGAACATGTCACCAAAAGAACTGTCTTACAAGAAATGTTAAAAGTTCTTCAGAGAGAAGGAAAATGCTATACTTAAGACACTTAGATCTTCAAGAAGGGTTAGAGAAGGAAAAAAATGAAGGTAAAATAAAATAGTTTATTTCTTTTATTCTTTTTTTTTTAGTAAAAGTTTTCATGCTTCTCAATTTGAGGGTTAAATTGGGGGTATTTCTCTTATTCTTAATTGATCTAGCACGTAATAATTTGTTCAAAATAGTAACAACATATTCAATGATGTTAGCTTATGGATAAGTAAAACAGATAGCAGGAATGTTATGAGGGATGGGAAGGAGGAATTGGAAATACTCTGTAAATAAGGTACTTCCACTACCTGGGAAGTATTATTGTGTTATTTGAAAGTGGTCTTGATTGGCAATATATATATATACTACAAACTCACTTTAGTTGGCAACCCCTCAAAAAAAGATTTAAAAAGTAGGATTATTGATATTCTAAGGGAAGGTAAAAAAATGATATCATACAAAATACTCAGTTAAAATCAGACAAGACAGAAAAAGACCAGGAGACAAAAGCAAAAACAGGAACAAAGAACAAGAGCAATGAATAGAAAACATTAATGAACATGGTAAATATTAATCCAACTATATCAATAATCGCTGTAAACATCAATGGTCTAAATACACTGATTAAAGATTTTTTAAAAGATTTTATTTATTTATTTGACAGAGAGAGAGAGATCACAAGTAGGCAGAGAGGCAGGCAGAGAGAGGGGGAAGGAGGCTCCCTGCTGAGCAGAGAGCCCAATGTGGGGCTTGATCCCAGGACCCTGAGATCATGACCTGAGCCAAAGGCAGAGGCTTTAACTCACTGAGCCACCCAGGCGCCCCTGATTAAAGATTGTTAGCAGATCAAAAAAAAAAAAAAAAAAGGATTCAACTATGTATTGTCTACGAGAAACTCACTTTAAATTTAAATGTAAAGTCATATAGAAACTAAAAGTGAAGGGATGGACAAGGATATACCACAGTAACACTAATCAAAGGAAAGCCGGAGTTACTTTAGTAATTTCAGACAAAGCAGACTTCAGAGTGGGGAAAACTATCAAATACAATGATAAAAAGGTCAATTCTTAATATGTTATGGGCATATCAAAAGAGCATCAAACTATGTTAGGCAAAAACTGATGGAACTGCTAGAAGAAATAGAGGAATCCACTCTTTTTTTTTTTTTTTTAAGATTTTATTTATTTATTTGTCAGGGAGAGAGACAGTGAGAGAGGGAACACAAGCAGGGGGAGTGGGAGAGGGAGAAGCAGGCCTCCTGCTGAGCAGGGAAACTGACTTGGGGCTCGATTCCAGGACCCTGGGATCATGACCTGAGCTGAAGGCAGACACTTAACGACTGAGCCACCCAGGCGCCCCAAGGAATCAACTTTTATAGTTGGAAACTACAACAGCCCTTTATCAGTAATGAATAGATCAAGCAGGCAGAAAGTCAGTAAAGACATAACTAAACTCAATAGCACCATTGATCAGCTGGATATAATTAACATCTACTTTATCAAACAATAGCAAACTACATATTATTCTCAGGCTCACATGGAATGTTCACCAAGACAGACCATATTCTGGGGCCTAAAACACAACTTAATGTATTTCAAAAAACAAAAATCATATGATGCATACCCTCAGACAATAGTGGAATTAAATTAGAAATCAACAACAGAAAGGTAGCTGGAAAATTCCCAAACATTTAGGAGATTAAACAGCACATTTCTTTTTTTTTAGAGAGGGGAGGAGCAGAGGGAGAGAGAGAATCCCAAGCAGGCTCCATACCCAGCACAGAGCTGGGTCTGATCACAAGATCATGACCTGAGCCGAAATCAAGAGTCAGATGCCTAACTGACTGAGACAGCCAGGTGTCCCTAAATAGCACATTTCTTTTTTTTTAAATTTAAATTCAATTAGCCAACATAGAGTACATCGTTAGTTTCAGATATAGAGTCCAGTAATACATCAGTTGCATTTAACACCCAGTGCTCATCACATCACATGCCCTCCTTAATGCCTATCACCCAGTTACCCCATCCCTCCCCCATCTCCCCCCCCCCCCAGCAACCTCCAGTTTGTTTCCTATAGTTAAGAGTCTCCCTCTCTGATTTCTTCCCATTCAGTTTTCTCGACCTTCCCCTATGATCCTTTGCACTATTTCTTACATTCCACATATGAGTGAAACCATATAATTGTCTTTCTCTGGTTGTCTTCTTTCATTTAGCATAATCCCCTCCAGTTCCATCCATGTCGATATAAATGGTAGGTATTCATCCTTTCTGATGGCTATCAAATAATATTCCATTTTACATATGAACCAAATCTTCTTTATCCACTCATCTGTTGAAGGACATCTAGGCTCTTCCCACAGTTTGGCGACTGTGGACATTGCTGCTATGAACATTAAGGTGCATATGGCCCTTCTTTCCGCTATGTCTGTATCTTTGGGGTAAATACTCAGTAGTGCAATTGCTGGGTCCTTGAGAAGGAATCTCAAGAGAAACTTAAAAATATTTAAAACTAAATAAAAATGAAAACACAACTAATTAAAATTTGTGGGATGCAGTGAAAGCAGTGCTTAGAGGGAAATTTGCAGCATCAAATGCATACAGTAGAAAAGAAGACCTAATATCAATCATGTAAGCTTGCACTTTAGAAAAAGAACAAATTATATCCAAAGTAAAAAGAAAGAGGTAATACAAATTAGAGCAGGAATCAGTGAAATTGATAATAGGATTTCAATAGGAAAAGTCAACAAAATTAAAAACTGGTTCTTTGAAAGATTAGTAAAAATAGTCAATTTCCAGCCAGGTTAAGCAAGGAAAAAAAGACAAAAGTTACTAATATCAGAAATGAAAAGGGTTATCATTAATGATGCCATGAATATTAAAAGGATAATAAAGGAATATTATTAACAACTCCATGATCATGAATCTGATAAGCGAGATGAAATGGACCAATTACTTGAAAGATACAATCTACTAAAACTCACACAAGGAGGGCGCCTGGGTGGCTAAGTGGGTTAAAGCCTCTGCCTTCAGCTCAGGTCATGATCTCAGGGACCTGGGATCAAGCCCCGCATCAGGCTCTCTGCTCAGCAGGGAGCCTGCTTCCCCCTCTCTCTCTGCCCGCCTCTCTGCCTACTTGTGATCTCTCTCTCTCTGTCAAATAAATAAAAAAAAAAATCTTAAATTGTTAAAAAAAAACCTCACACAGGGAGAAATAGACAATTTGAATAAGCCTATATTTATTAAAGAAACTGAATCAATAATTAACCTTCCCAAATAGAAACTCCCATGGCCAGGTGGGTTCATGGGTGAATTCTACCAAATATTTAAAGAAGAAATTACACCAATTCTTTATAATCTCTTCCACAAGCAGAAGCAGAGGGAATACTTCTTAACTCATTCTAGAAGGCCACTACTACCTAGTGCCAAAACTAGACAAAGATTTTATATGAAAGGAAAAGTGGAGATCGATATTTCTCATGAACATAGATGCAAAAATGCTGAATAAGACATTAGCAAATAAATACAAGAATGTATATACCACAAAAAGTGACCTTCGGTTTGGCAATGAATTCTTAGATACAACCCAAAGCACAAGGAATAAAAGAAAAAACTGATAAGCTGGACTTTATTAAAATTAAAAACATCTACTCTACAAAAAATGCTGTTAAGAGAATGAAAAGACAAGACACAGACTGGAAGAAAATATTTTGAAAACAAATACCTGATAAAAGACTCATATCCAAAATATATACAAAGTGTTTAAAACTTCACAATAATAAACCAGAAACCCAATTAAGATCTGGGCATATGTCTGAGCAGAAAAATCTCAAAGAAGATATATAGATGACAAATCAGTACATAGAAAGATGCTCAATATTATATAATTTTAGGGAATTGCAAATTAAAAAAACAGTGAGATACTACTACACACTTCTTAGAAGGGTCAAAATCCAAAATACTATCAACACCAAATGTTGACAAGGACATGGAGCAGCAGAAAGTCGTCTTTTTTTTTTTTTTTAAATATTTTATTTATTTATTTGAGAGACAGAGAGTGAGAGTGAGAGAGAGGGAGAGTGTGAGGGAGAGAGGGGGAGATTGCACAAGCAGGGTGAAGGGCAGAGGGAGAATCAGACTCCCTGCTGAGCAGGGAAGCCTGATGCGAGGCTCCATCTGGAGACTCCAGGATCATGACCTGAACCAAAGGCAGCGCTTAACCACCCAGGCACCTCACAAAAGGAAGTCTTATGCATTGTTAGTGGGAATGTAAAATAGTATAGAAGAATAGAAGAAACTTGGCAGTTTCTTACAAAACTAAATATAATCTTACCATATGATCCAGAAATTATACTTCTTGTTTTTTTACCCAAATTACTTGAAATCTGCTGCCACAAAAACCTGTACATAGAAATGTTTGTAGCAACCTCGTATATAATTGCCAAACCTTGAATGCAACGAAGACATCCTTCACTAGGTGGATGGGTAAACAAACTGTAGTACATCCAAACAACAGTATTCAGTAGGGACACCTGGGTGGCTCAGTTAGTTAAGTGGCCAACTTTTGATTTTGGGTCAGGTCATGATCTCAGGGTCCTGGGATCAAGCCCTGTGTTGGGCTCTGCAATCAGTGGGGAGTTTGCTTGAGGATTCTCTCTCTCCCTCTGCCCCTCCCCCTACTCGTGCCTGCTTCTCTCTCTCAAACAAATAAATAAATCTTTAAAAAAGAATATTATTCAGCAAAAAAAAGGACCTATCAAGCTACAAAAAGACATGGAGAAACCTAAAATGCATATGGTAAGTGAAAGAAGCCAATCTGAAAAGACTGTATCTTGTATGATTTAAACTATGACATTCTGGAAAAGGCAAAATTATGGAGACAGTTAAAAGTTCAGTGACTCCTTGGGATTTTGGGGTGGGAAGGAGAAATGAAGAGGTGTAGCATGGTGGATTTTTCAAGGGGTGAAATTATTCCACGATACTGTAATAATGGTTACATGTCATTATACACTTATCAAAATCCATAGAATGTACAACATAAAGAGTGAATTCTAATGCAAATCAAGGACTTTAGTTAATAATAATGTGTCAATATTGGCCTCATCAGTTTTAACAATTGTACTTCAATAGTACAAGATGTTAATAATAGGGGAAATTGGGAGTTGGGTGAGGAGGGCGTATGGGAACGCTGTACCTTTTTCTCATTTTTTCCCATAAACCTAAAACTGCTCAAAAATATGCTAATTAATTTTATATATCAAAAAGTAGAGACGAAATAAGGACATTCATAGATAAAAACTGACAGCATCTGTTGCCTGCAGACACTGTACAAGAAATACTATGGGAAATTCTTCAGGCTGAAATCAAGGGACATCAGATATTGAGTCCACATATAGAAAAAGGAAAATTCTGGGGCACCTGGGCGGCTCAGTAGGTTAAGCATCTGATTTCTGGCTCAGGTCATGATCTCAGGGTCCTGGGATTGAGCCCTGTGTCAGGCTCTGGGCTCATCTCAGAGTCTGCTTGTCCCTCTCCTTCTGCCCCTCCTCCTGCTCATGCTCTCTCTGCCTCTCTCTCAAATAAATAAATAAATAAATAAATAAATAAATAAATAAATAAAGAATCTTTTTTTAAAAAAAGAAAAAGGAAAATTCTAAGAAGCTCAGAGAATTCTGACTAGGATAAACTCAAAGAGATACATCCTGAGAGAAACTATAATCAAACTTGAAAGCCAAAAACAAGGAGAGAAATCTTGAAAGCAGCAAAAGAGGAGTGACTTGTTGTATTCAAGGGATCCTTGCTAAGATTAACTGTTGTTTTCCCATCAGGAACCATGAGGTTTGGAAGCAGTAGAATGGCGTATTTCAAGCGTTAAAAGAAAGACTGTCATCCGAGAATTCTAGATTTGGCAAAACTATCCTTCGAAAAAAAGGGAGAAATTAAGACATTCCCAGATAAATAAGCCCTGAGGGAGTTCATTCCCATGAGAATTATCTGTAAGAAATGTTAGAGTCCTTCAGACTGAAATAAAAGAACATTAGAAAATAACTCAAGCCATATGAGGACATAATGCCAGTAAAAGTAACTCAATAAATAAATGTAAAAGACAATATTGCTCTGTTTTTGTTTTGGAACTCCTCTTTTCTTCCTATGTGATTTAAAAATGTATAAAATAATAATTATAAATCTATGCTAACAGACATAAATATATAAAGATATAATTGTGATAATAACATAAGGGGAGGAGGTACGAATATGTACAGGAGCAAAGTTTGTGTATTATCAAAGCTAAGGTAATATTAATTCATACTAGTGTGTTTTAAGGTGGGTATTAAGGAGGGCACGTATTGCGTGGAGCACTGGGTGTGGTTCATAAACAATGAATCTTGGAACACTGAAAAAATAAAATTAAAAAAAACCCCAAAAACAAAAACAAAAAGATGTTAATTATAATCCCCAAGAAACAACTAAGAAAATAAATAACTAAGAAATATATTCAAAAAAGGACACGAGAAGGTACATGGTATATTACAAAAATCAGTTAAATGTAAAATAAGGAAGTAATGGAGTAATTGAGTTAAAAAATATACGACATATGGAAAACAAATAGCAAAATGGCAGAAGTCCTTCCTTTTCTGTTATAGACTGAATTACTTTCCTCCAATTCATATACTGAAGTCACAACTGCCCATACCTTAGAATGTGACCATATTTGGATATAAGGTTTTTAAAGAGGTAATTAAGTTAAAATGAGATAATCAAGATGAGCTGTAATCCAATATGACTGATCACTTCTGATAAGGATACAGACATGTTTAGAGGGAAAACCAGGTAAAGACTCAGAGAAAAAACGGCCATCTACAAGTCAAAGAGAGAAACTTCAGAAAAAAAATAAACTCTCCCAACACCTTGATCTCATACTTACAGTCTCCAGAACTGTGAGACAATAAATTTGTTGTCTAAGCCACCTAGCCTGGGGTACTTTATTAAGGTAGTGCTGGCAAACTAATACGTTACCATTAATCACTTTAAATGTAAGTAGGCAGAGATCTACAGAATTAATTTAAAAACAAATCCATCTGGGGCACCTGGGTGGCTCAGATGGTTAAGCATCCAACTCTTGATTGTAGCTCAGGTCTTGGTCTCAGGGGCATGAGTTCAAGCCCTACATTGGGCTCCATCCTGGGTGTGGAGGCTATTTAAAAAACAATAAAACATAATCCATCTATATCCTGTCTACATAAGAATCCATTTATATTCAGAGACAGAAATAGTTTGAAAGTGAGAGGATGGAAAAAGCTACTCCATGTAAAAATAACAACAACAACAACAAAAAGAGCTGAGGTAGCTATAATAATGAGACAAAATGATTTTAAGTAAAGAAAATGTTACAAGTGAAAGAGATGGACAGTGTATGTCTTAATATGCTCAGGCTGCTATAACAAATACAATAGACCCAGTGACTTAAATAGTGGAAATCTATTTCTCATAGTTCTAACAGATGGGAAATCTTAGATGAGATGGTTTGTTGAGTTCAGGTGACAGCCCTCTTCCTTGGCTTTCTTGGCCCCTGGCTTGCATATAGCTGCCATTTTGCTGTGACCTACATGGTAGAGAAAGAGCAAGCTCTGGTCTTTTCTTATAAAGGCACTAATTCCACCATGAGGACCCCACCCTCATGACTCCATCTACACCTAATTACCTCTCAAAGACCAAAATACCATCCACCTCCAAATATCATTCAATTAGTGGGGAGAGCTTCAACATACAAATTTTGGGGGGAAATAAGCATTAATTCCATACCAGCATACTTGATAAAAACATAAACCAATCAATAAGAAATTACAATTATAAACACAAACACAACTAAACACACACCTACAAAATGTGTGAAGCAAAAACTGACCAAACTGAAGAGAGAAATAGATAGTTCTACAGTAGTAGAAACTTCAATACCCCACTTTCAATAATGAGTAGAACAACTATGAAGAAGATCAATAAATAAATATAGGGCTTGGACAACACTGTCAACCAACTATACCTAACATATATATGGAATACTCTGTCCCACAACAATATAATACAAATTCTTCTCAAGTGTACATGGAGTATTCTCCAGGATAGGCCATATGTTATGCCACTAACCAAGTCTCAATAAATTTAAAAAGAGTTAAGTCCTACAAAGTATGAAACTAGAAATCATAAGAGAAGAAAAACAACATCATATTCATGTTGCAAGACTGAGAGAATAGTCCCTTTGAACATCCCTCTCAATTTAGCAAATATTATAGCAAAAAAGGGTAAAAATTATTTTAAAATGGTGGCATGAATAGCCCTAAAAGTTGACTTATAATATCACAGTTGTTTCAGTGGTAAATATAAGAATGGGTAAATGAAAACCTTCATTTCATATACCATGTAGCCATAGAATCCTATTAGAGCCAAGAGCGACCAGGAGTTGCTCAGGGCACCCTAATTTCTATTTCTTTTCTTCCACCTAATTTGTTACAAAATATATTCGTGAAGTATACTGGCTAAAAATATGTTTATAAAGCAGTTTACAAAGAAGTTCTTTTCTTGGAAACATTTTCCAATCAGTTTACATAGCAACCTTGTGATATAGGGCAGTGTAACCACATTATTTCCATTTTATTTTGTGGATAACACAGATATGACTTTCATAAAGCTAGATACCGCATTAGAGTTGGCTAGAGCAGGGTGGCAAATGATAGCTCCCAGGCAAAATCTGGCCTGCTGCCTGTTTTCGTAAATAAAGTTTTACTGGAACACAGCAATGCTCACTCATCTGCATATTGCTTATGGCTGCTTTCATACTAAAACCAAAGAGCTGGGTAGTTGCAACAGAGACCTCTGGCTCACAAAGCCTGAAGTATTTACTATTTCATCCTTTAAGAAATATTTGTCTGCTAGAGAATTAAAACTCATTGAGCTGTTTATCATACCACTTATCCTAATGTTTCTTGTCCCAGCAATAGGAATTACGACCTAGGCAACATGAGATGTAGTCAAGAGAATACCGTGTTACAAGAGACAGAAACCAAACAAAACAGAAAAAAAATATTTTTCTGGATGTGTCATTTCCTATGTGACACTGGGAAACTCACTTTACCTCTCTGTATCTGTTTCCACACCTGTAAAATAAGGGATTTGGGCTACATGAATGTTAATCATCTTTCCAATTAAAGTATTAGAATTTATACAACTTAGTTTACAGATTAGGAAGCAGTAGTGATGGCATAAAAGTTCTTAAATTATTTTATGAACAATGAATCTTGGAACACTGAAAAAATAAAATAAAATTTAAAAAAATTAAAAACTTTTGCTAAAAAAATTATTGTATTTTATTTTTAAAAATTTCTCCATGTGGACAAAAAAGCAGTGAAGCACCTTAAATTTATCATCACACCACCTCAAAAGTAAGTAGTACTGAGGCATGTGGGTGGCTCAATGAGTTAAGCAGCTGCTTTCGGCTCAAGTCTTGATCCCAGGGGCCTGGGATTGAGCCCCTTATCAGGCTCCCTGCTCAGCCGGGAGCCTGCTTCTCCCTCTTCCTCTTCCATTCCCGGAGAGTGCTCTCCGGCTCTCTCTCTGTCAAATAAATAAAATCTTAAAAAAAAGTAAGTAGTAGTAGCCCGATTCTGCCAGTGAGGAAAACTGAAGTTCCAGAAAGGGCAGTATCTTACACAAGGTTACCAACATGTGCTTAGTGTTTTGTCTAGTGTGTTAACAACATAGCATGTACAAAATCAAGGGCCATAACTATAAAGTGTACAGAGCAAGGCAGATAATGTAAATGCTGTGTGGTTCTGTGGTGAACCAGAGACCTCATGTCCTATTTAAAGGAAGAAGCCATCACTCAGCTAGGGCCAACTGCTGAAATATAGGCATGAGGGTCCAATATTGCCAGATGTTTAAATTTTAAGAGAGGCTAGCTATCTCAAATTTTATTTTAAATATTCCAGTTTTATGTTGGCAATTCATTCAAATGTTTAAAAAACAGAAAGGTCTAGATGTGGCCCAGAAGATGACAGTTTGAAAATTTGTATTAAAAAATATTTTTATTTCATTATTTTTTAAAAGATTTTATTTATTTATTTGACAGAAAGAGAAAAAGCATAAGCAGGGGGAGTGGCAGGCAGAGGGAGAGGGAGCAGCAGTCTCCCTACTAAGCAGGGAGCCCGATGTGGGGCTTGATCCCAGGACCCTGAGATCATGACCCAAGCCAGAGAGATGCTTAACTGACTGAGCCACCCAGACGCCCCTAAATAAATATTTTTAAATTGACATATTAGCGATCTAAGAATACAGATGGGCCCTAACCAATAATTGTTCTACTTATGATTTTTTCAACTTCCTGAAGGTGTGAAAGCTATATGCATTCAGTAGAAACTGTACTTCTAATTTTGGATTATGATCTTTTCCTGGGCTAGTAATATGCAGTATAATACTCTCTTGTGATGCTGAACAGTGGCAACAAACCACAGCTCCCAGTCACCTATGCCATCATGAGGGTAAACAACTGCTACACTTAAAACCATTCTGTACCCATGCAACCATTCTGTTTGTCACTTTCAGTACAGTATCCAATAAATTATATGAGCTATTCAATACTTTATTATAAAATATGCTTTGTGTTAGATGATTTTGCCCAACTATAGGCTAATGTAAGTGCTGTGAACACATTTAAGGTAGTCTAGGTTAATCACATTTGGTAGGTTACATATATTAAATGCATTTTCAACTTACGATATTTTATTTCTTTAGAACTCATACAGCAATTCAGTAATGTGGCAGGATACAAAATCAATGCACAGAAATCACTTGCTTTCCTGTACACTAACAGTGTAACTGTAGAAAGAGAAATTAGGGAATCGAATCAATTTACAATAGCACCAAAAACTGTAAGATATGCTGGAATAAACCTAACCAAAGAGGTGAAGGATCTATACTCTAGAAACTACAGAACACTTACGAAAGAAATTGAAGAAGACACAAAAAGATGGAAAACACTCCATGCTCATGGATCAGAAGAATAAACACTGTTAAAATGTCTATACTGCCCAGAGCAATCTATACTTTCAATGCCATCCCAATCAAAATATCATCGGCATTTTTCAAAGTGCTGAAATAAACAATCCTAAAAGGGATGGAACCAGAAAAGACCTCGAATGGCCAAGGAAATGTTGAAAAAGAAAAACAAAGCTGGGGGCATCACATTGCCTTACTTCAAGCTATACTACAAAGCTGTGATCACCAAGACAGCATGGTACTGGCACAAAAACAGACAAATGGACCAGTGGAACAGATTAGAGAGCCCAGATATGGACAGTCTATGGTCAAATAATATTTGACAAAGCAGGAAAAAATATCCAGTGGAAAAAAGATAGTCTCTTCAATAAATGGTGCTGGGAAAATTGGACAGCTATATACAGAAGAATGAAACTCAACCACTCTTACACCATACACAAAGATAAACTCTAAATGGATGAAAGACCTCAATGTGAGACAGGAATCCATCAAAGTCCATAGAGAACATAGGCAGTAACCTCTTTGACATTGGCCACAGCAACTTCTTTTAAGACATGTCTCCAAAGGCAAAGGAAACAAAAGCGAAAATGAACTTTTGGGACTTCATCAAGATAAAAAGCTTCTGCACAGCAAAGGAAACAGTCAACAAAACAAACAGGCAACCCACGGAATGGGAGAAGATATTTGCAAATGATACTATAGATAAAGGGCTGATATCCAAGATCTATAAAGAACTTCTCAAACTCAACACTCAAAAAAAGCAGATAATCAGTCAAAAAATGGGCAGAAGACATGAACAGACACTTCTCCAAAGAAAGCATATAAATGGCTAGCAGACACATGAAAAAATGTTCATCATCATTAGCCACCAGGGAGATTCAAATCAAAACCACACTGAGATACCACCTTACACCAGTTAGAATGGGAAAAATTGACAAGGCAAGAAACAACAAATGTTGGCGAGGCTGTGGAGAAAGGGGAACCCTCTTACACTGTTGGTGGGAATGCAAGGTGGTACAACCACTTTGGAAAACAGTATGGAGGTTCCTCAAAATGTTAAAAATAGAGCTACTCTATAACCCAGCAATTGCACTACTGGGTATTTGCCCCAAAGATAGAGATGTAGTGAAAAGAAGGGTCACATGTACCCAATGTTCATAGCAGCAATGTCCACAATAGCCAAACTGTGGAAAGAGCCAAGATGCCCTTCAACAGACGAATGGATAAAGAAGATGTGGTCCATGTATACAATGGAATATTACTCAGCCATCAGAAAGGATGAAAACCCAACTTTTGCATCAACATGGATGGAACTAGAGGAGATTATGCTAAGTGAAATAAGTTAAGCAGAGAAAGTCAATTACCATATGGTTTCACTTATTTGTGGAACATAGGTATAGCATGGAGGACTATGGAGGACTTCCTTAGGAGAAGGAAGAGAAAAATGAATTGGGAGAAATCAGAGGGGGAGACGAACCATCAGACACAATGGACTCTGGGAAACAAACAGAGGGTTTTAGAGGGGAGGGGAGTGGGGCCATGGGTTAGCATGGTGATGGGTATTAAGGAGGGCACATATTGCATGGAGCACTGGGTGTTATACACAAACAATAAATCATAGAACACTACCTCAAAAATTAATGATGTACTGTATGGTGATTAATATAACATAATAAAAAAAGATTTTATTTGAGAGAGAGAGTGCACACATATGTACACACACAAGAGGTAGAGGGGCAGAGAGAGAAGGAGAAGCAGACTCCCCGCTGAGCTGTACAGGGGGCCTGGTCCCAGGACCCTGAGATAATGACCTGAGCCAAAGGCAGACGCTTAACTGACTGAGCCATCCAGGAACCTTGATATCTCAACTTCAATGTGAATAATTAATTAACCAAAGTAATCATCAGTATTAACATCATTTTCCATTGAATATTCTATTAGAAGTTTGCATAGTAAAGTCACATGATTGAAAAAATTGCTTCTCTCTATTTCAGGCTGTTTGGTGAAAGTCGACAAGTAGAGAAAGAGTAAACAGGTCATCAGTAAAAACGATAGATCCCGGATAATATTAAAATGTAAAATTCTCTTCTTAGGTAACTAAAATTGGCTGTATTTGTATGACTGAAAATCTAAATCATAATTAATTCACATTGAGGCTTTAAAAATAATGGGAATGGATAGGAGTTACTGATTTGTAATTGTTAAGAGATACGACAACTAGAGAAAGAAATTTATGTTGCCAATTTTTTTAACTTATAGAAAGTCATCTAAAAATACCATACATGCTTTGATGAATAATAAATTAAGCTTTACTTAAAGCTAAGCTTTGACCTACTGGTAGTTACCAAGAGAATCAAAAAAATGTTTAACTTTTTCATTCAAAAAGTCATACAGATTGCAGTGTTTCATTATTTTTCTTTTTGAGGTACACATTAAGAAGGGCAGGAGAAAAAAAAAGAAGGGCAGGAGAAAGATGGAGACAGAAAATTAATAAGTACTTCTTGGGAATATTTTTAGCCTTTATCAAACAACTGTACCATTAATTATAACTACACAAGGTGCTGTGATTTTGAATACAGTTTAGTAGGCTAATTATTATTTAAAAGTTTAAATGAAATCACCAATGTGGTACAGGGTGGCTTCAATCTTTCCACTGGGAAATGAAAACATCCCAAAGACTAAAAGTTTTAAAGATGAGATTAAGATAGTAGTCTTAAATCCATGATGTAACCAGTATTGTCTTGTTATAATGTTATTTCAACAAGCTCAAAACTAAGCAAGATTTCCCCCCAGCTATATAGGTTACTCGCACTTTTCCTTTTCTTCAGAGCAGAAGAAACTCTCCCATACAGTTGTAGCTTAGAAATACTTTATTTTTTTAAAGATTCTATTCATTTATTTGAGAGAGAGCGAGAGAGAGAGAGCCAGAGAGAGGGCATGAGCGGAAGCAGGGGGCAGAGGCAAAAGCAGACTCGCCACTAAGCAGGGAGCCCAACATGGGGCTCGATCCCAGGACCCTGGGACCATCATCTGAGCCAAAGGCATACGCCTAACCAACTGAACCATCCAGGTGCCCTGCTTAGAAATACTTTAAATCAGAGGTTTGGGTTTTGTGAAAAGAGTTAAGTAGCCCAGTTACATTTATATTTACTCCAGTACTCCATTTATATTTCACTTATTTAAAATGATGGGAACTCAAAACCAGACAAAGACCCCACCAAAAAGGAGAATTACAGACCAATATCCCTGATGAACATGGATGCAAAAATTCTCACCAAGATACTAGCTAATAGGATCCAATGGTACATTAAAAAGGATTATTCACCATGACCAAGTGGGATTTATTCCTGGGCTGCAAGGGTGGTTCAACATCCGCAAATCAATCAATGTGATACACCACATTAATAAAAGGAAGGACAAGAACCATATGATCCTCTCAACAGATGCAGAAAAAGCATTTGACACAATAGAGCATCCTTTCTTGATAAAAACTCTCAGCAGGGTAGGGATAGAAGGAACATACCTCAGTATCATCAAAGCTATATAGAAGGACCCACAGCTAATATCATCCTCAATGGGGAAAAACTGAGAGCTTTTCCCCTAAGGCCAGGAACGTGACAGGGATTTCCACTCTCACCACTGTTATTCAAGATAGTACTGGAAGTCTTGGCCTCAGCAATCAGACAACAAAAAGAAAAAAGAATAAAAGGCTCTAAATCAGCATAGAAGTCAAACTCTCACTCTTAGCAGACGACATGATCCTCTATATGGTAAACCCAAAGACTTCACTCAAAAATTGCTAGAACTCATACAGGAATTCGGCAAAGTCACAGGATATAAAGTCAATGCACAGAAGTCAATTGTATTTCTATACACTAACAATGAGGCAGAAGGAAGAGAAATCAAGGAATTGATTCCATTTACAATTCTACCAAATCCCATAAGATACCTAGGAATAGGTATTCCTAACCAAAGAGGTAAAGGATCTGAAAACTATAGAACACTTATGAAAGACACTTATGAAAGAAATTGAGGGAGACACAAGAAATGGAAAAACTTTCTATGCTCATGGATTGGAAGAACAGATATTGTTAAAATGTCTAAGCTAACCAGAGCAATCTACACATTCAATGAAATCCCTATCAAAATACCATCAGCTTTTTTCACAGAGCTGGAACAAACAATCTTAAACTTCATATGGAACCAGAAAAGACCACGAATAGCCAAAGAACTGTTGGGAAAAAAAAAAAAAAAAGCTGGAAGCATCACAATTCCGGACTTCAAGCTGTATTACAAAGCAGTAATCATCAAGACAGTATGGTACTGGCACTAAAGCAGAAACATAGATCAATGGAACAGAATAGAGACCCCCAAAATGGACCCTCCATTCCCTGGTCAACTAATCTTTGACAAAGCAAGAAAGAATATCCAATGGAAAAAAGACAGTCTCTTCAACAAATGGTGCTGGAAAAATTGGACACATGTAGGAGAATGAAACTAGACCACTTTCTTACACCTTGCATAAAAATAAACTCAAAATGGATGAAAGACCTAAATGTGAGAGTGGAATCCATCAAAATCCTAGAGGAGAAAAGAGGCGGGAACCTCTTTTACGTTGGCTGCAGTAACTTCTTGGTAGACACATCTCCAAAGGCAAGGGAAACAGAAGCAAAAATGAACTTTTAGGACCTCATCAAAATAAAAAGCTTTGCACAACAAAGGAAACAATCAACAAAACTAAAAGACAACCGACAGAATGGGAGAAGATATTTGCAAATGTCTTAACAGATAAAGGGCTAGTATCCAAAATCTATAAAGAATTTACCAAACTCAACACCTAAAATACAAATAATCCAGTCAAGAAATGGGCAGAAGACATGAACAGACATTTCTCCAAGGAAGACATACAAATGGCCAATAGGCACACGAAAAGATGTTCAACATCACTCGGTATCAGGGAATTACAGATCAAAATGACAGTGAGATATCACCACACACCAGTCAGAATGGCTAAAATTAACAACTCAGGAAATAACAGATGTTGGCAAGGATGCAGAGACAGGGGAACTCTCTTACACTGTTGGGGGGAATGCAAGCTGGTATACCCACTCTGGAAAACAATATGGAGGTTCCTCAAAAAGTTAAAAATAGAGCTACCCTATAACCTAGCATGTGTACTAGATATCTACCCAAAAGATACAAACAGTGATTCGAAGGGGCACCTGCACCCCAATGTTTATAGCAGCAATGTCCACAACAGTTCAAACATGGAAAGAGCCCATATATCTATCAACGGAAGAATGGATAAAGAAGATGTGGTATATATACAATGGAATATCACTCAGCCATCAAAAAGAACGAAATCTTGCCATTTGCAATGATGTAGATGGAACTAGAGAATATCATGGTAAGCGAAATAAGTCAGTCAGAAAGACAAATACCATATGATTTCGCTCATATGTGGAACTTAAGAAAAAAACAAATGAACACAGAAAAGGGGAAGGAAAAATAAAATAAGATGAAAATTGAGAGGAAGGCAAACCATAAGAGACTCGGAATTCTAGGAAACAAACAGGGTTGCTGGAGGGCAGGTGGGTAGGGGGAAGGGATAATTGAGTGATAAGCAAAAGGAGGGCACTTGATGAAATGAACACTGGGTGTTATATGGTACTGATGGATCACTAAATTCTATTCCTGAAACTAATAAAAAAATAATAGTCAAAAAAAGAGAAAAAAATAAAATAAAATGATGGGAACTCATACTGAGTGACAAAGTGTTAATAAAGGCTGGACAAATTACTTTATCTCTCTGTCCCCAAGCTTGTCTTTAGAATGAGGCTAACACTGTTAAGAGAATTTTAAAAAATCATGTAACATACTTGGTACATATAAGCATTCAATAAATGTTAGCTCTATGGTTATACAATAAAATGGTTACTCACTCTTTTGTTGAGACAAATAACAGGCCACAGGCTGCAACCCAGTGTGCAACAGCAGCAGAGACAACCACATAGCAGCCATTTCACATTGACTGGGAGAGCCTTTTTCAAACATGCATTCACACGGCCAATGCTGGTCTTAAATTCTTCTGGGGCCACCTATAACAAGGGTGCAATCTTTATTTAACGGTTTGTGGGCAGCTTTCCACTATTTATCTCTAAACCTAAAGAAAATGTTTGTCCTTTACAAACATTTTAAGGAATTACACGTCTAAACAGATTTCCTCCTTTTATGTATTACATACTCTTGGATGACATTAGAAAGCAAAACAATATAATTTCATGTTTACAGAACTTACTCTGATGTTAAAAATAATCGCAGTTTTTCTACCATTGTCATTATTCAGGCAATATTATAGTCTCCAATTATTCTGACTAGTAAGACTAGAAGCATAATGTAACAATAAAAACCTAAATACTACCAGAGGAAATGGAATTAAAATTAGACTTTGGTAATATTTCTGGATTACTTTTAAATAGGCAACTCTTGAAACTTTTCTCCCTGGCAAATTTGCAGCACAACAATTTTAACACTTGCCATCGTTTGTAGGAAAAAGTTACACTAACAAGACAGTGAAGAGTGATGACATTAAAAAAGGGTCTTAATATTCAGCATAAAATGGACTCAAAAAACTGCTGTAAATTTGGAAATTTGAAAGGCCCTTACATATACAAATTTAATATTTTAATTACTACCACCATTCCTGGAAGTGGCTGCTTGTGCCTCTCTATAAACAATGACAAAGTCAGTTCAAAGGCAAGAGCATGACAGGCATAATTAGATTTATACTGAAAATTCTTCTTGAAGGTTATACAATTCAAAGGCATACTAAAAATAGTTTGCTTTCAGTGAAATCACATTTGTGGATCACAAAAATTATTCCCTTTCATTTAGAAAGCTGTCGGACTGTAAAATCTATGGGAAAAAATTCCAGCATCTGGCTGGGCAAGCAAAAATTATGAAAATATTAGAAAAAATAAGCTGCTATAAAATAAAAACCCCATTAACATGTTAGGTGTATAAAATATGGAGTTTTACAACTCTTCCAAGTAAAAATTGTACTAGAGAATTCAATTTATTACATTTTTGTTTTTTAATAGACATATCTTAGAATCAACACTACAAAACATGCAGATATTATAAACATATATGACCAAAGAATTCAGCACCATCATGACTAAAACATTATACTAGCTTTATTAGAATTGTTCATGTTACCTAATAAAGTTAATTGTTTAACTCATAAATTTGATTTTCTTCCTAATATGTTAACCAACAATAGCTGTAAAATTGCAAGGCTCAAAACTGTTTTTACATGGGTATGTAAACTAATCTATTCTCCAACTAAATTGCTGGCAATATGACCTAGAGACAATCACTGAGTAAAAAGAATCCCAATTAAATGACTAACTTCCTGGGGTAAATATGAAAATAAATTCAGAGAACCAAGCTTTATAACTGAAAAACAGAAAATGCTAACAGGCTAAGCATATTAGACAATAAATGAAGATTTCGATTCTAGTTACTTATTAGCTATGAAAAATCATAGGAAAATTCATTTAATTTTCCTGAGTTTTAGTTTCCCATATATAAGATGAGAATAATAATCTTTGTCTTATGTATCTCACAGGAAATGGAACTCATATTTTAAAAAGAACCTCATTAACCAGAATGCTTTGAAAAAGGAAGCCAGTGAATCCTATCTCGACTAGATTTGGAGAAAGAAAAGAAAAGCTCTCTTTTGCATGGTCTCACCTGAAGCAAAGCATTTGATCAAGTAACCATTAATAATCCATAGCCTTGCTACACGTTCTATTATAAACAAAAGGACAATTAGCTACATTTTGTTTTTTGATTTTTCATTTTAATCCCAGTAAGTTAACATATAGTGTTATATTAGTTTCAGGTGTCTAATAGAGTAATTCAACAGTTCCATACATCACCCTGTGCTCATCAAGACAAGTGCACTCCTTAATCCCCATCCCTACTTCACCCATTCCCTCCTTAACCATCAGATTGTTCTCTATAATTAACAGTCTGTTTCTTGCTTTATCTTATTTTTTTCCCTTTACTTGTTTTGTATCTAAAATTCGACACACGAGTGAAATCCTACGGTATTTGTCTTTCTCTGGCTGACTTATTTCACTTAGCATTATATATACTCTCTAGCTCCATCCATGTTGTTACAAACGGCAATATCCCATTCCTTTTTATGGCTGAATAATATCCCATTTTGTGGATATATCTATATCTGTATCTATAACTATATATCACATTTTCTTTATCCATTCATCAATCCATGGACACTTACACTGCTTCCATACCTTGGCTATTGTAAATAATGTTGCTATAAACACTGAAGTGCACATATCCCTTTGAATTAGTGTTTTTGTATTCTTTGGGTAAATATCCAGTAGTGCGATTTCTGGATGATAAAGCAGTTCTATTTTTAATTTTTTTGAGGAACTTCCATACTGTTTTCCACAGTGGCTGCACCAGTTTGCATTCCCCACAGTACATAGTGTTCTTTTGTCTCCACATCGTTTTTTATGCTAGTACCATACTGTTTTGGTTACTATGGCTTTGAAATATAACTTGAAGTCTGGAATTGTGATGCCTTCAGCTTTCCTTTTCTTTTTCAAGATTTCTTTGGTTATTTGGGGTCTTTTGTGGTTCTAGACAAATTTTAGGATTGTCGGTTCTAGTTGTGTGAAAAATGCTGTTGTAGATTATATTAAATCTGTAGACTGCTTTGGGTAATATAGACATTTTAACAATATTTGTTTTTCCAATCCATGAGCATGGAATGTCTTTCCATTCCTTTGTGTTGTCTTGAATTTCTTTCATCAGTGATTTATGGTTTTCAGAGTACAGGTCTTTCACCTCTTGGGTTAGGTTTATTCTTAGGTGTCTTATTATTTTTGATGCAATTGTAAATAGGACTGTTTTCTTAATTTCTCTGTATAGAAATGCAGATTTCTGTACATTGATTTTGTATTCTGTCACTTTACTAAATTTGTTTATCAGTTCTAGCAATTTTTTGGTGGGGCCTTTAGGATTTTCTATATATAGTATCATGTCATCTGCAAATAGTGTAATTTTTTTATTTTTATTGCCTTTTATTTCTTTTTGTTGTCTGATTTTCGTGGCAAGGACTTACAGTACTATGTTGAATACAAGTGGTGAGAGCAGACATCCTTGTCTTGTTCTCAGTTTTTCCCTATTAAGGATGATGTGGGTTTTTCATAGCTGTCCTTTATTATGTTGAGTTATATTCCCTCTTAACTTATTTTGTTAAGGGTTTTTATCATGAATGTGCATTTGAAAAGAATGTGTTTTCTGCTGTTCTAGGAGGGAATGTTCTGAATATATCTGTTAAGTTCATCTGGTCCAGTGTGTCATTCAAAGCCATTGTTTCCTTATTGATGTCCTGTTTAGACGATCTGTCCACTTGATGTAAGTGTGGTGTTAAAGTGCCCTACTATTATTGTATTGTTATGGATTAGTTCCTTCATGTTTGTTATTAACTGCTTTATGTATCTGGGTGCTCCTATGTTGGGTGCATACATATACAATTTACAATTGTTATATCTTCATGTATCTTCATATATTTCATGTTGGATTATCCCCTTTATTATTATATATTGTCCTTTGTTTCTTGTTACAGTCTTTGGCTTAAAGTCTATTTTGTCTGATATAAATGTTGCTATTTGGGCTTTCTTTTGACATCCATTTGCATGTTAAATGTTTCTCAATCCTCTCACTCTCAATCTGTAGGTGTCCTTAGGTCTAAAATGGGCCTCTTGCAGGCAGCAAATAGATGGGTCTTTTTTTTTAATCTCTTATGTTACCCTATGTCTTTCGATTGAAGCATTTAGTCCATTTACATTCAAAGTAATTACCGATACATATTTATTACCATTTTATTACTTGTTTTGTGGTTGTTTCTGAAGATTTTCTCTGATCCTTTCTTGTCTTTTTTCATGTTTTGCTTATTTTTTTAATGATATACTTGGATTTCTTTCTCTCCATTCTTTGCATATCTATTAGTGGTTTTTGACATGCGCTTACCATAAGGTTTGGATATAACCTCTTCTGCATGTAGCAGTCCATATTTTTGATGGTCATTTAAGTTTGAACACAGTCTTTTCTCCTGTCCCCCACACCTTTTAGGTATATGTTATTGTATTTTATATCCTTTCTTTGTGAGTTTCTAGGCTTTTTTGCAGAAAAATTCATTTTCACTGCTTTTGTGTTTCCTACCTCTATCCTGTCACTTTTGGTCTCTCTACTCAAAGAGGCCCTTTTAATATTTCTTCCACAGCTGGTTTAATGGTTATGAACTCCTTTAGTTTTTGCTTGTCTGGAAAACTCTCTCTCTTTGTATTCTGAATGATAGCCTAGCTGGGTAGAGTATTCTTGGCTGCAGATTCTTCCCATTCAGCACTTTGAATATATCATGCTACTCATTTTTGGTTTGCAAAGTTTCTGTCGAAAAATCTCCTGCTAGCCTTATGGGTTTTCCCTTGTAATTTAATGACTTCTTTTGTCTTGTCGCTTTTAAAATTTTTTATCACTATATTTTAATTTAATTACAATATGTCTGTGTGTCGGTCTGCTTTTGTTGATTCTGTTGGGGGTTCTCTGTGCCTCCTGGATCTAGATTATCTCTTTCTTTCCCAAGATTAGGGGAACTTTCAGCTCTTACTTCTTCAAATAAATTTTCTGCCCCCCTTTCTCTCTCTTCTTTTTCTGGGGTTCCTATAATATGAATGCTATTACATTTGATGGAGTCACTCAGCTCCCTCAGTTTATTCTCATCTTGCATAATTCCTTTCTCCCTCTTGTTCAGCTTGATTACTTTTCATTACTTTGTCTTCTAGGTCACTAGTTCGTTTCTCTGCTTCTTCCATCCTCTGTTTATTCCATCAAACACGTTTCTCATTTCTTTTTTTATTATTTTAAAAAGATTTTATTTATTTATTTGATAGAGTGAAAGAGAAATCACAAGTAGGCATAGCAGGAGGCAGAGGGAGAGGGAGAAGTAGGCTCCCTGCTCAGCAGATCAAGCCTGATGCGGGGCTTGATCCCAGGACTCTGAGCCAAAGGCAGATATTCAACCGACTGAGCCACCCAGGCACTCCACATGTTTCTCATTTCATTTATATTGTGCCCTTTATCTCTGCTATGTTATTCCTTCTTCTGTGTTAAGGGTCTCACTCAGGTCTTCCACTTTTTTCTCAAGTCCAGTGAGTATTCTTATGACCACCGCTTATATTCTCTCAGGGATGTTACTTACATCTGTTTGACTTAGGTCTCTGGGTATGGCCTTGTCCTGTTCTTTCATTTGGGATCAATTTCTCTCTCTCCTCATTTTGTCTGCCTCTCTGTGTCTCTTTCTCTGTGTTAATTAAGCAAGTCAGTTGTTTCTTCTGTTCTTGAAAGTAGTGATTTTATGAAGAAGAGGTCCTGGAGAGTCCCGGAGTGCAGTGTCCCCTGTTCACCAGAACCTGGCCCTTCGGTAGAGTATTCTATGTGTGTTTTTATGCCTTGTTGTTTCATCTGATTCAATTTTCCTTTTAGTGCAGTGATCTGCACTGACTCTCTGCCTGTTGTCGCCATGCTTGCTCTCTGTGGGACCCAGCAGGCCAGCTCTGGGTGGGGAGGGGTTCCCACTGGGGAACTTGGGAGCAGACAGGTAGTGTTAGCAAAATTTGTGCTGGGTCACTAGTCCTATGCTGAAGCGCTGTGGCAGCTGGGGGCTTCAGGCTAGGGTGATGTGCGATGGTGGCTGAGGGTGTGTGGTTGGGCATGGCCCATGAGGGCTGCTGAGGGCATGCAATTGAGTGCAGTGTGCAAAGGCACCTGTGGGCATCTGGCTGGGCAGGTGCGTGATGGCGCCTAGGAACAATGGAAGGTGTCCAGAGAGGTGCGCAGGTGGGCATGGCTTGTGATGCAATCAGCTACATTTTGAATGCAAATTCAATGCTTTTCAGTTCTTCAATTCTTTAAAGGAAAGAAAGAGATGTCCTTTTAAAAAACAAGACGCCAAGTTGCTATCTTAAGATTTACCTCTCAGAGAGTGATACTCAACTTCTTTTTCCTAGTCAATCACTGAGCAATGAAACAGAGATTAAAATAAGGAAAATATATTTATATATTTAGCTCTAATCTGTAATATAATATTACTACCAATTCTCTTTAAATTGTGTATCTAGAAACACTAACACATTTTTAAAATAGGGTAAATTTTTATATAAACTAATGTAAATCATAAAATTATTAAATCTGTGCACTTACAAATTTAAGTGCTTATAATTAGAATTTAAATTTTCATTTAAAAAGTAAAATTTCTACTTAGGGTATTTATTTGGAAGTGTATAAGCACAGACAAAAAAATAAAAATAAAGAGTGAGGCTAAAGCCAGAAACAAATCAGTCTAAAAAGTAAAACTTGCTTTTTGTTTAAAATATTATGAATAAAATATATACCAAGATATATAAAATTTTTCTTTTATTACATGCTTCTGGAAATAAATTAACCAAAACTTTAAAAGAATGTAGCAATTTTCTGTCTTTCTTGCCAATACTTTCCACCTTTAACACATAATCGTGTCAATTAGTACTTTGTTACCATGGGCAAACTAAAAACTACAATACTGAAGTTACTAAAAATGAGAATTCAAATTTTTTGAAGTCATAAGATAAATATATTGAAAGGAAAATTACTAGAATTTCAAACAATAAAATAAAATCTGTGTTTTGCCTTTAAAAGGAGGCCAGGATTGTCTTTGGAAAGAAAATCTGTGAATAACAGTAAAAGTCATAAAACAGATGATAAGGACATAGGAAATGAGAATTGGTTAACTCCTGATTTAAACATTGTGAAAAAAATGTTTAGTTAACTGTGTGGAATCAGAGTTTTACTCATTTACTTCCATATAACTGAGTATCTTGAGTAATGAAAGTTAGATGGAAGCCTTTTACTTTCTAGCTGAATGGCAGGTTGTAAAGAAACATTTAATTCCTTTTGACTTTCTTGGAAAGAAAAAAAGAAAGCCACATCATAAAGGTGGGGGAAAGGGTCATAATATTTTATAACAGGATGCAAGAGACTCTGCAAACAGAAGAAAATATAAGCAAAACCCAGCAAGACTGTTTTGCCTCCTTCAATCATGGGGAACACAACCCTATCAATCACTTGTCATACTGGATCACAATAGAAATGGTCGATTTTATGGCTTAGGTTTCCCCCAACACTGCACACTAATCTCCCCATAATACCATTTAATTGTTCCAAGCTGAGGGCCAGAAGCTTTCATTTCTTTTCTAAAATTCTGTAGTTCTTTCATTTTCTGGTCACCAGAATCTGTGTGTATGTACCTGCTTGCTATATCCTATCATGACAGGAAGACTTATCTTTAGTCAAATGGGTGAAACAATCTTTTCTGCACTTAATATAAAAGGTTACCTTTTTATTTGTATTAGAAACATTAACGCATAAGCACAAAATTAGTACTGAGCCACGAAGTTTGTCAAAATGGCTTTTTACGTTTTCAGAATTAACTCTGCAATTTTGCTTAGTTTAGGCATAAAAGCTATTTAGAATCCCATTCGTGCCAGAAGACTGATTTTGTAAAAGGCAGATTTTTCTATTTTAGAGACTGCATTTATTCATTTTAAAATATTTTACACAAAGGCTGTTAAGTTTGGAATTCAGACCTTCCGTTTAGTTTTTTTTTTTTCTAGTTAATGTAATTCTTCTTGCCTCTTCCCCCAGTTATTAGAGAAGCATTTTGACAGTTCATAATAACCTATACAAATACAACAGTGCCTACTGGACAAAAATTGTCTCATTAAAGAGAAAAATCAATAAAATT
This sequence comes from Potos flavus, assembly GCA_028534135.1. Taxonomy (NCBI): domain Eukaryota; kingdom Metazoa; phylum Chordata; class Mammalia; order Carnivora; family Procyonidae; genus Potos; species Potos flavus. Next base: position 54,057,978 of record CM052901.1, read on the forward strand.
AATGTTACCACCACGTGACTTTTAAAAATCAGACTTTCAGAATTCCTGTTGGTGATGTTTTCATCACTAAAAACTAAACTAAGAAAAAAAAATCACAGTATCATTTATGCCTCATTTAATGTATGAGAAATCTTGTCCACTTTAAATAATGCACACTCGAATATCCAATCATTGATATGTGCTATAGAAATGGTCACCTGAAAAGAAAGGATATCTTTAAAAACAGCTCATATTCAGATTGCAGCTTAACATTCTTACTCTAGTTTAAAAAGACTGTACTATCTTTTTCAACGATGGAGTTTTTAGTTTTGGAAGGCTTGGAAAGAAATGAAGAAGAAGAAATGAAGAAAGAAATGAAGAAATATTCTAAATATTCCTTGAGCGTGGTGCATGAACAATGAATCTTGGAACACTGAAAAAATAAAATAAAATAAAAAAATAAAAAATAAATAAATATTCCTTGAGCATATAAAACTGGCCAATTTCAAAGATGGATACATTTTGTGCCTGGAAACTATTCTCTGACATTTTTTTGATTATTCATTTTTTGAAATCCTTGGACTTGTAATTCAAACTTTTAAAAAACAAACCAGTAATAAAACTGAATGTAACTGCCCAGACAACACATGTGGCAGCACCAGGGAAACACAAAGAACAAGTTTTCCATTGGAGATGTTTTAGTTCACATTCTCTTTAATATTGAATTTGTCATCTTTCCACAAATACATTATTATTCAAGGGATTTTTCCACAGCTATTTTTTTCTTTTGGAGAAAACATTTATGATTAATTCATATAAAACAAATCTAAGTTTGAACTGCTGCTTCAATTGGCAAATTATTCTAAATGATCAGGATAGGAAGGTAGAACATTTTAGAGAGTGAGGCCAAAACATCAAACCAGAGGGCTCTTTGTGCCCTAAAAATGTAAATGGACACGTATTTTCTGTTAACTTAGCCAGGGACTATTTCCACTTGCTTATTATATAGAATGATTTGACAGTATACATCAGGAGAGACAGAAAAGGCCAACAGTTTAAAAAGGATAGATTATTGGTGGGACCAGTCAATAAACTGTTACTCAGATAAAGAATGTAAAAGTAGAAAAAGCAATTAAAAATCGAAAGCTGGTAAGAAAAAATTGGAGAAATAAATAATCAGGATAAAACTGGGATACACTTGTGGGAAAAAAAAAAACTTACACTGGGAAGCTAATAAGTACCTGACAATATACTCGAAGTTTTATACATGCTCTTTCATTTAATCCTTACAACAAGAAATGAGGTACTATTCATGTAAGAACTGAGGCTCAAAGAAGTGGCTCTCTCAAGGCCACAAAGCCAGTAAGCGATACACCTTGTATTCCAACCCAGATCTGATTTCAAAGTTTAACTACTCTATACCGTCTCTAACTAGCTCCCATTTTTCAGGGGGTAAAGGAAGCAAATAAAGTATAAAATACCTTTCAGGGTTAAATAGAATTAACCCTGAATTAAAATTCAATAGAATTTTAAATTGAATTGAATTAAATTGAATTGAATTAAAATTCAATAGAATTGAAATTAAATAGAATTTCTTATAATTTTAGTGATAACCCTTGTGAAAAGAAACAGCTCTGCTGTCTTTCTCTCCCCATCCACCTCTGAATAAGGCTTCGAAATTAGGCCAAAAGTGAAAAGCAAGGAGCTAGAAAATGTATCATGACAAAAAGGAGCCAATATTAGATGTATTTTACCCCATTCTCAGAGAGTTTAGAATGAGAGAACAAATTAAAGTAAATTAAGGTTTGAATAGGTAACATAGTGACATGGTTCGAAAATCAAAATAATACTAAATACCAAAATACCAAAAATGGTCTCATCCTTACCCTTGCCTTCATCTATCTCATTCCCCTTCTCCCATCAAGGTCACCACTTTTATTTAGTTCCATGTGTAGTCTTCTAGAATTTCTTTATACAATTATTAATGTGCTTATTTCTCCCCTTTATTACACATACTGTAGACACGGATTTGTACCTTGCTTTTCTCATCAACATTATGACAAAATTTAACAATAAACTGCACAAAGGCCCTTTAGGGAATGGAATGATTTTAAAATATGACCAAATCTATACTGACAAGTAGCATTGTTCCAGTACTAAAATTGAACAGAATAATATTAAATTACAGGCTTCAAAATACAAAACGTTAATTTCTTTTAACCTGAAGTCATCATTTCACCTATCTAGCATTCAGCTATTAACCATTTGGAAATTATTGAGTATTTTGTAATATAATGGCCTTTCTCTTTCTTGTATAGTTCCTCAAGTAACAAACATGTGTAAGCGACTTTTTGCCTTAGTCAAAGCCTTTTTCTTTGGGCCTAGAAATTAACATTACTGTTGTAAGAGGATTTTCTAAACATAGTTTCAAATCCTGGGAAGTCTTTGAATACTGAACCTCAAACCTGAAGATACTACTGAATGTAGAGGAACCAGGGAATAGAAAAGTAATAATTTATTGCAGCGAGTCCAATTTTAGAAACTCAAACTATCTAAAAGGTAGAAAAACGTCTGACCAAACATTTGATTCTTTTGATGTGTAACAAATCATACTGCAGGACACTTTTAAAAATTTTAAAAATAATAGAGTGATACAAAGTTAAACAGTGATAACTTTGTTAACTCTAAAAACATTGGGATTATTGACCTAAATGAAAACAATTATAGCTATTAGTGCTGAGAATAAAGGGCAAAACTGGAAAAACTGAACAGATAAGCAAATAATAGCTGGCATTAATGGACAATGAACAAGGTAACTGGTCACAGGCTAGTAGTCATGGTGACAGTTTTCAGTCACTAATGACACAGCTTCCAAGTACCCTGGCCTCTTGTTACCTTCATTACCAGGGAGCCAAAGCATTTGTCATAATACTGAATAAGCTATAAAACAATGCTTTTAGAATTGAAAAGTTCAAAGCAAACTCTCACTTACCTTCCCTGTTAGAACTGAGGGAAATTCAGTATCAAACTTGTTGCTCAAGCCAAACCTTAAAAACAAAGAACAAAATATATTCTACCCAGCATATTTAACTCTTTACCCCTCCCTTTTTAAGTAACAAAGCCTTGCATTTTTCTTTTGATGTTGTGATTTAAAAATGTGTCCTAAAAATAATTTTATGGTATCTACAGAAAACAAATCTTTGACTATTAATCTGAATTAATAGTAAAAGAAAGTTATGATGCAAATGTTAAAGTAGTATTCTAATTACATCCATGCATGATATGGGATTAAATAATAACAAATTAGAGTTGGAAATAAGATTTTTGACTGAAATGTTTCTGTTAAAACCCATTTTAGTTGATAACTTTTAGAACTGGCTGATTGGTAGTATGTAGGAGTGGACAATACTATTCTTTCTACTTTTATGTATATATGAAAATTTTCCTAATAAAGACTAATATAACCTTTGGAGCTGTAGCTCAAAAACTTAAGATCAGTTAGTATTCAGATACTCAAAGGTTGGTCTTTATGAATGGCTTTCACATATACACTCAACTTGTTTTCAGACAACAGGTCTCAGCCTTGAAAGCTCTAACTCAAGTAAGCTAATTGAAATCTGTTTTCAGAAGTCAAGATGAATTTTATGAGCCTTCATTCACCAACTTTTGGTTTCAGGAGGGATAACAAAGGTTACTTCCTGCATCTTAGATGATATACCATAGTGACTATAATTTTATAGTATAATGTAGTATAGTATAGTAGATGATGGGTTGTAAGCAAAAATTAAAAAAAAAAACAACACACAGGAATATTTACTGAGAATTCCTGGTGAGGTAGGCAATAACAGTAACTGTTACCAGCAACTATCCATTTACCATGGGTTAGACACTGTGCTAGATAAATATGTTACTTCTAAAGTTAACAACCCTGCAAGAGTGGTACTGTCATTCTCCTCTTAAAGACAAGGAAGCTGACACTCAGAAAAAAATTTTTTCAAAAAGTAATTAAAAGACTTCCCCCAAGTCATATATCTAGTAAGGTAGGGAGGACCAATGCTGATTCAAATGCTGATCCCTAAATTCTTTTTGTCCTGTACTGAGCTTTTTGAAAGCAGAAACTATGGCTTATTTATTTTGTTATCTTTTTGCTCAGGAGCATTATGTAATCTAGTAGGTATTTAATAAAAGTCTGTTGAATAATAAGCTACAATAGTGTTTGATTTGACTGATTTATGGCCCTTTGGTCTTAAGGTCACATTAAAGACATGTAAGAATCCAAATGTCCTATTAAAACTATGTGGGAATACCATATTCTCCTTGTATCATTTATGTTAATAGCTCCTTTTCTGGGACACAAGCCCATCTTACATACAAAAATTCTCTGTACTTAGCAGCTAGTCGCAAGGTACACAACTGTGCATATATATACTATACTCTGTGTATTTAAAATGTATTCTAAAACAACAAATTCTATGTTTTAAAATAGTTGATACAATTAATTAGCAACCATAAAAAGACCTTAATTTCATTAAAAGATACTTAATTACTTCTCTAGGTATCAGTATACGTAATGAGAACATAATATTCTCATAATAATGTTTCCTTTAAGTCTATACCTAGACACAGGATACAGCCAAACTGGAAAATAAGATAGTATACCTCTGTACATGAATTTTTATGGCAAATTTCATGTGCTCTTTGAGAAACTGACACTCCAGTATTAAATATATATTTGCAACTATGTACTAACTCAGCAATCAATAACATGACCAATATATAATAGAGCAAGAAACATCCTTCATTTAAGTTATATGTAGCTAAATAGTGACCTCATCACTAGTCAAAAAGATGTAATTTAATTCATTATTCCACAAAGAGTAAATTCTTACTGTGTAACACAGAAACAGACACAGGTTTCATTTTTAAAAGCAGACATTATACATTTTAAAGTAGAGCTCTATTTCCATATCTTGTCTAAACATCTTTTAGATGCAATGTCAATAACATGTTCTTGATTTAGAGTCTGAGAAGATGGCAGAGTAGGAGAATCCTAAGTCCACCTCATTCCACAGATACACCCTAGACAACAGTCATATTGGTGCAACAAACACAGAAAACCACCCAAAGACTGGCACAGCAGACTTTCCCGTTAACTGAAGAGAAGAGGTCACACTGAAAAGGGTAGGAAGGGTGGAAACATGGTCAGGACTTAAGCTCCTGGTGACACTAACAACAAATGGAAGGGACATCACAAGCACTGAGAAGGGAGAGGAGCAGACCCCCACCAAACACTCCCAAAACAGGAACCTGCACTTGGAAGACAAGTCCCCATAATATTTGGCTTTGAAATGCAGTGGGGCTTAACTCTGGGTACTTTAAAAATCAGCAGGCTTATGGGGCAACTGGGTGGCTCAGTCCGTTAAGTGTCCAACTCTTGATTTCAGCTTAGGTCATGATCTCAGGGTTGTAAGATTGAGTCGCACGTTGGGCTCCATGCTTGACATGGAAACTGCTTAATATTCTCCCTCTCCCTCTGCCCCTCCCCTTGCTCTCTCTCTCTTTCTCTCTCTCAAAAAAATAAATTTAAAAAAATCAGCAGGCTTAGCTCTGGGAGAGCCAGAGGGCAATAGGAAACTGAGACAGCCTAACAAACAACACTGCTGAGATAAAGCATTGAAACAGAAGTTTGAAAAGCATCTGAGTATACAGAAAGTATTTACTAATCTCAGAATGTGTGCTGGAGGGGCAGGGATCTTTAGGAGACTTCTTCAAGAACAAAAGAGCTGGTGGTTGCCATCCCCACCTGCATCCTGTCCCCAGCCTAGATACCAGGACACCTGAAGGAACCAGTGAGAACACTCTCCACCTACCTTGCTAATACCACACACCCTGCTTCTGTGTTCTCCTGTGGATCTACCCCATACAACCTACCCCACTAGGCACGCATCCGTCCAAAGCAGCTCCTGGCACATTTTATCCTGAAAGCAGCCCTGGCAAGGACGAGCACCACTCCAAAATGACTCCTGCCTGAGGAGAAGGGAAGATAAACCACACACCAGTTCAACTGTAGCCCCAGCAGCCAAACCTTGTAACTAGAAGGAAAGAGAGAGTACCTCGTTGATCAGTACCTCTGCAGTCCCAGCAGATGAACTGGAGGTAGGCATCTGATCTGACTGCTGGCCCCACCCACTGACAAAAAACTCTCAGGGGGTAGCACAGAGAGCCCTGTAGTTCGGGGTCATGACAGCCCCAACACATGGACTAGAATAGGCATTTGGTTTGAATGCAGGCCCCGCCTACCAACAAAAGCTTCTCCAGGGATAATACAGGGAGAGTGCCCTGGAGTTTGGTGTGACCACAACACCAGCAAACAAACAGAGGCCAGATGTCTAGTCTGACTGTTGATACCCCCCAACTATAAGCCCAGGGTAGCTCCAGACTGGACCCTTAACAGCACAGGGACCAAACCCTGCCCAGTGCACCCACAGCAAGCAAAGTGGGCCATTGTGGCCAAGTGGACTGAAGGCAAATGCTGCCTACACAGCCACAACAGTAGGACACACACAACCCACACAGGAGACACCCCTGAAGTACCTGGTTCTGGTGAACAGGGGACATTGTGCTACAAGGCACAACAGGACCTCTTCTTCATAAGGCCACTACCTTCAAGATGAGGAGACATAACTAACTTTCCTAATGCATAGAAACAAACACAGAGAGACAAAATGAGACAGAGGAATATGTCCCAAATGAAAGAACAGGAGAAAACCACAGCAAAACAGCTAAATGAAAGGAGATAAGCAATAAGTCTGATAAACAATTCAAATAATGGCCATAAAAATATTTACTGGACTTGAGAAAAAGAGTGGAGGGTCTCAGTGAGATCTTCAACAAAGAGATAGAAAATATAAAAAAGAACCAATCAGAAATGAAAAACTCAATAACTGAAATAAAAATACACTAGAGGGAATCAATAGCAGATTAGAGGCAGGAGGATTTATCATTGACCAAGAAGACGGAATAATGGAAAACAACTAAGCTGGACAGCAAAACGAAAAAAAAAATTAAAACTGACAATAGATTAAGAGAACTCAGTGACATCATCTAGTATAGTAACATTCACATTATGGGGATCCCAAAAGGAGAAGAAAGAGAAAAGGTGGCAGATAATTTGAAGAAATAAGCTGAAAACTTCCTTAATCTAGGGAAGGAAACACATATCCAGATCCAGGAGGCACAGAGGCCCCAACAAAATCAAGCAAAGGAGGTGCACACCAAGACACATAATAATTAAAATGTCAAAAAGTAGTGATAAAGAGAGAACTTTAAATGAAACAGAAAAGAGTTACACACAAGGGGAACCCCATAAGGCTATAAGCTGATTGTTCAGCAGAAACTTTATAGGCCAGAAGAGAGTGGCATGTTACATTCAAAGTGCTAAAAGGAAAAAATGTGCAACTAAGTAATACTTTACCCAGCAAGGGCATCATTCAGAATAGAAGGACAGACAGTTTCCCAAACAAAACTTAAAGGTGTTCATCATAACTAAACCAGCCTTACAAGAAACATTAAAGGGAGTTCTCTGAATGGAAAGAAAAGGCCATTATCAGGAGTAAGAAAATTGTGGAAGGAAAAAATTTCACAGGTAAATACCAGCATAATAAAAGTAGTTGATTAATCAGTTATAAAACCAGTATGGAGATTAAAGCACAAAAGCAATAAAATCAATATTATCAATAAAAATCAGTGAAGGGTTTTACGAAATCAAAGGATGTAAAGTATGACATCATATAGATAAAATGTGAGGGGAGGAGTAAAAGTTTAGTGCTTTTAAATGGCTTCAAACTTAAGCAAACATCAACTTAATATAGATTGCTATGTGCATGTTATGTATGAACCTAACAGTATCCACAAATCAAACATCTGTAATAGATATGCAAAAAATAAAGAGAAAAGAATCCAAGCATATCACTAAAGAAAGCCACCAAACCACAAGAGAAGAGAGCAAGACAAGAAAGGAACAGAGAAGGGGCGCCTGGGTGGCTCAGTTGGTTAAGTGTCTGCCTTTGGCTCAGGTCATGATCTCAGGGTCCTGGGATTGAGCCCTGCATCAGGCTTTCTGCTCAGCGGAGAGCCTGCTACTCCCTCTTCCTCTGCCCTTCCCCACCAACTTGTGCTTGTGCTCTCTCTCTCAAATAAATAAATACAAAAAAGAAAAAAAGGAAGGAACAGAGAAGAACTACAAAAACAATAACACAAATAATAAAATGGCAATAAGTACATATTTATCAATAATTACTTTGAATGTAAATAGACTAACCTGCTCCAATCAAAAGACATAGGGTGACCAAATGGATAAAAAAGCAAGACCTATCTATACACTGCCTATAAGAGACTTACCTCAGACCTAGAGACACATGCAGATTGAACATGGAGGAATGGAAAAACATTCACCATGCAAATGGAAGTGAAAAGAAAGCTGGGGTAGCAGCTTTCAAACAAAATAGATATTAAAACAGACTGTAACAAGTGACAGAAAAGGAAACTACATAATGATAAATGGAACAAGGTAATATAACAATTGTAAATATTTGTGCACCCAATGTGGGAGCACCTAAATACATGAGGCAACAACTATCAACAGACACAAAGGAAGAAATTGACAGTGATACAATAGTGGAGGACTATAATACCCCCTTACATTAAGAGATAGATCACCTAGACAGAAAATCAATAGGGAAACCATGGCTTTGAATGACACATTGGACCAGATGGACCTAACAGATATATTCAGAACATTCCACCCCAAAACAGTAGATACACATTCTTTTCAAGTGCATATAGAACATTCTCCAGAATAGATTACATGTTAGGCCACAAAATAGTCTCAGTAAATTAAAAAAGATTAAAATACTATGCATCTTTTCTGACCACAGGGTATGAAACTAGAAATCAATCATGAGAAAAAAATCTGAAAAGAATACAAATACATGGAGGTCAAAAACATACTACTGAACACTGAATGGATCAACCAAGAATTCAGAGGAAATAAAAAAATACACTGAGAAAATGAAAATGAAAATGTAATGGTCCAAAATCTTTGGAATGCAGCAAAAGCTTGTCTAAGAGGGAAGTTTATAGCAATATAGTCCTACCTCAAGAAGCAAGGAAAATCTCAAATAAACAATGTAACCTTATACCTAAAGGATCTGGAAAAATAAGAACAAAGCTGAAGGTCAGTAGAAGGAAGGAAATAATAAGGTGTAGAGCAGAAGTAAAAAAAAAAAAAAGAGGGCACCTAGATGGCTCATTTGGTTAAGTGTCTGCCTTTGGCTCAGGTCATGATCCCAGAGCCCAGGGATTGAGCCCCATGTCGGGCTCCCTGCTCAGTGTGGAGCCTGCTTCTTCCTCTCCCTCTGCCCTTCACCCCCCCCGTCGTGTGCTCTCTCTCTAGCTCTGCTCTCTTTCTCAAATAAATAAATAAAATCTTAAAAAAAAACAGAGTCAAAAAAAATAATGGAAGCAATCACTGAAACCAGGGGTTGGTTCTTTGAAAAGATCAAGGAAATTGATACTTTAGCTATACTCATAGAAAAAGGAAGAGATAGGACACAATTAAATAAAATCAGAAATGAAGGGGAGAAATAATAACTGACACCACAAAAATACAAAGGATTGTAAGAGAATATTATAAAAAATTATTTGCCAACAAATTGGACAAGCTAGAAGAAATGGGTAATTCCTAGAAACATATAACCTTCCAAAACTGAAGCAGAAAGAAACAGAAAACTTGAAAAACCAATTACAAACAACGAAATTGCTTCAGTAATAAAAAAAACGAAACAAAACCCAACACACAAAAGTCTGGAACCAGATGGATTCACAAGTGAATTCTACCAAAAATTTAAAGAAGAGGAAGGAAAGTTTCCAAATTTATTCTACAAGGCAAGCATTATCCTGATATCAAAATCAGAGAAAGACACTAGAAAAAAAGAGAGAAAACTATAGGCCAATATCTTTGGTGAATATAGATGCAAAATCCTTAATAAAATAACAGTAAACTGAATCCAACAATACCTTAAAAAAACCATTCACCACGATCAACTGGGATTTATTCCAGGGATGTTTAAATGTGGTTCAATGTTTGCAAATCAATCAATATGCTATATCACATCAGCAAGAGAAAGGATAAAAACTATATGATTATCTCAATAAATGCAGAAAAAGCATTTGATAAAGTACAACATTCCTTCATGATAAAAATTCTCAACAAAGTAGGTTTAGAGGGAACACACCTCAACATCATAAAGGCCATGTATGAAACACTCACAGCAAACATCATATTCAATGGTGAAACACTGAGAACTTTTCCTCTCAGATCAGGAACAAGAAAGAGATGCCCACTCTTACCACCTTTATTCATTATAGTACTAGAAGTTCTAGCCACAGCAATCAGACAAGAAATCAAAGGCATCTAAATTGGTAAGCAAGACTTAAAGCTTTCCCTATTTGCAGATGATATGATATTATATATAGAAAATCCTAAAGACTTCACCAAAAACCTACTATAACTGCTTAATGAATTCAATAAAGTCACAGGATACAAAATTAATATACAGAAATCTGTTGCATGTATACACTAATAATGAAAGTAACAGAAGGAGAGATTAAGAAAATAATCCCATTTACTATACACCAAAAAGAATAAAATAGCTAGGAATAAACTGAACCCAGGAGGTGAGTGGCCCAAACTCAGAAAATTGATACACTGATGAAAGAAATTTGAAGATGACATGAAGAAATGGAAATATATTTCATGCTCACAACTTGGAAGAACCAATATGGTTAGAATAGCCATGCTACCCAAAGCAATCTACAGATTTAATAATCCCTATCAAAATACCAGTAACATTTTTCACAGAACTAGAACAAATAGTTTTAAGATTTGTATGGAACCACAGAAGACCCTGAATAGCTAAAGCAATCTTGAAAAAGAAGAACAAAACTGAGTCATCACAATCCCAGATTTCAAGATATACTACAAAGCTGTAGTAATCAAAATGGTATGGTATTGGCATAAAAATAGACACATAGATCAATGGTAAAGAATGAGTCCAGAAATAAACCCATGATTTTATGGTCAATTAATCTCCAACAAAAGAGGTAAGAATATACAATGGGAAAAAGACTCTTCAACAAACGGTGCTGGGAAAACTGGGGAGCTACATTCAAAAGAATGAAACTGGACCACTTTTTTACACCAGATCAAAAATAAACTCAAAATGGATTAAAGACCTAAATGTGAGATCCAAAACCATAAAATTCCTGGGAGAAAACATTGGCAGTTATTAGTTCGACATTGGTCATAGAAACATTTTTCTAGATATGTCTCTTCTGGTAATGGAAACAAAAACAAAATTAAACTATTGGGACTACACCAAAATAAAAAGCTTTTGCACAGTGAAGGAAATCATCAACAAAACTAAAAGGCAACCTACTGAATGGGAGAAGATATTTGCAAATGATATAACCAATGAGGGGTTAATATCCAAAATAAGTAAAGAACTTATACAATTCAACATCAGGAAAACAAATCTGATTAAAAATGGGCAGAAGACCTAAAAAGACATTTTTCCAAGAACACATATAGATGGCCAACAGACATATGAAAAGATGGTTAACATCACTAATCTTCAGGGAAATACAATTAAAACTACAATGAAATATTACTTCACCCTTGTCAGAATGCCTAAATTCAAGGTGACAAGAAATAACAAGTGTTGGCGAGGATGTGGAGAAAAAGGAACCCTAATGCACTGTTGGTGGGAATGCAAACCGGTGCAGCCATTGTGGAAAACAGCGTGGAGGTTCCTCACAAAATTAAAAATAGAATTACCATATGATCCAGTAATTCCACTACCGTGTATTTAACCAAAGAAAACAAAACCACTAATTTGAAAAGATATATACACCCTATGTTTATTGTAGAATTATTTGTAAGAACCAAAATATGGAAGCAACCCAAGTATCCAGCAATAGGTGAATGGCTAAGATCTCTCTCTCTCTCTCTCTCTCTCTCTCACACACACACACACACACTGGAATATTACCCAGCCATAAGAAAGAATGAAATCTTGTCATTTGCAACAACATGGATGGACCTAGAGGGTAAAATCCTAAGTGAAATAAGACAGCCAGAGAAAGACAAATAACATGATTTCACTCATACGTGGAATTTAAGAAACACCACAAATGAAAAAACAAAGGAAAAAGAGACAAACCAAAAATACACTGCTAAATACAGAAAATAAACTGGTAGTTGCCAGAGGGGAGGTGGATGGGAGGTGGGTAAAATGAATAAAGGGGATTAAGAGTACACTTATCTTGATGAGTACTGAGAATTACAGAATTGTTGAACACTGTATTATACACCTGAAACTAATATAACATTGTATGGTAATTATATGTAATAAAAAAAACCATGTTCCTACCTCCATTAGAGATTGCTGCCATTATAGATTTTCCAAGCTGCCATCCTTTTACTAGGTATCAAATATGTAGAGGATATAGACAGATGTATCCCTCAAAATATATGGACTATTTTTATTATTTTAAAATTTCTGAGCTTTGCTATTCTCTTTGCATTTACCACTGAGCAAGTGAACTTTCTTGTTTCTATTTCCTTAATATTCTCTCCTTTCTTAACTGTTTAGAATTTCCTTTATGCTGTCACTTTACTGACAATAATCTCTTATTGAGTAAATTTATTCAGAAAGACAAGTTCATCATGTCTTATTTATTGCCAATTTTATGTTCTCTTCCTAGAACATTTTTGCTTTACTTTGCAGCTTTGTCACACTGTTGATCACTCCCTAACACTCTCCCATCCTTTTGCTCTCTTCTAACATTCTTGCCTTTTCCAAAAATTTAGCTTTTAGTCATCTGCTTGTCTTTCTAAGTGAACTTTAACAGTTCATCTATGTTTAGTAGATTTGATAACACTTCTATGCTGACGACCGCCAAATCTATATCTCTAGTTCTGCATTTTCCAGCATTCTTTGATCTCTAATTGCATACTAAAAATTTCGACTTATATATCTTACTAAAAACATACCACCTCAAGTAAAACATGTCTAAAATTAATTTAACTTTCTATTGGAAACAAGCCCCGCCTTCAAATTTTTCATCTCTATCAATGACACATTGACTCTCCTTAACCTACACCTTGGTATTGGTTTTGGACCTTCCTTCTCCTATTTTTTGCACCTTGCTTGCTCTGAGGTGGCTCCAAATCCTGGTATTTGTTCCTTTGAAATCATTCTCATCATGATTCCTTCCCTTCCACTGCAACTGCCATGTTGGCTGTTGTCTTTGCTCAGGTGGTTCCTCTTGCTTCCCTTCCCTAGTTTAAATCCTATGCAACCTTCAAGGCTCAAGTCAAGTCCCAACTCCTGTTGTAGTACCTTCAATGTTCAAGCTTTTATGGATTTCCCCTTTCTCTGAATGTTCACAGCTGCTTCTAATCTGTGCTATACAATTTGATAGCTAATAAAATATTTCCCATTATTCTTTGCTTCTCTATAGCAATATCTTAAAAGCAATTTTCCTGTTAGTTTTACAAAGCAAGGCTTATACTTTGCTTTTCTCCTGTATTCTTCATAGTGCATATGCCAGTGCTCAAGTTCTCAATATATACTTGCTATATATTCACATTACTAATATTCTTCTTTAATATAAAAAGGGACTGTCTTTTCTAAAATATAAAAAGTATATTAAATATGGTAAGGAAAGTGTCATTTTACTTTTTAAAATACTCCTTTAGAGCATATATATATATATATTTCAAAAGGTATAAATATAGGCAAACTAGGCTTGATACGCTCTCAGAATTTTGGATAAAAGGCAGTAGCAATCCTATTCTTGCCTACCAGAGATTTCTTTTATCTTTCTTCATTAGAAACTCAGCACTTAAAAAGAATACTTAACTCAAATAAACTTAGGCATAACATTTCACTTGATAGCTACTAGGAAAATGTTGAAATGGCTGCTGCTGAATAAACACCTCAGCTCTGTTTCATAAACAAACTATCAAGAACTGTGAGTCCACAGAGGTTAGACAAGATCATCTACCCACCACTGATTAGTGATAGGCATTAGCCGAGATGTGGGGTTTTTCAGCATTAGATAAATGGGCACTTGGGAACTTCTCACACTGTCCATTTTATCAGCTTCATTAAATATAGAGCCTATTCTGTGTTTGAAGCCGTCCTACCTAGTGTTTCCTAATGACTGTATTTTATCTGTCAAGTGTCTTCAATGTTTCAAATTTTTAATTTATTGGATGATTCTTTGGAGTAAAGGAAACTGAGGCAAAGAAGGATGGGTCCTCTTAGTTTCCCCTCTCTCTCCCTCCCCACACCCCTCACTGCTTTTAATCTTTTTGGAAATGGCTACAGACCAGCCTTTGAAAACCCTATACAAATTAAAGTTTATGTGTGCAGGTTGTTTAAGAAAAGAGATCAAACAAGGAAAATTTTGCCAACAAGAAACATGATTTCACTAGAAAACTATGCACTAATAGTAGCAATTCTGAAGTGTATACATTGAACTTTATTTACTATACCATGAAAAAGGAAAATCTATGCCATAAAATTCAGATATTTTCAAAAACATTATAGTTAAATCTTTTTAATATTTTATATGAAAATAATCATGTCTTGCCACAGTGTAAAATGGCAAGTTACCACAGCTTCAGTGTTCTAAAATCTTATAAAATATTTACCTTATACAAACACATATTGACAATGCATCACTGTAATTCCTAAAAGACAACTGTTTATAGAAAAAGCATTCCATTAACTGACTTGAGAAGTATCAATACTTGTAGTCTAAGTATAATAATTGCTGTCCAAGTTTTTGGAGAAATGCGCTGTTTGGCAAATTTGGCCATCTTTTTCAATTCTATATGGTATAACTTTCGCTCTTAAAGATTAATTTTAGTGAGACAATTTTATAAGAATTGGTAACCTAGCATCTCTACTAACTTCTATACAGATCTACCATGAAGGGTAAATATTTGTATGTTCGGTTTTTTTTTTAAGATTTTATTTATTTATTTGAGAGAGAATGGGTGCATGGATGGGGGGCAAGGGGTGAAGGGGCAGAAGGAGAGGGAGAAGCAGACTCCTTGCTGAGCAGGGAGCCCAATGCGGGGCTTGATCCCAGGACCCCAGGATCATGACCTTAGTCGAAGGCAGATGCTTAACTGACTCAGCCACCCAGGCACCCTTGTATGTTTTAAGCACTATAAAGAGTGTGATAGGGCGCCTGGGTGGCTCAGTTGGTTAAGTGACTGCCTTCAGCTCAGGTCATGATCCTGGAGTTCCTGGATCGAGTCCCGCATCGGGCTCCCTGCTCAATGGGGAGTCTGCTTCTCCCTTTGATGCTCCCCCTTCTTGTGCTTTTTCTCTCTCTCAAATAAATAAATAAAATCTTTAAAAAAAAAAGCATGATAATGTCTATATCTCATGAGATACAATTATCCTTGTATTTCAATACATTGGATCCAAATACTTATCCTAGAAACATTAAGAAGAAAAGTGGTAGATACTAAGTTATATCACTCAGATGTATAGTATTTCTAAAACACTTAATATTTCCAAGAGGCATTTCATTATGTCTATTTCTATAAACTCAAAACTGTGGAGTTAATTTTGCCATATATTTTTTTAATTTGGAAAAAAATCCCCAAATATCCATTCATCCTCATCATCTTAGAATTGGAGTTACAATTAGTGTGGTTAGCCCATTCTACTTCTTTTCTTTTCTTTTTTTTTCTTAGCCCATTCTACTTCTTAAAAAATGACAATTAATTCCATGTTAAAAGATTAGTATCTTTTAAAAGTAACTAGAAAGCCAATATATTAAGATGATATACATAGACAGGGGTATTCTGATGTCTTAGCAAAGATATCAGAGGTAAGGCCACGTCATAACCCCCATTGCTGGGACTGGTGATACTACTGTACCCATAGAGATCTTTGCTCAGAATCAGAAGTACTCTCCACAGCATGACTCAAGTAACTGGTATTTGTTGAGGGCCTAAAATATAGCATATATTATAGCAGGAATATTGAGTGTTACTAAAGTGAACCAATATTCCTTCAACTCACTTTTATTGATTGCCTACTTGAAAGCAAGCACTGCAGTAGGCCATGAGGATTCAGAGGGCACTAAAAATTGTTACTGCTATTGCAGCTTGTGGGCAGAGAAGACTTGCAGGAGGTGGTGACATATGGAGAGCTGGGGTAAGGGCAATGGGTACTGGAATTCTAGATGGAGGTCCCAGCTTAAGCAGAGGCAAAGAGATAAGAAACTGCATGCTAGAAACAGGAAAATATAAGCCATAAGGGGAAATGTCAGCAGATTAGGCTGATAGATAGGCAAGTTCCAGTTCTATATGCCATGATATGGAGCTTAGATTCTATCCTGTGGGTAAAGGGAAAATCACAGAATAGTCTTAGGCAGTAAAGTGGCATCTCAGTCTAGCAGCAGGCTGGGGAATGGATGTGAAGGTAACATGGATGAAGGCAAGTTGATTGGTTAGGGTGGTAAAGGGGGCCCGAATCAGGGAAGTGCTGGTAGGGAGGAAAAGAAGAAATTTTTAGGTCATATATTATTAATACTTGCTGATAAATATAAGTGAGAAAGAGGAACCAAGGATCAATAACGAGACAGGTGGAGGTATACTGAACTGAGATGGAAAACGGAAATAGGAGGTTTTTTTTTTTTTGAGGTGTTGGGATGGAGGGGGATAAATTCTGTTTTGAATATGCGGAACTTAGGATGACGGTGGGCTGTCAAGGTGAGGAAGCCCAGGTGAAAGTCTGAGCAAAGTGTGGCACAGAGATAAATATTTGGGAGACATCAGATCATTGAAACCATGAGAATCAAGATGAGATCATCTAGGCAGAATAGGGAATGAGAAGAGTAGCAGGTTGAGAACAAAACCTCAGAGACCACTGGTATTCAAGGGTCGAGAGAGTAAGAGAAGCCCATGAATGAGAGAGTTAAAGAATCGTCAGAAAAATACAGGGAGACCCAAGAGAGTGAAGTGGCCAAGGAATTCCTAGGTTTGTTTGACTGGCAAAATGTTTTTACAACAGAATTTGAAAAACTTTCGGCAAAACATATACCATCTTCTAGTTCAACTGAGACCCCATTAGTCATGGTGCACCATTTTCTATTACCTCTGAAGGTTTGTGTGTTTGTGACCCCTAGAAGAGAAGCCTCCAAAAAAGAGGAAGTTGTTATAAGTGTCATGTACAGTAGAGAGGACCAGAAAGGGAATGAAAAATGCCCAGTAATGTAGCAACAAGAGGGTCATGGTGATCTTAACAAGGCAAATTCTTCCCTGCCCCTAGGTTGTGGTCCTGATGGCAGAATCCAGGTGACAGAAGGGTGAAAAGGAAAACAGATACAGTGAATGTAGCTACTCTTAAGAAATCTGGAGAGGGAAGGAAGAAAGACAAGACAGTAGGTAAAGGGGAACATAGGTCTAGGGAAACTTTGTCTTATTCTGTTTTTAAAGAAAGAAACTCTGTTTATATGTCTATGTTTATAGGCTGATGCAGAGAGAGGTAGTATCAGAGAGATGGGGCTGCCTGATGGAGCAAGATTTGGGAGGAGGCTGGAAAAGAAGGGTACAGAAGGCACAAGTGAAGCAGTGAGCTTTGGACAAGTGAAGGAACTCCTTGACCTCTGAGGCTGGAAGAAGAGAGCACAAGAATTCAGATCTAATTAAGATCTAGTGCAGGTTTTTCAGCAGGAAAGTGACATGATTAAACTGTGTTTTTAAGAAAATTAGTTTGGCACAAGCACGCAGAATGTATTAGAGTGGAGAAAGGTGGCAGACTGTGGCAATAATTCAAGCAGGAGTTGATGGCAACCTAAACTAGAGTGGTGCCAGTAGAAATGGAGAAAACAAAAAGTCTAATAGACATTTCAAATATATGATGACGTAATTCTGGGACAGAGCGGCACTAGACAAGTCAAGGAAAAGGAAGGTTAAAATGACTCAAGGATTTGAAATACTACCCCAGAAGATTAGAGTGGTGGTATCAGGATCAGAAATGGGGCAACTGGAATGCACAACCAACGTGGGGAGGAAAAATGATGACTTAAGATATACTGAGTTCAAAGCAATGGTTCTCAAATTTTAAACTTTGAAAAGAAGCAAAGTCCTCTATAGAACAGATGACTGCACAGAGAATGGAAAAAACAAGAGGTAGGAGAGAATAAGAAATATTTCATTTAGACAGGACAATTCTAACACTCACATGCCAGAAAAAAATTTAACAGAAGTTGATTATTTTAGATGTTTCAGAATTAGATTAACTGTTTCATAAAGATCATACTTTACCTAATACAGGGAAAGTTTCACTACCATAGAAAGGCCAGTTTCTCAGATTCAGTAAAACTTTCTCCTAAACATTTAATGTTTTTTCAGATCTCTGACATTTAAGATCAAGTGTGCTTTTCAGTTGAGAGAATGTGTACAATACAACTAAGTAATTTTCCAAACTATATACATTGGTTAGTGGTTCAAGTACTGGTTTGCGGTTTTTCAGGTTTTGGCTTCAATTAATTCCAATGCATACCAACTTCCAGTACCACCACTTCACACTCCTAATTCAGAATTTTTAAGCTGGGAGGGACATTATACCTATCACAAGGCCCTGGATACGGCAAGTGTCAGTGCTTTGCTTTTAATTGAAGATAGGTTAAGTACTTCACCATGATTGTGTGAAGAGTAGAATGGAACCACAAATAAGTTTCTGGTAACTTAAATTCTGTTTCCTTGCTCCTCCTCTGTTTTCTGAATGTTAGAAAATAAGGAGGGGGAGGAATGTTGGGAATATAAAATTATAGGTTGGAATAAAAGCCCTTTTTTCTGTTCAGTCATGTGAAATAATCTGCATGAAAGTAACCTTTGGTGACAGAATCATAATTAGTTTGAGTAATAAATGTGATGAAAGGAATAAAAGTAAAACAGCACAGTAAGCTGGCATCTGATCATTGTAGGCTATCTGCAAAACTCTTGCACCAAGAAAAATTGTATTAAATAACTGCCTAACCAAAAAGCTGGTCTAAAAATCTTCCCAAACTCTTCCACAATTTCAAAACCCTCCTTAATATATTTCATGCAAAGATCACAAAAGTATATTACAATTAAAATATTTAACATGTTAAAATTAAAAGCTAACATGATGGGAGGTGTTACGTATTATAATACACGATTTCTGATAATATGAACTCAATTGAAAGTCAAAGGGACTAGTTGAGCCATTATCAAAATTAGAGGCAGTGATAGGAAAATGCAGGAAAAGGTAGCTTAGTTAAGAGGATGAACACGACACACACTCAAACTTCCAAGCATATATAGCCCAAGCACATAAAAAAGAAAAAGCACTCTTCAAAGCCCAGAGAGCCATTAAAATTTTCTTTTGCTTTGCAACTCCTGTGCTATGAGGTCTCTCCTCCGTTTATTTTCTCAAATATGATCCAAGACTTCAATTTTTTAAAAAAGTCACTCTGCAGAAGTATTAAAAAAAAACCAACCTCAGCTCCTGGGGGAATAATTTCCATAAGTATTTCATGTCTGCATATTTAATGTTTGGACATACAAAATCTCCTATAAGTATCTTATCTCAGAGCTAAAAGGCTTTGGAAACCATCTACCCCACACCTCTCATTTTTACAGATGGAGAAATTAAGGCTCAGAAATAGGAAGTAACCTGAGCAAGGTCACAGAGCCAGTAAGAAGCAAAACTGGGACTAACTTCCAAGAGCCCTCACTCTCAATCTATTGCTCCTTTACTTTTCACAGCTACCTCTTAAACTGAACTTCTAATTGTGTTATATTTAATGAATGTCAGAATGAGTTATCGAGACATGGAAAAGATTATTATATTCACTCATATAAGGATTAGATAGGAAGAATGGATGAAGGAATATGTGGGTGGGTGGATATTCTATAATATTATTCACAAAACATATCATGTTTCTGTTTGGAAGAATCCAAGCCTAGGTCTTGTAACATGTCACAGCAGTCACCATGTTCCACTACACACCAGTCTTAGCAGCAAAGAATCCTCTGGTACATCCTGCAGTTTAAAGACTATTTACTTGCCAGCATATACAGAAGCAATTCTACTCCAATCCCTCTGGCTCTCAAACCTCTAACCTCCCTGTCCTATACTCACTCTTTACCTGATGGTGCATCACATTTGCATTCTCCTCACTTCCTTTACACCTATCTCCCTCGGTTTCTCCATTTGGACCTGGTGTCCTTTTCTAACTGTATGCCTCAGTCAGCCCTCCCCCACCCCACAGGCCCCTCGATCACCTTCTCATTCCTCTGTCGACAAACCTCAGCGTTTTCAAACCCCATGGCCCCTCTTGCTTACACAGTGATGTGGCCGGCGCCCCGCACCAATACAGGATCGGGGGCATATCTCCGCAGATGCTCCTCACTCACTACCCGAGGCGGGGGCGGCGTCTCCTCCTCTTCTTCTTCTTCCTCGTCCTCCTCTTCTTCCTCGTCCTCCTCATCTTCCTCGTCGTCGTCGGGCCCCGATACCGACGACGACGACGACGGCGAGGACGACGACGTTGCCGCTTCTTCTTCCTCCTCCTCCAGTTCCGAGATGGTGTCGAACTCCGCCATGTTGGGCAGCAGGATGCTCATCACGTGACCTCTCGATCGCCGCCACCCTCACGGAGAAGAGTTTGAACCTGCCGAGGTGCTGGAAGAGGAGGGGGAACGAAATGAAGAGAAAGAGGGCGGGGGTAGGGACAGGATTTGAAGAGATGCGCCTGCGTGTTGAGGCAGACGAGGTGGGGGGGGTTGGAGGCGGGGGCATGAGGGAGAGAGGAGCAAAATCAATCTACGCTTGCGCGGCTCTAAAGGCAAGGGGGCGTTAGAGGTGAACTCCAGGGAATTCTCGAGGCCCGGTCTGCGGGTTCTGTGCGTAATACTGCTCTTTGGGCTTGTGCTGTTTGGGGCCGGGGGACGTATCTTTTGGCTTTATTTCCCATTAATTACTCGTGGGATTAATTTCCCATTAATTACCACCACCCAGTGCAGGGAATGCATATTCTATAATGTGAGGTTAGAACTTTGCCCCAGATATCTCAAGGTATATACCAATCCCTTACGTTTGTTTGTTCAGCATGACAGTTTAAAAGACTTTTGCATCAGAATTTTGCCACCCTGGGAGGCATTTTTTATTAACATTTTACCGAAGAGGAAACTTTCTATTACCATTTCTACTCCTACTGTAATACCTAATAAAAGACTTAGTAAGTGTCTGGGACTGTGCTAAGCACTCTTTGTGTATATCTCATTTAATACTTCACGACTGCATGGGATATGTACCAGAATGATCTCGCTTTACAGATGGGAGACCTGGATGCACGGAGGATAAGTAACGTGCCCAAGGTCATGGAGTTACTAAATGGCAGACCTCTTTTAAACTTGGGAATCTCTTCTTTTTTCAAAAGCCCAGTACTCTTAACCAAAGGGCTACACTGCCTGAAGTTGTTTGGAAAGGGTTTGTAGAGTGGTGCCTTTTGGACTGTTTCTTGAAAGATGTTTGAAGTTTGGAGTTGTGTTTTCTTTTTGTTTTGTTTTGTTTTGTTTTGTTTTACAGGGGAGAAGGGCATGAAGGGGGTGGAGGGATCATTCCAACCCAAGGAAATATCGTCCATCTTCCAGACACGGAGCTAATCTCTTTCATGTACAGTATCTCAGTTAACCCTTAAACAATCCTATGAGGTCTATTTTATAGCTGGAAAAACTGAGTCTCAGGAAGTTTAAGTAATTTATTAAGGTCCATGGTAACATTTTGTCCAAAATTTTTCATTTTAAATATTTTTTCCTATCTTCTCCACACCCACAAAAATGTTGTAGAGATCACATATTTTGAGTTTCTGATCCATGTGTCAAACTGTTTAATACTTAGCAGCAGCACAGAAATCCTTGTCACAGTTCAGGAATCATTAAGACAGTAAAGTCATGTAGCTGCTTATTAAAACATATCCTGTAATCCAGGTAATTTAATATCAGCTGTAATTACCTCTTTATGCTACATCTTTATGCTACACTACAGCTCCATTCCAATTCGATGGTGAGACTGAGGAAACAGACATAACTACACTTTATTTTTCTAAAGATTTATGCATTTATTTGAGAGAGAGAGAGAGAGAACGTGCAGGGGGAGGGGCAGAGGGAAAGAATCTTCAAGCAGACTCCAAGTTGAGTGTGGAGCCCAACATGGGACTCCATCCCATGACCCGTGAGATCATGACCTGAGCCGAAACCAAGAGTCAATCCCTTAACAAACTGAGCCACCCAGGCAAACCATAACTGTACTTTAATTTAATATGAGTATTACGCTAGTGGTATAGCAATATAAACAAAGCATTTAGGATGCACGAGGGAGAAGAAATTAGTTTTGTAAGGAGCACTGTTCAAACCATTATCATTATCAATAAGTTTGTGTTATTAGGTGAAAAAAGTGTTTTGTATTCAATACCTTATTTAGACACTTTAAAAATATGTTGCAACACTATTAATAAGCAACAAAATTTATTTTTTATACTATAGAGAACTTTACCTACTAGTCTAAAAATATTTTACAAGAGCCTTCTGATAGGACAGATACAATATATCTGCTTTTCTTGGATATTAATAAAAACGTGTCATATGTCATTTATGGGAGTGAAATGCTTTAGACTTAAGATCAAATCGATATTTCACAGCAGTTCTTCCCTTTCAAAAAGCCAAAAAAGTCATAGGCAATGCCAAAAATTTCCCAAACAAGTTATTTTTTTAAAAGATTTTATTTATTTATTTGACAGAGAGGAGAGAGATCACAAGTAGGCAGAGAGGCAGGCAGAGAGAGAGGGGGAAGCAGGCTCCCCGCTGAGGACCCTGAGATCATGACCTGAGCTGAAGGCAGAGGCTTTAACCCACTGAGCCACCCAGGCGCCCCCCCCCAAACATGCTATATTATCCATAAAAGTCCACTAAATCACTGACTAGAGGGAACTATTTTGCTGATTATTACTTAAATGGTAATTTCTCCTTTTCACTAGTCAGGATTAGCCTAGGAAGGGATATTTGAAGGAGAGAAAGAGAAAGGAGTATAACGGGTGGACTTTGTGATAAGTGCAAGTGAGATACTGGAACTATGGTAAGAGTGAAGAAATAATGGCTGTGGGGAATGGGAGAGGAGGAGAGGGAGGGGGAAATTATACTGCCAAAATGGAGAGTGGTCTCTGACATTTAGTCAGATGTCAAAAGAACAAAGCAGTGCTATTACTTGAAGAAACTCACAAGTATGGTCTGCTTTCTTGCATATACACTGTGCTGAAAATGCATATATAATTCCGAAAGTAATTTGTTTTGCTGAACCATAGGAGAATTTGCAATTGGGCAAGCTGAGAAAAACACATTTTGTCAGTAAACACAAGGAGTGACATGATTTTTAAATGATAGTTTAGCAACCATCAAGAATACCAAAGCTAGGAGTGGGTGGAGAAGAAAGCAGGCCCTATAACTTTCTGTCTGATGAGCTAAGCAGGGCATGGGGGTAACTACCCTCTCTGATCGATGGGGACTTGAGGCAAAAGGTCACAGGTTTAACCATCTGAGGGGGTTTCAATATTAGAACAGCTGAGAAGAAATGTAACTTTTAAAAGAATCCTCCCTCCTTCCCTCCCTTCCTTCCTTTTGTCTCACTCACTCTCTCTAAGTGTACAATTCAGTCATTTTAATTTACAGAATTGTGCAACTATCACTACAAACTAATTTTAGAACATTTCTGTCACACCCAAAAGGAATCACTGTTCCATTTTCAATCATTCCCCATTCTGACCCTTAGCCCCAGGCAATAATTAATCTACTTTCTGTCTCTATAGATTTCTTTTCCGGACATTTTCAAATAAACTGGATCATACAATATGTAGCCTTTTCTTATCTAGTTTCTTTTGCTTAGCATAATATTTTTGAGGTTTATCCATGTTGTGTCTTGTATAAGTACTTCTTTCCTTTTAATTGATAAATAGTATGCCATTGTAAAGACATATCACATTTTGTTTATCCATTCACCGATTGATGATATTTAGGTTGCTTCCACATTTTAGATATTATGAAAATGCTGCTTTGAAAATTCACGTACATGTCCTTGTGTGAACATAGGTTTTAATTTCTCAAGGGTAGATATTTATGAGAGGAATTGCTGGGTCATATGGTAAGGGTGTTGATTTTAAGATAACTATCAAACTGGGTCGCCTGGGTGGCTCAGTGGGTTAAAACCTCTACCTTCGGCTCAGGTCATGATGTCGGGGTCCTGGGATGGAGACCCGCATCGAGCTCTCTGCTCAGCAGGGAGCCTGCTTCCTCCTCTCTCTCTGCCTGCCTCTCTGCCTACTTGTGATCTCTGTCAAATAAATAAATAAAATCTTAAAAAAAAAGATAACTACCAAACTATTTTTCAAGGTGGATCAATCAGTTTGCATTCCCACTAGCAATGTATGAGAGTTTCATTTTCTCCACATTCTCTCCAACAACTGTTATTTTCTTTTCGATTAGAGCTATTCTTGTGGGAATGAAGTGTATCACATTGTAGGTTTATTTTTTATTTCTCTAATGACTAATCATGTTGAGCTTGTTTTTCATTTATATACCTTCTTTGATGACATGTCTATTCAAATCTTTTGCCCCATTTATTAAATTAAGCTTTTTTTCAAGGTAATTAGAGATTCACATATAATTGTAGGAACTAATACAGAGAGGTCCTGTTTACACTTAACTCAGTATTTCCCAATGGTAACATCTTGAATAACTATAGTACACTATCACAACCACAAAATTGACATGATACAATCTGCCCATCTTACTCAGAGTTCCACAGTTGTACATGTATTCATTTATGTGGGTGTATCTGTGTGTGAACTTAGTTCTATGCAATTTTACCACAAGTGTAGGTTCTTATGACTACCACCATAGACAAGATCAAGAACAGTTACATCACCACAAGGATTCCTCCTGTTAACTTTTTAAAAGATTTTATTTGTTTGAGAGGGAGAGAGAGACAGAGCAAGCAAGGGAAAGCACCAGAGCAGGGGGAGGGAGAACCAGACTCCCCACTGAGCAGAGATGCGATGATGCTGAGTTCCATCCCAGGACACTGGGTCTGGGTGTGTCTGTGCTGTGTCTGTAAAATTCTTAGGGTTTTCTACATATAAATTCATGTAATCTGTGAATGAACACAGTTTTATGTTCCTTTCTAACCTGGATCTTCTCCCTCCCTCCCGTTTATCTCCTCCTACTTCTCCTTCTCTTCTTTTTACTTCTCTTTCTCCCTCCCCCTCTCTCTTTCTCTCTGTCTCTGCCTGTTCCTTTTTTAAGGATTTCCAAAATTTTAATTAATTTTCAATTAAATTAATTAATTAAATTAATTAATTAATCAAATTTCAATTTCAATTTGAATTAAATTTTCTTCTAAATTTCTTTTCAAATTAAATTTGATTTCTAATTTAATTCCAGTGTGGTTTGAGGACATAAATTTTTTTTTATTTTTTTAATTTTTTAATTAAAGCATAATGTATAATTTGCCCCAGGGTACATGTCTGTGGATCCTCAGGTTTACACATTTCACAGCACTTACCATAGCACATACCCTCCTCAATGTCCATAACCCAACCACCCTATCCCTACCCGCCCCCAGCCACCCTCGGTTTGTTTCATGAGTTTAGGAGTCTCTTATGGTTTGTCTCCTTCCTGATCCCCTCTTGTTT
The DNA here is from genome assembly GCA_028534135.1 of Potos flavus. Taxonomy (NCBI): domain Eukaryota; kingdom Metazoa; phylum Chordata; class Mammalia; order Carnivora; family Procyonidae; genus Potos; species Potos flavus. The sequence continues at coordinate 54,083,823 of CM052901.1, forward strand.
CATTTCCCTCCCCCACCCCCCACCCCCCACGACCACCCGCCCTGCCTCTCAAATTCTTCATATCAGAGAGATCATATGATAATTGTCTTTCTATGATTGACTTACTTCGCTTAGCATAATACCCTCCAGTTCCATCCACGTCGTTGCAAATGGCAAGATTTCATTTCTCTTGATGGCTGCATAGTAT
>CM052901.1:54084509-54104582 GCA_028534135.1 Potos flavus
CTTTGGTTAGGTTTATTCCCAGGTGTCTTATGGTTCTTGGTGCTATTGTAAATGGAATCGATTCTCTAATTTCCCCTTTCCGTATTTTCATTGTTAGTGTATAGGAAAGCAACTGATTTCTGTGCATTGATTTTGTATCCTGCCACATTACTGAATTGCTGTATGAGTTCTAGTAGTTTGGGGGTGGAGTCTTTTGGATTTTCCCCCTTCACTCTCTTGCCTTTCCCAGAGATTCCACCTGTTAGTATCCTGATCAGGCTTTGTCAGAAGCTCTCAGACCTTAAGCTGCAGTAGCTGGATATAGGTTTTCTGCATTGACTTTTTTGAACTTGAAAAATGTACCACTTCTTAAGTCTGGCTTCCATAGTTTCTGATGAGAAATGGTGTTCATGTGAATTTTTTTCCCTGTATAGATGAGGTAAAATTTCACTCATCGATTTTAAGATTTTTATATTATTTTATTTAATTTTATTTACCTTTAGTCATTGGAAGTTTAACTATAATGTGTCTTGTTGTGGACTTCCACAAAGTCCTACATGAGTGTTAATCAGCTTCTTGAATTTGTAGGTTTAGATATTTTCCCTAATTTATGAACATTTCATAATTTGGTTGCTTTTTCAGCCCCATGCCTTCTCCTTCCAGAACTCTGGCAACACAAATATTGTGTCTCACTGGTCCCTGAGAATCTATTCCTTTTTAAGTCTATTTCCTCTTGCTGTTCAGATTGGTAATTTCTGTTTTTCTTCTTCCAGTTTACATGTGCTTTCCTCTGTCTCATTCACTATGGTTTTGAGTTTATACATTGTGTTTTAAATTGTGATTATATTTTTCAGTTCTGAAATTTCAATTTGGTTGTTTTTTATGTCTTGTATTTCTTTTTTGTTTTCTTTCCTTTTCTAAAAGTTTTAATTTAAATTCCAGTTAGTTAACAACAGCGTTATATTAGTTTTTGGTGTACGATATAGAGATTCAACACTTCCATACAACTCCCAATGCTCATCACAAGTGCACGCCTTAATCTCCATCATCTATTTAACCCTTCCCCCCCACCTCCCCTCTGATAACCACCAGTTTGTTCTCTGTAGTTAAGAGTGTGTTTCTTGGTTTCCTTCTCTCTTTCTCTTTTCCCTTTATGTGACTTTCTATTTATTTGCAGGTACTTTTTTTTTTTTCACTTTTCTCAACCATGTTCTTAATTGCTCATTGGAATATTTTGGTGCTGTATGTAAGTGATGAATCACTAAACTGTACACCTGAAGCTAATATTATACTATATGTTAACTAACTGGAAATTATTTTTTATTTTGATTTATTTTTTAATTAACATATATTATTTTTTTCAGGGGTACAGGTCTGTGAATCATCAGTCTTACACAATTCACAGTGCTCACCATAGCACATACCCTCCCCAATGTCCATCACCCAGTCACCCCATCCCTTTCACCCCCTTCTACTCCAGCAACCCTCAGTTTGTTTCCTGAGATTAAGAGTCTCTTATGGTTTGTCTCCCTCTCTGGTTTCATCTTGTTTCATTTTTTCCTCGTTCCCCTATGATCCTCTGCCTTGTTTCTCGAATTCCACATATCAGTGAGATCATATGGTAATTTTCTTTCGCTGATTGACTTATTTCATTTAGCATAATATCCTCTAGTTGTATCCAGATCATTGCAAATGGCAAGACTTCATTTCTTTTGATGGCTGCATAGTATTCCATTACCACATCTTCTTTATCCATTCATCTGTCAATGGACATCTAAGCTCTTTCCATAGTTTGGCTATTGTGGACATTGCTGCTATAAACATTCAGGTGCACGTGCCCCTTCGGATCACCACATTTGTATCTTTAGGGTAAATGCCTGGTAGTGTGATTGCTGGGTTGCAAAAAAGATCTTTGTGTTGATGGAATACTCCTGTATCTTGTTTGTGATGGTGGGCACATAAATCTACACATGTTATAAAATAGCATAGAACTATACACATATTGTATCAATAATAATAATAATAATAATAATAATATTCTGGTTTTGATATGTATTATATTCATGTAAATATAACCACTATGTTTGTATCTTTGGGGTAGATACCCAGTAATGCAATTGCTGGGTCATAGAGTAGCTCTATTTTCAACCTTTTGAGGAAACTCCATACTGTTTTCCAGAGTGGCTTCACCAACTTGCATTCCCACCAACAGTGTAGGAGGGTTCCTCTTTCTCCACATCTGTCATTCCTGACTTGTTAATTTTATCCATTCTGACTGCTGTGAGGTGGTATCTCATTGTGATTTTGATTTGTATTTCCCTGATGCCCAATGATGTTGAGCACTTTTTCATGTGTCTGTTAGCCATTTGGATGTCTTCTTTGCAGAAATATCTGTTCATGTCTTCTGCCCATTTCTTGATTTGATTATTTGTTCTTTGGATGTTGAGTTTGATCAGTTCTTTATAGATTTTGGATACTAGCTCTTTATCTGATATGTCATTTACAAATATCTTCTCTCATTCTGTTGGTTGTCTTTTGGTTTTGTGGACTGTTTCCTTTGCTGTGCGAGTTTTTTTATCTTGATGAAGTTTCAATAGTTCACTTTTGCCCTTGCTTCCCTTGCCTTTGGTGATGTTTCTAGGAAGAAGTTGCAGCAGCTGAGGTCTAAGAGGTTGTTGCCTGTGTTCTCCTCAAGGATTTTGATGGATTCCTATCTCACATTGACTTCTTTCATCCATTTTGAGTGTGGTGTAAGGAATTGGCCCAATATCATTCTTCTGCATGTTGTTGTCCAATTTTCCCAACACCAATTTTTGAAGAGACTGTCTTTTTTCCACTGAATATTCTTTCCTGCTTTGTCGAAGATTAGTTGATTATAGAGTAGAGGGTCCATTTCTGGGCTCTCTGTTTTGTTACATTGATCTATAGGTCTGTTTTTGTCCCAGTACCATACTGTCTTAATGACTACAACTTTGTAATAGAGTTTGAGGTCCGGAATTGTGATGCCACCATCTTTGGTTTTCTTTTCCAACATTCTTCTGGCTATTTGTGGACTTTTCTGGTTCCATACAAATTTTAGGATTATTTGTTCCATTTCTTTGAAAAAAGTTGATGGTATTTTGATTGGGATTGCATTAAATGTGTAGATTGCTCTAGGTAGCATAGACATTTTTGCAATATTCTTCCAATCCATGAGCATGGAATGTTTTTCCATATCTTTGTGTCTTCCTCAATTTCTTTTGAGTATTCTATAGTTTTCTCAGTACAGATTCTTTGCCTCTTTCGTTAGATTTATTCCTAGGTATCTTATGATTTTGGGGTACAATCGTAAATGGGATCAACTCCTTAATTTCTTTCTTTTGTCTTGTTGTTGGTATATAGAAATGCAACTGATTTCTGTGCATTGATTTTATATCCTGACACTTTATTGAATCCTGTATGAGTTCTAGTAGTTTTGGGGTGGAGTCTTTTGGTTTCTACATAAAGTATCATATCATCTGCAAAGAGTGAGAGTTTGACTTCTTTGCCAATTCGGATGCCTTTTATTTCTTTTTGTTGTCTGATTGCTGAGGCTAGGACTTCTAGTACTATGTTGAATAGCAGTGGTAATAGTGGACATCCCTGCCATGTTCCTGACCTTAAGGGAAAAGCTCTCAGTTTTTCCCCATTAAGAATGATATTCACTGTGGGTTTTTCATAGATGGCTTTTATGATATTGAGGTCTGTTTTATCCCTACACTGTGAAGAGTTTTAATCAAGAAAAGATGCTGTACTTTGTCAAATGCTTTTTCAGCATCAATTGAGAGTATCACATGGTTCTTGTTCTTTCTTTTATTAATGTATTATATCACATTGATTGATTTGCAGATGTTGAACCAACCTTTCAGCCCAGGAATAAATCCCACTTGGTCATGGTGAATAATCCTTTTAATGTACTGTTGGATCCTATTGGCTAGTATTTTGGTGAGAGTTTTTGCATCCATGTTCATAAGGAATATTGGTCTGTAATTCCCCTTTTTGATGGGGCCTTTGGTTTTGGGATCAAGGTAATGCTGGCCTCATAAAATGAGTTTGGCAGTTTTCCTTCCATTTCTATTTTTTGGAACACTCTCAGAAGAATAGTTTTTAATTCTTCTTTAAATGTTTGGTAGAATTCCCCTGGGAAGCCATCTGGGCCTGGGTTCTTGTTTGTTGGGAGATTTTTGATTACTGCTTCAATTCCCTTGCTGGTTATAGGTCTGTTCAGGTTTTCTATTTCTTCTTGGTTCAGTTTTGGTAGCTTATACATCTCTAGGAATGCATCCATTTCTTCCAGACTGTCTAATTTGCTGGCATATAGTTGCTCATAATATGTTCTTATAATTGTTTGTATTTCTTTGGTGTTGGTTGTGATTTCTCCTGTTTCATTCATGATTTTATTAATTTGGGTCCTTTCTCTTTTCTTTTTCAAAGAACCAGCTCCTAATTTCATTGATCTGTTCTATTGTTCTTTTGATTTCTAGTTCATTGATTTCTGCTCTGATCTTTATTATTTCTCTTCTCCTGCTGGGTTTGGGCTTCATTTGCTGTTCTTTCTCCAGCTTCTTTAGGTATAGGGTTAGGTTGTGTATTTAAGACCTTTCCTGTTTCTTGAGAAAGGCTAGTATTGCTATATACTTTACTTTTAGGCCCGCCTTTGTTGCATCCCAAAGATTTTGAATGGTTGTATTTTCATTTTCATTTGTTTCCATGAATTTTTAAAATTCTTCTTTAATTTTCTGATTGATCCATTCGTTCTTTAGTAGGATGCTCTTTAGCCCCCATGTATTTGAGTTCTTTCCAACTTTCCTCTTGTGATTAAGTTCAAGTTTCAAAGCACTGTAGTCTGAAAATATGCAGGGAATATTCCCAATCTTTTGGTATTGGTTGAGACCTGATTTGTGACCCAGGATGTGATCTATTCTGGAGAATGTTCCTTGTGCACCAGAGAAGAATGTGTATTCTATTGCTTGGGATGGAATGTTCTGAATATATCTGTGAAGTCCATCTGGTCTAGTGTGTCATTTAAAGCCCCTATTTCCTTGTTGATCTTTTACTTAGAGTATCTGTGCATTTCAGTAAGGGGGGTGTTAAAGTCCCCTCTTATTATTGTATTATTGTCAATCTGTTTCTTTGATTTTGTTATTAACTGGCTTATATAATTGGCTGCTCCCATGTTAGGGGCATAAATATTTACAATTGTTAGATCTTGTTGGACGGTCCCTTTAAGTATGATACAGTGTTCTTCCTCATCTCTTATTGTAGTCTTTGGCTTAAAATCTAATTTGTCTGATATAAGGATTTCCACCCCATCTTTCTTTTGATGTCCATTAGCATGGTAAATGGTTTTTCTCCCCCTCACTTTAAATCTGGAGGTGTCTTTGGGTCTAAAATGAGTTTCTTGCAGACAACATATCTATGATGGGTCTTGATTTTTTTTATCCATTCTAATGCCCTGTGTATTTTGATTGGGGCATTTAGCCCATTTACATTTAAGGTATCTATTGAAAGATATGAATTTAGTGCCACTGTATTGCCTGAAATGTGACTGTTACTATATATTGTCTTGTCTATGTTACTTTTAGGCTCTCTCTTTGCTTAAAGGACCCCTTTCAATATTTCTTGTAGGGCTGGTTTGGTGATCACAAATTCTTTTAGTTTTTGTTCGTCCTGGAAGCTTTTTATCTCTCATTCTATGTTCAACAACAGCCTAGCTGGATATAGTATTCTTGTCTGCATATTTTTCTCATTTAGTGTCTTGAATATATCATGCCAGTCCTTTCTGGCCTGCCAGGTCTCTGTGGATAGGTCTGTTGCCAATGTAATGTTTCTACCATGATAGGTTACAGACCTCTTGTCCTGAGCTGCTTTCAGGATTTTCTCTTTGTTTCTGAGACTTTTAAGTTTTACTATTAGATGTCAGGGTGTTGACCTATTTTTATTGATTTTGAGGGGGGGTTCTGTGTACCTCCTGGATTTTGATTCCTGTTTCCTTCCCCAAATTAGGGGAGTTCTCTGCTGTAATTTGCTCCAATATACCTTTTCCCCCTCTCTCTCTTTCTTCTTCTTCTGGAATCCCAATTATTCTACTATTGTTTCATCTTATGGTGTCACTTATCTCTTGAATTCTCCCCTCCTGATCCAGTAGTTGTTTATTTCTCTTTTTCTCAATTTCATTATTCTCCATCATTTGGTCTTCTATATCACTAATTCTCCCTTCTGCTTCATTTATCATAGCAGTTAGAGCCTCCATTTTTTATTGCATCTCATTAAATGCCTTTTTTATTTCAACTTGGTTATATTTTATTTTCCAGAAAGGGATTCTCTAGTATCTTCTATGTTTTTTTTCAAGCCCTGCTAGCTTCTTTATAGTCACCATTCTGAACTCTAGTTCTGACATTTTACTAATGTCCATTTTGATTAGGTCCCTGGGATTCAGTACTGCGTCTTGTTCTTTTTTTGAGATGAGTTTTTTCGTTTTGTCTTTGTGTCCAGAGAAGAATAGATGAATGAGAGAACAAAATGCTAAAAGGGTAACAAAGACCCCAGAAAAATATACACTCAACAAATAAGAAGAGACTCAAAACTAGGGGGAAAAGAAAAGAAAAAAAGAATATGATCAGGCTTGTGAGTAGAACAGAGCCATAAACTAGATTTTGGCTATATTTTGGTCTTTTAGAAGAAACTGCCTCCCAAAATGTTAAAGAAAGAAAAACTTATATATATATATATATATATATATATATATATATATATATATATATATATATGTATGTATATACATACACATACACAGATAGATAAGGGTAAATATGATGATGGGATGGAATATCACTGTAAAAATGAAAATTAAAAAAGATTTTTAAAAAGGAATTGATAAGATAAGAAGTTGGTTGAAAAAAGGAAGAAAATTTTTTTAAAAAGGAGAGAATGCGATCAGGCAGGTGACTCGAACAAAGCCATACGCTAGATTTAGGGTATATTTTGGTCTGTTAGAGGAAACTGCATCCCGAAATGTTAAAGAAAGAAAAACTTATATGCATATATATGTATATATATGTATAATATAAGGTTAAATACAATGAGGAGATAGAATATGACTCCCAGAAAGTGGTTGCTTTTCTATTTATAGAGTTGCTGCTATTCTTTCCTTCAATCTCCTGTTGAGTTCGATGGTGTTCAGAATGGTTTGATAACTATCCAGCTGAATTCCTGGGACCAGATGAAATTTAGGTCTCCTACTCCTCCACCATCTTGCTGAGCTCCCCAACTAATTGCAGTTTAAATAAAAACAAAAACAAAATAAAACTTTATAAAAAGAATATTTTGATAATGGCTGGTTTAAAATTACTATCAGATAATTCTAATATCACTGTCATTTTAATGATGCAATCTATTGAAAATGTAATTGAGATTTAAGTGAAATATAAAAAACTGTGACTTTAAGGTATACAACATGTTGATTTGATATACTTATATATTGAAAAATGATTGCTATCATAGTGGTATCTAACATCATCCCGTCACGTAATGATCATTTCTTTTTTTGGGTTAGATCATTTAAGTTCTACTTTCTTAGCAACTTTAAAGTATACAATATTATTAATGAGAATCACTATGTTGTTCATTAGATCTGACATTATCTTATAACTGGAACTTTGTAACTTTTGACCAATATCTCACCATTTCTCTCAACCTCCAACCCCCTGGTAACTACCATCTACTCTGTATGAGTTCAGCTTTTTTAGACTTCACATATAAGTGATGTAATACATTGTCTTTTTCGGTCTGACTTATTTCATATAACCTAATACCTTGAAGGTCCATCCATATTGTTGCAAGTGGTAGGATTTCTTCACTTTTTATGGCTGAATAATAATTCATTGAATCTCACATTTTTATCCACTCATTTGTTGACAAACACTTAGGATGTTTTTATATCTTAGCTGTTGTGAATAATGCTTCAATGAACATGGGAGTGCATATATCATTTTGAATCCTGTTTTCATTTCCTTTGGATTTATACCCAGAAACATTGGATCATATGGTAATTCTATTTTTAATTATTTGAGGAATTTTCATACTGCTACCCATAGTGGCTGTACCAATTTAAATTCCCACCAAGAGTGCACAATGGTTCTTTTTCCTCCACATCCTCCCCAACATTTATTATCTCTTGCTTTTTTGATAATAGCTGTTCTAACAGGTGTGAGGTAAGAGCTCATTGTAGTTTTGATTTGCATTTCCATGATAATTAGTGATGTTGAGCACCTTTTCATGTACCCATTGTCCATTTGTATGTCTTCATTGGAAAAATGTGTATTAAAGACTTCTGCTCATTTGAAAATGGGTTTGTTTGGGTTTTGCTATTGAGCTGTATGAGGTTTTAATATATTTTAAATATTAAACATGTATAAGGTACATAATTAGCAAATATTTTTTCCCTTTCCATAGGTTGACTTATCATTTTGCTGTGCAGAAGCATTTTAGTTTGATGTAGTCCTACTAATTAATTTTGCTTTCGTTGCTTGTGTTTTTGGTGTCATATCCAAAAAACTGTTGCCAAGACCAATATCAAGATCTTTTCTTTTCTTCTAGGAGTTTTACAGTTTCATGTCTTATGTTTATGACTTTAATCTACTTCAGGTCAATGTTTGTGAATGGTAATATAGGTGTTTAATTTCATTTTTCTGCATGTGGTTATCTAGTTTTTATAACACAATTTATTGAAAAGACTATCTTTTCACCATTGAGTATTTTTGGCTCCACTGTCAAATATTAGTTAATAAAAAATGTAGGGATTTATTCCTGGGTTCTTGATTCTATTTCATTGTTCTACTTTTATGCCACAACCATAATATTTTAATTACTAGAACTTTGTATTACAGTTTGGAATCAGGAAATCTGTTGCCTCCTGCTTTGTTCTTTTATGGGATTCCTTTGGTTATTCAAGGTCTTTTATGGTTCCATAGAAATTTGTAAGTTTTTTTTCTATTTCTGTGAAAAATGCCATTTGAATTTTGATAAAGGTTACATTGAATCTATAGATGGCTTTAGGTAGTATGGATATTTTAACAATATTAATTCCTCTGATCTATGAACAGAGGATATCTTTTCATTTGTTTTGCCTTCTTCAATTTTTTTTATCAAAATCTCATATTTTCCACATATAGATCTTTCACTTCTCAGTTAATTTATTTCTGAGTATTTTATTATTTTTAATGCTGTTATGAAGTGTTGGTTTTCTTTATTTCTTGTTCAGATATTTCCTTATTAGTGAATAGAAACAATTGATTTCTCTGTTTTCATTTTATACTATGTAAATTTGCTGAATTCATTGATTACGTCCAACAGTTCGTTTTGTTGAGTCTTTAGGATTTTCTCTATATAAAATTATGTCATTTGCAAAAGTATAATTTCACTTTTTCCTTTCTACTTGGGTAACTTTTATCTCTTCATCTTGACAGACTGCTCAAACTAGGACTTCCAGTACTGTTTGAATAAAAGTGGCAAGAGAGGGCACCCTTGTCTTCTTCCTGATCTTAGAGGAAAAGTTAAAAACCGTTCACTTTGAGTCTGGTGTTAGCTATGGGTTTGTTGACATGGCCTTTATTATGTTGAGGTATGTTCCTTCTATACCAAATTTGTTGAAGGTTTCTTATCATGAAAGGATGTTACATATATCTTAATTTTTTAAAATTTTATTGGGAATTAATTGATGTATAACTGTGTAATTTTAAGGTATACAATATAATGACTTAATATATGTATATATTGAAAAATGATTGCCGCAATAAGATTAGGTAACATTCATCACCTCACATAATTACAATTTTTCTCCTGAGTTGAGAACTTTTAATATCTACTCTCTTAACAACATTCAAATGTATGATACAGTATTAACAATAGTCATCATGTTGTACATTACACTCCCAGAACTTATTTATATTATAAGTAGGAGTTTGTACCTTTTGACCATTTTCACCTAATTTCCCCACCCACTACTCCTGCCTTGGCAACCAAGAACCTGTTCTCTATATCTATGGTTTTTAAATTTTTTTTTTTTTTTTTTTTTTAGATTTCACATATGAGGGAGATCCTACAATATTTGTCCTCTGTCTGACTTATTTCACCCGGCATATTGCCTTCAGGGGATAACCATGTTGTCACAAATGGCAATATTTCCTCTTTATGGCTGAATAGTATTCCACTGTATATATATACCACAGTATTTTATTTCCATATTTAGGCTATTGCAAATAATGTTGCAATGAACATGTAAGTGTAGATATCTCTTCAGGACACTGATTTTGTTCTCTTTGGATATATATCCAGAAGTGGGATTGCTGGATCATATGGCAGATCTATTTTTAATTTTTTTGAGGAAACCCCATACTGTTTTTGTCTTCCATGATGGCTGCACCAATCTACATTCCCAGCAACAATGTACAAGGCTTCCCTTTTCTCCACATTCTTTCCAGCATTTGTTATCTCTTGTCTTTTTGGTGGTAATCATTCTAACAGCTGTGAGGTGATATCTCATTTTGGTTTTGATTTGCATTTCCCAGATGATTAGTAATGTTAAGCATGTTTGCATGCATCCATTGGCCATTTGAATATCTTCTTTGGAGAAATGTTTATTCAGTTCCTTTGCACATTTTTTATTTTTATTTATTTTTTTGCTATTGAGTTACATGAGTTCCTTATATATTTTGGATATTAATCCCTTATCAGATATGTGGTTTGCAATATTTTGTCCCATTCCATAGTTTGCCTTTTCATTTTATTGATTGTTTCTTTTGCTGTGTAGAAGCTTTTTAGTTTGATATATTCCCACTTGTTTATTTTTGTTGTTGTTGTTGTTGTTGTTTTTCCTTGTGTTTTAGGTATCTTATCCAAGAAACTATTGTGAAGATCCATGCCAAGTATATTTCCCCTGTTTTCTGCTAGGAGTTTTACGGTTTCAGGTCATACATTTAAGTCTTCAATTTGTTTCAAGTTAACTGTTGTGAATTTCATTCTTTTGTATGTAAATATCCAATTTTCCCAGCACCATTTATTGAAGAGAATTTTTTTTTTTCTCTACCAAGTATTCTTGGCTTCCTCATCCGATATTAGTTGACCATATATGGATAGTTTACTTCTGGGCTCTTAATTCTGTTCCATTGGTCTATATGTCTGTTTTTATGGCAGTACCACACTGTTTTAATTACTACGGCTTTGTAATATAGTTTGAAACCATGAAGTGTAATGCCTCTAGCTTTGTTCTCAAAATTGTTTTGGCTATTTGGGGTTTGTGATTCCATATGAATTTTAGGATTATTTCTTCTTCTTTTTAAAATTTTTATTTAAATTCTAGTTAGTTAACATACAATGCAATATTGGTTTCAGGAGTACAATTCAGTGACTCATCACTTACATACAACACCCAGTGCTCATCATAACAAGTGCCCTCCTTGATACCCATCACTCTCCTAGCCCATCCTCTGTCCACCTCCCTCCATCAACCCTCAGTTTGTTCTCTGTAGTTAAGAGTCTTTATGGTTCATTTCCCTCCTCTCTCTTTTTTTTCTCTTCTCATATGTTCATCTGTTTCATTTCTTAAATTACATATAGGAGTGAAATCATATGGTATTTGTCTTTCTCTGACTGACTTATTTCACTTAGCATAATACATTCTAGCTCCATAGAGATCATTGCAAATGGCAAGATTTCATCCTTTTCTTTGGCTGAGTAGTATCCTGATATACATGCACACACACACACACACACACACACACACACACACCTCCTCTTCTTTATCCATTCATCAGTCAATGGACATTTGGGCTCTTTCCAGATTTTGGCTATTGTTGATAATGCTGCTATAAACATCGGGGTACATGTGTCCCTTTGAATCAGTATTTTTGTATCCTTTGAGTAAATACCTAGTAATGCAATTCCTGGATTATAGGGTAGTCCTATTTTTAACTTTTTGAGGAACTTTCATTCTGTTTTCCAGAGTAACTGCACCAGTTTGCATTCCCACCAACAGTGTAAGAGGGTTCCCCTTTCTCTGTATCCTTGTCAACATCTATCGTTTCCTGTGTTGTTAATTTTAGTTGTTCTGACAGGTGTGAGGTGATATCTCATTGTAGTTTTGATTTGTATTTCCCTGATGATGAGTGATGTTGAGCTTCCTTTCATGTGTCTGTTAGCCATCTGAATGTCTTCTTTGGAAAAATATCTGTTCCTGTCTTCTGTCCATTTCTTGACTGGATTATTTGTTTTTTCAGGGGTTGAGTTTGGTAAGTTCTTTATAAATTTTGGATACTAACCCTTTATCAGATATGTCATTTGCAAATATCTTCTCCCATTCTGTTGGTTGCTTTTTAGTTTTGTTGACTGTTTCCTTCACTGTGCAGAAACTTTTTATTTTGATGAAGTCCCAAACTTTATTCTTGCTTTTATTTCCCTTGCCCCCAGACACATGTCTAGTAAGAAGTTGCTATGACTTATGTCAAAGAAGTCACTGCCTCTGTTCTTCTCTAGGATTTTGATGGATTCCTGTCTTATGTTGAGGTCTTTCATCCATTTTGAATTTATTTTTGTGTATGGTGTAAGAAAATAGTCCAGTTTCATTTTTCTGCCTGTCACTGTCCAGTTTTCCCTACACCATTTGTTGAAGAGAATGTCTTTTTTCCATTGGATATTCTTTCCTGTTTTGTCGAAGATTAGTTGACCATAGAGTTGTGGATTCATTTCTGTTTCCTATTCTGTTCCATTGATCTATGTGTCTGTTTTTATGCCAGTGCCATACTATCTTGATCACTACAGCTTTGTAATATAATTTGAAGTCGAGAATTGTGATGTCTTCAGCTTTGCTTTTCTTTTTCAAGATTGCTTTGGCTATTTGAGGTCTTTTGTGGTTCCATACAAATTTTAGGATTGTTTGTTCTAGCTGATTGCTGATTGTATTTTAATAGGGATTGCATTAAATGTGTAGATTGCTTTCGGTAGTATAGACATTTTAGAAGATTTGTTCTTCCAATCCATGAGCATGGGATGTTTTTCCATTTCTTTGTGTCATCTTCAATTTCTTTTATAAGTGTTCTGTAGTTTTCAGAATACAGATCTTTTACCTTTTTGGTTAGGTTTATTGCTAGGTATCTTATGGTTTTGAGTGCAATTGTATATGGGATCTACTCCTTGATTTCTCTTTCTGCTGCTTCATTATTGATGTATAGAAATGCAATAAATTTCTGTACATTGATTTTGTATTCTGCAACTTTACTGAATTTGTGTATCCGTTCTAGAAATTTTTTGGTGGAGACTTATGGGTTTTCTACATAGAGTATCATGTCATTTGTGAATAGTGAAAGTTTGACTTCGTCCTCTTATATTTTGAAGTTCTGTTTTGTATGTACATGTGTATAATTATATATATATATTTTAGTTTAAAAGTGTTATCTCACTCCTTTTTGCCTTTAATAGTTTCATGAGAAATCTATTATTAATCTTATTAAGAATACCATGTATGTGAAAAGTCACATTTCTCTTGCTGCTTTCAAGAATGTCTCTTTGCCACCAGCTTTCAGTAGTTTCATAATAATGTGTCAATGTGTACTTCTTTCACTTTATCTTCCTTAAAGTTCATTTAAATAAAAACTTGAAAAAAAACTAAAAAGCTCATTGAACCTCATGGATGTGTATATTCAGGTATTTAATAAAAATTGGAAAGTTTTCTGGTTAGTTCTTAAGTATTTTTCAAATTTCTCTTTCTCTTACTTTATTTTAGGGAGTCTCATAATGTGTATGTTGGTAAATTTAGTGATATTTTACTAGACTCCTGGGTTCTGTTAATTTTTTTCATTCTTTTATTTTTCTGCTCTTCAGACTGGATAATTTTGATTGACCAGTATTGAAGTTTGCTGATTGTTGCTTTTGCCTTCTCTGAGAGCCTATCAAAACTCTCTAGTGAGTTTTCATTTTAGTTATTGTATTTCTCAGTTCCAGAATGTCTGGTTGATTCCTTTTAAAATCACCATTCTCTGTTGATACTCTCTATTCATTTGTATATCAGTATCCTTTCTCTCCTCTAGATATTTGTCCTGCTTTCATTATCTCTGACCACATTTAAGACAGTTGATTTTAAGTTTTTGTTTAGTATGTCCAATGTCTGTGCTTTATCAAGGACAGTATCTGTTAATTTTTTCTATGAATGAAACATAAGTTTTTATTTCTCTGTATGATTTATATATATTTTTTGGAATCTGAACATTCTGAATATTATACTTGGTAAATATGAAAATGAGATTCTTTAAAAAAAGATTAATTTATTTGAGAGAGAGAGTGTGTGCACAAGCAGGGGTAGGGGAAGAGGGAGAGGGGGCAGAAGAAGGAGAGAAGCAGACTTCCTGCTGAACATGGAGTAGGACCCTGAGATTGTGACCTGAGCCAAAATCAAGAGTTGGACACTTAACTGACTGAGCCAACCAGGCACTGCTGGAAATCAGATTCTTACCTCTTTTCAGGATTTGTTTGTGTTGTTTGCAGTAGCTATAGCTGTTTGTTTGTTTATTTAGTACTTTTCTATACTATTTTTATAAAGTCTGTATCATTTGTCATAGGTGGTCTTATAAGTCTCTTCCAGGAGCTTGTATTCAGCTAGCGCTTTGACAGAGATTTCCTTGAAGAGAAGGAGAAATAAAGGAGGGGGGGAGGAGGAGGAGAAAAAGTACAAAATCAAAGAAAAGAGAGAAAAAAAAGATGATGAAGAAGAAAGCTTTCCTAGTTTTTAGAGATTGGTTCTGTGTTAGAGTACTCCTTTAATGCTAGGGACTAAAATTACAAAATGTAGCTCAGTGCTTGAAAAAACAGGAGCTGGGTGAGGTCTGCTTATTTGTGAAGAGAGACTTTGACGACTCTGCTTTAGCCTTCACTTTATGCTTGTATTGAGCTTAAAGATCTGTCAGAAGTGAAGGCTCAGGTTCTTCATAGGTCTTTTCTAAATATGAATCTTCCCTTGGACATTTGCATCACTTTCTAAATCTCCCAACACAGGTAATTTTGAATGCCCTAATTTCCCAAATAAACTCTCATCCCAGCTTTTTCTTCTAGGCTTTGAAAATCTATTGTGTGCCTCAACCATAATCTTTTCACCAGGTGGCTGTGGGTTGTTTACCTTACAATGTTTTTGAGGAACAAACCTCACTTTTCTGCCCTGAGTGAGTTCTGAGCTTGCAAAATAAACACAGTTGTCTTGCATCAATCCTTCAGGAAGAATCCAGACAATTTAGGACAAACACAATTTTATGGAAATTAAGTCTGTTATGCTCTCTCCAGAACCAGGGACCAGGGCACCACACTGATAAAATGGGCTTCCATTTTCAAGACTGCCATAGAGCAAAAGAGTAGGAGACCTCAATATCCTACTTTCAATAATGGCTAGAACATATAGACAGAAAAACAATGATGAAATAGCAGATTTGAGTAATACTATAGACCAAATGGACCTAATAGACATATAGAGAATATTCAACCTAACAGGGGCAAAATATACATTCTTCTCAAGCACACACATTAATAATCTCCAGGAAAGATCACATCATAGGCCACAAAACAAGTTCAACAAATTTAAGAAGACTGAAATCATACCAAAATCTTTTCCGACAACAATGAAATAAAAGTAGAAATAAATAAGAAAAAGAAAATTAGAAAATTCACAAATCTGTGAAAAATAAACAACACAGTCCTGAACAATAAGTGGGTCACAGAAAAAAAGTAAAAAGAAAAGTTATAAAATATCTTCATACAAAGTAAAATGAGACTACAACATCACAAAGGTTATGGGATTCGAAGAACAAATGAAGCCCCAAATTAGCAAAAGGAAATAATGAAAACTAGAAGAGTAATAAATGAGGTAGAGAATAGAAAAACAAAACAACAAAGAAATCAAACAACTAAGAGTTGAAAATGTAGACAACGGGATGCCTGGCTGGTTCAGTCAGTAAAGCATGTGACTTTTGATCTCGGGGTTGTGAGTTGGAGCCCCATGTTGGGCATAGAGCTCACACACACACACACACACATACACACACACGAAAAGAAAGGAAAGGAAAGGAAAATACAGACAAAATTTACAAAAATTTAGCTACTCTACTTAAGGAAAAAAGGAGAATATTTAAATACATAAAGTCAGAAGTAAAATATATGTTACAAGGGTTGCCACAAAAATAGAAAGGATTGTAAGAGACTGTTATGAATAATTATAGGCTCACAAATTGGATAACCTAGAAGAATTGGGTTAATTCCTAGAAAAATATAATGTACCAAGACTGAATCATAAAAAATAGAAAATCTGAACAGACAAATAAGTAATAAGTAGACTGAATCAGTAATCAAAAACTATAGAAAACATAGAAAAGCCTCAAATTGGAGGCTTTTACTGATAAATCCTACGAAATACTTAAGAAAATAATGCCAATATTTCTCAAACTCTTCCAGAAAATGGAAGAGGAAGGAACACTTTCAAATTCATGTTACAAGGCTAACGTTATCCTGATAACACAGCCAGACAAGGACACCATAAGAAAAGAAATCTACAGACTAATATCCCTGATGAACACATATACAAAAGTCCTCAACAAAATACTAAAGGACCAAATTCAACAGCACATTAAATGGTCATACACTATGACCAAGTGGGATTTATCCCAGTGATGCAAGGATTTTTCAACGTAGCCAAATCAATCAGTGTGATACACCACATTAGGAAAATTAAGGATAAAGTCACATGATCATCTCAATAGGTGCAGAAAAAGCATTTGACAAAATTTAACACCCTTTCATAATAAAAGTGCTCAGCAAACTAAGTATAGAAGGAACGTACCTCAACATAATAAAGTTAGTCCATATATGACAAGCCTACAGCTAACATTACAATCAAATGGTGATAAGTTGTAAGCCTTTCACCTAAGGTCAGGAAAAAGACAAGGACTCCCACTCTCACGACTGATTTTCAACATAGTACTGAAACACTTAGCCAGATCAATTAGACAAGAAAAATAAATAGAAGTATCCAAATCACAGAGAAAGATGTAAAATTATTTCTGTTTGCAGATGACATGTTCTTATATATAGAAAACCCCAAAGTCCCCACAAAACCCCCAGAACTAATAAATTAATTCAATAAAGTTGCAGGATATAAAATAAAAAAATCAGTTGCTTTTCTATACACTAAAAATGAACTGCATGGAATGGAAATTAAGGGGAAAAAAATCCTATGTACAATAGCAACGAAAAGAATCAAGTACCTTGGAATAAACTTAACCACGGAGATGAAAGACTTTTACACTGAAAACTACAACACACTGATGAAAGAAATAAAAGAAGACACAAGAAAATGAAAAGATATCACGTGTTTATGGACTGGAATACTTAATATTGGTTAAAATGTTCACACTACCCAAAGTGATGTACATATTTAATGCCTCCCCTATCAAAACCCCAGTGACATTTTTTACACAAATGAAAAGAACAATTCTAAAAATTTCATGCAATCACAAAAAACCAGAATAGCCAAAGAAATTTTGAGGAAGAACAAACGTGGAGGCTTCGCATTTCCTGATTTCAAAGTGTATTAAAAAACTATAGTAATTAAAAATAGTATGGTACTGGCATAAAAACAGACATATAGATGAATGAAACAGAATAGAGATCTCAGAAATTAAATCACACATATATGGTCAAATGATTTTTGACAAATGTTCTAAGAATGCATAATAAGGAAAGAATAGTCTCTTCAACAAAGGGTGTTGGGAAAACTGGATATCCACATACAAAGGTATAAAATTAGAGCCTTATTTTTACATCACATACAAAAATCAATGCAAAATAGATTAGTAACTTAAATGTAAGATCTGAAACTGTAAAACAACTTTTTTTAAAAAAGATTTTATTTATTTGACAGAGAGAGGGAGATCACAAGTAGGCAGAGAGGCAGGCAGAGAGAGAGGGGGAAGCAGGCTCCCTGCTGAGCAAAGAGCCTGAACCAGGGCTCGATCCCAGGACCCTGAGATCGTGACCTGAGCCAAAGGCAGAGGCTTTAACCTACTAAGCCACACAGGCACCCCTAAAACAACTTTCTTTTTTTTAAAAAAGCATAGGCATACATATATATTCTGTATCTGAACAAAACAAAATTTGAGAAGGCCTATGATTTTCAGCATCCAAATTTGGTGGAATTGCCAAAAGAAACATAGAGACAACTTTTTAAATTTTATCCAATTAAGAACTGTGAACTCTGAGCAACAGACTGAGGGTTTTGGAGGGGTGGGGGTGGGGGGTTGGGTGAGCCTGGTGGTGGGTATTGAGGAGGGCACGTATGGCATGGAGCACTGGGTGTGGTACATGAACAATGAATCTTGTAACACTGAAAAAAATAAAATAAAAGTATTTGGGGAAAAAAAAAAGAAATAAGAGCTCTAGCAAAATGTCAGGTATCTTTTCACAAGTCAAGATATCCCAAAGCACAATTATAGAATTTTACAATTCAGTCCTGTTTGTCGTTCACTGTAATTGGTTCCAATCTTTTTTTAGGGAAACATTTTAATGCCTTCCTGTTTTCATTAACTGCAATTAGCTAAAAGCTTCAAAAGCCAAAGGGATTTTTTTAACACTCTATTTGTTGAATGTTTTGATTAAATATTTTCAAGTGATGGTGAACAAAATAACCCGAAATTTAGGGAACTCTCCTTTTATAAAATCCAGTGCCATATTAGGACACTTAGGTGGAGTAACAAAGTAGTTCTTCAGAAGCTCAAATGTTCTAAAATCTGATACTGCCATGCTAAGTTTTTCTTATTTTTTGGGTAGTCAGCATGAACTTTGTTACACACAAAAAATGTTCAAACACTAATTGTGTCTATAGAAAAATATATTTGTAAATTTGACACTACAGCTCTGTCCATTGGTATAATACTGCAGTTTATCTGGAGGTGCTTTGGGTGGCTCAGTAAGTTAAGCCTCTGGCTCTTCCACTCTGACTCTATGTTTTGGCTCAGATTATGATCAGGGGGGAGTCTACTTGACTCTTCCTCTGCCCCTCCCCACACTCACTCTCTTGTGCTCATTCTCTCTCAAATAAATAAATAAATCTTTGAAAAAATATTGCAGTTCGTTTGGATGCAGTTATCATTTATATGTGTACTATAATCAATCTCAATAATGTTCCTGTGCTATAGATTTCTTAATTGAGTAAAAATGTTATTTTTACCTCACTGTCCTCTGCTAGAATTTATGTTCATAAATTTATTAACTTAAACATAAATTTATCAACTTCCAAAAAAATTTAAAAAATTTAAAAAGCATAGGCAAAAGTTTCATGACATCAGAGTTGGCAGTTATTTCTTGGATGTGACACTAAAAATAAAAAAATAAAGTAAAGTAAGGCTACATCAAACTAAAAATCTTCTACATAGTAAAGGAAACAAGCAATAGAATGAAAAGGCAGGCTTTGGAATGGGAGAAAATATTTGTAAACCATATATCTGATAATAGGTTAGCATCCAAAATATATAAGAAACTACTACAACTGAATAGCAAAAATCTGATTAATAATCTGATTAAAAATAGACAAGGTACTTGAACAGATATTTCTAAAAAGAAACATACAAATGGCTAATACATTTATGAAAAGGTGCTCAACATCATTAATTATCAGGAAATTGCAAACCAAGACCACATTGAATTATCATCTCATACCAGGTAGGATGGCTATTATCAAAAAAAAAAAGATAACAAGTGTTGGTGAGGATGTGCATAAATTAGAACACTTGTACACTGTTGGTGGGAATGTAAAATCATGCAGTTACTATGGAAAACATCATGAAGTATTCAAAAAAATGAAAATGAGAACCACTATATGACCCAGCAATCCCACTTCTGTGTATATTTCCAAACATATTGGAAACAGGATCTTTTTTTTTTCCCCAAATATTTTTATTTTATTTTTTCAGTGTTACAAGATTCACTGTTTATGTACCACACCCAGTGCTCCATGCAATACGTGCCCTCCTCAATACCCACCACCAGGCT
>CM052901.1:54105082-54132305 GCA_028534135.1 Potos flavus
TCCCTGATGGCTAATGATGATGAACACTTTTTCATGTGTCTGTTAGCCATTTGTATGTCTTCCTTGGAGAAGCGTCTGTTCATGTCTTCTGCCCATTTTTTGACGTTCTTAACAGCTCTTGTCCTTAGGGGAAAGGAAACCAAAGCTTAACCTGCTGGGATATTATCAGAGCCTAACTGAGCTTGGAGAAGAGAAATACCCAACTCCAGCCCACCCTACCGATTTTGTCTTATCTAAGGGTGGAGAAGAAAATTGTGAAGTTCATGGTCTAGTCATGGGCCTAGTCATAGGCCTATAGAATGTTCTCCCTTCCCTTGCACCTAACCAGCATATTACTAAAGACATATTTATAGCAGTTCTCTTCGTCCATTACATTATGTCTATCAAGAAAAAGTTATAAGACATACCAAAAGGGAAAACCCACAATTTGAAGTGACAGCATAAATGTCAGGACCAGAAATGACAGAAATGTTGAAATTATAAGAGGGGGAATTTAAAATAATTATGATTACTATACTAAGGGCTTTCATAGGTAGACAGTATTCAAGGACACTGGTAGTATTAGGAGAAAGATGGATACTGAAAACATCAAAAGAAATGTGAGAGATCAAAGATACTAACAAATGAAGAATGCCTCTTTGATGGGCTTACTAGTAGATTGGACACAACTGAACAAAGAATCTCTGAGCTAAATAATGTATTAAAAGAATCCTTAAAAACCAAAAGGCAAAGAGGACAAAAGTTGAAAAACAGAACAGAATATCCAGGTACTGTGAGACAACTACAAAAGGCGTAACTTACGCCAGAAGGAGAAGAAAGAGAGATAGGAACAGAAGATATTTGATACAATAATGAGTGAGAATTTCCTAAAATTAATGTCAGACACCAAAGCACAGATCTAGGAAGTTCAGAGAGCATCAGCTAGGATAAAAGCTAAAACACAAAACAAACAAAAAGCAAAAACAAAAACAAAAACAAACTATACCTAGACACATTTTCAAATAATAGAAAGTCAAAGATAAAGAAATAATCCTGAAAGAAGCCAGAAGGAAAAGCACCATAGCCATAGAAGAAGAAAGATAAGATTTACATTTGACTTCTCCTCAGAAACCTTGTAAACAAGAAGAGAGTGGGGTGGAATATTTAAAGTGTTGACAAACTGAGGGTTTTGGAGGGGAGGAGGGTGGGAGGTTGGGTGAACCTGGTGGTGGGTATTGAGGAGGGCACGTTTTGCATGCAGCTCTGGGTGTAGTGCATGAACAATGAATCTTGTAACACTGAAAAAATTAAATTTTAAAAAAAGAAAGAACCAGGGACCTAGATATTTGTACCTTGCAAAATTATCTTTCAAAAGGAAAGAGAAGGGGCGCCTGGGTGGCTCAATGGGTTAAAGCCTCTGCCTTTGGCTCAGTCATGATCTCAGGGTCCTGGGATCAAGCCCAGCATCAGGCTCTCTGCTCAGCAGAGAGCCTGCTTCCCCCTCTCTCTCTGCCTGCCTCTCTGCCTACTTGCGATCTCTCTCTGTCAAATAAATAAATAAAATCTTAAAAAAAAAAAAAAGAGAAATAAAGAATTTCTCACACAAACAATAATTGAAGGAATTTGTTGCCAATAGACGTGCCTTGCACACGATGTTAAAAGAAGCTCTTCAGAGAAAAGGAAAATAATATAGGTCAGAAAATCAGATCTACAAAAAGAAAGAAAGAGCCCCGAGAAGGAATTTTATTTCTTATTCTGAATTTATATAACAGATTACATTTTGCTCAAAATGATAATAGTAACAGTGTATTCAATTATATATGTCTGCCTATATATAAATGAAATAAATGAGAACAATAAATAAATAAATAAATAATAAATGAAAAAGGCACAGGAGAGAGAAATTAGAATTATTTTGTTATTATGAGGTACTCACATAACTTGTGAAGTGGTATAGTGTTATTTGAACCTGGACTTGGATTAGTTGTAAATGTATGTTGCAAACTCTAGGGAAACCACTAAAAAAGATTTAAAAAAAGATGTATAACCAATAATCTATGAAAGGTAAGAAATGGAATCATATAAAATACTCAATTAAACCACAAGAGGCAGAAAGAGTGGAAGACAAAAATAGTAACAAACAACAAGAACAACAAATAGAAAACAGTAGCAAATATGGTAAATATTAATCCAACTATATCAGTGATCACTTTGAACATCCATGGCCTAAATGCACTAGTTAAAAAGCAGAGATTGTCAGAGTGGATCAAAAACAAGACCCAGTTATATGTTGTCCATAAGAAACCCACTCTAAATATAAAGACATACAGATTAAAAGTAAATAAATGGAGAGAAGTATACCATGCTAACACTAATCAAAATAAAGCAGGAATAGCTGCCTTAATTTCAGACAGAGCACTCCAAAGCAAGGAAAGTTATCAGGGATAAAGAAGAGCATTATATCATGATAAAGGCTCAGTACTCTAAGAAGGCATACCAATTTTTAGTGTGTATGAGCCTAACAAGAGAGCATGAAACTATGTGAGGTAAAAACTGATCGAATTGCAAAGATAAATAGATGAATCCACTATCATAGTTGGAGACTTCAACACTTCTTTATCAGAAATTGACAGATACAGAAGGTAGAAAATCAGAAAGGATGTAGCTGAACTCAAAAATACCATCAATCAATTGGATATAATGTAAGTCTACAGGCTACTTCAAAAATAACAGTATACACATTCTTCTCCAGCTCACATGGTAGACCCATTCTGGTCTATAAAAAGCACACCTGAACAAATTTAAAAGAATAAAGAATATGCAATGCTTGTTGTCAGACCATAGTGGAATTAAATTTGATATTAATAACAGAAAGATAACAGAAACAGATTAAACACACTCCTAAATAACACATAGGTCAAAGAAGAAATCTCAAGAGAAATTAGAAAGTATTTTGAATTAATCGAAAACAAAATTGCAATTTACCAAAATTTGTGTGATGCAATAAAAGCAGTGCCTAGAGGGGAATTTATAGTATTAGATGTGTATATTAGGAAACAATAAAGACCCAAAATCAATTTAAGTTTCTACCCTAGGGAAGTAGGAAAAGAAGAGCAGTTAAATCCAAAGAAGAATAGCGGAAATAATAAGAATTAGAGCAAGAATAAATGAAATTTGAAACATAAAATCAATAGAGAAAGATCAATGAACCCAAAAGCTGGTTCTTTGAAATGACCAAAAAGAAAAAAAAAAAAAAGATAAGTCTCTACCCAGCTAAGAACTAAATAGATGAGGACACAAATTATTAATATCAAAAATGAAAGAGGAACATAACTGAAGGTCACATGAACATTAAAAGGACAAAAAAAGAAATATGAACAATTCAATGCCCACAAATTTGACAACCTACAATAAATGGACCAATTCCTTAAAAGAAACAATGTGCCAAAACTTAAAAAAAATAGGCAATGTAAAGAAGCATATATCAAAGAAGTTGAATCGATAAAAAGGAGGGCATGTATTGCATGGAGCACAGGGTGTTATACATAAACAATGAATCTTGGGACACTACATCAAAAACTAACGATGTACTGTATGGTGACTAACAACATAATAAAAAAAATTCTTAATATAGCCAAAAAAAAAAAAAAAACCCAAAACAAAAAACACCCAGGTCCAGTTAGATTTATATATATATACATATATATGTATATATATTTATACATATATATATATAAAGATTTTATTTATTTATTTGTCAGAGAGAGATAATGAGAGAAAGAGAGAGCACAAGCAGGGGAGCAGCAGGCAGAGAGAGAAGCAGGCTCCCCACTGAGCAAGGAGCCTGACATGGGACTCAGTCCCAGGACCCTGGGATCATGACCTAAGACAAAGGCAGATACTTAAACAACTAAGACACCCAGGCATCCTGGCCCAGATGGATTTACTGGGGAATTCTACCAAACATTTAAGAAATAAATTATACTAAATTCTCTACAATTTCTTTCAGAGAATAGAAGTAGGGGGAATACTTTCTAACTCATTTTATGAAGCCATCATTATCCTAAAACCAATACCCGAAAATGGCATTACAACAAACAAAACCTACACACCAATATTTCTCATGAATACAGATGCAAACATCCTAACCAAAATATTAGCAAACCAAATCTAACAATGTATAAAAAAATTGTACATCATGACCAAGCGGGATATATTTCAGGTATGCAAGGCTGTTTAAAAATTCAGCAATCAATGTAATCCATCGTATCAACAGAAAAATGACATGAATGTAGTAATAGATGCAGAAAAAGCATTTGACAAAATCCAATACCTATGGATGAATAGAAACTCTTAGTAAACTAGGAATAAAGGGCAACTTCCTCAGCTTGATAAAGAATATCTACAAGAAAACACACAACTAAAATCATACTTAATCATGAGAAACTAGAAGCTTTCTCACTAAGATCAGGTAGAAAGCAAAGACGTCCCTTCTCACAACTCCTTTTTAACAGCATACTGGAAATTCCTACTAATGCAATAGGGCTAGAAAAGAAAATTAAAGGCGTAGAGATTGAGAAGGAAGACATAGAGCTGTTTTTGCTCATAGATGACGTAATTGCTTATGTGGAAAATCATAAAGAATAAACAAAAAAACTCTTGGTACTAATAAGTGATTATAGCAAACTTTCAGGATACAGGTTAATATACAAAAGTTAATTGCTTTCCTACATACCAGCAATGAAAAGTGGAATTTGAAATGAAAAACAATGCTATTTACATAGACACCCCCAAAATAAAATACTTAGGTATAAATCTAACAAAATATATATGAAATACATGCAGAATATGCCAAAACAGTGATGAATGAAATTAAAGAACTAAGTGAATGGAGAATATTCCATGTTCATGGATAGGAAGACTCAATATTGCCAAGATGATAGTCTTTCCCAACTTGATCTACAGATTCAATGCAATCCTAATTAAAATCTCTTTATGTTGAAGAACTGACACTACCCAACTTCAAGACTTACTATAAAGCTACAGTAATCAAGACAGTGTGGTATTGGTGAAAGGATAGACAAAAAGATCAATAGAACTGAATAGAGTCCAGAAACAGATCCACATGAATATAGTCAACTGATCTTTGACAAAGGAGCAAAGGCAATAATATGGAACAAAGGCAGTCTTTTCAACAAATGGTGCTGGAACAACTGGACATCCACATGCAGAGTGCTGAATCTGAACACAGACCATATATATCCTTCACAAAAATTAACTCAGAATGGATCATATACCTAAAATGTAAAATGCAAAACTATAAAAAACTATAAAACTCCTATATATAACTCCACTATACCTTGGGTATAGTGGTGACATTTTAGATAGAACATCAAAGACACGATCCATGAAAGAAAAAAATCAATAAATTGTACTTCATTATAATTAAAAATGTCTGCTCTGCAAATGATAATGTTCAAATAATGAGAAGACAAGCTATATACCAAGAGAAAATATTTGCAAAAGACAAATCCGGTAAAGAACTGTTATCCAAAATATTCAAAGAATTCTTGAAACTCAGCAATAAGAAACCAAACAACCTGACTGAAAAATGGGCTGAACACCTGAACAGAACATACACCAAAGAAGATATATGGATAGCAAATAAGCAGAGGAAAAGATGTTCCACATCATACATAATTAAGGAAAAGCAAATTAAAACAATGAGATACCATTGTACACCTATTAGAATGGCCAAAATCCAACAAACTGGTAACACCAAATGCTGGTGAGAATGTGGAACAACACTGTTAGTGGGAATGCAGAATGGTGTACCAAAATGCTGTAGCCACATTGGAGGACAGTTGGGCAGTTTCTTACGAAACAAAACACATACTCCCCATATGATACAACAATCAGGCTCTTTGGTATTTGCCCAAAGGAGCTGAAAATTTATGTCCACAAAAAACCCTTCACATGCATGTTTATAAGAGCTTTATTTGTAATTGCCAAAATTTGAAAGCAACCAAAATGTCCTTCAGTAGGTAAATGGTATATAAATTGTGTTACATCCAGCAAATGGAATATTATTCAGCACTAAACAAAATGAGCTATCAAACCATGAAAAGACATGAAGGAACTTTAAATGCATATGTAAGCGAAAGAAGGAAATCTAAAAAGGCCACATACTCTATAATTCCAACTACATGACATTCTGGAAAAGGCAAAACTATGGAGACAATAAAAACATCAGTGGTCTGGAAGAGATTATGCTGAGTGAAATAAGTCAAGTGGAGAGAGTCAATTATCATATGGTCTCACGTGTGGAGCATAAAGAAAAACATGGAGGGGCGAAGAACCATGAGAGACTGTGAACTCAGAGCAATGGACTGAGGGTTTTGAAGGGGAGGGGGGTGGGGGGATGGGCGAGCCTGGTGGTGGGTATTGAGGAGGGCACGTATTGCATGGAGCACTGGGTGTGGTACGTGAACAACGAATCTTGTAACACTGAAAAAATAAAATAAAAGTATTTGGGGGGGAAAAAAACCATCAGTGGTTGCCAGGGGTAAGGGAGGAAGGAGGGATGAAAAGCTGAATCATGGGGCATCTGGGTGGCTCAGTTGTTAAGCCTCTGCTTTCAGCTCAGGTCATGATCCCAGAGTCCCGGGATCGAGCCCTGCATCCGGCTCCCTGCTCAGTAGGAAGCCTCCTTCTCCCTCTCCCACTCCCCTGCTTGTGTTCCCTCTCTTGCTGTCTCTCTCTCTCTGTCAAATAAATAAATAAAATCTTAAAAAAAAAAGAAAAGTTTAATCAGAGGATTTTAGGGCAGTGAAAATGCACTCTATATTATACCCTATGTAATACCATAATTACGGATACATGTGATTATAAATTTATCAAATCCATAGAATGTACAATACCAAGAGTGAACCCTAAGATAAACTTTGGACTTAGGAGATATGTGTTTGTAGGTTCATCAACTGTAACAAATGTACCATTTTTGCAGGGGTGATATTGATAATGGGGAAAGCTATGCATCTGTGGGGCCAGGGATATATGGAAATCTCTACTTTTCCCTCAATTTTACTGTGAAGTGAAAACTGCTCTAAAAAATTTACATCTTAAAAAATAAACAACCAGACTTCAAGCTATATTACAAAGCTATAATCATCAAGACAGTATGGTAATGGCACAAAAACAGACACATAGATCAATGGAACAGGATAGAGAACCCAGAAATGGACCCTCAACCCTATGGTCAACTAATCTTTGACAAAGCAAGAAAGAATATCCAATGGAAAAAAGACAGTCTCTTCAACAAATGGTGCTGGAAAAATTGGACAGCCACACATAGGAGAATGAAACTGGACCACTTTCTCACACCTTACATAAAAATAAACTCAAAGTGGATGAAAGACCTAAATGTGAGAGTGGAATCCATCAAAATCCTAGAGGAGAAAAGAGGAAGAAATCTCTTTGACCTTGGCCACAGCAACTTCTTGCTAGACATGTCTCCAAAGGCAAGGGAAACAAAAGCAAAAATGAAATTTTAGGACCTCATCAAAATGAAAAGCTTTGCAGAGCAAAGGAAACAGTCAACAAAACTAAAAGACAACCAACAGAAAGGGAGAAGATATTTGCAAATGTCTTATCAGATAAAGGCTAGTATCTAAAATCTATAAATAACTTATCAAACTCAACACCTAAAACACCAATAATCCAGTCAAGAAATGGGCAAAAGACATAAACAGATATTTCTCCAAGGAAGACATACAAATGGCCAACAGGTACATGAAAAGATGTTCAACATCACTCAGTATCAGGAAAGTACAAATCAAAACAGCAATGAGATACCAACTCACATCAGTCAGAATGGATAAAATTAACAACTCAGGAAACAACAGATGTTGGCAAGGATACAGAGAAAAGGAAACTCTCTTACACTGTTGGTAGGAATGTAAGCTGTTATAGCCACTCTGGAAAACAGTATGGAGGTTCCCGAAAAGGTTAAAAATAGGCCTACCCTATAACCCAGCATGTGCACTACTAGGTATCTATCCAAAGGATACAAACATAGTGATTTGAAGGGGCACGTGCACCCCAATGTTTATAGCAACAATGTCCACAATAACCAAAATATGGAAAGAGCCCGGATGTCTATTGACAGATGAATGGATAAAGAAGATGTGGTATGTATGTATGTGTGTGTGTGTGATATATCTATATATCTATATAGATATCTATATAGATATCTATAGATATATATATTACATGACCTTACGGGATACATGACCTCCTTCTCTTATGTTTTGCTGTAGGTCTTAATGATTGTGTCCCGTCCCAATTCATATCTTGACCACTTAATGACAAATGTGATGGTTTTAGGAATTGGAGCCTTTGGAAGGTGATTAGGTAATAAGGTCAGAGCCTTCATAAATGGAATCTAATCTTCCCTTGTAAGATTTTTATAAATTTCCCTTGCCCCTTCCATCACGTGAAGACACAGCAAGAAGCAGTCTGCAACCCAGATATATATATATATATATATATATATATATATATATAATGAAATATTACCCTGCCATCAGAAAGGATGAATACTTATCATTTACATCGACGTGGATGTAAACCGGAGGGTATTATGCTGAGCAAAATAAGTCAACCAAAGAAAGACAATTATTATATGGTTTCACTCATCTGTGAAATATCAGAAACAGTGCAGAGGATCATAGGGGAAGGGAGGGAAAACTGAATGGGAAGTCATCAGAGAGGAAGAAAAACCATGAGAGACTCTTTTTTCAGTACCATGCTTTTTCTAATCAATCCAAAAAATACCATGCTTTTTATTTTTTTATTTTTATTTTAAAAAATATTTTATTTACTTGACACAGAGGGAGCACAAGCAGGAGGAGCAGCAGGCAGAGGGAGAGGGAGAAGCAGAGCATAGAGCCTGACTTGGTGTTCGATCCCAGGACTCTGGGATCATGACCTGAGCCAAAGGCAGATGGTTAAAGATGCCAAAGGCAGACTGAGCCACCCAGGTGCCCCACCATGAGAGACTCTTAACTATAGAAGGCAAACTGAGGGTTGCTGTAGGGGAGGCAGGCAGGGCAATGGGGTAATTGGGTGATGGGCATGAAGGAGGGCATGTGATGTGATGAGCACTGGGTGTTATACGCAACTGATGGATTGTTGAACACTACATCTGAAACTAGTGGTGTACTATACATTGGCTAATTGAAATTAAATGAAAAAATAAACAAAACAAAGGAACACAAGTTTTGGAGGTGGCGGATATGTCTATTACTTTGCGGTGATGTTCGAATTCATCAAATTGCGTATATTATATACGTGCAGGTTTTTGTATATCGGTTATATGTCAATACAACGGAAACATATTATGTGAAAAAGATGGAGAGTGGTGATGACTGATTTAGGCTTGGTTAGGAGGACTCTTGGTAAAAGTTCTGCAGTAATTTCCTGTGGCTGCTGTAACAAATTACCACAAACTTGGTATCTTTTCTTTTCTTTTTTAATATTTTATTTATTTATTTGTGAGAGAGAGAGAGTGAGAGAGAGAGCATGAGTAGGGGAGGGGGGAGCTGGGTTGGGCAGCGGGAGAGGGAGAAGGAGACTCCCCGCTGAGCAGGGAGCCCAATATGGGGCTTGATCCCAAGACCCTGAGATCATGACCCGAGCTGAAGGCAGATGCTTAACCAACTGAGCCACCCAGGCGACCCCACAAATTTGGTATCTTAAAACAACAGAGATTTACATACTCGCGGTTCTAGAAGCCAGTAGTACAAAATCAAAGTGTCAACAATAATCCTCCTCCCTCCAGATACTCTAGGGCAGAATCTGTTACTTGCCTCTAACAGCTTCTGGATTGTCCTCATGTTCCTTGACTTTTGGCCACATTGCTCCATGGATACATGACCTCCTTCTCTTATGTTTTGCTGTAGGTCTTAATGATTGTGTCCCGTCCCAATTCATATCTTGACCACTTAATGACAAATGTGATGGTTTTAGGAATTGGAGCCTTTGGAAGGTGATTAGGTAATAAGGCCAGAGCCTTCATAAATGGAATTAGTTCCCTTGTAAGATTTTTATAAATTTCCCTTGCCCCTTCCATCATGTGAAGACACAGCAAGAAGCAGACAGTCTGCAACCGAGAAGAGCACCTTCACCAGAACCTGACCATGCTAGCACCCTGATCTTGGATTTTCAGTCTCTAGAACTGTGAGAAATAAATTTCTGTTATTGTTTTTAAATTTTTTAATTGAAACATATTTGACATATATTAATTTCAGGAATTCTACCTAGTAACTTGACAGTTGTAAAATGTTCCCCACAATAAGTGTAGTTAACATCTGTCACCATGTTAAGTTATTACAATACTATTGATTATATTCTCTATGCTCTACTTTTCATCCCCATGAATTATTTATTTTGTAACTGGAAGTGTATATCTCTTAATCCCCTTCATCTATTTCACCTATCTCCTGGCCCCTTCCATTCTGGAAATCATTAATTTGTTCTTTATATTTGTAAGCCTGTTTCTTTTTGTTGTTTTAGTTGTTGTTATTTTTTCATTTGTCTTTTAGATTCCACATATAAGCAAAATCCTATGGTATTTGTCTTTCTCTGATTTATTTCACTTAGCATAATACCTTCTAGGTCCATCCATGTTATCATGAATGGCAAGATTGTATTCTTTTTTATGTCTGAGTAATATTCCATTGTGATACATACCAGATCTTCTTCTTTATTTATTTATTTATTTTAAAGATTTTATTTATTTATTCATCAGAGAGAGAGAGAGAGAGAGAGAGAGAGAGAGAGCAAGAGAGCACAGGCAGGCAGAGTGGCAGGCAGAGGCAGAAGGAAAAGCAGGATCCCCGCCGAGCAAGAAGCCCAATGTGGGACTCCATCCCAAGAGGCTGGGATCATGACCTGAGCTGAAGGCAGCCGCTTAACTGACTGAGCCACCCAGGCGTCCCTATTTATTTTTTTTATACCAGACCTTCTTTATCCATTCATCTATCGATGGACATTTGGGTTGCTTCCATATCTTTGCTTTTGGAAATAATGCTGCAATAAATGTAAAGGTGAATATATCTTTTTGAATTAGTGTTTTTGTTTTCTTTGGGTACCTGAAGATGGAATTAGTGGATTGTGTAGTACTTCTATTTTTACTTTTCTTGAGGAATCTCCATTCTGTTTTCCACAATGGCTGCACCAATTTACAATCCTACCAACACTGTATGAGGGTTCCCATGTTATTTCCTCACCAACACTTGTTATTTCTTGTATTTCTGATACTAGTAATTCTGACTGGTGTGAGGTGATATCCCATTGTGGTTTTGATTTCCATTTTTCTGATGATTAGTGATGTGAGCATCTTATTATGTATCTCTTGGTCATCTGTGTGTCTTCTTTGGAAAAATGTCTATTCAGGTATTCTGCCCACTCTTTAAATGGATTGTTTTTTGGTGTTGAGTTTTATAAGTTTTTTTAAAATATATTTTGGATATTAGCCCCTTATCAGATATATCACTTGCAAACATTTTCTCCCATTTAGTAGGTTGTCTTTTTGTTTCATTAATGGTTTCCTTCACTGTGCAAAATCTTTTTAGTTTGATGTAGTCCCAATTGTTTATTTTTGCTTTTGTTTCCCTTACTTGAGGGGATATAACCTAAATTTTTGTTGTTAATAAGCCTCCCAGTCTGTGGTGTTTTTGATGACAGCCCAAATACTAAAGCATGTTTGAAATCTCCCTCTGTCTGTATCTTACAAGGAAATATAATTGCATTTAGGATCTACATAGATAATCTGGGGTAAGATCCTTCTCTGAAGTTCCTTAATCTAATTGCATATTTTGTCATATAAGAGAATATTCAGTCTTCTATCATATAAGATTTTATTATTTAGAAGTTCTAAGGATTAAGAAGTGGGCATATATTTTGGGGGGCACCATTCAACCTGTTCCAGGCTTGAAACTTGCACTTTTGTTTCATCCAGCTAGAGAACCAAGAGAAGTTATGCTAGAAGAAGAAGGGAGAATTTTGTCCCTTTTTTCCTAGAAAGCATTTGGCTTGTTGCTTCCTTCGTCCATAGGGGCAAATCAGAAGTGTGTGCACAAGTACAACTAAAGAGAAACTTATAAAGTCCAAGTAATTTGTGTTTGTTATTTTGTGGTATTTTTTGCCTGTCTTAGGGGATTTATTCCTGTTTTCGGGGAACATTTCCAAGTGATCCATTTTTAGCTAGCCTTTCTAAGGCTTTTCTGGTTGGAAAAGGTTTAGAAAAATTATAGCAGCTTAAGTGCCTTTCCCTTTCAGTGACATTTGAATTTTAATTAAAGATTCACAGACCTAGAATCTCAGAGATTAGTGATTACAGTAAGCTCAAGATCCACACTGTATAGATGGAGAAATGGGGACTCTGAAAAGGTAAGTCTCCATGGTGAACTCTGGAAGACAGAAAAAGTTTTTTGAGACCAAAGGACTGAATATCACATTAGTGGTACTTTAATCTCTGAGAAACCAAGAGAGGGAGGGTGTGTGTGTGTGTGTGCGTGTGCGTGTGCGTGTGTGTGTGTGTGTGTGTGAGTGATTTTGTCTGAGTAGTGGGGAAGAGAAAAAGCATTTGGGTTTTTTTCCAGGATGACATGTAGAAATTAAAGCTAGAATAGCCACTTAAAGACAAGTCAAGTACCTAGACTGTACAAACGAAATGGCAGAGACTTTTATTAATGAAGTGACTTAACCAAAAATTACACAGCCATTTAGTTGCAGAAGTAGGTAAAACTAGAATTTCAGGTCTCACTTTCCGATTTAGTGCTTCTTTTCCCATACCATGAGAACAGCTACTTTTACTATTAACTTACAATACGGATCCTGAAAACACACAGTAGGGCACTTCTTTGCTTTGCATTGATGCTTGTACTGAAGATTCAATGCTCCCATATTCTGCTCTCCCTCTACCCTCCAAACCCATCTGCATGGTATTAGAGACCCATTGATTATCAATTATTGGTGTCCCTCAGTAGCATATTCCAACATTAACATAAAAGAAAGTGATCCCCACCTGGAAGGGTAAACCTAAGTTATCTAAAGTGACTATCTCCAAAGACTAAGTCCTCTAGTGAGTTCCTCCCTTCTGTATTGTTATCAGAGTTGCAACCACTCTGCTGTATTTATTTGCAGCTTTCTTAAGGCATAATCAACATACAGGAAACTGCATGCATTTAAAGTATGAAAGTTGGTTTTTGACAAACGACACTCATGAAACTGTCACCATAATTAAGATAAGAAACATATCCATCATCCCCCAAATGTTCCTTATACTCTGTTGTAATATATCTTTCCTTTCCACTACCCTCCTCCCTTGCTGGCTGCTCTTGCCCTTCTTGACTTGGTTTCAACCTGGAAAAACAGCCATACTCTATGGATCTGAGCCAAATCCTTCTTTGAAAAGAAGCCAGACCCTCCCAATGATCTTTCTTTGCAGTTGTAAACAAACACCTCCCAGACTAATCAAGGGCCTTAAGGAAGGAACTGGGAGACTGAAATATTTCTATAAAGCACAAGGAGAATTCTAAAGTCTCAAATTACTTGACCATAAAAAATTACTTGAAAGGACTCCTGAATGGCTCAGTAGGTTGGGCGACTGTCCTCAGCTCAGGTCAAGATCCTGGAGTCCCAGAATCGAGTCCCACATTGGGCTCCCTGCTCAGCAGGGGGTCTGCTTCTCCCTCTGATTCTCTCCCCTCTCATGCTCTCTCTTTCTCATTCTCTGTCTCTCAAGTGAATAAATCAAATTTTAAAAAATTACTTGAAGATTTGGTGTGAAAATATGTTTCTTAAGGAAACTATTTTTCTTTTATAAAACAGCATGAATTTGAAAAGTAATGAAAATATGAAAATCTGCATCATCCCACCACCCTAGCTGAACACAGTCATTTAGCAAGTTTTTATTCTGCTTCTTCCATCATCAGAAAAATAATTTCTTTATTGAAACCTACATTAAAGGTTTTATTTATTTATTTATTTGAGAGTGAGAGAGCGAGAGAACAAGTGGGAGGAATGTTCAGAGGGAGAGGGAGAAGCAGACGCCCTGCTGAGCAGGAAGTCCCATGCGGGGATCCATGTGGGACTCCATCTCAGGTCTCCAAGATCACGACCTGAGCTGAAAGCAGATGCTTAACTGACTGAGCCACCCAGGCTATTGAAACCTGCTTTAAATGCAACTTTTTGAGCTTTGGTGTTTAACCTTCTTTTTTGTACATACTTCCAAACACACACCACCATAATATAGCCATAAAAGCATGGGGTATATATTTTTCTCAGGTCTCAGAGAAAGAACTGACATGTCTTCTTAGAGGAAGTGGCTTCAAAATGCTATTAAGAACAAAAGCTCTGTATTGTGGTTCTATTAGCAGATTCTAGAAAATTAGAATCTGTAAAAATAGAAAAATGTTTCTTCTCTGTTGAACATAAGTTTATAGCAGGAAAGAACAACCCCTGAGAAATCCAACTGGTATAGCCAAAGATATTCTTTTGGTGAGGCAGTGTTAGGGATGAGGAAGCCAAGTACCTATGTATACTAAGAACTTAGCTTCTTCATCCTTAAAATCCCCACCTCTCTTCACAGTTGATTGGAAGGACTCATTTTAATGCTTGCTTTCTTCAGCGCTCCAGGTGGCCTACTGCAATTAGCATGCTATATATTTCACCCCATAGTTATTGGGAGCAAGGAGGTGGAATAGAATGTGTGCTGTCCTGGGAGTCAAGAAATCCTAGTACAGTGCCTGGCACAGAGTAAGCACTAAATAATCATTCAATTTAGTAGACCTGTGTTCTAGATATTGCCATTAACTTACTGAAAAGTTGGTAACTTTTTGAAGAAAAAGAGAGCTTAAATTAGTCTATCTTTATAACCTTCCCCCAATATCTAGACTTGGGTTAAGGAAAAAAAATGGTTAACCAAAGACACTTAAGCCCCTCTAGTCTCTAGTTTCTTAAACTACAAAGTGGGAAATAACAACTCTTGCCTATCTCATAAAGGATAAGGGTATTAGGCCAGATAATATACAAGTGTGAAAGTACATTGAAAAATATAAAATATTACACACATGTAAGACATTATTAAGATTATTGGTAGAAGCCCCAAATTCGCTGATGGGGAAGGTAGGTGAGCTGAAAAACAAAGGGTTAGGTCTACATTTCTAGGTCGTAATTATCTGCTGGTGGGCACTTAGAGAGCTGTATGCAACTTCAGTGACATAATCTGATACCAAATGAATAGGAAGGGGCTTTGAATTTGAACCCATCACTAGAGACTGCAAAAGATCATTTTTATGTAACTCAAGAGTTCTCATCAGCATTCATGATTGTCTTGCTGCATATGTTTGGAAAATGAATGATTGCTTTTATCTCTATTTCCCTATCAGCATAATGGGGCAATCGATACCTTCCTCATAAAAGTTTTGTGAAGATGCTTGAAGGAAAGGCAGAATATAACTCCAAGAGCCTGGATCAAGATAGAAGGGTTTTTTTCCTTAAATCTTTTCAAGACTAAATGACATATCCCCAGGTGCAGCCATAGAAAAGAAGCCCTCTTTCTGAGATAAATTTCTTATTCTTAACCCAAACACGGGTAGTTATGCTCAAGGATCTAATTTCTTAAGAATTTTGAAGATGTATCTTGAAAGGGAAAGTAAAGTTGTGCTTTGATTACTTTCCTACTTTAATAAAACTTTCTTTTAAACCATCTCAATTTAAAATGATTCAAAGTCCAGCCTTTGGCCACTTTGACATGCAAATAGTATACTGGACCAACACCAAAAACTCTACTCATTGCAACCCAAGTTGTGTGTTTGGAACCTGTAAACTGCATCTCCTTGGGCCATACTGCATTGACATGATATAATGTAAGTAACACTGAACAGGTTTATGGTGATAGCAAGGAGAGGCTCTAGACTTGCACACTGTCCTTGTGCTTATGTTAACTCTGACTGCCACTGAACTATAGCACTAAATAGAGTGAAAAGACAAAAAGGGATTAGAGTTTTTTCTGTGTGTTGCATAGCTGCCTATTTAATGACTCAACCAAGCTGGGCTGTATTGTTCTAGCCTGACTTCGTTATTTTGGCAAGATTTGAAATCAACACTACAGGTTGGAAGTTTTGATATGAGGTAATTGATGCCAGAAAATGATTGGTTGATGAACAAAAATAGTCTTTCTATTTATTATTTTTATTAATAAGTGATAATGGATTCAGAATCATCTCCTGCTGATTTTTAAGCATTTGTCTTGTTATGAAAATGCTGTTAGCTTTTGAATTAATCACTTACAAAGGTAGCTACAGATGGATAAATTTCTGCTTACTTCCTCCACACCAAGACAGCATAGAAGAACACACCCAGCATCAAATAACAAACACAAGTACACATACACAAATGTGCTTCCTTCCTGAACTGTTTTTTACAATTTGTTCACAAGTAAGTTTCTGAAATTGTGACTAGAGTTGCAAAGGTCTGTGATTGTAGCTTTTAATTATATAGCTTACCAACAAGTTCCGAAGTGACTGCCATATAGCATAGCACATGACAGGAGTTTTCTGAGGATGGTTTCTAACAGTAAGTGACCTCTCAATTATCTTCAACCATTGCACATCCACTTGTTCTGAATACTGCCTTATGAGATATTACATCCTGTCCTAACTCCTCTGCTGGTATCTTAGAGACCAAGAAGACAATGCTAAAGATGGGGGACTTTCCATTTCTCTTTGCCTTTTCTTTCATTCATTCAGAGACTATGACCTGCTGTATCTCAATAGGCTGAAATCTACGAACAGCAGAAGAGGTGGTGAAAAAAGTGTTGGGTGGTTCCCCAGGGCTGATGGAGCCAGAATCACTTTGTACTGAGCCTCCACTGTTCTCAAACTGGGAGATTTTCTTTTTGATCATCTTTCTCTCCTTGGCTCTGCGATTCTGAAACCAGATTTTCACCTGAAACAAAAAATGCTTTAGATTTAATGGGGCATCATACTGAATGCAGTTTTCATAGTCATTGCTGATATTGTATGGGGATTCTAGCATTTACAAAGCCCTATCACATGTATCACTTCATGTGAGGCTCTCAGTGACCTTGTGAAGTACACCTATTTAACAGGTTAAAAAAAAAGCTGAGACTGAGAGAAGGAAAGTATCTTGCATGAAGTGAAACTTTGAGATCAAATCCGGGGCTACTGATTCTAAATGCAGTGCTCTTTATATTACACCTCATCCACCTCCTCTGTTGCACATGTAGAAATAAATGATAGAATGGCAGATACTGAGGTGTGGTGATAAAAAGGGAGGGATTTAAATAACAAAGGTGATTACTATCTGTCATTAAAAGTAACTTCCTAATAATAAGTTTAATGAAACATAGAACTGGGTGAACAAGGGTGATGAAATACTCTATCTCTTGCTGTGATGCCAATGTGCCTTCATACCTGGATGAAATGCAAGCTGCTTGGGATAGGTAACACACTAAGGGACTTTCCAATTCTAGCATTCTATGATTCCAGGATTACTTCTAGACTTAAGTGAAAAAACATCAGGTAGTTTTGTAATGTCAAAGTTTAGGTAAATGGAAACCATTGATCCTTGTCATGCTTCACTGAGTACCTACAGTATGCTAAATTTTAGGCAGGCATCGTAGAATTATACAGACCATAGAAAATTAAATTTCCTACCCTGAATAATAGAAAAACTTGGTTCAGGTAGCAGCGCTGGTGTTCAGTTACTATTATAATTTGACTGATGTGAACCAGATAATTGCCATGATTGCCAAATCGCCACTTCATACATTGATTGTGACTACTCGGGGAGTCAATAAAGGTTTTGACTTGACTGATTAATTTTATGGGAGTTTTAATTCTTCACCTCTTATGTCCCAACCCTTTGCTTCTCCATCTGTATATTGCTTACCACATTCAATTATTAATAAACCCACTGACCAATGAGACCAACCTAAGAGGTCCAGTAGAATGAATGTGGACTTTAAGAGAGCTTGGAAAGTGTCTTGGTCTTTTGTTTTGCTTCCATTCTTGCTTACAGACTTCCCTAAAACCTCAGCCTATTGAAATAACTATTTAAGACATGTTGGTTGTACTTCCAGTGTACCTGTCTTTCAGAAAGGCCCAGGTTGACTGCCAGTTCTGATTTTCTCCGAATGGTGATATATCTATTGCAGTGGAATTCCTTCTCTAGCTCCAATCTTTGGTGATCTGTGTAAACCACTCGATACTTTTCTTTTGTCCTGGTTTTCCCTGTTAGGGGAGAAAGCGATATGTTTAATCATATTTTACTTCTTTGGAGATTGTTTTGGTTGAAGGAATCACAACTACTCTTCCCATCCTTATCTATTACTTTCAAATATGAAACAAGTACATTTTTGAACCAAATATGTCATATATCCACTTTTCCATTAAATTCTTTGTCATCTGTGGCTATAGACCTATTTACTCCAAAGCATTTTTTTTTAAGCAAACACTTAATCCATGATTTTCATTCCCTCCCCTTCCCACTCACATATAGGAACAGCATTGGCAGTAGTAGCAACATATAGCATACATACAATTTCCTTTATATTTTATGCAGTTCATTTATACCATTTCTTATTGAACCTCTCACCTACACTTTTGAATTATGCAGAATATGTCTTATCCCCATTTTGCCAATAAGAAACCTGAGGCTCAGTGTAAGTAAGTGGTTTTGTGCTAGTGAACTGAAGTGCTGGGACCCAAATACATACCTCTGACTCCCAGTCCTGTATGCTAAATGTTAATCCCAGTTTAAAGATGCTGGGAAGCATAAGAATGCGCTCAAGTGTGGCAAACTATTCTGTGGTCCTGACATTATTAGCTACAGACATTCTAGTTATATATATACTCTAGAGAGAATTTTGTTTGGATAATAATTTTTAAAAAGGCATTTATTGTCACTTAGATTCTGTTCCAGGATAGCCCTTATCATCTACTAGAAAAAATTTTTTGTGTGTGAGGGTCTTAAATCAACTTTATTCCCAAGTGTCTAATCAATGGGGGAAGAAGGAGGTGTTGACTTAAGCAGAATAAAATGAGTATTCTCGTATTCTTTGAAAGGATATACAAACATTTGCTTTGTGTTACAGCATTTAACTAATTTCTCATGCCCTTCCTCAGAGTTTTATTCCTCCTTTCAAATTTTCCAAAGGTGATTAGGAAGCTTCCCTTTCTTTTCAATTTTTCTAACTCCCTCCAGGATCTTTCTCCTTTTCTCTATGGCATTTGGCAAACTGCTTCTGATCTTCCCTTGTTTTTGGTGTGAGGTTTTGGGGAGCGATTTGTAGGACAAAGGTTTCTTTAAAGTGGTTCTCTAAACCCCATTGAGGTGTTAAGATGCAGCACAGGCCTAACAAAGGAGCTACATAGCATCAGATCCCATTCTGAACCCTCTTTACATTCAGGAACACCAGCCAGTTGGTTTGGAATTTACAAGCCCTAAACAAATGTCAGACACTCTTTCATCTCCAGGAAAGAAAAAAAGGGACATGAATGTAGAAACAAATTCTGGATGAGAGATATGTTTTAGTATTAAACTTAATGGCTGAATAACTCATGGACTAATGAACTAAACAAAACTTTTCCCCTTGAAAATTGAAAATTATGAGCACTAGTCAGTTAACCTTCCTGGAAGGCCCAAACTTTGAGCTGGTTTTTTGAATCCAAACAGAAACTCAGGAAACCAGGGGTCTGGCATTTGATTAGTTACAAAGGCAGAATGTATATTTGAAATCACAATGAAATCTTGGAGGTTTAATTGATTTCCAGAACCTCATATCTTACGATAAAAATATATTTTTGAAGAGATGTCTCGTAAAACCCTTTCTAATCTCAAAGTAGCTGAGTATTTAAATTCTACCTTGAAGCAGAAGTTAAAATTCAACTTGTACATGTTTGTATTTTCTGCTCTTTGATAATCAGTAAATATAGCCAGACTTCAAGAAAGAACTCTGGAAGGTTGCAGTCCTTCCCCACCCACATTGGTCATAAATTCCGCTCTTGCAGTTTCTTCTAAGGACAATAAAGTCAAGACCAGGCCTCTTTATTTGCCATGAAAATCCTCACCCTTTCCGGCAATATAACCCCTGAAGAAAGGAGGGATGAGGAAGAGCCAGGCTGCATATCAAAGCCATGTGAAGTGTTAAAAAGAGTCTGTTGCCTCAGTCTGACAGATAAGACCTCAAACTTCAAGAAGATGTAGCTCAGGGGAAAGAAGTATTGACTGCATATTTTGTAAAGAGAAATGAATTCCTACTGTGTCCCTCCTCCTGAACTCTCTTTTTTCTTCTGTCTCATTGCCTCTGCCCCTTGAATGATGAAATTGGACTGAATGGGATTTGGACATCTTCTAGTAGAGCATAATGTCCATATTCTCATACCAAACCAAAGCAAAGAGGATGAAAACCAGTTTCCTTCTATAGGGAATACAGTGCAATTGACCCCATCTTAATGACTATCTTAAGATAATCTTTTGCTGCTTTTAGTTAAAAATTGCATCCAAATTCATTTAAAACATTGTCCAACAAAATGGTCAAAACCAAGGAGCACAATGATAATCTTCAAGAATTATTAAGCAACTTATTTTCTGAAGTGTATTAATTGAGTGAAACCTTTTAAGTATCTTTCTCAGTGTTTTGTCCAGTGGCTTAATCAGAATTACTCGGTTACTTCCTTTTCTCCCCCTCTTTCCCACTCCTAACAAAAAAGCCTTTCTCCAGCTCCGCTTAGATTATTATCTTGCCGAAACTCATCCAAGACTACAACACTGGGTAATGGAAAAAATGAAAAAAATAATCCCTAGCTGTAATGTACTGATAATGTTTAAAATATGAAGATAACTAAACTTTTCACAGAACCTTTCTGCAGGTTCCTCTTCATGTAATCTTTAAAATGAGCTGTGTATGGGAACAGATCACTTAGAGCACAAAGTGTAAATAAAAATATCTTTCTTTTTAATCAAATCACCTAGGGGACAGACATTTACTCTGTCAGTCCCCTTTCCTTAGAAAATCAAATGTGATGATAGTCACTATGAAATGTTTCTGATTGTTCCCTAATATGTGTATTTTTCTTTCTTTAGCTTAAGGTTATTTAAAATAATCTTCAGTAATGGAAAGACTTTTATTTGATTACCTTAATCAGAGAAGGGTTACTTCCATTTTGCAGTTCATCTAATTATCTTCTCAGCCATAAGCCAAATGTTGTCCCACAATACTACAGAGTGAAGTAGAAAATTTAGGAGGATCTGACTCATTCATTCATTTAACAAATATTTGTTTAACACTATGCACTAAGCATACAAATGGGTACAATTTGGTTCAGAGTGGTCCACTGAGGGGATCAGCTTAATTTTTTTGTGTGTAATTCATAACCTGAGATCCATAGAAGGGCTTCAGTGGATCTTTGCCTCTCCCAAAATTATTTAAAAAATGATGTGTGTGTGTGTGTGTATATGTGTGGGCATGTGTGTGTACATGCACGTGCATGTGGGGGTAAGTATGTACACTTTTGTGCTTTTTTCTGGGGAGAACGTCCATACTTTTCATTATATTCTTGAGCTGCTGGTAAATTGGGACCTCAGGTTACAAGCATATAGCAAATATATAATTTTAATTTATAAGACATTAAAATGAAATAAAGATTGACTCTAATAAAGCCTCATCTACAAGATAAGCTGCCAGGAGTCAGAGTGGTTCCAAAATAACTCAATTTTAAATTTTTAAATAGAATTTGGAGAGAAAACCTTGTGAAGGTGGCATTGTACAGCCGGGTTTAAAGGTTTGTGATGAAGATATCACAAACTAAGGAGTCCCTTTCTAAACTTCTCCCGGCACCAGCATTACCCAAGAGGGCGACCCGAGCTCATAAAAGCAAATGCAAATGGAAGACTTTTAAGCAGAGAAATCTCTCATATTTTCTCTCATAAATAATAATTCAAGACTCAAGATCATTTCTTTTGTCTTCCCCCTCCCATTGTTCTCTCTTCCAAACATACTAATGACTTTCCTCTTCTAAAGTGTTTCAAAACATAATCTTGGACTGGGAGCAGCTACTTTTTGACTTTTGTG
This sequence comes from Potos flavus, assembly GCA_028534135.1. Taxonomy (NCBI): domain Eukaryota; kingdom Metazoa; phylum Chordata; class Mammalia; order Carnivora; family Procyonidae; genus Potos; species Potos flavus. The sequence goes on from CM052901.1 coordinate 54,127,227, forward strand.
ACTTTTGCTGATCTTAGCAAACATCTTAATGGATGTTAATTACAACCCTAAGATTAGATGTAAAAACAGCCCTAGGAATGCCCTGCCTTAACCTCATTTTTTATTCTACTTCACCACCTGATTCACCCATATTTTTAAAAATGAAGATTTACTTCCAAACACTTTAAAGCCAAGTGTTTAAGCTCTACTCTTAACTTGGAATTGCTATCCTAGTAATGTTCCAATCAACCAGAACTGCCTCCTTCTGACTAAGAGTCCTCCTAATGGTAAAAGTTGGTCCCTTCCCGCTCTCCTGCCTTTGCTTTTTGAAGGGGAGAAAAAGTGCAGAACTGTGAACAAAAGTATAATCATTATGGACAAATGCTATTGAAATTCATTTCCTCCTCAGAGGGATAAAAATGATAGAGTTAAATTTTACCAATTTTCCCTAATGACAGGGAACAATAGGTTGGAATAATAAAAATGTGATAAAAGAACAACTATAGCTGAAAACAAACATCTCCCCGCTTCCCCCCATCCAAGATTAAAGCAGAGTGCCCATTTCCCTTGCCCTGGGCTCCCAGCAGCCACCCACTGCTTGCTGGTACCAGCATGGGTCAGCATTAGGCAGGAATCTCTGGGCCTTCCTGCACTCCATTATAGACCTACATCCAGCCCCTGGGTCTCCAGAAGCCTTCCTGGACAGTTATGAAGTCTTTAACCATCTGTTAGTGCTGGGACTGATATTCTGCATGCCCAGGGATGTTAGAGTTGAGTAGCTTATTATGTCCCAGCAGTATGCTGCCACCTTCTCACCTGCCTCAACGCTTCTACTGGCAGAAAGGACTTTGGAAGAAGGCAATAGGTTTGAGTCCAGCTTGCCTCTGCCAACTTGGGTGAAGGAAGCTGCAGCTTCCTTGAGAAGCCAGGATGACAAGGCCATTTTGCCATTGGGGCTTTCGTGGCTTAACTGGAGGGTCCATTGCCAGCCAAGTACCATGAGACTAAAGTTGAGTATTATTAGCTTTTGAGGGGAGCAGACCTTCCCAGAAGGGGAAGGGTTTTAAATGGAAATGGCGAGTAGCAGTGACAGCACTGGGATGGTGGCTATCCTCTTGCCTCATTCACCCATTGACCTTTCCTGTTCATCTGTTTTCCCATCTGGGCAACTACAGGGTTGGATCCTGATCCTTGTGGCTCAGTGTGTCCATTATCCATCAGCTTGCTCTCTTGACACATCAGAAAATGATGAAATACTCTCTTAGGGTGGGTTTGGTTCCAAGCACTGCACTCTTCCGGCTTTGAGCAGAGGCGCATGCAAAGGAGGTCAGTAATGAGAGGGGATCTTGGGCACTCAGCACGCAGTAGTCCTCAGCTAAACTCTCCCTGGAGGGGCCTGAGAAGTAGGAGGGCAGACAGGCCAACAGAAGCAGAAGCCAAGCAAAGGAAGGAAAAGTGTGAAGGCATTGAGATCCATTACTCACCGGACACCTGCACTGTCTTGCGCATCCACGCATAAGGGCTGTGGCGGCTTCTGTTGGGAGAACTGGCAACCGCAGTATCGGCGTTTATGGGGAACAGTGACCCACTGGCTGGATCTGGCAGGCTGCCACTGCTGCTCTCCCCGCCCGCAGGGCCCGAGCTGCTGTATTCCTGAGGGCCAAAAGCGGAAGGGCTCGAGGTCAGGTCGTTCATAGGCACCGTGCCCATTGTACTGGATGGCCCGGGGTACACATTCCAGTCTTCTCGAGGGGGACTATAGGGTGAACCCCACACCCCCAGCGACGGCCCGTGAGGATCCATGTTGGGCATATGGGGATATCCCATGTGGTGCGCATAGGCAGGGGCCGCTGTGAAGTTGGAGGCTGGCAGGGGACTCCCACCACTCCCAGTGCCGCCAGTCCCCGCGGTGCCGCCTCCCGCGGGGCTCCTGAGAGTGCCCAGGTACATGCCCGCTTCTTTTTCCAAAAGGCAGCTTCTGTACATAGTGGCTTGGGTATGAGGAAGGAGCTCCCTACGCCATTCTGAAGTTCTTGTAAGACCCCAGCCCGACTTTGAGAAGCAGCAGGGAATCAACAGGTCAGTCGGTAGCTGTGTTGCACGCCCTCCTGTGCCTTTCAGACTACTCCATCCGTGTTTTCTACCCGTCAGGTTTCCAGGTGACTGGTAGCCCGGTATAGATGGGCCACCAATGGCTAGGCTGACGTCAAGGGGCTTCAGGCTTTTACATAGCATTTGCATTCAAATGAAGGGCCATTTCACTTTCACAGGGACTTGTTCACTCTGCGCTCCCTCTCCCAGAGCTCCCAGGCCTTTCTATCTCATCTTTCTTACTTTCGTCCATCTGGTCCCCATAGCACTAGTTTGTGCTTTTGGAGGCAGGAGCTCCTCCAGGGGTTTCTGACCAGTTCCCTCCAAAATGAGATGAAGACAGGCGGAGGCAGGGCCAAGTCCTGCTCTTTGGGATTCAGTCCTTACCCTGGGGCCTCTTTCTGCTGAACTTCCCTCGCTCAGCCCAGCGAGGTATCCCCTCTTCCCACATTGCCCTGCAGGGGTACTCCACTGGAACTGGCCCAGGATACCACAGAAAAGAGCTTTCCCTTCTCTACCTCGCTCCCTCCCCCAGGAGGAAGGCTTTGTTTTTAAGAACACATTCATTTCACAAATATATATTGTGTGTGTACTGAGTGCTAGGCACTGCTGTGGGCACTGGGGATCCAGCAGTGAATAAGAGACAAACATTTTGCTCTGCCTTCCTAAGGTTACACTCCAAGGGACAGCAGGCTGGATTAATTGGATGTTTTATAAATATGCACAAATTAAAGAAAGATGAAGAGAATAGGTTATGAAAAAAAGAAGGAAAGGGAGAGGAACCATGTGGGTAATGGGCTTTCTTCTTTTCCTGTCAGTTCACTAGTCTCAGGTGTCTTTCTACCAGGTTTGACTTCTGCCTCAAAGCCAGTGCCCCAAGGGGTCCAACTCCTGCAGTCTCAAATCCAGGGCAGCCACAGCTTCCAATTTCTTTCACACTTGAGGAAATTTCCTTTGTAAAGTTCCAATTATTGAAAAAGACATTGGCTTGCCAGCAGATGCCAAATGAACACAAGATTTTGCTTCTAGAAACCAGATAACTTTCTGACCACAAAATCCATCTGTATCCCAGTGTTCTTTTCTACCCACTTCCCTCCTCACCCCCATCCCCAAACCTACCACAACCTTTAATCTAGGCTGTGCTCCTACTCAGGGAATGTGTTCCTCTATAAAGTCCAATCCAAACTGGCACCCCCATTAACTGATCTCTCTTTGGCTTTGGGAATATCACTTTGCCTGTAGGAGTTTCAGGGATTTTTCCTGTGTAAAATAGAGATCCTAACAGTGTCTACATTACAAGGTAGGATTTACTGAGATAATATATGTAAATTGCTTAACAGTGCATGGTACACAATATGCAACCACTATATTTATTAATTCACTCAACAAATATTTATTCAATGCTAGGGGCTGTTCTGTGCATTAAGATATCAGTAGTGAACAGACAAACCCCCTGACCTTATTAAGCTTATATCCTAGTGGGAAGAGAGACTAATAAGTAATTACATTTTATGATTTGTCAGATGGTAATGATCAATACTGTGAAGAAAAAGAAAGCAGGAAGGAGGGTATAGAATCCTGGTGTTGTTGCAATTTTAAATGTGGTGGTTTGGAAAGACCTCACCTCAAAATGACAATTAAATAAAATATAGAAGAGGTACTGGTATGAGCCATAAGGAGAAGATCCAGACAGAGGGAACATGTGAAAAGAGAATGAGAAAATGTCTGTCTTCTATTGGAGAAAGAGTAAACAAAACAAAACTGTGTGGCTAAAGAATAGATGGGGTCCAAATGCTAAGGCGGAGTATATCATCATAAAGATTCTAGTTTTTGCTCTAAGTGAGCTAGGGAGACATTGTAGGATTCTGAGCAGAGGAGTGACATGATTTAAGTTTTGAAGGGATCACTCTAGCAATTGGATTAAGAATAGATTGTAAGTGGGTTGATTGATTAAAAGGCTATTGCAATAATCCAGGTGAATGGCATTGGGGATGGAGGAAAGTGGTTAGATTCTGGATATATTTTGAAGCCTGCTCTGGAGAAGGAGGAGAAGGAACAGAAGTAATTGGCCAGCAAAGACTAGTTAAAGCCTGGCACTGGGGAAAAGGGACTTAGGGACAGAGAAAGTACCATACCCTGTAAGGCACTATTTACACATGATCTCATTTAATTTTCACAACAGCTCCACAAGCTATTTATTAGTATTATTCACACTTTAGAGATGAAGAAACTAAGGCTCAGAGAGGTGCCATGACTATTTAAATGAACTATTAGTGTGGAGTATAGTTAGGTTCCCATCCTAAGCCACCCTAACTGCAAAGTTTATGTATTTAAATTGGAACCAGTTTAAATGTACAACTTCAGGGCTTAGGCCTGGGACTTGGCTTCTATTTTCTTTGTCTGCTCAGGCTCCCAGGCCTGGCATTTAATATTCTTCATATCATGGACCCAATTACCCTTGAATTATTCTCTTTCACCTATTCTATACGGAGGCAAACTGGTTTACCTGACATTTGAAAAACTATATCAGGATGGAAGCACATGGAGAACCTTAAAAGTTAACTAATTTACCTATGAGAAAACTGAGGGCCTGAGAGGGGAAGTTATTCTTTAAAGAAGTGAACGACAGAACTGAGGTTCAAACTCAGGTCTGTTGCCTCCCACTCTTTCTACTAAAAAGTGTCTTTGCTTATGCAATTCCCTCTGTCTAGACTGTTTTTTTTAATAAAATAATGTTTTTTAATAAAATAAAAATATTTTATAAAAAATATTTGTATAAAATATAAAATTTATTTTTTATAAAATATAAATATAAAACTATATATTTAAAAACATATAAAATATAAAAAATTTTTTTAAATTATATATTTATCATTATTTTTTTTTCCCCCCAAATACTTTTATTTTATTTTTTCAGTGTTACAAGATTCATTGTTTATGTACCACACCCAGTGCTCCATGCAATACGTGCCCTCCTCAGTACCCACCACCAGGCTCGCCCATCCCCCC
>CM052901.1:54132805-54165581 GCA_028534135.1 Potos flavus
AATCAGAGAAAGACAATTATCATATGATCTCTCTGATATGAAGAATTCGAGAGGCAGGGTTAGGGGTTGTGGGGGGTGGGAGAGGGAAATGAAACAAGAGGGGATCAGGAAGGAGACAAACCATAAGAGACTCCTAAACTCATGAAACAAACCAAGGGTGGCTGGGGGGTAGGGGAGGGTAGGGATAGGGTGGCTGGGTTATGGACATTGGGGAGGGTATGTGCTATGGTAAGTGCTGTGAAATGTGTAAGCCTGAGGATCCACAGACATGTACCCTGGGACAAATAATACATTATGTGTTAATTAAAAAATAAAAAAATAATAAAAAATTAAAAAAAAAAGAAGATTCTGTGCGGATAGAAACTTTCAATTCACTTGGATAAAGACCTAGGAGTGTGACTGCTGGATCATATGATAACAGTATACTTAATTTCAAAAGAAACTGTCCAACTGTCTTCCACAGTGGCTGTACAATTTTGTATTCCCACCAGCAGCAAATGAGAATTCCTGTTGTGGGAGGAGTTAAGGAGAGGAGAGGAGAGGAGTAGGGTGACCCTTAAGTTTGTCTGGTCCCTTGAATATACCTAGATAGTTTTCAAATCATTCTGAATACCTGAGAAATCAATCAGAGATCTGAAAAAAGAAAAGCCGCAAGTCTACAACTAGAAAAGCGACTATCATTTGGAAGGTAGAAGGCTCAGAGACTTGAACCCAGGGTGGTATAACTGAGGATAGAGCGGAGGGGAGGGAGCCTGCTTAAGGAGTCTACTGCAAAGAATTATAAGCAACGGAGTGCAAAATTGGAACTTTTAGAAGTCTGCTACAGTGGGGAATGTCCCTGGCTTAAAAGTGCACAGGTGGTGAAGTGGGGGTGGAATCCCAGGTGTGACAGCATGATCTCAGGATCCCCAGGGTTACAAGAAGAACGCGTGGTCCCTGAATGCGGCAGAGTGCCCATGTAAAGGAGTGGGGAAGCGGCCTGAAAACAGCCAGTCTAGGTGCAGTTTTTCTGCTCTTTATGTTGCCATAAATTGTGACCCACTACAGGGTTGAGCAACCGTTTTCCTGGGAGGGGTCCAGCAAAAGGCAGAGCATGGAAAGATTCCCTCCTCCCTGGAGAGGAACAGCACCCATGTGCTTCAGGCCTATTGCATACTTAATAAACTACAGTACAGTGTAAACATAATTTTATGTACTGGGAAACCAAAAAAGTCATTCGACTCACTTTATTGTGATATTTACCTTATTGCAGTGGTATGGAACTGAACCTGCTATATCTCTAAGGTATGCCTGTATTCCCTCTTCTCCTTTATCAAACATCAGTTGATTTAGATATATGTGGGTCTACTTTATTAAACATCAGTTGATTTAGATTTATGTGGGTCTACTGGGCTCTCTATTCTGTTTCATCAAGCTATTTTTCTATTCCTTCACTAAGATCACACTGCCTGATTTCTGTAGCTTTATAATAAGTTTTGAAGTCCAGTAGTGTCAGTCCTCTAATTTTGTTCATCTTCTTCAATATTGAGTTGAGAAGTGACTTCATGACAATATTGAATCTTCTTATATATGAATACGGAATACATCTCCATTTATTTAGTTCTTTGATATCTTTCATCAGAGTTCTGTAGTTGTTCTCATAGAGATATTGTATTATGTTAGATTTATACCTCAGTATTTAAATTTTTTGGATGACAATGTAAATGGTAATGCATTTTTAAATTTCAAATTCCACTTGTTTACTGCTGACATATACAACAGTAATTTACTTTTGTATATTAATCTTGTACCCTGCAATCTTGCCACAATTGTTTATTAGTTCCAGTTTTTAAAATTATAAAATTATAATTCTTTCAGATTATCTACATAGAAGATTATTTTATCTGCAAAAAAAATCTTTCATTTCTTTGTTCCCAACTTTTATACCTTTTATTTCCTCTTCATGTCTTACTGCCTTAGCTAAGGCTTATAGTACTATGTTGAAAACCAGTGGTGAAAAGGGATATCCATACCTTGTTCTTGATTTTAGTGGGGAAGCTTCTAGTTTCTAACCATTCAGTATGATGTCAGTTGTAGGTTTTTGTAGGTTTTTTAAAAATTTTTTAAATTTTTTATTTATTTTTAAAAAGATTTTGTTTATTTATTCGACAGAGAGGAGGGACACAGTGAGAGAGGGAACACAAGCAAGGGGAGTGGGAGAGGGAGAAGCAGGCTTCCTGCTGAGCAGGGAGCCCCAATGCGGGGCATGATCCCAGGACTCTGGGATCATGACCTGAGCCAAAGGCAGAGGCTTAACAACTGAGCCACCCAGGCGCCCCAGTTTTTTTTTTTTTTTTTTTTATCAATTTGAAGGTATTCTCCTCTAGTCCTAGTTGGCTGAGAGTTTTTATCATGAATTGGTGCTAGATTTTGTCAAATTCCTTTTCTGCATCTTTTGATATAATCATATGATTTTTCTCCTTTAGCCTATTGATGTAATGAATTACAATAATTGATTTTCTAATATTGAACCAGGCTTGCATACCTAGAATAAATCCTACTCAGTCATGGTTTATAATTCTTTCTATATGTAGTTATAGTCAATTTGCTAATATTTAATTACATCTATGTTCGTGAGAGATATTAGTCTGTAGTTTTTTGTAATGTCTTTGGTGTTGGTTTTAGGGTAATGTTGGCTTCACAGATGAATTAGGAAGTATTCCTTCTGTTTTTATCTTCTGAAAGAGATGGAAGAGAATTGGTACAATTTCTTCCTTAAGTGTTTGGTAGAATTCATCAGTGAACACACCTTGGCTTCTTGTGTTGGAAGATTATTAATTATTGATTTAATCTGTTTAATAGAAATAGGCCTATTTGGATTGTGTATTTTTTCCTGTGTGAGTTTTTTTTCCCCCAAATACTTTTATTTTATTTTTTCAGTGTTACAAGATTCATTGTTTATGTACCACAGCCAGTGCTCCATGCCACACGTGCCTGTGTAAGTTTTGACAGATCGTATCTTTCAAGGAATTGGTCCATTTATTCTTTTCAAATTTGTGGGCATTTGAGTTGTTCTTAATATTTATTATCCTTTAATGTCCATAGGATCTATAGTTATGTCCTTTCTTTTGTTCTTGATCTTAGAAATTTGTGTTCTCTCTCTTTATTCTTTAGTTAGCCTAGCTAGAGGCCTTCCGTTCTTTCTCTTTCTTTTTCTTTCTTCTTTCTTTCTTTCTTTCTTTCTTTCTTTCTTTCTTTCTTTCTTTCTTTCTTTTTTTCTTTCTTTCTTTCTTTCTTTCTTTCTTTCTTTTTCTTTCTCTTTCTTTTTCTTTCGATTTTATTTATTTATTAGAGAAAGAGAGAGAGAGTGCACACAAGTCAGGGGGGAGGGGCAGAGGGAGAAACAGACTCCCTGCTGAGCAGGGAGCCCATCAAGGGGCTCAATCTCACAACCCTGAGATCATGACCTGAGCTGAAATAAAGTCAGGAGCTTAATCAACCGAGCCACCCAGGTGCCCCTCCACTTATTTCTTTATCCATTTATCCATCAGTGGACAATTGAGTTGTATCCATGTCTTGACTATTGTAAATAATGCTGCCATTATTTACAGATATCTTTTCAATGTTGTGATTTCATTTTCTTTGTATATAAACCCAAATTTAGAATTGCTGGATCATATGGTAGTTTTATTTTTAATTTTTTGAGGACCCACTATGCTGTTTTACATAATGACTGTACCAGTTTGCATTTCCACCAGCAGTGCACAAGTTTTCTGTCTTCTCCACATTCTTGCCAACACTTATCTCTTGTTTTTTGATAATAGCCATCCTGACAGGTGTGATGTATTATCTAATTGTGGATTTGATTTGAATTTCCCTGATGATTAATGATGTTGAGCACGTTTTCATGTACCTGTTGGCCATTTGTATATCTTCTTCGGAAAAATGTCTCTTTAGTTCCTCTGCCCATTGTTAAATCACATTTTTTTTTCTTATTGAGTTGTATGAGTTTTTATTTATTTTTTATAAGCCCCATTACCCTATATATGGTTTACAATATTTTCTTCCATTCTGTAGGCTGCATTTTTATCTTGTTGATTGTTTCTTTTGTTGTGCAGAAGCTTTTTAGTTTGATGTAGTCCCACTTGATTTTTGCTTTGGTCGCCTGTGTTTTGGTTGCCATATCCAGTAAATCGTTGCCTAACTTAATGTCAAGAGATTTTTTCCTTACCATACTACTGGGTATTTACCTCCCCAAATACAAAAATACTAATTCAAAGGGATACATGCATTCCTGTGTTTATTGCAGCATTATTTACAATAGCCAAGTGATTTGGAGCTTTTTTTCATGTGTCTGTTGGCCTTTTGTATGTCTTCTTTGGAGAAATGTCTCTTCATGTCTTCTGCCCATTTCTTGACTGGATTATTTGTTTTTAGGTGGTTGAATTTGATAAGTTCTTTATAGATTTTGGATACTAGCCCTTTATCTGATAGGACATTTGCAAATATCTTCTCCCATTCTGTCAGCTGTCTTTTAGTTTTGTTGACTGTTTCCTTTGCTGTGCAAAAGCTTTTTATTTTGATGAAGTCTCAATAGATCATTTTTGCTTTTATTTCCCTTGCCTTTGTAGAAATGTCTAGCAAGAGGTTGCTGCAGCTGAGGTCAAAGAGGTAGCTGCCTGCATTCTCCTCTAGGATTTTAATGGATTCCTGGCTCACATTTAGGTCTTTCATCCATTTTGAGTCTATTTGTATGGTGTAAGAAAATGGTCCAGTTTCTTTCTTCTACATGTGGCTGTCCAATTTTCCCAACGCCAATTGTTGAAGAGACTGTCTTTTCCACTGAATATTCTTTCCTGCTTTGTCAAAGATTAGTTGACCATAGAGTGGAGGGTTCATTTCTGGGCTCTCTATTCTGTTCCATTGATCTGTGTGTCTGTTTTTGTGCCAGTATCATTCTGCCTTGATAATTACAGCTTTGTAATATAGCTTGAAGTCTGGAATTGTGATACCACCAGCTTTGGTTTTATTTTTCAACATTCCTTTGGCTATTCAGGGTCTTTTTTGGTTCCATACAAATTTTAGGATTATTTGTTCCAGCTCTGTGAAAAATGTTGATGGCATTTTGATAGGGATTGGATTGAATGTGTAGATTGCTCTGGGCAGCATAGACATTTTAACAATATTTTTTCTTCCAATCCATGAGCATGGAATATTTTTCCATTTCTTTTTGTCTTCCTCAATTTCTTTCATAACTGTTCTATAGTTTTCAGAGTACAGATCCTTTAGCTCTTTCATTAGGTTTATTCCCAGGTATCTTATGGTTTTTGTTGCACTTATAAATGGGACTGATACCTTGATTTCTCTTTCTTCTGCCTCATTGTTAGTATATAGAAATGCAACCGACTTCTCTGCATTAATTTTATATCTTGCCACTTTGCTGAATTCCTGTATGCATCTAGCAATTTTTGGGTGGTGTCTTTTGGGTTTTCCATATAGAGTATTATGTCATCTGCAAAGAGCGAAAGTTTGACTTCTTCTTTGCCAATTCAGATGCCTTTTATTTCTTTTTGTTGTCTGATTGCTGAGGCTAGGACTTCCAGTGTTATGTGGAAAAACAGTGGTGAGAGTGGACATCCCTGTGATGTTCCTGACCTTAGGGGAAAAGTTCTGTTTTTCCCCATTGAGGATGATATTTGCTGTGGGTTTTTTGTATATGGCTTTTATGATGTTGAGGAATGTTCCCTCTATCCCTACACTACAGAGAATTTTAATCAAGAGAGGATGCTGTATTTTGTCAAATGCTTTTTCTGCATCTTACTGAGAGGATTATATTGTTCTTGTCCTTTCTTTTATTAATGTGGTGTATCTCGTTGATTGATTTGTGGATGTGAACCACCCTTGCAGCCCAAGAATAAATCCCACTTGGTTGTGGTGAATAACCCTTTTAATGTACTGTTGCAGCCTATTGGCTAGTATCTTGGCGAAATTTTTTGCATCCATGTTCCTCAGGGATATTGGTCTGTAATTCTTTTTGGTGGAGTCTTTGTCTGGCTTGGGAATCAAGATAATAATGCTGGCCTCATATAATGAATTTGGAAGTTTTCCTTCCATTTCTATTTTTGAGACAGCTTCAGAAGAATAGGTATTACCTGTTCATTAAATGTTTGGTAGAATTCCCCTGGGAAGCCAGCTGGCCCTGGGTTCTAGTTTTTGGGAGATTTTTGATTACTACTTCAATTTTTTTGCTGCTTATGGGTCTGTTCAGGTTTTCTATTTCTTCCTTTTTCAGTTTTGGTAGTTTAGATATTTCTAGGAGGGCATTGTTTTCTTCCAGATTGCCTAATTTGTTTGCATATAATTGTTTATAATTCTCTTATAATTGTTTTTCTTTCATGTTGGTTATGATCTCTCCTCTTTCATTTAGGTTTTTATTTATTTGGGTTATTTCTCCTTTCTTTTTGACAATTCTGGCTAGGGGTTTATCAATCTTATTAATTTTTTTTTAAAGATTTTATTTATTTATTTGACAGACAGAGAGAGAGATCACAAGTAGGCAGAGAGGCAGGCTGAGAGAGAGGGGGGATGCAGGCTCCCTGCCGAGCAGAGAGCCCAATGCGGGGCTCGATCCCAGGACCCTGAGATCATGACCTGAGCTGAAGGCAGAGGCTTTAACCCACTGAGCTACCCAGGCACCCCAATCTTATTAATTCTTTTAAAGAAACAGCTTCTTGTTTTGTTGATCTGTTCTACTGTTCTTTTGGTTTCTATTTCATTGATTTCTGCTCTAATCTTTATTATTTCTCTTCTTCTGCTGGATTTAGGCTTTATTTGTTGTTCTTTTTCCAGCTCCTTTAGGTGTAAGGTTAGGTTATGTATTTGAGACTTTTCTTGTTTCTTGAGAAAGGACTGTATTGCTATATACTTCCTGTTTAGGACTTCCTTTGCTGCATCCCCAAGGTTCTGAACTATCATGTTTCATTTTCATTTGTTTCCATGTATTTTTAAAATTCTTATCTAATGTAATGGTTAACACATTAATTCTTTAGTAGGATACTCTTTGATCTCCATGTATTTGTGTTCCTTCCAAATTTTCTCTTGTGATTGAGTTCAGGTTTTAAAGTCTGAAAATATACATGTTATAATCTCAATCTTTTTGTACTGGTTGAGATCTGTTTTTTTGACTCATTATGTGATCTTTTCTGGAGAATGTTCTACGTGCACTGGAGAATGTCTATTCTCTTACTTTAGGATGAAATGCTCTGAATATATCCTTGAAGTCCATCTGGTCCAGTGTGTCATTCAAAGCTCTTGTTTCCTTGTTGATCTCTTAGATTATCTGCCCATTGCTGTGAGTGGGGTGTTAAAGTCCCCTACTATTATTGTATTATTATCAACGTGTTTCTCTAATTTTCTTATTAATTGGCTTATATAATTGGCTGATCTCATGTTAGGCTCATAAATCCTTACAATGGTTAGATCTTCTTGTTGGATAAACCCCTTTATTATGATATAGTGGACTTTTTCATCTCTTATTACTGTCTTTATTTTTTTTAAAGATTTTATTTATTTATTTGACACAGAGAGAGAGATCACAAGTAGGCAGAGAGGCAGTCAGAGAGAGAGGGGGAAGCAGGCACCCTGCTGAGCAGGGAGCCTGATGCAGGGCTCGATCCCAGGACCCTGAGATCATGACCTGCGCCAAAGGCAGAGGCTTTAACCCACTGAGCCGCCCAGGCACCCCTTATTACTGTCTTTAGTTTAAAATCTAGTTTGTCTGATATAAGGATGGCTACTCCAGCTTTCTTATATGTCCATTAGCATGATAAATGGTTCTCCTTCTCCTCACTTTCAATCTGGATATGTCTTTGGGTCTAAAAGGTGTCTCTTGTAATCAGCATATTGATGGGTCTTGTTGTTGTTGTTGTTTTTTAATCCAATCTGATACCCTGTGTCTTTTGATTGGAGGATTTAGTCCATTTACATTCAGAGTAATTATTGAAAGACATAGATTTAGTGCCATTGTATTACCTGTAAAGTCACTGTTTCTGCAGATTATCTCTATTTCTTTCTGGTCTTTGCTAGTTTGGGGCTCTCTCTTGGCTCAAAGGATCCCTTTAATATTTCTTACAGGGCTGGTTTAGTGTTCACCAATTCCTTTAGTTTTTGTTTGTCCTGGAGATTCTTTATAGCTCTTTCTATTCTGTATGACAGCCATGCTGCATAAAGTATTCTTGGCTACATATTTTTTCCCACTTAACACATTGAATACATCATGCCAGTCCTTTTTGGCCTGCCAGGTCTTTGTGGATGGGTCTGCTGCCAGTCGTATGTTTCTTCCCTTGTAGGTAAAGGACCTCTTGTCCTGAGCTGCTTTCAGGATTTTCTTTTTATCTCTGAAATTTGTATGCTTCACTATTGTATGTCGAGGCGTTGAACCACTTTTATTGATTTTGAAAGGGGGTTATCTGTGCCTCCTGGACTTACATACCTATTTCCTTCCCCAGATTAGGGAAGTTCTCAGCTATAATTTGTACAAGTAAACCTTCTGCCCCTCACTCTCCTCCTCTTCTTGATCCCTTATTATTCGAATATTATTTTGCTTTGGTATCGCTGATTTCTCAAATTCTCCCTTTGTGGTCCAGCTTTCTCTCTCTTTCTCAGCTCCCTTATTCTCCATCATTTTGTCTTCTATATCACTGACTCTCTCTTTTGCCTTTTTTATCCTAGCAGTTAGAGCCTCCACTTTTGACCAAATCTCAGTAATAGCATTTTTAATTTTGGCCTGATTAGATGTTAGTTCTTTTATGTCTATAGTAAGGGATTCTCTATTGTCTTCTATGCTTTCTTTTTCAAACCCCACTAGTATCTTTATAATTGTTGTTTTGAATTCTAATTCTGATATCTTACTTATATCCATATTGATTAAATCCATGGATTGAATCCATGTCAATGTGTACTGCCTCCTGTTCTTTTTTTGGGGGGGGGGTGAGTTTCTCTATCTCATCATTATATCCAGAAAAGAATAGATGAAAGAGAGAAAAGACAAAAATAGCAACAACTCTAGCAAAATACAAACAAAACAAACCAGAAGAAAACGGAAGCAAAACAAAATCAGAAAAAAATCAAAGAAGGAAAACAGAACAAAACAATAAACTAGATCCTGGGTGTATTTTGATCTGTTTATTAAAGAAACTAGATCCCAAAATAGGAAAGAAAGAAAAACTTTATATTACACAATAATAAAATTTAAAAAAAAAGGGGGCACCTGGGTGGCTCAGTGGGTTAAGCCTCTGCCTTCGGCTCAGGTCATAATCTCAGGGTCCTGGGATCGAGCCCCGCATCGGGCTCTCTGCTCAACAGGAAGCCTGCTTCCCCCCGCCCCCCCCCCGCCTGCCTCTCTGCCTACTTGTGATTTCTCTCTGTCAAATAAATAAATACAATCTTTAAAAAAATTTTTTTTTAAAAATGAAGGGAAAACAAAAAAATATATATTACATATATAAAAATAAAAATCATTGATAAATTAATAAAATAGCTGAAAAATAAAATTGAAAGACTAAATAATAATTAAAAAACTCCACATCTAAACATAGGGAAGAAGCCACATTGAAGAAGGTAGAAAGGGCAAAGATGTGGTTTGGGAGCTAAAGAGACCTTGACCATCTGTGGTGGAGAGGGAGCCAGTGGTGCAAAGGGTGAAAACCAAACTTTTACACTGGGAGCCTGCACTGGGAAGACAAATTCCCATAATATTTGGCTTTGAAAGCTAGAGGGGTCAAGTTTCATGAGTTCTTTCAACCAGCCAGACTTAAAGCCTAGAATATTAAAAATAAGCAGGTTCAGCTCTGGGAGAGCCTGGAGTACTACAGGATGCAAAGTCCACTCTTAAAGACACAACATAACAAACAGACCATGCAAATGCAGCATAGAACCGGCAGTTTGAAAAATGCAGGGGGAAGATAGAGGGAGAGTGATTTACGCATCTCAGAGCATGGTACAAAGAGGCAGGGATCACAGGGAGAACTCTCTAGGGTCAAAGGAGCTGGCCAGTGCCATTTACCCCTGCTGCCCCCCAGCAAAAACACAGAATCAGCTACAGGGACCAACCCAGTGCCCACATCTACTATCTAACTTTCTTACACCATGCCTCACCTCTCATGCTCAGGCAGATCTGCCCTTCCCACTCTCGCTTGCTTCAGTTCCAGCACTGTGGGCCCTCACCACAGAAGATGGGTGCAAACCCCACCGACACCTTGTCTCCTGACCCACATGATTTACTGGATCGCAGTTCTGGCGGCAGTGGTGGAGGCAGTTCTCATTTTGCAAACAGATCAACACACACCTTCTAAAAACATGACCAACCTGGCTGTGGACCAAACACTGCCCACAACAAGCAAAGAGAACTTTTGCAGACAAGTGGAGTGAAGGAAAAAGAGGCTAGCACTCAACAACAGGGCATACACCACAAATATAGGAGACAATCCCTAAAGAACCATGCCCTGGAGATCAGGGGACACTGCATGGGAGGGCACTACAAGACAACTTCTTCATAAGGCCATTAGGTGAAGAGCAAGAGATGTAGCTGAATTTCCTAAACAGAGAAACACATGCAGAGTTAGACAGAATGAGGAGACAGAGAAATATGTCCTAAATAAAAGACCAAGACCAAACCACAGCAAGAGACCTAAGCAAAACATATGTAAGTTACATACCTGATAGAGAACTTAATGATCATAAAGTTACTCACTGAACTTGACATAATATTGGAGGACCCTTGGGGTGCCTGGGTAAATTAGTAGGTTAAGTATCTGCCTTCAGCTGAGGTCATGATCCCAGGGTCTTGGGATAGAGTCCCTCATTGGGCTCCCTGCTCAGTGCAGAGCCTGCTTCTCCCTCTCTC
Source organism: Potos flavus (assembly GCA_028534135.1). Classification (NCBI taxonomy): domain Eukaryota; kingdom Metazoa; phylum Chordata; class Mammalia; order Carnivora; family Procyonidae; genus Potos; species Potos flavus. The sequence continues at coordinate 54,143,688 of CM052901.1, forward strand.
CCTGCTTGTGCGTTCTATCTCACAAATAAATAAATAAAATCTTTTTTTAAAAAAAAGAGTGGAGATCCTTAACAAAGACATAAAAAAATGAACCAATCAGAGATGAAGAACACAATAAATGAAATTAAAACTACACTGGATGGAATAAATAGCAGGCTAGATGAAACAGAGGAATGAATAAATGACCTGGAAGACACAGTAATGGAAAGTAAACAAAGTGAACAAATGAGTGGGGAAATTAGGCAAATTCAGAATAGTCAGGAAATTCAGTGACTTCATCAAACACAATAACATTCTTATTATAGGAATGTCAGAAGAAGAAGAGAGAGAAAAGGGGGCAGAAAATATATTTCAAGAAACAATAGCTGAAAACTTCCCTAATCTGGGGAAGGAAAGAGATATCCAGATCCAAGAGGCACAGAGATCATCCCCAAAAATCAACACAAGGAGGACCACAATAAGAAACAAGGTAATTAAAATAGTAAAAACTAGAAATAAAGAAAAAAAATTAAAAGCAGCAAGAGAAAAGAAGACAGTTACATACAAGTGAAACCTACAAGGCAATAAGTGCATTTTTCATAGAAAGATTGCAGGCCAGAAGGGAGTGACATGATATATTCAAAGTGCTGAAAAGGAAAGGTCTGTAGCCAAGAATACTCTATCTAGCAAGGTTGCCGTTCAGAATAGGCAGAGAGATAAAGAGTTTCCCAGGCAAACAAAAACTAAAGGAGTTTATGAAAACTAAACCAGCCTGAGAAGAAATAATAAAGGAGACTCTATGAGTGGAGAAGAAAACCATAAGTGAGAGTATGAAAAGTAAAGAAATGAAGAAGCAGTAAAAATAAGTATTTCTGTAAAATTCAGTCAAGGAATTCTTAAAATAAAAGGATGTAAAATATGACATCATATATCTAAAGTGAGAGGAAGAGAGAATTCAAAATTGGATTTAAACTTAAGTGACCATCAACTTAATATAGACTGCTATATACAGAAGATGGTATACATAAACATAATGGTAGCCACAAAAAAAAAAAACCAGTAATAGATATGAAGACAATAAAGAAAAAGGAATCCAAGCACATCACTAAAGAGAGCTAACAATCATGAAAGAGAGCAAGCAGAGACAGGATCCAGAGAAAATTTATAAAAGACAGGATCGTATTGCATGGAGCACTGGGTGTGGTGCATGAACAATGAGTCCTGGAACACTGAAAAAAAAAAAAAGGACAGGATCCAATCACAAAATAAGGATCAAAACGGCAATAAATACATATCTAAAAATAATTACTTTGAATGTAATAGACTAAATTAGCCAATCAAAAAAAAAATAAGGAGACAGTGAATAATTAAAAAAAAAAAAACAAAAAACCCCAAGACCTATCTATATGCTGCCTCCAAGAGATTCATTTCAGACCTAAAAATACCTACATATTGAAAGTGAGGGGATGGGGAAACATTTATCTTCCAAATGGATGTCAAAAGAAAGTCAGACTAGCAATACTTATATTGGACAAAATAGACTTTAAAACAAAGACTGTAGCAAGAGACAAAGAAGGACATGATATAATAATGTGAGAATCCAGTACAATTGTAAATATTTATGCAGCCAACATTGGAGAAACCAAATACGTAAAACAGTTAATAACAATAATAAAGGAAGTAATCAATAGTAATACAATAACAATAGGGAATTTTAACATGCCACTCACATCAATGGACAGATTATTCAAATAGAAAATCAACAAAGAAATAGTGGCTTTGAATGACACACTGGACCAGATGGATTTAACAGACATATTCAGAATATTCCATCCTAAAAGAGCAGAAAACACATTCTTTTCATGTGCACTTAGAACATTCTCTAGAAAAGATCACATATTAGTCCCCAAAACCAGTGTCAACAAATCTTTAAAAAAATCAAAGTCATACCATGCAACTTTTCTGACTACAATGCTATGAAACTAGAAATCAGCCACAAGAAAAAATCTGCAAAACTGACAAATACATGTAGGTTAAATAACATACTACCGAACAACAAATGGGCCAACAAAAAAATCAAAGAAGAAATTAAAAAGTACATGGCAACAAATGAAAGTGAAAACACAATGGTCCACAATCCTTGGGATTCAGCAGAAGTGGTTCTATGAGGGAAGTTTAGAGCAATACAGGCCTAGCTCAAGGAACAAGAGAAATTGCAGATAAATAAACAAACCTTACACCTAAAAGAGCTAGAAAAAGAAAAACAAATAAAACCTACCAGCAAAAGGAAGGAAATAAAGGTTAGAGTAGAAATAAATAATGTAGAAATAAAAAATATAAGAGATTAATGAAACCAGGGGCTGGTTCTTTGAAAAGATCAACAGAATTGATAAACCTCTCCTTTTTTTTATTATGTTATGTTAGTCACCATACAGTACTTTTTTTTGAGAAGTGTCTGTTCATGTCTTTTGCCCATTTTTTGACTTGATTATCTGTTTTTTGGGTGCTGAGTTTGAGAAGTTCTTTATAGATCTGGTATATCAGCCCTTTGTCTGTAGTGTCATTTGCGAATATCTTCTCCCATTCCGGGGGTTGCCTGTTTGTTTTGTTGACTGTTTCCTTTGCTGTGCAGAAGCTTTTTATCTTGATGAAGTCCCAAAAGTTCATTTTTGCTTTTGTTTCCCTTGCCTTTGGAGACGTGTTTTGAAAAAAGTTGCTATGGCCAATGTCGGAGAGGTTACTGCCTATGTTCTCCTCTAGGATTTTGATGGATTCCTGTCTCACATTGATGTCTTTCATCCATATTGAGTTTACCTTTGTGTATGGTGTAAGAGAATGGTCACATTTCATTCTTCTGTATATAGCTGTCCAATTTTCCCAGCACTATTTATTTAAGAGACTGTCTTTTTTCCACTGGATACTTTTTCCTGCTTTGTCAAACATTATTCGATCATAGATCATAGATCCATATCTGGGCTCTCTATTCTGTTCATTGGTCTCTGTGTCTGTTTTTGTGCCAGTACCATGTTATCTTGGTGATCACAGCTTTGTAGTATAGCTTGAAGTCAAGCAACGTGATGCCCCCAGCTTTGTTTTTCTTTTTCAGCATTTCCTTGGCGATTTGGGGTCTTTTCTGGTTCCATACAAAATTTAGGATTGTTTGTTCCAGGACTTTGAAAAATGCCAATGGTATTTTGATCAGGATGGCGTTGAAAATATAGATTGCTCTGGGCAGCATAGACATTTTAACAGTGTTTATTCTTCTGATCCATGAGCATGGAATGTCTTTCCATCTTTTTGTGTCTTCTTCGATTTCTTTCATGAGTGTTCTGTAGTTCCTAGAGCATAGATCTTTTACCTCTTTGGTTAGGTTTATTACAAAATATCTTTTGGTTTTTGGTGATATTGTAAATGGAATCGATTTTCTAATTTCTCTTTCTATAGTTACATTGTGAGTGTATAAAAAAGCAAACGATTTCTATGCATTGATTTTGTATCCTGCCACATTACTGAATTGCTGTATGAGTTCTAGTAATTTGGGGGTGGGGTCTTTTGGGTTTTCCACATAAGGTATCATGTCATCTGTGAAGAGAGAGAGTTTGACTTCTTCTTTGCCAATTTGAATACCTTTTATTTCTTTTTGTTGTCTGATTGCTGTTGCTATGACTTCTAGTACTATGTTGAACAACAGTGGTGAGAGTGGGCATCCTTGTGTTCCTGATCTTAAGGGAAAGGCTCTCAGCTTTTCCCCATTGAGAATGATATTCACTGTGGGTTTTTCATAGATGGATTTTATGAAATTGAGGAATGTTCCCTCTATCCCCATACTCTGAAGAGTTTTAATCAGGAAAGGCTGCTGTATTTTGTCAAATGCTTTTTCTGCATTGAGAGGACAATGTGGTTCTTCTCTCTCTTATTACTGTGTTCTATCACATTGATTGGTTTGTGAATACTGAACCACTCTCGCATCCAAGAAACCAAAGTCCAGGACCAGATGGCTTCACAGGTGAATTTTACCAAACATTTGAAGAACAGTTAATACCTAGTCTTCTCAAACTATTCCAAAAAATGGAACAGGTAGGAAAACTTCTGAATTCATTCTATGAGGTCAGTATCATCCTGATATCAAAACCAGACAAAGATACTACAAAAAAAAAGAGTACTACAGGCCAATATCTCTCTTGAATATAGATGCAAAAATTATCAACAAAATATTAGCAAAATAATCCAATGATACACTTAAAAAATCGTTCATCACAATCAAGTGGGATCTATTTGGGATGCAAGGGTAGTATACTGTTCACAAAACAATCAATGTGATAACATCACATCAATAATAGAAAGGAGGAAAACCATATGATCGTTTCAATAAATGAAGCAAAAGCATTTGACAAAGTACATCCCTTCATAATAACAACCCTCAACAAAGTAGGTCTCAACATAATAAAGGCCTTATATGAAAAACTCAAGAGCTGGGGTTCTTGAGTGGTGCAGTCAGTTGAGTGTCTGACTCTTGGTTCCAGCTCAGGTCATGGTCTCGGGGTCATGATCTCAGGGATGTGAGATTGGGTCTTGTGGGGCTCCTCACTCACTATGGAGTCTACTTAAAATTCTCTCTCCCTCTGCCCCTGCCCCCCCTCAAAATAAATAAATAAATCTTTAGAAAAAAGAGAAAACCCCACAGCCAATGTTATGCTCAATGGGTAAAAACAGAGCTATCCCCCTAAGGTCAGGAACAAGAAAAGGATATCCACTCTCACCACTTTTATTCAATGTACTACTGGAAGTCCTAGACATAGACATTAGATGACATAAAGAAGTAAAAGGCATCCAAATTGATAAGAAGAAGTAAAACTATTTGCAGAAGACATGGTATTATATATAGACAACCTGAAAGACTCCACCAAAAAAATCTACTAGAACTGATAAATGAATTAAATGAATTCACATGATGCAAAATTAATGTACAGAAACCTGTTGCATTCCTATAAACTAATAATGAAGCAGCAAAAAATGAAATTAAGAAAACAATCCCATTTACAACTGCACCAAAACACTAAGATACCTAGGAATAAACTTAACCAAAGAGGTGAAAGACCTGTACTCTGAAAACTATAAACACTGGTGAAAAAAATTCAAGATGATGCAAAATAAAATGAAAAGACATTCCATGCCCATAGATCGGAAGAACAAATATTGTTAAAATGTCTATACTACCTAAAGCAACCTACATATTCAGTGTAATCCTTGTCAAAATATCCATGGCATTTTTCACACAATGAGAACAAACAATCCTTAAATATATATGGAACCATAAAAGACCTTGAATAGCCACAGCAATCTTCAAAAAGAAAAACAAACTGGAGGTATGACAATTCCAGATTTGAGTTTATATTTCAAAGTGGCATTAATTCAAACAGTATGGTACTGGCATAAAAATAGACACATAGATCAATGGAATGGAAGAGAAATCCTAGAAATAAGCCCACAATTATATGGTCAATTAATCTTCAACAAAAGAGGAAAGAATATGCAATGGGAAAAAGAGAGCTTTTTCAACAAATGGTTTTGGGAGAATTAGATGGCTACATGAAAAGAATAAAACTAGACCACTGGTTTACACCATACACAAAGATAAGTTCAAAATGATTTGAAGACCTAAATGTGAGACCTGAAGCCATAAAAATCCTTGAAGGGAGTACAGGTAATAATCTCTCTAACATTGACTGTAGTAACATTTTTTCTAGATATGTCTTCTGAGACAAGGGAAATACGAGCAAAAATAAACTATTGGGAATACATCAAAATAAAAATTTTCTGTGCGGCAAAGGATGCAAAAAAACTAAAAAGCACCTTATGGAATGAGGGAAGATATTTGCAAATGATATACCCAATTAATGGTTAGTATCCAAAATATATAAAGTACTGATACATCTCAGCACCCCAAAAACAAATCATCCAATTATAAAATGTTAGAAATACAAGTCAAAACTACAATGAAATATCACCTCACACCTGTCAGAATGGCTAAAATCAACAACATAAGAAACAGCAGGCTAGGGCGCCTGGGTGGCTCAGTGGGTTAAAGCCTCTGTCTTTGGCTCAGGTCATGATCTCAGGGTCCTGGGATCGAGCCCCGCATGGGGCTCTCTGCTCAGCGAGGAGGCTGCTTCCCCCTCTCTCTCTGCCTACCTCTCTGCCTACTTGTGATCTCTCTCTCTGTCAAATAAATAAAATCTTTTTTTTAAAAAAAGAAAGAAACAGCAGGCTTTGGTGAGGATGTGGAGAAAAAGGAACCCTCATGTCCTGTTGGTAAGAATGTAAACTCGTGCAGCCACTGTAGAAAGCAGTGTGGGAGTTCCTCAAAAAGTTAAAAGTAAAACTACCCTATGATCCAGGGATCACACTATTGGGTATTTACCCAAGGTATACGAGAACACTAATTCAAAGGGATGCATGCATCTCTATGTTTATAGCAACATTATATACTATAGCCAAGATATGGAAGCAGCCCAAGGGTCCCTCAATTGATGAATGGGTAAAGAAGAGGTCGTATACATACACAATGGAATATTACTAAGCCATAAAAAGAATGAAATCTTACCATTTACAATGGAATGGATGGAGCTCAAGAGTATAATGCTAAGCAAAATAAGTCAATCAGCAAATACAAATATCATATGGTCTCACTCATATGTGGAATTTAAGAAACAAAACAAACAGGCAAAAGGGAAAAATGAGAGGAGATAAACCAAGAAACAGACTCTTAACTGTAAAGAAGAAACTGATGGTAATCAGAAGGGAGGTGGGTGAGGAGATAGAGGAAATAGAGGATGGGGTTAAAAAGTACACTTATGATGCAAAAATAAATAAATAAATAAGTAAGTAAGTAAATAAATAAATAAATAATAAAAGTAAAGAAATGTAAAGAAATCCCAGTACGGTACTGGCACAGAAGCAGACACATGAAGCAATAGTGCAGAATAGAGAGCCCAGAAATTAATACCCATTTATATGGTCAATTAAACTATGAGAAAGAAGGTAAGAATATACAATAGAGAAAAGACAGTCTTTTCAACAAATTGTCATGGGAAAACTAGACAGCTACATGCAAAAAATATATCTGGATCATTTTGTTACATCATACCCCAAGAAAACCTCAAAATGGGTTAAAGACATTAAGCTGAGACATGAAGCCATAAAACTCCTAGAAGAAAACATAGACAGTAACTTATTTGACACCAGCTTCTGCAAGATTGTTCTAGATATGTCTCTTCAGGCTAGGGAATCAAAAGCAAAATTAATCTATTGGGCCTCTACCAAAGTAAAAACATTTTGTAGGCAAGGAACCCATCAACAAAACAAAAAGTAATGTACTGAATTGGAGAAGATATTGGCAAATAGTGTATCTGTTAAGGGGTTAATATTCCAAAATAAATAAAGTACCTATACAATTCAACACCAAAGAATTAATCTGAATAAGAAATCCTGGAGGACCTAAATAGAAATTTTTCCAAAGAAGACATACAAACAGCCAACAGGCTTGAGAAGATGCACAACATCACTAATCTTTAGGGAAATGAAAATCAAACCACAGTGAGATGCTACCTTACACCTGCAGAAATGGCTAAAATCAAAGCCAGAGGAAATAACAAGTGTTGGAAAGGATGTGGGGAAAAAGGAGCCCTTGTGCCCTGTTGGTGGGCATGAAAACTGGTGCATCCACTGTGGAAAACATTATAGAGGTCCCTCAAAAAATTAAAAATAGAAATGTCATATGATTCAATAATTCCACTACTGGGTATTAACCAAAGAAAACAAAAACACTCATTTGAAAAGAAATGCACCCCTATGTTTATTGTAGCATTATTTACAATAGCCAATACATGAACACAACCCAAGTGTCCATTATGAGATGAATGGATAAAGAAGATATATAAAAGTGTATATTTTATGTGTTATAAATTTATAAATTATAAACATATATTTATATGTAATATAAATATATATATTATAATGTATATGATAATATAAATATAAATATTTATATTTATATGTACAATGGAACATTACTAATCCATAGAAAAGAATGAGATCATTCCATTTGCAACAATGTGGATGTACCAGAGGGTAGAATGCTAAGTGGAATAAGTCTGTGGGAGAAAGACAAATACCATATGATTTCACTAATATGTAGAATTTAAGAAACAAAACAAATGAACAAAGGGAAAAAAAGAGAGGGGGGCAAACCAAGAAACAGAGCTGTAATTATAGAGAACAAACTGATGGTTAACAGAAAGGGGGGATGGGTTAAATAGGTGGTGGGGATTAAGGAGTGCACTTGGGATGGGCACTGGGTGATGTATAGAATTGCTGAATCATTGTATTGTACACCTGAAACTAATATTACACTGTATGTTAACTAATCGGAACTTATTTATTTATTTATTTATTTATTTATTTATTTATTTATAATTTTTTATTAACACATAATGTATTATTTGCCCCAGGGTACATGTCTGTGAATCATCAGGCTTACACATTTCACAGCACTTACCATAGCACATACTCTCTATTTATTTTAAAGATTTTGTTTATTTACCTGAGAGAGAGAGATAGAGAGCACAAGCTGGGGGAGGAGCAGAGGGAGAGGGAGGAGCAAACTCCCGACTGAGAAGAGAGCCCGACAAGGGACTTGATTCCAGGACCCCAGGATCATGACCTGAGCTGAAGGCAGACATTCAACTGACTGAGCAACCCAGATGCCCAACTAACTGAAATTTAAATAACAAGTTAAAAAAAAAAAACTTAAAAAAAAAGGAAACCTATACCTCATACTCTTTTCCTGCACATTTATTTTACTTTGTCAATTTTATTACATGATTATAGTTATTTATTCATTGCCTTTGTAAAACTATGAAATTCTTGAAGGCAAGATTTGGTTTATATATCTACATACACAGGACGGGGCTTTAGAAATAAAATGTATTCACTAAAACAACTAAGTTAAGATATGACTAAACTGAAAAACCTAGTTAGAAAACTTTAATGTTGTTTTCTGAATTATTCACTATGTCTTCTGTTATTGAAATTAAATGTTCGTATCTATTAATACTTTTAATATAAAAATAGAGTTTTTTCCCCCTAAAACTATACATGGAACATACAATATCTTAGAATAAAAACCAATTATATTCCAATATATTTGACATATCAAGTGGTGCAAAAAAACATTTTGAATATTAAATTCTATTTCTATATGGCATTCTCATTTATCAAATATCCACATATTATATAGTTGCTGATTGTATCTTAGTTAATGCAGAAATTTAAAAGTGCACAATTATTACAAAAATAAGGGAAATAATTTGCCTGGATATTTTTATTTATATTTTGATTTAAAAAATTAATAAACTTTATTAATATTCCTGCAACTTTGTTCTTTCTCAGAATTTCTTGAAATAGATGAAGAAACATAGATACATGTATTTTATCCATTAGGATACATTAATACATTTTCCATCTCTGTCCACTGAGAGATTCTAGAATTAACAACAGGTATGCAGCAATATGCATACCTAGTGCCAAGATTGTGTTTTCCAAATACTATTCTCTAAATATGAAATCATGAATTCTTTGAGAAATGGTTGATTCCTCGACTAGGACAGGGAAATGCAAGAGTAAGAAAGTGTCAAAATCAATGGTAGAATTTCGAAGAGCCAATCTGATAGAGCTCCTAATGGCCAAACCTGGAAAATATGAGCAAAAATAGAAATGAAATGAAGTACCGTGAGTCCACAGTTATATAAATAAATAAACACATGGGGATTTGAAGAGACGACAAAATATTTCATCCATTAGAGTACTGCATTAATAATTGTTAGAGGCAACTTTCGCCACTAAATGCTAAAAAGCAATGGGAATAAGTTTGAGAAGAAATGGGATTTTTGCATAGTCTTGAGGTATCTCAAATATTCAAATATAAGATATATATCATAAAAATATAAGTAAATATGTTCATAGGAAACTTTCTTAGTAAATGAAAACTGGAAATTGTCCAAATGCCCTTCAGTAGGAATATGGATAACTAAATTGTGGTGTAGTCCTAGGAAAGAACACTACATTAAAAATAATCAACCATGTTTACTCTCAACAATCTGTATAAATATCAGATGAAACATTGAAAGCATAAACCCAGGCAAATCTTGGCACAAATTATCTGGTTATTTTAGGTGAATATGTGGAACATAAGCAATAGCATGGAGGACCATAGGGGAAAGGAGGGAAATCTGAAGGGGGAGAAATCAGAGAGGGAGACAAACCATGAGAGACTATGGACCCCGGGAAACAAACTGAGGGTTTCAGAGGGGAAAGGGTTAGGGGATGGGATTACAGGGTGATGGGTATTAAGGAGGGCTCGAGTTGTGATGAGCATTGGGGGTTATATGCAACTAATGAATCACTGAACGCTACATCAAAAACTAATGATGTACTATAAGAGGCTAACTGAGCATAATTAATTAATTAATCAATTAAACTGTGGAGATAGAAGACAGAAGAATGATTAACTCATTGGAAGACATTGAGTGAGTGAGCAAGCCTTATCTGGGTTCTGGATAATTTGATATCTAGATCAGGTTGGTGATTACATGATTATATATTTACACAATAGTTTATGTACTCTATACTTGAATTTGTTTTCTGGATGTAAATTATACTTTGATAAAATTGTCCAAAAAGTTGTGATGCAGCTGAAGTAGTGCTCCTACTATAATTTTATCTTTACATTTACATATGTTAAAACGTGTAGAGTTTAAAACCCATGGTGAAACTTTTTTTTGAAAGATCTTATTTATTTGAGAAAGAGAGCACAATCAGAGGGGAGGAGCAGAGGGAGAAGGAGAAGCAGACTCCCTGCTAAGGGGGAAGCCTGATGCAGGACTCAGTCCCAGGACCCTGGGATCATGACCTGAGTCAAAGGCAGACACTTAACCAACTGAGCCACCCAGGCATTCCATGGTGAAGCTTCTAAGAAACTAGTATAAAAAACCAAACCATAGTCAAAGGGCAAGGTAATAAAAGGAAGCAAATAAAGGAGATAAAACCCGAATCAATAAACTAGAAAGTGTATTTATAATTGAAACAATCTACAGTATTACTCACTGGTTTTTATTAAAAGATTAATATGACTGATAAACATATATCAAGATTAAACAAAAGAGAGAAAGAAAACCTCATGTCAGGTATGTAAAAGAGAACATTACTAAACACCTTTCCTACACACAATAAAAATCATTAAAACACTGTGAACACTATTATGACCTTTGATTTTATCCTCTTTCAAAATTGTGGAAGGTATTGAAATACACAACTTTTAATAAAATAAAAATAAATAAAAATCATAAAATCAATAGATGTGTTTCATATATATACTCTTTTAAATTAAGTACATGCATCTAAATAAAATTGTTTATTCTAAACATTTGCCAAAATAAAGCCACCCAGGTTACACGGTATTTTCAGAAAAAGAAAATAGTCGTCCTTTCCTTTTATTAGTCAAGCATAACACAAGTATCAAAACCAGGAAAGAATGTAAAAGAACATATCTGGCCAAGGTCTCTCTGGATCATCAATAATCAATATAATCTAAAGTTTCTAATGGACAATATGATATATATTACAGAATATATATCAGATATAAGATTTTATTTCCCCAGAAATATAAATATGATTTAATACTTGAAAATCAATGAAAAATTTACCACATTAATGTTGTGAAAGAGAAAGATCATATGCTTCTCTTAAAAGATGCAGAAAAGTGGTTGAGCAAATTAAACCAGTTTATGATAAAAATGTCACCAAATGACGAATAGAAGTGAATATGATTTCCATGTAAAACAATATGTAAAAATCTCCTGCCCCTAACATCATAGTTAATGACTGAATATTCAACCTGATTCTGATAATGTTAGGATTTGTGTAAATTTATATTATATGTAAATAGTGTATATATATATATATATATATATATATACATGTATATATATATATGTATATAATATATATTATATGTAAATAGTGTAAACACTATTCCTGCCTTTAATTTTTTTCTGTTCTTTCCCACCCCAGTTTTTTATTTTTTATTTCTTTTTCTTTTTCTTTTTTTATTTCAACTTTTTATTTAAATTCTAGTTAGTTAACATATAATGTAATATTGGTTTCAGTAGTAGAATTTAGTGATTCATCAATTAGATATAACACCCAGTGCTCAACACAAGTGTCCTCCTTAATACTCATTACCCATTTAGCCCACCCTCCACCCACCTTCCTCCAAACACTCGCAGTTTGTTCACTGTAGTTAAGAGTCTCTTATGGTTTGCCTCCCCCTCTTTTTTTCTCCCCCTTCCCCTATGTTCATCTATTTTGTTTCTTAAATTCCACATGTGAGTGAAATCATATGGCATTTGTCTTTCTCTGACTGAATAATTTCACTTAGCATAACACTCTCTAGTTTCATCCACAACATTGCAAATGGCAATATTTCATTCTTCTTGATAGCTGAGTAATATTCCACTGTATATACATATACCATATATTTATCCATTCATCAGTCTATGGACATCTGGGCTCTTTCCATAATTTGGCTATTGTTCATAATGCTTCTAGAAACATTAGGGTGCATGTACCCCTTCGAATCAGTATTTTTGTATCCTTTGGGTAAATATCTAGTAGTGCAATTGCTGGGTCATAGGGTAGCTCTATTTTTTTTTTTTTTGTATTTTTTTTATTGACATATAATGTATTATTTGTTTCAGGGCTACAGGTCTGTGATTCACCAGTCTTACACAATTCACAGCACTCATCATAGCATATACCCTCCCCAATGTCCATCACCCAGCCACCGCATCCTTCCCACCCCCCTCCACTCCAGCAACCCTCAGTCTGTTTCCTGAGACTGAGTCTCTTATGGTTTGTCTCCATCTCTGGTTTCATCTTGTTTCATTTTTCCCTCCCTTCCCCTATGATCCTCTGTCTTGTTTCTCAAATTCCTCATATCAGTGAGATCATATGATAATTATTTTTCTCTGACTTATATCACTCAGCATAATACCCTCTAGTTCCATCCACGTCATTGCAAATGGCAAGATTTCATTTTTTGATGGCTGTATAATATTCCCTTGTATATGTATACCACATCTTCTTTATCCATTCATCTGTTGATGGACATCTAGGCTCTTTCCATAGTTTGGCTATTGTGGACATTGCTGCTATAAACTTTGAGGTGCATGTGCTCCTTCGGATCACTACATTTGTATCTTTAGGGTAAATACCCAGTAGTGCAATTGCTGGGTCATAGGGTAGCTCTATTTTCAACTTTTTGAGGAATATCCATACTGTTTTCTAGAGTGGCTATACCAGCTTGTATTCCCACCAGCTGTATAAGAGGGTTCCCCTTTCTCTGCATCCTCACTAACATTTGTTGTTTCCTGTCTTGTTAATTTTATCCATTCTGGCTGGTGCAAGGTGGTATCTCATTGTGGTTTTGACTTGTATTTCCCTGATGCCAAGTGATGCTGAACATCTTTTCAGGTGTCTTTTTGACACATGGATGTCTTCTTTAGAGAAATATCTGTTCATGTCTTATTTCTGTTTCTTAACTGGATTATTTGTTTTTTGCATGTTGAGTTTAATGAATTCTTTATAGATTTTGGATACTGACACTTTATCAGATATGTCATTTTCAAATATCTTCTCCCATTCAGTAAGTTGTCTTTTAGTTTTGTTGATTATTGCCCTTGCTGTGCAGAAGGTTTTATCTTGATGAAGTCCCAATAGTTCATTTTTGCTTTTGTTTTCCTTCCCTCAGGAGATGTGTATTGTACGAAGTTGCTATAGCTCATGTCAAAGAGGTTGCTCCCTGTGTTCTCCTCTAGAATTTTGATTGCTTCCTGTTGCACATGTAGTTCTTTCATTCATTTTGAATTTATTTTTATGTGTGGTGTAAGAAAGTGGTCTAGTTTCATTCTTCTGCATATTGCTGTCCAGTTTTCCCAACACCATTTGTCAAAGGATATTTTTTTCTACCTTGTCAAAGATTAGTTGGCCATATAGTTGTGGGTCCATTTCTGGGTTACCTATTGTGTTCCATTGATTCATGTGTCTTTTGTTTTGTTTTTTGCCAGTACCATACTGTCTTGATGATTACAGTTTTGTGATATAGCTTGTGATGCCTCCACCTTTGTTTTTCTTTTTTAAGATTGCTTTGGCTAACTGGGGTGTTTTCTGGTTCCATACAAATTTTAGGATTGTTTGTTCCAGCTCTGTGAAAAAGTTGGTGGTATTTTGATAGGTATTGCATTAAATATGTAGATTGCTTTGGGTGGTATAGACATTTTAATGATGTTTTTTCTTCCAGTTCATGAGCATGGAATGTTTTTCTATTTCTTTGTGTCCTCTTCAATTTCTTTCATAAGTGCTCTATGGTTTTCAGAGTACATATCTTTTACCTCTTTGGTTAGGTTTATGCCTAGGTATCTTATGGTTTTGGTGCAATTGTAAATGGGATCGACTCCTTGATTTCTGTCTGCCACTTCATTATTGGTGTATAGAAATGCAACAGACTTCTGTACATTGATTTTATGTCTTGTGACTTCACTGAATTTGTGTATCAGTTCTAGTAATTTTTTTGGTGGAGTCTTTTGGGTTTTCTACATAGAATATCATGTCTGTGAACAGTGAAAGTGTGACTTTCGCCTTGCTGATTTGGATGCATTTTATTTCTTTTTGTTGTGTGATTGCTGAGGCTAGGACTTCTAGTACTATGTTAAATAACAATGGTGAGAGTGGACATCCCTGTCTTGTTCCTGACCATAGAGGAAAAGCTCTCAGTTTGTTTTGAGAGTCGTATTAGCTGTGGGTATTTTGTATATGGTCTTTATGATGTTGAGGTATGTTCCATCTATCTCTACTTTGTTGAGAGTTTTTATCAAGAAAAGGTGTTGTATTTCATTAAGTGTTTTCTCTGAATTTATTGAGAGGATCATATGGTTCTTATCCTTTCTTTTATTAATGTGGTGTATCACATTGATTGATTTGTGAATATTGAACCACCCCTACAGCTCAGGAATAAATTCCACTTGACTGTGGTGAATAATTCTTTTAATGTACTGTTGGATTCAGTTTGCTAGTATTTTGTTGAGAATTTTTGCATCCATGTTCAACAGGGATATTGGCCTGTAATTCTTTTAAGTGGAGTCTTTGTCTGGTTTTGGAATTGAGGTAATTCTGGCCTTGTGGAAGGAGTTTGGAAATTTTCCTTCCATTTCTATTTTTTGGAACAGTTTGAGAAGAATAGGTATTGATTCTTTAAATGTCTGGGAGACTTCCCCTAGGAAACCATTTAGCCCTGGCATTTTGTTTATTGGGAAATTTTTCATTACCAATTCAAATTCTTTGCTGGTTATTGGTCTGTTCAAATTTTCTATTTCTTCTTGGTTTGGTTTTTGCAGTTTGTATGTTTCTGGGAATTTATCGATTTCTTCCAGATTGCCCAATTTTTTTGGCCTGTAATTTTCCACGGTAATCTCATATAATTGTATTTCTTTGGTGTTGGTTGTGATTTCTCCTTTTTCCTTGATGATTTTATTTATTTGGGTCCTTTCTCTTTTCTTTTTGATAAGTCTGACTAGGGGTTTATCAATTTTATTCTTTCAAAGAACCAGCTCTTACTTTGATTGGCTTTTCTACTGTTTTGTTGTTGTTGTTTCTATATCATTTTTAATTGTTTTTTTTATGTTATGTTAGTCACTATACAGTACATCATTAGTTTTTGATGTAGTGTTCCATGATTCATTGTTTGCGTATAACACCCAGTGCTCCATGTAATCTGTGCCCTTCTTAATACCCATCACCAGGCATTTCTGCTCTAATCTTTATTATTTCTCTTCTGCTGCCTTTAGGCTTTATTTGTTGTTCCTTTTCTATCTACTTTATGTGTAAGGTTAGGTTGTGCATTCAAGACTTTTCTTGCTTTTTGAGGTAAGCCTGTATTGCTATATATTTTCCTCTTTTGACTGCCTTTTCTGCATCCCAAATGTTTTGGACCATTGTGCTTTCATTTTCATTTGCTTTCATGTACTTTTAAAATTTCTTCTTTAATTTCCTGGTTGACCCATTCATTCTTTAGTAGGATGTTTTTATCTTCCATGTATTTGTAGTCTTTCCAAATTTTTTCTCACGGTTGACTTCAAGTTTCATAGCATTGTTATATGAAAATACACATGGTATGATATCAGTCTTTTTGTACTTGTTGAGGGCTGATTTGTGACCCAGTATATGACCTATTCTGGAGAGTGTTCCATGCACTCAAAGAGAATGTGTATTCTGCTGCTTTAGGATGGAATGTTCTGAATATATCTGTTAAGTCCATTTTGTCCAGTGTGTCATTCAAGGCCATGGTTTCCATGTTGATTTTCTGTTTAGATGATCTGTCCATTGCTGTAAATGGGGTGATAAAGTCCCCTACTATTATTGTATTATTATAAATGAGTTTCCGTATATTTGTTATTAATTGTTTTATATATTTGGGTGCTCCCAAGTTGGGGCCATAGACATTTACAATTCTTATATCTTCTTGTTGGATAGACCACTTAATTATGATAGAATGCCCTCCTTCATCTCTTGTTATACTCTTTGGTTTAAAACCCAGTTTGTTTGATATAAGAATGGCTACTCCGTTTTTTTTTTTTTTAAATGTCCATTAGCATGATAGATGGTTCTCTAGCGCCTCACTTTCTTTCTTTTTTTTTTTTAAGATTTTATTTATTTATTTGACAGAGAGAGATCACAAGTAGGCAGAGAGGCAGGCAGAGAGAGAGGGGGAAGCAGGCTCCCCTCTGAGCAGAGAGCCCAATGCGGGGCTCGATCCCAGGACCCTGAGATCATGACCTGAGCCGAAGGCAGAGGCTTAACCCACTGAGCCACCCAGGCGCCTCTGGAGGTGTCTTTAAGTCTAAAATGATTCTCTTGTAAGCCACAGAATGATGGGTCTAATTTTTTTTTATCTTTTCTGATACCTTGTGCCTTTTGATTGGAACATTTAGTACATTTGCATTTAGAATAATTATTGATACATAAGAATTTAGTGCCATTGTATTACTTGTAAAGTCACTAATTCTGGAGATTTTCTCTTTTCTTCCCTAGTCTTTGTTGTTTTTGGTCTTTCTTTTCCACTCAAAGAGTCCCCTTTAATATTTCTTGCAGGGCTGGTTATTGGTCATGAAGGCCTTTAGTTTTTGTTTGTCTGGGAAACTATCTCTGCTATTCTGAAGGACAGCCTTGCTGGATAAAGGATTCCTGGCTGCATATTTTTTCCATTCCACACGTTGAATACATCAACATGGCCTGCCATGTTCCTGTGGAGAGATCTGCTGCAGACCTGATTTGTCTTCCCTTGTAGGTTAAGGATGTCTTTTCCCTTGCTGGTTTCTGGATTCTTTCCTTATTTCTATATTTTAAAAAATGTAGTGTAATGTGTTTTAGTGTTGGCCAGATTTTGTTGAATTTGATGGGTGTTCTCTGTGTTTCTTGGATTTTGATGTCTATGTCCTTCCCAGATTAGGGAAGTTTTCAGCTATAATTTGCTTAAATAAACCTTCTGCCCCCTTTTCCCTCTCTTCTTCTGATACTCCTCTGATACAAATGTTATGATTTCTGGAGTTACTGAGCTCCCTAAGTCTTCATTCGTGGTCCAACACTTTTCTTTCCCTCTCCTTTTCAGCTTCATTATTTTCATAATTTTATCTTCTATATCACTGATTTGTTATTCTGCTTTTTCCATACTCGTTGTTATTACCTCCAGTTGGTTTTGCATCTTGGTTATAGCATTTTTTATTTCAGCCTGACTAGTTTTTAGTTCTTTTATCTCTGTAGGAAAGGATTCTCTTGTGTCTTCTAGGCTTTTCTCAAGCCCAGCTAGTACATTTATGATTGTTGTTTTAAATTCTGGTTAAGGCATATTATTTATATCTGTTTTGATTAGATCTCTGTCCATGACCTCTTCATGTTCTTTTTTTTAGATTTATTTATTTTAAAGAGACAGTGTGAATGGGTGGAGGGGCAGAGAGAGAGGGAGAGAGAAAGAAGCGGACTCCTCACTGAGTGTGGAGCCCAATGCAGGGCTCAATCTCATGACACTGAGATCATGACCTAAGTCAAAATCAAGAGTCTGATGCTTAACTGACTGAACCATCCAGGTGCCCCAAGTTCTTTTTTGGGGGGTGAATTCCTCTGTTTCAGCATTTTGTCTAGGTCCTTGGTTTTGCGTGTGTGTGTGTGTGATGAAAGCCTGTTATATTTCCTGCTCCTAAGAGTAATAGCTATATTAAGTAGAGGTCCTATACTTCCAGGGCCTGGCATTTGAGGAAGTGTTTCAGAGTGTGCACTCTTCCGTCGTGTCTTGGCTATTCTTTCCCTCAGGTTAGTCTTCTGTAGAGTTTCTTTTTCCCTGCAGTGGGGGTGTTTGGACGTTGTCCAGCATTTGGCATTTTAACTAGGTGTAGTTTGGTCTGCTTGTTAAAATAAGCCTGATGTTATTTCCACTAGAGATGAAGCTTTGTAGCACTCTATGATCAGTAAATACTTTTCACGTTTGGGGGGTTTGTGCTGGTCTTCTGTGGGAGGGGCCTGCTGCTCTCGTTCCTTGGCCAACTTGCCCTAGTAAAGATACACCGGCAAGGTGTAGTGGAGCAGGGCTTGGTGAAAGTGGCTCCTGCGTCCAGTAGGGGCGCTGTGTTGCTCACTGAAGTCTGCCCCTTCTGATAGGTGATGGTTGGGAGGGGGGGAGCAGAGGTGGGAGTGGGGAGGATGGCATTACTTCTCTCGGTTATCCCTTGAGAGGGAGTTTGTGCCTGCCACTGTTCAGGAAGCCCTCACAGAAGAGTGAACAATCTCCCCTCTTGTGTCCCAGACTTCCAATCAAAACCCAGCTTTCGCTCTCTGTCTGAGCTGTCAGCCTGCCTGGCACCGCAGTACTCCTGTGTTTTAGCTCAGGCACATAGCTGGGTTTCAAAAACTGCAAATTTTAGGGACCCTGAGTGGTGTGGACCCACACTGTTTCTCTGGGGGAGGGTCTTGCTATTTTGTGGCTGGTGCTGGTTTGTCCCAGAAAAGCAGTCACAACCATGCAGGGGCTCAGAGTTTATGGCAAAGCACAGCCAAAAGCCGGCTTCCAGGTTAGCTGCCTTAAGCATGTGCCTCTGCTGCTATGTAATTAATGGGGTCACTCAATGGCACCCACCATCTCTTTTTCCCCTGAGAGGCAGTGCCACCTCTCCCATATGCACTCCAAAAAGAGGAACTGTTTCTTCTGGTGTGATCCAGGAGATCTTGGATCCAAGCATCCAGGCATGCTGGCTGTTCCCAGGCCTCTGCCCTCCTTCCTCATAGAAGCACCACTAAGCTTGCCAGGAACGACCGTCCTGATGGTGTGGACTTCTAAAACTTCAGACTTTGAGCTCTGGTGCTTGTAAAAACTTGCCATAGTCAGCCCCCTCCTTCTCTTTTTCCCAGTCAGTAGTCTTAGGGGAAGAGTTTTTCTTGTGCTATCCCCTGCATGCTGCTTTCTCTCTCTCTCTCTCTTTCTCTCTCTCATTCCTCTCCCTGTGATTAGGGTTCCCTCCCCTCCACAACACCTGCAATTCTTTCCTCCCCCAAAGCAACTCTCTGCAGCTCCTACCTTCCATGATGTCACCATTTATCTCTCTCTAGATGTGCAGTTGTTTTTTTTTTTAGTCCTCAGATCAATTTCTTAGGTGTTCAGAATGATTTGATATTTATCTAGCTGTGTTCAAGGGACAAGGCAAGCATAGGGTCTCCCTACTACTCCACCATCTTAACTCCTCAAATGAAGAATTAACATTTTTTAAATGACCATAGTACTCAAAGAGATCTACAGACTTAATGCAATTGCTACCAAAATCTCAAAAATATTTTTTGAGAAACAGAAAAACTCATCCTGGATTTTTTATGGAATCTCAAGTTATTCCAAATACATAAAACAATATTGAAAAGTGAAGAATAATGTTGGGAGATTCACATTTTCTGATTTCAAAACTTACTACAAAGCTACAATAATAAAAACTGGCATAAAAACAGACATATAGACCAATGTAATAGAATAGACAGCCCAGAAATATACCTTCACATGTATTATCAATTAATTTTCAACAAGGATGATAAGACCATTAAATGAGGGGAAATTGTCTTTTCAACAAATGTTGCTGGGAAAACTAGATATTCATATGCAAAAGAATAAAGTTGGAACTTACCTTACACCATATACAAATATTAACTCAAAATGGATCAAAGAACCACACTAGAAGAAAACTTAGGGGGAAAACTTCATGACATTGGTTTGGCAATGATTTCTCAGATATGATGTCAAGAATGTAGGCAACAGAAGTAATATAAATAATGTCAACTTCATCAAAATTAATAACATTTGTACATAAAAAAACCACCATCAAGACAGTGAAAAGATAACCTCCATAATGGGAGAAAATAATTTGAAAATCATATATCCGATAAAGAATTATTATCCAGAATACATTAAGAACTCCTTCACCTCAATATAAAAAAATCAAACAAAACAATTGAAAAGTAGGTAAAGGATTTACCTAAGGATTTAAATAAGAATTTCTCTAAATAAGATACACAAATTGGCAATAAACACTTGAAAAAATGCTCAACATAAATATTTGTTGAGGGAAATGAAAATTAAAACCAGGAGCACATGGGAGGCTCAGTTGGTTAAGCATCTGCCTTTGGCTCAGGTCATGATCCCAGGGTCCTGGGATCAAGTCCTGCATTAGGATCCCTGCTTAGCTTTCCCTCTGCTCCCTCCCCCCCACTTGTGCTCTCTCTATCGCTCTTGCTCTCTCAAATAAATAAAATCTTTAAAAGAATTTTAAAAAGAAAATTAAAACTAGAATGAGATATGACTTCATACTCATTAAGATGTCTATTAAAACACATGCATACAAAATTTTAGTGAGAATTTGGAGAAATCACAACTTTTGTGCATTGCTATTGGGAGCCTAAAATTGTGTAGCCACCATGGAAAAGAGTAGACTTTCCTCAAAAAGCTAAACATATAATTGCCATGTAATCTAGTAATTCCACTATTAGGTATATATCCAAAGAATTGAAAGCAGAGACTTAAACAAATACACATCAGGCTTCCTAGCAGCATTATTCACAATATTCAAAGTTGGAAACAATCCAAGTATATATCAGATAGGTAGATAAATAATATCATTATTGTCTTATTATCTATCAATCAATCAAATTTAGCCATAAAAAGGAATGAAGCTTCCAGAACATGGATGAACCTTGAAAACATTATGCTAAGTGAAATAAGCCACATGCAAAAGGACAAATATTGTATAGTTCCACTTACATGAGACACTTAAATTAGACAAATTCATGGAGACACAAAATATAATAGAGGTTACCAGAGCTTGGGTAGGAGGGAGTGAGGAATAGAGAGCTATTGGTTAATGGGTACAGTGTTTAAGTTTGGGATGATGAAGTTTTGGAAATAAATATTGGGGATGGTTGGACAACATTATGAATGTGCTTAACGCAACCAAATTGTACACTTATAAATGGTTAAAATAGTAAAGTTTATGTTATATACAATATACAATATACAATAAAACTACAATGACAGTACCTTTTATAACATCAATTATAATAAAATATATAGGAATAGGGGGAGGAGCAAGATGGCGGAGAAGTAGGAGGCGGAGATAGTGACTGATCCCAGAAGTTCAGCTAGATAGTTATCAAACCACTTTAAACAACTACAAACTTAGCAGGAGATAGAAGAGAAGAAGAACAGCAACTCTAAGAACA
>CM052901.1:54166081-54232800 GCA_028534135.1 Potos flavus
GTATTGCATGGAGCACTGGGTGTGGTACATAAACAATGAATCTTGTAACACTGAAAAAATAAAATAAAAGTATTTGGGGGAAAAAAATTTATAGGAATAAATTTAATAAAAGAAGTACAGAATGTGCTCACTGAAAATTACAAAACATTGCTGAGAGTAATTAGAGAAAACATAAATAAATGAAGAGAATTTCCTTGTACATGGATTGAAAGATTCAATATTTTTAAAATATCAATTCTTCTCAAGTCAATCTATAGATTCAAGGCAGTCCCTATTAGAATTCCAGGTGTTTTGCTTTCGTTTTTCCTTTTTTTTTTTTTTTCAGAAACTGACAAGCTGATACTAAAATATAGATAGAAATTCAAAAGACTTAGAATAGCCAAAACTTTTTAGGAAAAAAAAGAAAATGATGGAGGACTTTCACTTCCCAATTAAAAAAAAAAAAAACTTACTATAATGCTGCAGTAATCAAGACAGTGTGGTATGGGTATAAAGCTAGACATATAGATTAATGAAATTGAATTGAAAATCTAGAAATAAACCCTTGTATTTATGGTTGTGGCAAGTTTAAGGATTTGGGGGCTGATCAAAGAAAAGACAAGAAGATAAGATGGCAGCATTGCACAACAAGCTTTATTGGGCAGTGCTTGGAGCAGGGTTATATGAGAGGGTAAATTCCTCATAGCAAGAGACTTTACACAGACTTGTCATGGGGCCATAATGTGGAAGGTGAAGTGGGCAAGGGAATTTTTAGGAGAGGTAAATCAGAGAGGGAGCTTAAGAGTCTAGGCGATGTCCTCCACTAGCAAAGTGGGCATTCCTTAGGTCAGAGAGCTCCAAAGAGCAGCAGCATTTTGGGATCTACATGGTTTGTCTCATCTATGGCTAGCAGATGTTGGGAGCAGTGTTGTAGCATAACAGACAAGTTCTAAATGGCCAAAATTATGCTTACTTGGGCTATATTTAAAACATATGTGTAAGAATTTGAGTTTGGTGCTGAGTTAAGGGCCCCAGCCTGTTATGAAGAATAAACAACATAGGTACTGATATACAGGAGCCATCTATGGCTTATTTATATAACAAATGTGGACAAGTTTGTGATAAAAGTACCAAGGCAATTAAATAAGGAAAAGATAGTTTTTTAAACAAATGATGCTGAGATAAATAAATATCCATATATAGGAAGCTAAACACAGGCCTTTAACTTACACTATATGCAAAAATTAACTCAAAATGGGTCACAGGCCTAAATATAAGAGCTAAAATTATAAAACCTTTAGAAAACAATACAGGAGGAAATCTTTAAGACCTTGAGTTAGGCTGGGATTTTTTAGTTATGACACCAAAACACAGTCCATTAAAAAGTACAGACAAAGGTCTGATATCGAAGATCTATAAAGAACTCCTCAAACTCAACACTCAAAAAACAGAAAATCACGTCAAAAAATGGGCAGACGACATGAACAGACACTTCTCCAAAGAAGACATACAAATGGCTAAGGGACACATGAAAAAATGCTCATCATCATTAGCCATCAGGGAGATTCAAATCAAAACCACACTGAAATACCACCTTACACCAGTTAGAATGGCCAAAATCTTGAACAAGACAGGAAACAACAAGTGTTGGAGAGGATGTGGAGAAAGGGGAACCCTCTTCCACTGTTGGTGGGAATGAAAGTTGGTGCAGCCACTTTGGAAAACAGTGTGGAGATTCCTCAAGGAATTAAAAACAGAGCTACCCTATGACCTTGCCATTGCACTCCTGGGTATTTACCCCATAAATGCAGATGCAGTACAAAGAAGGGCCACATGTACCCCAATGTTCATAGCAGCAATGGCCACAATCGCCAAAGTGTCGAAAGAGCCAAGATGCCCTTCAACAGATGAATGGATCAAGAAGACATGGTCCATATATACAATGGAATATTATGCCTCCATCAGAAAAGATGAATACCCAACTTTTGTATCCACATGGACGGGGCTGGAAGAGATTATGCTGAGTGAAATAAGTCAAGCGGAGAGAGTCAATTATCATATGGTCTCACTTATGTGTGGAGCATAAGGAAAAACATGGAGGACATCGTAAGAAGGAAAGGAAGGGTGAATTGGGGAAAATCGAGGGGGAGATGAACCATGAGAGACTGTGGACTCTGAGTAATAAACTGAGGGTTTTGGAGGGGAAGAGGGGGTTGGGTGACCCTGGTGGTGGGTATTGAGGAGGGCACGTATTGCACAGAGCACTGGGTGTGGTACGTGAACAATGAATCTTGGCTGAAAAAATAAAATTAAAAAAACAATAATCACTCCAAAATGAAAAAAAAAGTGATAAATTTGAAAAAAAAATGATAAATTTGATTTCATCAAAATTCAGAACTCTTGTACTTCAAAAACATAGTCTTAGTTGGTGTAAAAAGACAGGCAACATACTGGTGGAAAATATTGCAAAACACATATCTGATTAAAGACTTGTATCCAGAATATGCATAGAAGTCTTATACCTAAATAATAAAAAAATAGTCAAACCAATAAAATATGGGCAAAAAATTTGAAGGCATTATGCATATATATATATACCCAATAAGCAATAAAAGGTCAATAGAGAAATGTGAATTAAACAACAACAGGATACATTCCATATCCACCAGAACAGCCAAAATAAAAAAGACTTGCACACAAATGTTCATGGTAGCATAATTCATAGTAGCCAAAGTTGAAAATAGCCTGTATGTCTATCGACTAGTGAAAAAATAAACATGACCCTGCAATTGCACTACTGGATATTTACCCCAAAGATACAGATGTAGTACAAAGAAGGGCCACATGTACCCCAATGTTCATAGCAGCAATGGCCACAATCACCAAACTGTGCAAAGAGCCAAGATGCCCTTCAACAGACGAATGGATAAAGAAGATATGGTCCATATATACAATGGAATATTACGCCTCCATCAGAAAGGAAGGATCAACATGTTGGATCAACATGGATGGGACTGGAAGAGATGATGCTGAGTGAAATAAGTCAAGCAGAGAGAGTCAGTTATCATATGGTTTCACTTACATGTGGAGCATAAGAAAAACATGGAGGACATTGGGAGAAGGAAAGGAAGGGTGAATTGGGGGAAATCGGAGGGAGAGATGAACCATGAGAGACTGTGGACTCTGAGAAACAAACTGAGGGTTTGGAGGGGAGGGAGTGGGGGTTGAGTGAGCCTGGTGGTGGGTATTGAGGAGGGCACGTATTGCATGGAACCCTGGGTGTAGTGCATGAACAATGACTCTTGTAACACTGAAAAAAAACATGGTGTGTTATATCCATAGACTTAAATACTATTCAACAATAAAAGGGAACCAACTATGGATACATGATATGGCATAGATGAATCTCAAAATCTTTGTTCTCAGTGAAATAAGTCAGACACACAAGACTATATATTATGTGATTCAACTTATATGAAATGTTTAGAAAAGGTAAAGCTATAAAGACAAAACATAAATTAATAGTTGCCTATGATGGGAGTGGGACGTTACAAAGTATAGTGGGGATTAATAGTAAAAGTTTATGAAATATCCTATTGGGATGATGAACATGTTCTAAAACTGATCCATGGCAGAGGCTGTACAATTTGGCAAATTTAAGAAATTGTTGAATTGTGCACTTGAAAAAGGTGAGTTACATGATATACAAAATATGACCTCATGGAGTTATCTTAAAAATAAATAATGTTGGTATAAATATTATTGTACATGTCTTTTTGTGTATATACCTAAATGTGGAATTGTTGGGTCCTAGGAGAGGCACTGTTTAAACTTAGCAGATAGTGCGAAATAGTTTTCCAAAGTTGTTACAACAATTTACACTCCTAGTAGTAATATCTAAGAGTTCCTATTTTTTTACATACTTGCCAACAATTGGAATTCTTAGTCTTTTTAATTTTAGCCATTGTCAGTTCTCCTTATATAGTAATCACTTATTCGTGTTGCATATATATGTGTATGTTTTTCGTATTTCACCTATTTTTGCTTAGTGCTCATTTTACTGACAATATTGTGTATGTTTTTGTTTGTTGTTTTTTTCAACATTTTTAAATTGTGGTTAAATATACATAACATAAAATTTATCATTTTAACTATTTTTAGGTGTACATTTCAGTGGCATTAAGTACATTCACATTATTCAACATCCAGAATATCTTTATTTTTGTTAACTGAAACTCTGTATGCATTCAACAAAAATTCCCACTCCCACCTGCCCCCAGACTCTGGCAACCACCACTCTATCTTATGAATTTGACTACTCTAGTTACCTCATATAAGTGGAACCATAAAATATTTGTCTTTTTGTGCCTGGATTATTTCACTTAGCATAATGTCTTCAAGGTTAATCCATGTTGTATCATGTGTCAGAATTTCATTCCTTTTTACGAATGAATAATATTTCCCTTGTATATATGTACTATGCTTTGTTTATCCATTCTTCCATCAGTGAACATTTGGATTGTTTCCACTTTTGGCTATTGTGAAAAATGCTGCTATGAACATATGGGTGTAAAAGTATCTGAGACCCTATAAAGGATGAATACCCAACTTTTGTATCAACATGGACGGGACTGGAGGAGGTTATGCTGAGTGAAATAAGTCAAGCAGAGACAGTCAATTATCATATGGTCTCACTGTGGAGCATAAGGAAAAACATGGAGGACATTAGGAGAAGGACAGGAAAAGTGAATTGGGGAAAATCGGAGGGGGAGATGAACCATGAGAGACTGTGGACTCTGAGCAACAAACTGAGGCTTTTGGTGGGGGATGGGTGAGCCTGGTGGTTGTCATTAAGGAGGGCATCTATTGCATGGAGCACTGGGTGTGGTGCATAAACAATGAATCTTGGGACACTGAAAAAATAAAATTAAATTAAAAATAAAATAAAATAATAAGTGTCTGAGACCCTGCTTTCATTTCTTTTGGGTATATATCCAGAAGTGGAATTACTGGGTCATGTGGTAACTCTGTTTATTTTTCTGAGGATCCACCACACTGCTTTTCACAGCAGTTGCACCATTTCACATTCTTCAGCTATGCACAAAGTTTCCAATTACTCCATATCCTTGTCTACACTTGTTATTTTCTGTTTTTATTCTTCTGATAATAGCTATTTTAATGTCTGTGAAGTAGTATCTCATAGTGGTTTTAACTTGCGTTTCCCTAATTAGTGATGTTGAACATATTTTCAGGTGTCATTTTATCTCTTTTCTGTAGAAATATCTATTCAAGTCCTTTGCCCATTTTTAAATTGATTTGCTTATTTTTGTTGTTCTTGAGTTGTAGGAGTCCTTATGTATTCTGAATATTAATCCTCTATCAGATATATGATTCATATATATTTTCTTCCATTTCGTGGGTTGCCTTTTAACTCTGCTGATAGTATTTTTTTTAAGATTTTATTTATTTATTTGACACAGAGAGAGACAGTGAGACAGGGAATACAAGCAGGGGGAGTGGAAGAGGGAGAAGCAGGCTTCCCGCTGAGCAGGGAGCCCAATGCGGGGGGGCTAGATCCCAGGACCCTGGGATCATGACCTGAGCCGAAGGCAGAGGCTTAAAGACTAAGCCAGGCTGGTGCCCTTGATAGTATTTTTTGATGAACAAAAGTTTTCTAATTTCAAGAAGTCCAATTTATCTATTTTTTCTTTTGTTTCCTATACTTTTGGTGTCATATACTTTTGTTTTATGCAATTAAATACGTCATTCCCTTGTGGTTTCTGTGACGGCATGTGTGACTATGAAGTACTTTTCAATCTTTAAATTAGATGACATACTTCTCTTTGTCTTTTAATAATTTGGTTTAACTACATAATATATAAAAATAACAATGGATTTTCTTTTAAAATTGCATTTTTGGGAACTACTTAAGCACACTGGAATATGGTAGTGAGAGGAAAAATTTTATAAAAGAGTTTATCTTGGTTTTATTTTTAGAAAACTCTAGCCTCAATGCAACAGATATATAGACATGTTAGAAAGAAAAGGACCAAAATGTTCACATTGGTTCTGTCAGGGTTGTGAGATTACTAGTTATTTCTATTATACCCTAAAATTTTCCTTGTTCTCCAAATTTTTAAAAATGAGCATGTGTTGAATTTATTATCAGAAAACTACAAGGAATGTTGCAACTTCAGAACCAGAAAAAGAAAACTTGGGTAACAGGGTGATGGGTATTGAGGAGGTCACGTGCTGTGATGAGCACTGGGTGTTATAGTTAACTAATGAATCATTGAACACTACATCAAAAACTAATAATGTATTATACAGTGGCTAACTGAACATAATAAAAAAAGGAAAAGAAAACTTGGAATGCAATGGACTCACAACAAGGGAACTACCAGGTTGATCATAAGCCTGAAAACTGAATTTTGTAGATACTGTGATGGTATACGGTACACAGAGATAAAATAAGTAAAAAGAAAACTTTACCTGTATACTGAAAGAATCTGTAGAGAAATACAATATGTAAACAGTGTTTATCTCTGTGATAATAACATCATGCAAATTGTTTAAATCTGACGAATAGTTAAAATTTTTAAAATTGTTAAATTAATAAACTATCAGCATTGGAAATATGGACAATAAATATCACCAATGATTCCTATCCAGAAGAAATTTTCAAATGACTGAATAGTATTCCATCCTGTGAATAGTCCATCGTATATTTAATCATGTCTTTAATGCTGAGATTTAGACTATTTTCAATAACTCAAAAGTGTCAAGCAAATGCTGTGATTTTTAAATAAATATTACTTTACATTTGAACATTTCCTTTTAAAATTCCCAATGGCTTGAGAGCCAGCATCTGAAAAGAGGAAGAGACAAATCAGTATTAGGAGTGAATTACTGGTTTATTGTCTTGTGTGTTCACTTGTCAGTTGGATACAGCACTTTGGATCTTTGTCACAGGCCCTATTTCACCCTAACCCTCATCTAACCACCTCTTTTGTCCCCCCTCCCACCCCAGGAAATGTTAGGAGGCATTTCCAATTTAAAATTACTGCTCACTTACCATATAGCTTGTGGAAAATATAGTAAACAACAAAATATAGAATATTTAAATCACTGACAATTACACCATCCTAAGATTAAGATTGCTAATTTTTTTAAAGATTTTTTATTTATTTATTTGACAGAGAGAGAGATCACAAGTAGGCAGAGAGGCAGGCAGAGAGAGAGGGAAGCAGGCTCCCCGCTGAGCAGAAAGCCCGTTCAGGGGGCTAGATCCCAGGACCCTGAGATCATGACCTAAGCGGAAGGCAGTGTTTAACCCACTGAGCCACCCAGGCACCCCAAGATTGCTAATTTTTTAAAGTGTTTTCCCTTCTAGCCTATCTTTATAAATCCCCCTCCCCCACCTCTCCTCTTTCCAGAGTCTGGGGCTAATATCAAAGGGACAGAATTAGGATGGATGGATGCCTTGTCCTCTAGCTTTGTCCAACATTTTAGTTAGTATTTTTTTTTACCTTTTTTTTACTTTTTTTCTTGAAATTATAATACCAGCTACAAATTGAGAGAATAAAGAAATAAAATCTAGGTTTCTGAAAACTCTAGCGGGGATTGGAGGATAAGTGAGAGGTAGGTGAATCAGCTATATTAGAGAACCTGGGAAGGTGAACGGAGTTGGAAAACTTGATAGATCTGATAATTTATTGGCTCCAGACTTGTCAATCACCCAGTTCAGCAAATGAGTTTAGAGCAGAGTCGTAGGGGAGGAAGGGAGTGACGCAGCAAACTGTTTGCACGGAGAAAATCTTGTCAAGAGACAGCTGCATAATCATATTGCGGCACCGTTTTTTCTTGCAGCAGCTGCTGTTTGCGAAGTGTCCGCCCACTGCAGCTCTCTGCAGTCTCTAGCTCGCTCCTGCAAGACTGATCATCGCCACTCTTCTCTCAAGCCCTGGCTACGGTTGCCTCTGTCCGCTTCTCACAGCATCAGCACAGCCTTCATCCCGGCAGCAGCCTCCAGCGTTACTCCTGCAGCCCAGCCACTACTGCCGGTTCCGCGTCTGCCCCAACCACCGCCGCTTCTGCTATTCCGGTGAGTCTTCCCCTGCGGAGGCCAGGTCTCCTTATCTTGGCGGTAGCCACCTTACGCGTTACGGTCCTTTGAAAAATGGCCGAGTCAGCCGACCACAAGGAACTGTTAGAATCTAGTCAAGAAGAGGCTGGTAATAAGGTAATGATGGAGGGACCCGGGGAACAGCCGGAGCACAGTGAAGATACCGCAGCTGGGCCTGGAGATGATAAGGAGTGCGGTGAAGAAGCCGCCGCTGGGCCGGGGGAAGAAGGGGGAAAAGGTGAAGATGCTGCTGCTGGGTCCGGGGAAGGCGGGGTAAAAGATGAAGATACTGATGAGGATTCAGACCGTCCCAAAGGACTTATTGGTTATCTTTTAGATACAGACTTCGTGGAAAGTCTACCTTTGAAAGTTAAGTACCGTGTGTTAGCCCTCAAAAAGCTTCAAACTAGAGTGGCCAATCTAGAATCCAAATTTCTGAGGGAATTTCATGGCATTGAAAGAAAGTTTGCTGAAATGTATCAACCCTTATTGGAAAAAAGACGTCAGATCATAAATGCAATCTATGAACCTACAAAAGAGGAATGTGAATATAAATCAGACTCTGAGGACTATGATGATGAGATATATGATGAGGAAGAGATGTATGGTAATGAGGAGGGTCTGATGCATGAGTATATGGATGAGGATGATGGTTATGAGGGAGATTATTATGATTATGCTGTTGAGGATGTTGACGATGACGATGATGATGATGATGATGGTGATGACCTTGAGGCTACTGGAGAAGAGAATAAAGAAGAACAGGATCCTAAAGGAATTCCTGATTTTTGGCTGACTGTCTTAAAAAACGTTGACACACTCACTCCTTTGATTAAGAAATATGACGAGCCTATTCTGAAGCTCCTGACAGATATTAAAGTGAAACTTTCAGATCCTGGCGAGCCTCTCAGTTTCACACTAGAATTTCACTTCAAGCCCAATGAATATTTCAAAAATGAGCTGTTAACAAAGACTTACGTGCTGAAGTCAAGGCTGGCGTATTATGATCCCCATCCCTATAGGGGAACCGCGATTGAATATTGCACAGGCTGTGAGATAGATTGGAATGAAGGAAAGAATGTCACTTTGAAAACCATCAGGAAGAAACAGAAACACCGGATTTGGGGAACAATACGAACTGTAACTGAAAATTTTCCCAAGGATTCATTCTTCAATTTCTTTACTCCTCATGGAATCAGCTCAAATGGAAAAGATGGAAATGATGATTTTTTACTTGGTCACAATTTACGTACTTACATAATCCCAAGATCAGTGTTGTTTTTCTCAGGTGATGCACTTGAGTCTCAGCAGGAGGGGGTAGTTAGGGAGGTTAATGATGCAATTTATGACAAAATTATTTATGATAATTGGATGGCTGCAATTGAGGAGGTTAAAGCCTGTTGCAAAAATCTTGAAACAATAGTAGAGGACATTGATCGCTAAAAGCAAAGTGTACTTGGCCCTGACATTAACTGCCCTAGATGGTTACTCAAGATATAAGAAGTTAATTAGTCTTGTGTTCTGAATTTTCTCTTGTAGTGTCAGTTAAAACATAGGTCTCAGAAGTATAAGAAAAGTTTAAATACTAATTCATTTGATCTTGCATTTTAGTAGTAGAATGCTTTCAAGAAATGTAAACTGTGGTAGATGATTTAAAATATTAATATAGTGTTATGTACTTTAATCCTTCTAAAGTCCTTTTATCATGTAGCTATTAGTCTGTGGCTGTGAATATTATCGGAACTGCTAAATGAGATCAACATTTATTTGGAAAGAAAATCTTGGAGAACCAACCCAAGGTTTTCTGCTGTTGTTGTTTGTTTTCTATATTTGTGTTTTCTTAGTCCTTTATCTGGTGAGTTTAATTCTGTTGTACTTGCTTCATTTTTCAATAAAAATACAGTAGAATTTAAAACTTGAATGCTTAAGAAGCCTGCATATGGTTAAGAATTTCAGGCAAAACCGCATTTATTGTTAATAACAGCTTGTCGCTAGGCTCTTGTATTTTATGTGACAATAATAAATAATAAAACTTAGTTATATTGAGGTCGGTGTGTATCAGTGAAGTGTTAATCACAGTACTCTCAAGAGATTGCCACATATTGTTCTGTGTAATTATGTAAACTGTAATCACAGTATAATTTCTCTTCCTATAGTACATTTAATCATTCACTGGAAGTAATCATGTTACCATTTTGAAGTTTTTTTCATGTTCTTTCACTGCGAAATAAAATAAATAAAAATTTCAGTGTTTCCTGTTTTAAAACTGATCTTTTTTTCTCATCAAAGTATTATGTTCATTGGAAAACATCTGGAAAATACTAAAAAATACATTAATTAAACCAAAATCCATATACCCACTCCCCAAAGATAAACACCGTTAATGTCTTGACTTATTTTCTGTTATTTTTCTGTTTAAATATGCATGCAGATATACTAACACTATACTTAGATGTGCAAAGAGACTATCAGATTTTATAACTAATCTAATTTTAATCCTGAGTCCACCTCCACACCCCAAGTTTGCAGGGAAACAAAAATATGTTTTAATCCAGTAAATTTGCTGCTATTTCATAATTTAAACACTGTTATAAATAACAGGCTCCTGTCTGTTAGCCTATATTTCAGATTTACCTACCCTTCCACATGTCATCTAGATGTACAGGGGCTTATATTATTTTATGACGTTTGTGGGGGGAGGGATGCACTGACTGGGGAAATAGGATGTGATTGGTTAGAGAGCTGACTTGTCTCAGAGCTGACATTGCCTTCTTCACATGTGGAAACCCAGAGGTTTGGCTTCTCATTTTGGCATACTCTGTGAAGGTCATATCTATCCCTCTGGGAAAAACAGGGAATTTTTAAATCCCTTCCAAGCCATGTGAGATCTGAGAGCAGCTAGGAAGTGCTAACTGTGTCTCGTTATTGCTGCCTATCCACTCTTCCATCCCAGGTGATTGTGATGTGATCCCACAGAATTATAAGATGAAAGTGGAACAAAAGCTCTTCTGCTTGTGACTTATTCCTCCATTATTGAACATGCCTCCTTCGGATTTTGGCTCAGAGAGGTAAGTTTATAACACTGCCTGATTTTCTTACCTCTGCCTCATCTTTACAATCAACTGAGGAGGAAGATATGGGCTTTTCCTTTCCTTTTCATGTCTGGATAGGACCTGCTTCTAATACATCTTTCTCCCAGGGACAACGGTAAATGCTCTTTTGCTTTTCTCTGGGGTTGCAGTAGCTGACAGGGTATAGGGAAATAGAAACAACTTAGTATTATAGGGGAACCTAAATTGGGAAATACTTCCAATGTATGCTTGATAAATATAAACATTTTCATACTCTTCACCACACTCAATTTTGACCTCTGTTAAATTCCTGACTCCTCTCCAATCCCACCCCCGCCACAAAACAAAGATTGGGCCTCTTTTGATTGTAATTACTATTACTGTGCATTTAAAAGTCAGAAACATGGGTGTATCTCTCCTTCTATTCTACAGAGTGGGTTAGGCATCTTGAAGTCCCTCCTGTCCCTTTCTCTAGCCTCCATGAGATAGAGCAGTAAAACTGCTTCTGACCTTCTTGTAAGGGCAGGCCAGCCCCTTTCCTTTATCCCTCATGTCAGTGGTGTCCAGCCAAAGACCATCAAGGACATACCCATAGTTGAACAAGGACATACCCAAGTTGACCTAGTTGAACAAGTTGAACATACTCATAGTGTCCATTATTGCCATGAGAGAGAACACGCATCCTGGGGAGACACTGTATGTTATCAGAAAGTAAGTGTTAGAAAACACTGCAGAATTTGGCCTTTGGTCGTGTGATTTGGTGGAGGTTCTGTGGAAGTGGGGGTTTACTCTATATTGTAGGACAATTTAATGGTTGGTAGTTTAATAAATCTCACCCATAGGAAGGAGAGACTAGAACAAGGATACAGCTGTAATTGGTAAAGAGGTTGTAGCCATTCATTTTAGCTAGAATGGCAGTGGTGTTTGGTATTTTGTGAGTGACACAGTGACCTTATTTTTGCCTGTGCTTAGACAAAATTAGGAGGCCTTAGTCTATCTCATTTTATTACGGTCCCAGAATAACCTTGTTTGAGGTTGGTATTCTATGAGATGGTTTATATCCAATAGAAGAATAGCATGGCCTAGCTATGAGGACCAGGTCAGTTTCCTGATGTCAGGGACTGCTTTTTTATGTTTCCTTCCCTTTAACCCCTTGTCAGGGATGAAATTTGAGGCTGTCATCACTCCCTTAGCTTGTGTTGGGATGGATGTTCGTTTGATTTGGGTTTAAACTAGTATAAAGGAACTTTAGGCTTTGAGGGTAGGCCAAAGATTTCAGCTCACATATCAAAGAAGTGTATACTAGGATTTAGTGCCCAAGTGAGGCTAAGAATAGGATTTTTGCCTTCTTTTTATAATTTTCTTTAAAAAATGTATCATTTGTACAGTCTGGAAAACGTTGTTGAGGTGGCTATTGGGCCTTGTTAGAAGTTTGGTATTCCCAGGAAATATACTGAAATACCTAAATACAATAAAATTCCATTTTTTTGGTACGTAATAATTTATAGTGTAAATTATAATATTTAGTATTATATATCATGGTAGAATAGTTAGTTTTTGAAGCCAGGCTGCTTAAGTTCAAATCCCAATTTTGTAACTTATTCGTCGGGTGACCTTGTACAAATTACTTAATGTGTCTTAGTTTCCATATCTGTAAAAATATAATAATTGCACATTTACCTCATAGGTTATTATGAAGATTTAATTGGTTTATATAAAGTGCTTGAAATATGCATGGCACATAGGGAGTGCTGTATAGGTGTATCTACATTGTTTTATTACTAAGCTTATATCTGTGAAATATTCAGAACTGGTATAAAATAAAAATGCAGTAAATTTTTATTAAATTATTATTAATTGTCCTTATAATTTGTTTTCTAATTTACAAAAAATGAAACAATATACTTTGCATTTTAATAACAAAATCTTCAGGATTTCTGCAAGTATTAAGGAAGCTAAGTGGCAAATTTAGCAGCAGTACTTAAGATACTGACAAGCCTGGTTAATGATGAAGAAAATATAGTGACTATTGTGTTACTTCCTCACCACTGAATGCATTCATTATCTTTGTAGCTGTGTACACCAAACTCAACACTCACCACAGGCCATTTGTTCACTGGCCAATGGTGCATTATTAAATTAAAATATTTGGAAACCAGAGAAAATTAGAATACAGAAAATAAGAATCATGAAATTGTATATCATCCATAGGTACATAACAGATTTTATTTTTTAGTTACACAGAGCTGTGCAACATGTAGCTGATTATTTTAAAGCAAACAATCTTTAAAAAAATAAATATAAAGAATAAATTTACATGGAACACATTTCTGAAATATATTTTCTCTGAATTTTTTTTGCCGAATAATACAGGTTTTAAAGTAAAAGAGAAAAGAATGTCCAAAAGTAAACAATCTCAGCCTGTTTTTTAAAAACTAATGATCCACTTGTTGACCTGTTCTCAGGGTGTTTTAAGACAATAAAAACTCTCCAGGTCATGCAGCCAACGTGAAATCACTACCCTCCATTCTGCATGTGCACACACCTAACTTCTGGCTCTGCAGAGGTTTGTGTGTGAGTGCGCGCGCATGTGTGTGTTCACGTGCGGTCCCGCTTGGGTTGGGATAAACTGGGAAGGAAGTTGGGGGGGATGGTCATTTGTCATAAAGGATTCTACCCCAGTGAAACTTCTCTATCTGGGCGTGTGCGAGAGCACATGAGGGCGGGGGAGACAGGGCTTAATCATCATGGAGGCCGCTGCTGTAAGTCTCCTCTTTGGCCTTTGTGCGCGCGGTGGTGCGTGCGTGCGTATGTGTGCGCGCGCGCGTGTGCGCGCATGCTGGTCAAAAGGAATGGATGAGTCGTCTTCCCGGCTCCCGTGGTTTATGAAACCATATTGTGTGTGTAATAGTGCCTGTGCCGGTAAGAAGAAAAGCAGTTCTGGCAGAGGCATACCCGGGTAAGGGTGCTGTCTGTGGCTTTGAAGGAGGTCGGGAATGGAGGCGCGTTCTTCCACGTTGGAGTCAAGGTCGACTTGTCTGTCTGCTAAAGCGAAGGTACCCAGAGGGAAGGAAAAGATAGGTGGCAGCGTGGAGGGAGGGCCCTGGCGTGGTTAACATTTGGTCTGACCCACACCTGGGGGAAAGAGAAACTTAAGTGGATAACAAGAAGAGAGTCCCAGAATTGGACAATGTGGGAGGTTTTGATTTCAAATACCTGCAGAATAGATATCCTTTTGGTTGATGAAGTACAGTGGCACCTTGGGCCCAGGACAGATTTGGTCAAGCGAATATAAATACAGGTATGTACATCTATACAAGAAGGAGTGTGTATAAAAGAATTATTACTGGTTCTGACACCTACTGAGTACTTCAATGTCAATACTAGTGTAGGTGTATTTGGTAGAAGAAATCAGTCTGTTAATATGTTAATCATCTATTTGTGATTCACTGCTTCTGTAAAGTGCAGAATCTGCGTATTAATTTAAACATACAAAAGGTTCAACATTCCAATCAAGTGTATCACTTGACGTGAGAAAAAAGCTTTCCAAACCAGTCTTATTTGGTAAGATTGGTGTTGAAATAAAAATTTCACAAGGCAATTTCATGAAAACGGTGAAAGATGGCTGTATTTTTACATTTTTTATTTCACATTAACATGCTCTCAGACTCTTTCATACACACACACAGACACACACACACACACACACACACACACACACACACACAGCTGGATGATCCAGAGTGAGAGGAAGCTCATGGTCAGAAGGATTCACAACAGGTGGAACCAGTATGGAGTGTTTTATCATTTGATATTTCTACATCAGCTATCAAGGTGAAAGGAGGTAATAAATATTGACATCGTGTCTATGTATGTGCATGCTTGCATCTGTG
Organism: Potos flavus; assembly: GCA_028534135.1. Lineage (NCBI taxonomy): Eukaryota > Metazoa > Chordata > Mammalia > Carnivora > Procyonidae > Potos > Potos flavus. The sequence continues at coordinate 54,181,150 of CM052901.1, forward strand.
CATGTATGTGCATGTTTTAATGCAGAATATTTCAGTAACAAGTAGAAATGATACACCGTAATCTTTGTTGTCCAAAATATCACCTAGAGTTTGCCAGGCGTCCTATGGATAAGGGAAGAGTGAGTGGTTTGTGATGCGTTCCCTTTCTCACTGTGATGAGGTACATTTTATTTTACAGCCTAGAGGAATTGAAAAGGTGCTTATACTTACTAAGATCCATATTAGCTAATTTAAGACATTTGCATTTCATGGTCAAGTATTAAACTTGCATACTCCTTCTGTATGTTAATGTGGTATTTTAGAACCTTTCAGAATTATGTTGTCACTAGAGTTTGGATCAGGGTGGTTACCTCCATTTTTCAGATGAGAAATCTGAGATATAGACATTGTGATTTGCCAGTACCATTCAATTAGTGGTGCAAGAGTTCATATCTGATCTCCTTGCTCATGCTCTTCCTCACACTATGCTGCCTTTGGTGAAACTGATGATGAATGATATTGCTAGTTTACTTAATATCAAAATGCCTCTACCCATATTAAAGCTGCTTGGTACTAGCGTAGGAATAGATATTAACATATTCCTTCGTCAGGTATGTCACCTCATCAATTTAGAATATATGGTTAACAGCTAGGCTGAAGCTTTTTTAGAAAACTCCCTAATGTAGTTTAACAATGTAAAGGTATTACAGGAATTAAATCGAACTTTCCATTAAATATTCTGTAATTTAGACTTTGCTAATCTGACCTATTCTTGCATGGATTTAAATTTATTGCTGTTTTAAACCTCAAGTTTTAAATCTCGGTTCTTGTTCTTATCGTGGAACTTGTAATCTGGGTCACCAGTTTCCATATCTATACGATGGAGATAATTGGTAGTGCCTAGGTCATAAGATTCTTTTCATGATTCATTGTAATAATGACTATCCAGCACTTAGCACAATGCCTGGCACATAGCAACCCCTAAAACATTAGGTGGTTATTATTATAATAATCATTTTCACTTTTTAGGAATGTCATGGAGAAGAAAATCATATGATTGGTTTGGTACATAGTAGGGGTTTAATAAATTATAGCTACTCTTTTATAGCTTTATATCCCTGAGGTGATCACAAACAAGAGGATTTGAGGTCATTTTCTTTTGTCATTTTCTCTTTGTTTAATTTTTTATTTGAAATAATGAGAGACTCACAGGCAGGTACAAAAATAGAACATAGAATTACATGAGCCCTGTAGGTTTATGCTTTTTGCCAGATTTTGGAAATTTTCAGCTTTTATTTCCTTGAATATTTTTTCGGTTCCACACCCTTTCTCTTTTTCTGGGACCTGGATGACATGAATGTTAGATCTTTTATTATTGTTATAGGTGTCATTGTTCTCTTCATTTTTTCTTCAGTCTCTTTTCTCTTTGTTGTTCAAATAGGCTCAATTGTATTTTTCTGTGTTCACTGATTCTTTCCTGCCATCTGCATTTTGCTACTGAACTCATCCAGTGTATTTGTTTTATTATTATTTTATTTTTTCAACTTTATTTCTATTTGGTTCATTTTAATAACTTCTATTTCTTTGCTGAGATTTTCTCTTAATTCATTTGTTTCAAGAGTCTTCATAATTGCTTGTTGAAGCATTATATCATATTTGCTTTCAAATACATATCAAATAATTACAATATCTGAGTCATTTAGGTGTTGGCATCTGTTGATTGTTTTTACTCATTCAAGTTGTGATTTTCTGGTTCTTGATATGATGAGTGGTTTATGATTATATCCTGGACATTTCTAGTATTTTGTTATGAGAAACTGGTTCCTATTTAAATCTTATATTTTAGCAGTCAGCCCAGTTGGGTTTAATGTGCGGGTGTTTTTGTTTTTTGATGACCTTGATAGTTTTGAGGAGGAGAATCAGTTAGGTACTTTATAGAATACCCCTCAATTTTACTGTGGCTGTACCATTTAATGAGGGTTTCAGTTTCTCTACATCTTCACCAATACTTATTATTTTCTGTGCTTTTTAAAAAGAATAGCCATTATAATGTGTGAAGTGATATTTCACTGTGGTTTTGATACGAATTTCCCTAATGATTAGTGATGTTGAGAATCTTTTCATATACTTCATTGCCATTTGTATATCTTCTTTGGAGAAATGTTTAATTAAATCCTTTGTCCTTGGGGCGCCTAGGTGGCTCAGTCATTAAACGCCTGCCTTTGGCTCAGGTCATGATCACAGGGTCCTGGAATCGAGCCCCGCATCAGGCTCCCTGGTCAGCGGGAAGCCTGCTTCTCCCTTTCCCACTCCCCCCGCTTGTGTTCCATCTCTCACTGACTCTTTCTCTGTCAAATAAATAAATAAAATCTTTAAAAATAAAAAAAATCCTTTGCCCATTTTTGTATTGGGTTGTTGTTGTAGAAGTTCTTTGTATATTCTGTATATTAATCCCTTATCCCAGATCTATGATTTGCAAATATTTTCTCCCATTCCATGGATTGCCTTTAACTCTATTGATGGTATCCTTAATGCACAAGTTTTAAATTTTGATGAAATCCAATTTATTTACATATTCTTTTGTTGCTTGTGCATTCGGTGTCATGTCCAAGAAATCATTGCCAAAGCTAATGTCATGGAGCTTTTCCCTTATGTTTTCTTCTACAAGGTTTATGATTTTAGTTTTTTCACTTAGGTATTTGATCCACTTTGTGTTAATTTTTGTATATGATGTAAGATGGGTCCAACTTTATTCTTTTGCATGTGGATATCCAATTTTTCCAACGCCATTTGTTGAAGACTGCGCTTTCCCAGTTGAATGATTTCAGCATTTGAAAATTTTGACCATTTTTGTAAAGGTGCATTTTTTGAGCTCTTTATTTTATTTTATTGATCTACATGTCTGTCTTTATGCCATTTTCACACTGTTGTGATTACTCTAGCTTCATAATAAATTTTGATATCAGGAAGTAGGAGTCCTCCAAAAGTGTTCTTCCTTTTCAAGATTGTCGGTCTATTCAAGATCCCTTGAGATTACATATGAATTTTAGGATGAGTTTTTCTATTTCTACAAAATCGTATTTTGGATTTTGACAGGGATTACATTAAATCTATAGATTGTTTTGAGTAGTATTGACATCTTAACAATATTGATTCTTCCAATTTGTGAACATGGGATGTCCTTCCATTTATTTCTGTCATTAATTCTTTTAGCAATGTTTTGTAGTTTACAGTGTACAAATCTCTCACCTCCTTGTTTAAGTTTGTTTTATTTTTTTATTATTTTCAGAGGTAGAATTTAGTGATTCATCACTTGCATATAACAACCAGTGCTCATTACATCAAGTGCCCTTCTTAATGCCCATCACCAAATTATCCCTTTCCCCCACCGACCTCCCCTCCAGCACCCCTAGAGTTCAGCATCTCATAGTTTGCCTCCTTCTCAATTTTCATCTTATTTTATTTTTCCTTCCCTTCCCCTATGTTCATCTGTTTTGTTTCTTAAATTCCACATGCATGAAATCATATAGTATTTCTCTTTCTCTGACTAATTTCACTTAGCATAATACCCTCTGGTTCCATCCATGTCATTGCAAATGACAAGATTTCAATCTTTTTGATGACTGAGTAATATTCCATCGTGTGTGTGTGTGTGTGTGTGTGTGTGTGTGTGTGCGCGTGTGTGTGTATACCACATCTTTATCCATTCATCTGTCAATGAATCAATGAATATCTGGGTCTTTTCATAGTTTGGCTATTGTGAACATTGCTGCTATAAACATTGGAGTACATGTGCCCCTTTGAGTCACAATGTTTGTATCCTTTGGATAAATATTTAGTATTGCAATTGCTGGGTTGTAGGGTAGCTCTACTTTTTGAGGAACCTCCATACTGTTTTCCAGAGTGGCTATACCAGTCTGCATTCCCACCAACAGTGTAAGAGAGTTCCCCTTTCTCTGCATCCTTGCCAACATTTATTGTTTCCTGACTCATTAATTTTAGCCATCCTGACTGGTATGAGGTAGTATCTCATTGTGGTTTTGATTTGTATTTCCCTGATGCTGAATGATGTTGAGCATTTTTTTATGTGTCCTTTGGCCATTTGTATGCCTTCTTTGGAGAAATATCTATTCATGTCTTCTGCCCATTTCTTGACTGGATTATTTGTTTTTTGGTGGTTTAGTTTGATAAGTTCTTTATAGATTTTGGATACTAGCCCTTTATCTGATAAGATACTTGCAAATATCTTCTCCCATTCTGTAGGTTGCTTTTTAGTTTTGTTGACTATTTCCTTTGCCATGCAAAAGCTTTTTATCTTGATGAAGTCCCAATAGTTTTTTAAAGATGCCCAGCAGAGCAAGATAGAAGAGTTATGTGCAGGGTCCCTGGAAGCTCTCCCCTCTTTTGTTTCTCTTGCCTTTGGACACATGGCTAGCAAGAAATTGCTATAGCTGAGATCAGAGAGGTTGCTGCCTGCGTTCTTCTCTGGGATGTGGCTTAGGTCAAAGAGGTTTCTGCCTCTTTTCTCCTCTAGGATTTTGATGGATTCCACTCTCATATTTAGGTCTTTCACCCACTTTGAGTTTATTTTTGTGTATGGATGTATGAAAGTGGTCCAGTTTCATTCTTCTGTATGTGGCTGTCCAATTTTCCCAAAACCATTTGTTGAAGAGACTGTCTTTTTCCCATTAGATATTTGTTCCTGCTTTGTCAAAGATTAGTTGACCACAGAGTTGAGGGTCCATTTCTAGGTTCTCTATTCTGTTCCATTGATCTATGTGTCTGTTTTTGTGCCAGTACCATACTGTCTTGATTATTACAGCTTTGTAATACAGCTTGAAGTCCAGAATTGTGATGTCTCCAGGTTTGGTTTTCTTTTTCAACATTCCTTTGGCTATTCAGGGTCTTTTCTGGTTCCATACATATTTTAGGAATGGACAGATCATGTAAGCAGAAGATCAACAAGGAAACCAGCGCTTTGAATGACACACTGGGCCAAATGGACTTAACAGATATATTCGGAGTATTTCATCCTAAAGCAGCAGAATACACATTCTTCTCAAGTGCACATGGAACATACTCCAGAATTGATCACATACTGGGTCACAAATCAGGTCTCAACTGGTACAAAAAGATTGAAGTAATTCCATGTGTGTTTTCATACCACAGTGCTTTGATTGATTTTCTGATGGTGAACCACCATGGCATTCATAAGCTAAGTCCTACTTGGTCATGGTATATAAACTTTCCATATGTTGTTTAATTTGTTTGTTAGTATTTTGTTGAAGGATATTTGTCTATAATATATTTTCATGTCTTTATTTGACTTTGTTAACATGTAATGCTGACCTCTTGGAGTTAGCAAGTGGTTGTTCCTCTTCTAATTTTTTCCCCTTAGAGTTGTTTGAGAGTTGGTTTTAGTTTTTCTTAGAATATTTGGTAGAAATCACCAGTGAAGCCATCTGGTCATGGAGTTTTCTCTCTCTGGTAAAGTATAGTTACTGATTCAGTCTCTTTGTTAGAGATCTGTTGAGTTTTATATTTCTTTTTCAGCCAGGTTAAGTAATTTGTTTGTTCCTAGGAATCTGTCCATTTCATTTAGTTTATTTAATTTGTTGATGTATAATTGCTAATCATACTTTCTTGTAATTAGTATATTTTTGTATAATTAGTAGTAAAGTCCCCCTTTATTTCTCATTTAATTATTTCTCTTTTATGTATGTGGTCAGTCTACCTAAAGGTTTGTCAATTTTTTTCCCCAAGAATCAAGTTGACTTTCATTAAAGAATAATTTACATACAATATTGTATTAGTTCAGTTGTCCAACATAGTGATTCAGTTTTTATATACATTATGAAATGGTCACCATAATAAGTCTAGTTATCATCCATCAAAATACAAAATTGTTACAATGTTTTTGACTATATTTTCTTTGCTATGCATCATATCCCATGTCATATTTACTTTCTAACTGGAAGATTGTACCTTTTACTCTTTTCACCTATATCATCTATCTCCTCTCTCTCCTCCTCTGGCAAAACTTAGTTTGTTCTCTATATCTATGAGTTTGTTTCTGTTTAGTTTTGTTTGTTTTGTCTTTTAGATTACATGTATAAGTGAAATCATGTGGTATTTGTCTTTCTCTGTCTGACTTATTTTACTTAACGTAATACCATCTAGGTCCATCCATGTTCTCACAAACAACAGGTTTTATTCCATTTTATGGCTGAGTAATATTCTGTCATATACCTATACCACATATTCTTTACCCATTCATCTGTATGCTTCATCTTCTTTATCCATTCATCTGTCAATGGACATTTAGGTTGCTTCCATAGCATAACTATTATAAATAATGTTATAATGAACATAGGGATGCATATGTCTTTTTGAATTAGTGTTTTTGTTTTCTACAATACCTGGAAGTGGACTTGCTGGATTGTATGGTAGTTTAATTTTTAATTAATTTTTTGAGGAACTTTCATTCTATTTCCCACAGTGGCTGCAGCGATTTATATTCCCACCAACAGTGCACAGGTTCCCTTTTATCTATATTCTCACCAATACTTGTTATTGCTTATCTTTTTCTTAATAGCCCATCTGGCAGGTATGAGGCGATTTCTTATTGTAGCTTTGATTTGCATTTCCCCGATGATTAGTGATGTTGAGCATTTTTACATGTGCCCGTTGGCCATATCTATGATTATTTGGGAAAATGTCTCTCAGATCCAGTGCCTATTTTTTAAAAACAATTGGATTGGATAATTTTTGATATTAAGTTATATGAATTCTTCTTATATTTTGGATACTAATTCTTTACTAGATATATCATCTGTGAATATCTTCTCTCATTCCTTAGGTTGCCTTTTTATTTTCTTTAAGTTTAAAAAAAATTTTTTATTATGTTACATTAGTCACCATACCATACATAGGATAGCATACCATACCATACATTAGTCACCATCATTAGTTTTTGATGTAGTTTTCCATGATTCTTTCTTTGCATGTAACATCCAGTGTTCCAATGTGATATGTGCCCTCCTTAATTCCCGTTACTGGACTAGCCCATCCACTCATTACCCTCCCCTCTAAAACCCTCAGTTTGTTTCTCAGAGTCCACAGTATCCCATGGTTCGTCTCCCCCTCCGATTTCCCCCCCTTCATATTTCCCTTCCTTCTCCTAATGTCCTCCATGTTATTCCTTATGATCCATAAGTAAGTGAAACCATATGTAATTGACTTTCTCTGCTCGACTTATTTCACTCAACATAATCTCCTCCAGTCCCATCCATGTTGATGCAAAAGTTGGATATTCATCCTTTCTGATGGTTGAGTAATATTCCATTGTATATATGGACCACATCTTCTTTATCCATTCGTCCGTTGAAGGGCATCTCAGCTCTTTCCACAGTTCAGTTATTGTGGACATTGCTGCTATGAATGTTGGGGTACAGATGGCCCTTCTTTTCACTACATCTGTATCTTTGGGGTAAATACACAGTGGTGCAATTGTCAGGTCATAGGGTAACTCTATTTTTAATTTTTTGAGGAATCTCCACACTGTTTTCCAAAGTGGCTGCACCAACTTGCATTCCCTCCAACAGTGTAAGAGGCTTCTCCTTTCTCCACATCCTCTCCAACATTTGTTGTTTCTTGCCTTGTTAATTTTTGCCATTCTAACTGATGTAAGGTGATATCTCAATGTGGTTTTGATTTGAATTTCCCTGATGGCTAATGATAATGAACATTTTTTCATGTGTCTGCTAGCCATTTATATGTCTTCATTGGAGAAGTGTCTGTTCATGTCTTCTGCCCATTTTTTTTGACATGATTATCTGTTTTTTGGGTGTTGAGTTTAAGGAGTTCTTTGTAGATTTTGGATATCAGCCCTTTGTCTGTGGTGTCATTTGTGAATATCTCCCGTGGGTTGCCTGTTTGTTTTGTTGACTGTTTCCTTTGCTGTGCAGAAGCTTTTTATCTTGATGAAGTCCCAAAAGTTCGTTTTTGCTTTTGTTTCCTTTGCCTTTGGAGATCTGTCTTGAAAGAAGTTGCTGTGGCCAATGTCAAAAAGGTTACTGCCTATGTTCTCCTCTAGGATTTTGGTGGATTCCTGTCTCATGTTGAGGTCTTTCATCCATTTCGAGTTGATCTTTGTGTATGGTGTAAGAGAATGGTCGAGTTTCATTCTTCTGTATGTAGCTGTCCAATTTTCCAGCACCTTTTATTGAAGAGACTGCCTTTTTTCCACTGGATACTTTTTCCTACTTTGTTGAAGATTATTTGACCATGGAATTGAGGGTCCATATCTGGGCTCTGTACTCTGTTTTATTGGTCTGTGTCTCTTTTTGTGCCAGTACCATGCTGTCTTGGTGATCACAGCTTTGTAATAAAGCTTGAAATCAGGCAACATGATGCCCCCAGCTTTGTTTTTCTTTTTCAACATTTCCTTGGCCATTTGGGGTCTTTACTGGTTCCATACAAATTTTAGGATTGTTACAGCACTTTGAAAAATGCCAATGGTATTTTGATTGGGATGGTGTTGAAAGTATAGATAGTTCTGGGCAGTATAGACATTTTAACGATGTTTATTCTTCCGATCCACTAGCACGGAATGTTTTTCCATCTTTTTGTGTCTTCTTCGATTTCTTTCATGAATGTTCTGTAGTTCCTTGAGTATAGATCCTTTACCTCTTTGGTTAGGTTTTTTTCCGGGGTATCTTATGGTTTTTGGTGCTATTGTGAATGGAATCGATTCTCTAATTTCCTTTTCTACAGTTTCATTGTTAGTGTATAAGAAAGCAAGTGATTTCTGTGCATTGATTTTGTATCCTGCCACATTATTGAATTGCTACATGAGTTCTAGTAATTTGGGAGTGGAGTCTTTTGGGTTTTCCACATATAGTATCATGTAATTGCCGTTTTTGTAGTGTCTTTGTCTGGATTTGGACAGGGTATTGCCAACCTTGAGGAATAAGTTTGGAAATGTCCCTTTCGCTCCAGTTTTTTGGAATAGTTTGAGAATGATAGGTATTTAATCTTTAAATGTTTGGTAGAATTTGCCTGTGATGCCATCTGGTCCTGGCCTTTGGTTTGTTGGGACATTTTTGATTACTGGTTCAATATCATTATTAGTAATTAGTCTGTTCAGATATTCTATTTCTTCATGATTTAGTCTTGGAAGGTTATATGTTTCTATGCAATTATCTGTTTCTTCTAGGTTGTCCAATTAGTTGGCATATAATCATTTGTATTATTGTCTTATAACTTCTTGTATTTCTGTGGTGTCAGTTGTAACTTCTCTTTCATTCCTAATTTTATTTATTTAGGCTCTTTTTTTTTTTCCTTGATTAGTCTGGCTAAAATTTTATCAATTTTTTTTTCAAGGAAACAGGTTTCAGTTTCTTTGAACTTTTCTATTTTTTGTCTCTAATTTATCTTATCTTATTTTTCAAAAGATTTTATTTAATTATTCGAGAGAGAGAGAATACAAGAAGGGGGAGCAGCAGGGAGAGGGAGAAGCAGGCTTCTGCTGAGCAGAGAGCTTGATGTGGGGCTCAATCCCATGATCACCCTGGGATCATGACCTGAGCTGAAGGCAGTTGCTTAACCAACTGAGCCTCTCAGGTGCCCCTTGTCTCTCTTTTATTAATTCCTGTTTTGATCTTCATTGTTTCCTTCCTTCTACTAAACTTAGGCTTTTGTTCTTCTTTTTCTAGTTCCTTTAGTGTAAGGTTAGATTGTTTATTTGGGAGTTTTTCTATTTCTTGAGTTAGGCCTATATTGGTACAAACTTCCCTCTTAAGACCGCTTTTGCTGTGTCCCATAGATTTTGGAACGCTGTGTTTTCATTTTCACCTGCCTCAGGTATTTTTCCCCCATTTTTCTTCTTGTAATTGAAGACAAATTTCATACTGCTGTGGTCAGAAAAGATGCTTGATAAGATCTCAAGCTTCTTAAATTTATTGAGACTTGTTTTATGGCTTGACATATGATCTGTCTTGGAGAATTTTCCATGTGCACTTGAGAAGAATGTATATTCTGCTGTTTTTGGACAGATTGTTCTGTATATATATAGTCCATCTGGTTTTATGTGTCATTTAAGGCCAGTATTTCCTTACTAATTTTCTGTATTGATGGTCTGTCCATTGATGTAAGTGAGGTGTTAAAGTCCCCTATTGTTATTGTACTGCAATCTTCTTGTTGGATTAATCCCTTTATCATTATGTAATGCCCTTATCTACCTTTTATTGTAGCCTTAGTTTTCAGTATATTTTGTCTGATATAAGTATTGCTCCTCCAGCTTTCTTTTTGTTTCCATTTGCATGAAATATCTTTTTCCATTCCTTCATTCTCAGTTGTTATGTGTCTTTAGATTGGAAATGAGTCTTTGTAGGCAGCATTTAGGTTTTATTTTATCCATTTAACTGCCCCATGTCATTCGATTGGAGCGTTTGGTCTATTTACTTTAAAAGTAATTATTGTTAGGCATATATTTATTGCCATTTTGTTAATTGCTTTCTGCTATTTTTATAGTTGTCCATTCCTTTTTTCTTCTCTTTCTCACTTCTCTTGTGAATGATGACTTTCTTTATCATTATGTTTGGATTCCTTTCTCTTTATGTTTGTGTATCTATTGTGTATTTTGGTTTGTGTTTACCATGAGGTTCATATGCAACAAACTATGTATATAGAAGTCTATTTTAAGTAGGCAGTTGCTTAAGTTTGAATGTATTCTAAAAGCACTACATCTTTACTCCTTTTCCCCATGCTTTATATTTTTGATGTCATATTTTATACCTTTTTGTATATCCCTTGACTAATTATTGTAGATGTACTTGATTTTACTAATTTATATTTTAATCTTCATACTAGTTTTATAAGTGGTTGATCCACTCTCTTTACTATGTTTGCCTTTACCAGAGATATCTTTTCTTTCATATATTTTATTATTTCTTCTTATAGCCTAGTTTTTGCTACTTAAGTAAGTTTCCTTAATATTTCTTGTAAAGCCAGTTTAGTGGTGATGGACTCCTTTAAGCTTTTGCTTGTCTGGAAAACTCTGTCTTCCCTTCAATTCTGAATAACATTGCAGGGTAGAGTATTCTTGGCTGTATAAATTTTTGTATTTCAGCACTTTGAATATATGATGCCCCTCTTTTCTGGTTTGCAAAGTTTCTGCTGAAAAAAACAGCTGAAAGTCTTATGGAGATACCCTTATATATAGCTAATTGCTTTTATCTTCCTGCTTTTAATATTCCCTCTTTATTTTTACTATTTGACATTCTAATTATAATGTGTCTTGGTGTGGATTTCTTTGGGTTCATCTTGTTTGGGACTCTGGTTTCTGTCTGCTTAGTTTACCAGGTTATGAGGTTTTTTTAGCTATTTTTTTCAAGTAAGTTATCTGTCCCTTTCTCTTTCTTCTTTTTTTGGGACTGTATAATGTGAATGTTTGTAGGCTTGTTTTGTTTCACATATCCCTTAAAAGGCCTGATCATGACTTCTGCTACTGTGCTGTTGGGTGAGTATAAGCCCAGCCAGAAGTCCACGAAGCCTGACTACTACTGTGGGCATGCTGGTGAGTGGATTCATTTTCCTGTTGGTTGTGAGGTCCAGCTGACGTGCAGTGTTATGCAGGCTTCCAAGTGGAACATGACCCCTGGCATTAATGTCTAGAGGAATGACTCCAAAATGGTGCCCACCAATGCTGAGATCAACAGAACATAATGAGATTGCAAAAGTGGCTGCTGCCGCTGTCTCAGGTCCTAGGAGTGTGTGTGTGGGGGGAGCTGCTGTCTCCTGCCTCTCCAGCAGGCATTCCCAGATTAGTTAGTTGGTCTCCTTCACCTAAGTTCTATGTCCTTTTCCATGTGGTGTTTTAGCACTGGTTTCTGGGCCAAATGAGTCTGCACACAACATTTTAAAAGCAGATTTTCCTTTCCCCACAGTTGTATAGTTTTCCTGGATGTATTTCCTGTGGTTTTCAAAGCCAGATGTTTGGGGCCTTGTCCCTCCTGTCCAAGATCTATGGGTTTGCTTGATGTGGAACTTGAAACTCTCACTCCTCAGAAAAATGTTTCATACCTTTGAGATACTTCCTGACAATGGAATGTTGTGCCTAAAGTGTGTGACTTTTTCCTTTTCAAGACCAAATATTTGCCTCTTCTACCCATCTTGGTGCTGTTCTTGTTGTGGAAGCTTTGTTTGTCCAGTTTCTAGGTCCCTTTCAGAAGGAATTATTCCATATGTACTTGTAGATTTGTCCTTTCTGTGGGAAGAGGTGAGCTTAGTATTTTCTTATGCTGTGATCTGGATCTTTCTCCTCCAACTTTTGGTTTTGTTGATTCTATTGATTTTCTATACTTTATCTCTAATCTTCATTATTTCCTTGCTTCTGCTAGTTTTGGGTTTACTTGACTCTTTTTTTGATAGTTTCTCAAGTTGTAAAATTAAGTTAATGATTTCAAATCTTTCTTTTTTTAAAAGATTTTATTTATTTATTAGAGAAAGAGAGCGCATAAGAGAGAGCAAGTGAGCACAAAGGGGAAGGACAGAGGGAGAGGAAGAAGCAGGCTCCCCACTAAGCAGGGAACCTGATGTGGGGCTCTATCCCAGGACCCTGGGATCATGACCTGAGCTGAAGGCAGGTGCTTAACTGACTGAGCCACCCAGGCAACCCACTTTCTTCTTTTTTAATATAGACTTTTACAGCTCTAAATTTACTGCAGAGTAATGCTTTTGCTGCATCCTGTAAGTTTGTATCTTGAGGTTTTAGTTTCATTCGTTAGTATTTTCTAATTTTCTTGTAATTTCTTCTTTGACCAATTGATTTTTTTAAAGTGTGTTATTTAATTTTCACATTTATGTAAATTTTCCAGTTTTTCTTTTTTCATTGAATTCTAGTTTTATTCCATTCTGATTGGAAATGATACTCCATATGGTTTCAGTCTTTATAAATTTATTAAGACTTTCATTTACAGGTATGTTATATATTTTATATGTTTAATCTGTGGTTTCCATTGTGATTAATTTAATATCCTAAATTTATAACAATGTAATTCAATTTGATAGATTCTTAAGTTCAATAGCATACACAAACTTTGTTCCTATATAGCTCTGTTCCCATTCCCTTTATTTTCTTCTCATCACAATTATATCTTTAAACATTTTGTGCCCAATAACATAAATGTATTATTTTTTATTCATTTGTCTTTTAAATCCTGTAGGAAATAAAAGGTGGTATTCCAAACCCAAAATATAATAATATTGGCTTTTATTTACTCCACTGTATTTACCTTTAACCAAGATCTTCATTTCTTCCTATGGAATTGAGCTATTATCTAATGTCTTTTCATTTCAATTTAAAGGACTCTTAGCATTTTTTGTAGGGAAGTTCTAGTGGTATCAAACTCCTTTAGCTTTTGTTTTTCTGATGATGTCTTAATATCAACCTAATTTTGAAAGATAGTTTTGGTATATATAGAATTCTTGGTTGACGTTTTTTTCTTTCAATGCTTTAAATATTCCATCCCACTGTCTTCTAGCCTCCTTGGTTCCTGATGGGAAATTGGCATTAATTGCACTGAGGATCTCTTGTGTATGATAAGTTGTTTCTCTGCTGCTGCTTTCAAGTTTCTCTGTTTGGCTTTGGCTTTGGATAGTTCGATTATAATATGTCTTATTGGGGATCTATTTAAATTTTTGTATATTTGAAGTTCATTGAACTTCTTAGACTTGGGATTAATACCTTTCATATTTGGAAAGTTTCTGGCATTATTTCCTCAAATATTCTTTCTGTTCCTTTCACTCTCTTCCCCTTCTGAGACTCCTATAATGCATACTACTGGCCTGCTTTTATGCTCTCCCATACATCTGTTAGGCTGTGGTCACTTTTCTTCTATCTTTTTCCTTTCTGATTTTAGACTTGATAATCTCAGTGGTTCTACCTTCATATTCACTGAGCCTTTCTTCTACTCATTCAGATATGTTGTTGAACTCCTCTAGTGAACTTCTTTTTTCAGTTATTTTACTTTTCAGCTCCAAAATTTGTGTCTGGTGACTTTTTCTAATATATATATTTTTAATAAATAATCTCATTTTGTTCACATATAATTTCCCTGATTTTCTGTAGTTCTTGGTCCATGTTTTGTGTTCCTTTGAACATATTAAAGGAAGTTTTTTTTAAAGCCTTCATCTAGTGAATACAACATCTGGATTTCTTTAGGGAAAGTTTCTATCTTTTTCGTTGTTGTGAACAGGCCTTACTCTTCTGTATCTTTATATGCCTTGTGATCTTTTGTTCACGAAAGTGGATATTTGAATATTATGAAGTGGTAACTCTGAAATCAGGTTCTCCTCCTTCCCAAGGATTTGCTTTATTTTTGTTTTTAGATTCTCAAAGGTTGTCCATTTATTTCATAACTTTCCTTAGTTGTGAAGACTGTACTCATTGTTATTTGTGGCCACTGAACTCTCTGGTCCCTAGATTGTGTTCAGCTTATGTTTTGACACACAATTTCTTGAATGCCATAAGCTGGAAAGGAAAAAAATATATATATGTAAACAAAAGTTTTCCAAGTCTTTACAGATTGCATTTTTGTAAGTCACTCCTTCAACACTTAGCTTGGTTTGCAGTGACCCTAGGGGTCAGCCTACAGTGAAAACTTAGGGTCTTCTCAGGTCTTTTCTGAGCATATGTCTTGCCCTGGCCATGAATATTCTTTCCCTTGGGCATCTGTGTAGCCTTTTAAATTCCCCTGTATAGGTGAGTGCTTTCGAATATTCCTTTTTCCCAAAGAACTATTCCTAACTTTTGTTCCTGGGTCTTAGCTGGTCATTTGTGTTTCAAGTATAATCTTTTATCTCAGGCATCTGCAAGTAGTTAGTTTAGCTTGCAGTGTTTTTGAGCAGTGCCTGATGCTTTTCTGACTTGAGTTTTCAGCTATGCAAAACAGAGATGAGCATCTCATGTTAGTTCTTCAGGTAGCCCTGAGATGGTTTAGAATAGACACAAACAATAATTTGTGAATAAGGTTGTTTCTACTCTCTCTGGGGCCAGGGCTCATGGTTCCATTATGGAAATTTGGGATGCCATCTCTTTAAGACTACCACTGCAATGGGGAAAGTGTAAAGCAAAGGCAAGTGAAAATGCTCCAGAGCTTTCAGGTTTGACCCTTGCCTGATGTCTAGGATCTTGACCTCTAATATGTTCTCAAACTGAAAAGGTTGTCTCATTGTTGTTCCTAGGCTGTTTATAAAAATAATATGATTTATGGCAAGCATTTTCCTTCTGGAAGTCTAGAATTTTATTTGTAACACAGAATGCCTCTGTGCCTACCGTTGTTATGGTCTGAATATTTATATCCCCTCAAAATTTAAATTTGGAATCCTAATACCCAATGTGATGGTGTTAGAAGGTGGAGTCTTTGAGAGGTAAGCAGGTCATGAGGGTGGAGAACTAATGAATAGGAGTAGTGCTTTCATGAAAAATATCCCACAGATTTCTCTAGCTCCTTCCACTATGTAAGGATACAATGAGAATTTTGCAAGCTGAAAGAGGACCTTCACCCAACCATGTTAGTATTCTAATCTCAGATGTCCAGCCTCCATAACTATGAGAAATAAATTTATGTTGTTTATAAGCCACCCTGTCTATGGTGTTTTGTCATAGTAGCCCAAACAGACCAAGACAATTCCACTTGTGTCTTTTTCTCTCACTGGTTTGGCTATGTTTCTTTTCTCTGTCACTGTGATAAATCTTAGCCATGAGTGTGATTATATATGAGTCACATGAGTCCTTTCAGTGAACCACCAAATGTGTGGGTAGGCTTGGTGACCCCCAAATCAGTGTAATGACTCAAACTCAATAAAATATGGCCATGATGTTAATTGATGAAAAGAAGGAGGAATGGGTCAAAGATGACAAAATCTGATGCCAGGGTGGTTATGGAGTTACTACTTGTGTTATGAAATAGTAGTTAATCCACAATGTATTATTAGAGGTAAAAATATCAATGAGATTTTAAAGTGATAATTCAACTTCAGGAAAGTTGGCACATTGGATTCTCTGGCTCTATAGACTGTGCTTGCTTAAGTGGAAGAAAATGTAGCCCTGGCTGTGCCTTTGGTTTTGGCTGTGTCCTCCATGTTGGAGGGAAAAGGGTCCAAGAATTTAAGCTTTGGATGAACTAAAGATAGTACAAATTATTTTGTTAGTTGCTGTCTGCTCCATTTGAAAGGGTTAAATCTCTTTCCAGGGCTAGAACAATTCCTCTCCAGCCATTTATGTAGTCCTCTGTAGTCCCCCCAGCACGCCTAGCAGTTAAGCAGCCATTGTGCTGTTAATGTTATAAAGCTGAATTTAGCTGATAGAGGTTTAGGTAAATTTCAAATCAGAAATAAAAGGAGGTAAGAATCTCTTTTGTGTTGTTTTATGAGTACTGTATCTGGATGTATGAAAAAATTAATGTAAAATGTTAATATGCTTTTCATTTCACAGAAGCTAGAGGAATCATCTAGATCAGAGAAAGTTGCCTAAATAAAAGTATAAGTGGGATATGATTCTATTCCTTTTTTGCTGCTGGTGGATGGTCTGAAATTTAAACACTTCAAGTATTGGAAACAAAACAAGTTTTCATGACTAATGACTTCTGTGAGCTGAAGCCTCTGGAAAAAAAAAAGGAAGCGATCTCCAGATGAAGACAAATTTTTGGAATTTTGACAAAGTTACTAATATAATATTTTATTTAAAAAGCAGTTACTAGCTCCCTGTTGAATTCTTGTAAAAATCAGATATCTAACATTTAGAGGCTAATGATTTTTCATCCTAATATGGGGAAGTTTTTGATTGGCTCAATTTGGACTCTAAGACTGAGTACTATCTTATCAGTTGGGCTGGCAAACACAACTGTCTGGTCTTGCAGCATCTTGTCTGTCCTATTGCCTGTAACACTGGCTTTTTTTTTGAATCCTGAATTTACAGATCCTAATTGTCTGAACATGATGCTAAGTTTAAACATGATATTGTCTGCTATACACTGTTCCGACCTCAACATGAGCTCTGCCAAACTGAAAGCAGGTACAGACTCAGTGAACCTAACTCAGACTCTGAGATTAGGACAACCCTCTGTGAGACTGTAAACTATGAAAACACCCTGGATATTGACTGAACCATCTGCTTCACATGCAGATGCCCATGTATAGGGCTTGCTATCTGATGGGACTATCTGAAATTGAACTGATAATCAGCTGTATATTTCTGATACAGAGATAAAATTTCTGACTTTCTATGAATTGCTGCAAGGTGTAGAAAGGCACATGAAATGTAGTCTGGCCCCTATACCTACTCCTGACAGATTGGACTCTAGACCTCATCTTGGAAATGTTTCACCTCAGTTGACTTGTGTTTGGCTTCCTGGATGGTTTGCAACAATGAACTGATTGTTCATTGTTTACAACAATGAACTGATAACCTGACAACTTTCCTTACCATTCTCCTGATGATACATACTTTAATAATATAGTTTAATTATTAAATGCAGCTGTTGTCACAAGCAATAATATGTGATTTAAGACAGCTTACTAGGTAAATAATCAAGACTAAAGGGTTGCACAGTAATGTAAATCTGTTTTTTTTCAATTTTGAAAATTCATTATTTTGTTCTGAGCATTTCTCTGAACATTATATGTCTTTAGTTTCTCCAGCAGAAGCCCTAGGCTGACATACATAATCCAAAAAAGTGCCTAAGAGATCCTTAATTTTTGATTGTTTTATGAAAATATTTTCCTGTAAAAAATGTTTTTGTTCTGTGAAGACACGACCCTTTCAGATAAAAGGTCTGGATGAGAGTAAGTGATGATTGGAAAAATGCGAAGTTATGATTATGTAATGGAGAACACTGATTTTGTAACAATGGGAATAAAAGCAAAACCCAAGTGTTTTAAAATATAGTGCCTTAAGAGAAAGTTTGAGTTATAGTAAGGCCAACAGATTAGCAGATGATTGCCATTGAAAAGATAGTTTATTATTCACAAATCCCAAGAGAAGGGGACATGCTGTGCCATGGGGGGGGGGGGGAGGAACAAGCAATGCAGGGTAAACATGCTTAGGATTGGCTAGTTTGAAAATTTCAACAGGCTTTGAGGCATAGGGGTTTGTTCCTTGTTTTTTGGTACCTGCCTCTGGAATAATCAGGGCAGGTGTTTAGCGATCCACAGTGTGAGAGCTTGATAAAGGAGATGTTTGGGGATGTGGACTCTGGATTGGTTGGTGTCGTATTTGTAAAATGTGCCCCCAGGAGAAAGATTCTGAGGGTTGGGGAGAGGAGTAGTGACGGAAGTAGATGGTCAAGGCAAGGTGACTTAGGCATCTTATCAGGTTAGCCAGAACAAGGTGTGTTCAGCATATATATCTGTAGGGTAGATGTCAAAGCATCATATTTAAAGAAGCTAGAAATATGGTTAATGCAATTGACCCAATGATGCCTTAACATCAAATTAAGGAATCTTCGGGTTGAAGAGAGAGCAGCCTTTTAGAGAACATGTTATGTTTTACTAAACAGCACAGAAAACATCTTGTTATGAGAATAAAAAGGAGGGACACAAGCAGTATAAGGAGTTTTTCTAGGCTAGTCCATAACCGAGTTACCCACTTATATGGCATTAGTAGAGAAAATAAATCTGAAATATGACATTTCTGGAATCTCCAAAATATCTTCGTGGGGTTGTAAAGTGTGTTAAAAAGTATGAGTTTTGTGTGAGTGTGTGTGTGTGTGTGTGTGTTTGACAGTAACATTTTGGTGTAAAAGTGGCCAGTCTGGTAGCTGTATTGTTGAAGGATATGAATTGATAGTTTAAGTAAAGTTATGTAAAGATTAGTGATATCTGTTTGTAATTAAGGAGGAGTGGTTGTGGTAGTCATAGTGGAAGTTGGAAGGGGAGAGTAGGAAAAAGCACTATGGAATGTTGAACCTCTCACCAGGGGGTTGAGGGGTTGACTAATATGAAACAATTGCTTCCTGGGAAAAGCAGTAATCTCCATTAATTTTTACAATGGCACAGATAGTAGTAACTCCTACCAGATTTTCCTTTAGGTATGGAGTATAGGGCTATGCATTTTGGCAGAGAGTAAGAAATATGCCAGGATATGGACTAAGCAGACAGTGAGCTCAGGAAACACAATAAAATCCCTAATATCAAAGAAAAAAAGGCAGTATATGTCCTATATCCAGTTTGGTCAATGCTTTAGGAATGTGAGTCCATGAGCACTACTGAGGCAGAGGTTTTAGCACCTGGAATGCATTTGTCTCCATCACAAGAGACAAAGTTATCTCCAACAGTGAGATTGTAGACTGGAACCATGTTGTCTGAGGTGATACCATCTCTGGAGGTGAGCCCCTGGGCCTGAGAGATGTTGCCTAGATGTCAGACTGAGGTATCTTCTCCAAGTGGATACCCATTCAGATTAATATCAGTCTTGTTTTTGTGGCTCTATGGTGTTATAACAAGGCTGAAGCACTTGTGTAATTTGAAAGCAGTGTTGGGCTTGGGAGCCTGACTTGTAAATATCTCTTAAGTCAAGGGACTTGTGTGTATACAGCTAGCAATGGTAATGTTGGCATTTTGCAATGCTATTTTAACAGACCAACATACCAGGACCTGACTTGCACAGTTAAAGTTCCCATTAAGGGTAGCCAAATGTAAAAGTTTTCAACAGTCTGAGGTTTTGTCCAGAAGGGTGATGAGAGGGGCTCTTTTACAAATATGTTTTAAATTTTATGGCCTGTTTTGGGTGTTTGTGGTTAATAGTGTGTCAGGTTGATTGCCATTTAAAATATCATGGCTGCGGTTAGAGCTCCAGCATTAACCTGTAGGCAGGCCCCTAATTTGGCCAATTACTTTGGGCCCTTTGCCTCAGTTCTTGGTTTGGTTGATGACAAGCAAGCCAGTGAGGTTTTTGGGTTGTCGAATTTGTATTAGCCAAATTCAATGGCATGTGAACCTCAGATTTTGTCATGTTTGGTTAAAACAGTGGCTTACAGGGGATATGGGCGTCTGAATTGCAGACCAATGAAAGTACTCAGAGCAATAGTAATGAGATCAACAGTGAATAGAATGATGCATAGTTGCACCTGACCGGCTTTTGTTGCCTGATGTTGATTCTCCTTTGACATGTATATTACCAGGGAGAGGTTATCTGGTTTCATCATTATAATATATGGTATTGATTTTATTATTATTTCTGCATGTGATTTTTGTTACTAAGCAGAGTTTTCTCATTGTCTTTTTGATGGTCCACACTGTCTATGGGAATGACTGTGGAGTACTAACTTTAATTTACTGGAGAGGATCAGAGGGAGAGCCCAGATTAATTTTCCACTCCTTATAACCCAAATATTCAGGAAGGCATTGTAGGTGGTTGAAGTTTAGGTTTGAATGAGTTTGATATCAGATAGGCAGCTGCTTGGCCTATGGGACAATCTATGGTTGATGGGTTCCAGGTGAATTATGTGCTCTGGATGTGACCTCCAGCCCTTATGGGATGGAGGCAAAATCAAACATTTATAAAGACAGATGTTATTAAAGGGCCTCATATATAATGAGCCTTTGTATACATGTAAGTGAGACATTTACCCTTTAAAAATATAGGAAAGGGTGATGGAACAGTTTTAAAAAGTTGATGTGAGATATGAGTTAACCAGGGGGTCTTGAATTAAGAGAAATTAATGCCTGGAGTAAGATAGAATCTCATTTAGGGGTCCATTTATTGGACTCAAATTTGAAAAGGAGTTGCTTTAGAAATGCATTATATCTCTTAAACCACTGTCTGGGACCTCAGGGACATGAAAGTTTTATCGAATGCCTTTTTTGAGAGGCCAGTATTGTGTATTTTGAGATGTGTGCCTTGGTTACTGTCAGTAATATTTGTGACTACAAAGGTGATAAGGAGTCCCGGCAAGGCCTTGTTTTGGAAGACTTAGTATAAGTAGAGATGTGTAATTTTTATTTATATTTTAGGTATCTCTGAGGCAAGAGATTTCCAGAGTTATTTACCCTGAAGGGGCAACTCTTAGGCAGTGGCCCAATCATTTGTAATAAATGTGAAATGGGGCCATTTGTTCACCAGGGCATACGGTGCTAAGATGACCATCTGAAGAATGGGCATTTGTGTTGACCCTTGGGTTCTCTCTTTCATCAGGGACATCCTAGCTAAGGAAGGAAAACAGAAACATTCCACTGAGCTTCATTATTTGTGATGGTGGCAATGCCGTTCATACAGTCTACAAACTCCCATTGCTATTCACTCAGTTCATTCTAAGAGACTTTCCAGGTAGCTGATCGACTGGGGGGAAGGGTGACTTCCTCCAATACCATGGCATCTGGCAAGGAATTGAGGACAGGAGGGGCCACCCTCTCATATAATGTGGAATTTTCCAGAGGGCCCAAGTTTGTTCTCATCCTGTATTAAGGAGATCTCAGTAGCTGTGCTGAGCTTGTGGGTGTTGTTTCCACGACCCAAAGCACAATAAACAGCTGGTTATGGAGAGTCACAGGCTCAGGATATGTTAAAGCCTCTATTTCCAGAATATCCCACTACGTAGCTGGAAATTTTTGTTTTAATGGTATATAGCATGGGGCAGAAAGAGGTAGGTTTTACATCAGAACCCCTTGGACAATTTATAGCCGTCATAGGTGGTCCAGAGACACCAGGAGGCATGAGGAGAGGTTGCCAGAACCTCCACAGTGAAGGAATCTCCAAGGACACTAAATGGGAGGGCTTGTTAATTTTAATTTGACAGATCTTAGAGATTTTTGTTGGAGGGGGCTCCATTTAAGCTGGACTAATTTGAAAGCAATAGCATGAATGAGATTAAGTAAAATTTGTAAATGAAGAATATGTTGCCACCAGAATCCAAAAGTAAAAGTTGTTGGACTTGTATGTCATTAATAAGTTGCCAAATGAATCTCCTTGGGGAAAGATGTCATCAACGTAATGTCATTCATACCTGTACTGCTGGAGAAAGGTGGTTGCAGTCAAGATCTTGTCCAAAAACATTTTGGGTTATGGCAAAGTCGTTGGGATACCCCATGGGTAGCCTAGAAAAGGTATATTGTGTCTCATTGGAGATAAAGTCAAACTGAAGCTGAGAGGCCCTGAATAGAATGTTTTAGTCAAATATATAATAGCAAAATATTTACCAATTGTTGCTTTGGTAGAGTTAGCTAATTTTAATATTTGGGTATGGCAGACTTAATGGATGGGACTACAGCAATGACAATGGATTCTAGTAATCTACCATGGGCCATTTATTTCTTCCATGTGTAAAAACAGACAAAACTGGACTGTTAAATAAAGGAGTGGGAATAATTATCCCTCTAGGTTTTGTACACTAACTTTTAATCCCTGAAGACCCTGTTTTAACTTACATTAGGCCATATTAACTATTTTAACTGGGAATCTGTGTCTTAGCAAGCCAATTTGTAACTGCTAAAGATTTAATATAATTTTAATCTATTACTACTTAATAATATATTTAATGTATTGTGTTAAAGCTTCTGTGCCTACTCTGGAATATTTTAGGGCAATAGGTACTAAAACTATGGGAAATGTTGGCAAGTCTCCAGTTAAAGTGAGGTGTACCTATTTCCTTTCTATTTTGAATTTAGTTGTTTTCCTAATATAAAAGGTATGGTATTTAAATTTGGTGAGACCCCAAGTTATAACCATAATTTGAACCTTAATATTAAGTCCATAAACTTTTGTCAATTGTTGCATTTCAACAAATGCTAAAATTAATTTAGAAGCTATGTAGTAGAGGCATAAAAACCAATCAGTGCCTTTTTAACTTATTGTTCTATAAATCCTTCTAGTCAATTTTGGATTTCCAAGTGGGTCAAATAATGGACCATTGCTTATATATAAACATATATGTAAATATTTACATATTTATATATACATTTTATAATATATATTTATTACTTATGTATCATATTTTAACATTTATATTATTAAACTACTTTAAATATATAAACATAGTATATATGTATGTGTATATATATGTGTGTGTGTGTTTATATGTGCGTGTGTGTGTATATATATATATATTTACCTTTTATTTTCTGTCCTGTATCTAAGAGTTGTTGTTGTTGTTGTTGTTGTTGTTGTTGTTTCCAATTTTTTCTGCTTGGGTTTCTAGCCTCCTACAGCTATGTTTTTTAATTCCTGTTTCTGGTTGAAAACCTTCTGGTTCATAACCTTGTAGACCTTCTAAGAGTTTATAGGAAAGGGCTTCATGGCCTGTCTCATAGGCAGTTGTTTCTTGTTCCAAGGCTTCCTAATCCACCTCCCAGACATTGGGGTTTGTACTTAGAGAGCTATAGCTGCCTGTCTTTGAGTCAGAGAAGTTAGCTCCCTTGTTGGAAGTATCAGTCTCATCCTTTAGAATGGCATGTATCTCTAGGCAGGTAAATTTATTTTTAGCTTCCTGTCTGTCCCCAACTGTTTTTACCATTTGGGTGTTTACAAAATAAACTCCTGGTGACCCCCAAGTGGCTCTATTCTTAGGCAGTAGTCTCCTTCTCTAGGATATCCCTATTAATCTCACTGGGATCAGGTTTAGCAACTAAGAGAGCTATTCAGGCCTTGTCAGAGTGTTTTGGGCTTCAGGTCTTGAGTGTAAGGCCCTTTACACGTTAATATATAACAGTACTCAGTGGGACCCATTTGCACTGTGCAGGTGTTTAGCACTCCTAAATTAATTGTATGACTCCATCTTGTGTTCTAGGACGAGCTGGAATGCAGTGTTCTTTGCCTTCTTCCTTTTTTGTTAGACATTGCATCACAGATCCCTAAAGATAAGATCCTTTATACTCCACTGGGACAGAAGACAAATTTCAACAGCAGCAAGGCAAGCAACAATACAAGAGTTTATATCCAGAACAACACCTACTGTGGGATGCCATGGCAGGGTAGTTTGACCTCAGATTCGAATGGTATGCCTCTAGATTGCTCTTGCTTTATTAATTGGTTTCACCAGATGGCAGCAACAGCCGGGGAAGGTTGGTGACTGCCCTTACACTGACTGTGTGGCCAGCACAACACCGGAGCACCTTCAAGAGCAATCTCCCTCTACTCAACAGGGCAGAATGATATAGGAACTCGGCTTGCCCCTCCTCCTGTTACTGCTGCCCAGTTGGTTATCAGGCCTACCTCACTGCACTAGGAGGGAAGTTGCACCATGCTCCCTTAAGAGGAATTTTTGTAAACTTAGCTAGTCAGTAGAAAGGAGTGACCCCAGGAACCTTGTCCCAGAATCTAGGCAACTAACTCAGACTAGAACTTGGAGAAGACTAAGCTTTTGAGTTCCATAATTCAGGGTGATAATCTATAGCAACACCTGGCAAATGCAACAAACAGTAGTGGCCAGAGCACACGCACTGTAGTGAGTGATACCTTGCTATTGCTGCCCGTCTCGTGAAACCAATTAATAAGGCAAGAGGCATCTAAGAGCATGTCATTCCAGTCTGAAGCCAAACTGCATTGCTTGCTGTACCAATTGTTTTAAAATATAGTATATTAAAAGAAAATTTATGGGGTGCCTGAGTGGCTCAGTGGGTTAAAGCCTCTGCCTTCAGCTCAGGTCATGATCTTAGGGTCCTGGGATGGAGCCCTGCATCGGGCTCTCTGCTCAGCGGGGAGCCTGCTTCCCCCTCTCTCTCTGCCTGCCTCTCTGCCTACTTCTGATCTCTCTCTCTCTGTCAAATAAATAAATAAAATCTTTAAAAAAAAAAAAAAGAAAATTTGACATATAGTAAGACCAATGGACCAGGAGATCATTGTCACTGATAAGATTATTATTTGCAGTACCCAAGAGGAGGGGAACTCCATAGGCCATACTGGGAAGCACAGGGGTAGGTGATAAGGGAGAGGAAGAGGGAGGAACTGTAGACAAGAGCCTTTATTGTGGTTTCTGTGGGAAGGAAGGGGGGAGTCAGAGTAAGCATGCTTCGGATTGGCTAGTTTGAATAATAGCAGATTCTGGGGCACAGGAGCTGTCCCTAGTTATCTGGATCTGGCCTTGGAGTGACTAGAGATGATACATAATGTCCCGCAGGGTGAGAGCCTGATAAAGGAGATAGTTGGGGATATGGACTGGTTAGTTTGTATCTGAAAAGTATGCCTTTGGAAGGAGATCTCCAGAGGAGGGGAGAGGCGAGGCAATAACGGAGGCGAGAAGCAAGGCAAAGTGACGTAGGCATATTATCAGGTTGTTCAGAACAAGATGTGTCTGGCAAATGCATGTAGGGTAGATATTAAAGCATCAAGTTTTGAAAAGCTAGAAACATGGTTAATATACCAGACACAAAACAAAACAAACAACAAGAAGAAAAACCCTTTAGACCCCAAGATGGAGGAACATTTATGACTTTTGTTTTTCAAAACTACTACCAGAGGCCTTCCCCTCTTCTCAAATAAAAGTGTCCCTTATTGCTTTACCAACCTGCTAGGGACCCTTTGAATGCAAACTGATAGCCGGGCTTCTCTCCCCTGATAGCTCCAACCAACAAAACAAGCAGAGGGTGGCCACAGCCCTTGTATTTTCCAGGCCAAATGCCTATAGGTGGTGTTCACACTCACAAGCCAAATAAGCTCATACCTTGGACAACACAGGATTATTTGAAAGCAACTGCCTCATGTAGTCCTTCTAAAACCAAGGATTGAACGAAATTATTTACATTAAAGTGGGAAGACTTTTTAACCTTTACTGCCTAAAAAATATACGTATCATTGGGGAGCCATAGGAATTGTATACTCTTTTTCCCCAGAGATATCATGTATGCCCTTTGGCATTGTACTTCTTGTATGTGTGCCTTGACTATCATGACACTGCATTATCCCTGGAAGACATTCGGGTAAGAGTTTTGCTGTGCTTTGTTGCCAAGTTAAAAAAATATATATATTAATAGGAAAACAGAAGGAGAAAACCAACTGGGTTTCAAAGATAGACCTTTCAGATTAATGAGATTTGTTTTACCTGCCTATATCCTGGACCCCTAAAGGGCATGCTTAAAAGTAATATTACAGGTTGATCTCACTTTACCACATGGGGTGCTACTGAAAATAATTTTGTTGTAAAGCTGCCTGGGCCAAGGCCCAGTGGGCTGAACAGTACAGATTAGAGTCAACATACCAGGTCTGAGGCTACTATTTTTGGAAGGGCTTGCTTGTAAGGTTGCTCCTTAGCTGGCATCTGGAATCATTAAAACATTTTTTAAAAGATTTTATTTATTTATTTGAGAGAGAGAGTGTGTGAGTGCGAGTGGAGGGGGAGGGGCAGAGAGAAGGAGAAGCAGACTCCGACTCCCCACTGAGCAGGGAGCCCAACGCAGGGTTCAATCCCAGGACCCTGAGATCATGACCTGAGCTGAAGGCAGATGCTTAACTGACTGAGCCACCCAGGTGTCCCTAAAACATTTTCTAACAGATAAGATTGTTTTGCTCTACCTAGTTGCTCAACCAATGTGATTTATTATTAACACATACTTTACTCTGCCAAACTGTAATTTGGGGAGTTGCTAGGTAGAATGCCTAAGTGACTGCCCCCGATAAAAACTCTAATCTTTGAGTCTCAAACTGATTACTCTGGGCATAAATATTACACATATGATGCTGCATTTCTATACTAGAAGGAGAATGTACTTTCTGTTACCTCTCAAGAGAAGAGCATAGGAAGTCTGCACATGGATTTCTCTAGACACCACCTGTGTCTTTTTTCATTACTAATCTAGTTGTGTATCCCTACTGTGTCACCGTAGTAACTCTTAGCCATTGAGCATGAGTGCATGCTAAGTCTCATGAATCCTTTTATCAAATTTCTGAATGTGTGGGTGGGTTTGGACACCTCCTCAACAGGGCTTTAATCTGCCAATTTATTATTTATTTTCTGTCTTTTCATTCTGTTTTTCATTCTTCTCTTTTCCCTTTCCTATCTTGTATATGACATTCAGCATTTTTATGATTTCATTTTTACTGATTTATCTTTAGGTTTTAAACTTATTTCTTTACATAGGTTATTTTGTGGTTGCTTTAAATAAAGTATGCATACTAGTATATCATAGTCTACTGGTATTGACATATTTCTGCCACTTCTTTTACATTCATTCAGCATCACTTTAGATGGTGTCATATTTTTTCCTCAACTATCTAAAATGATTTTTGAAACTCATGAAGAGAAAGATAGTTTATCGCATTTGCCCCTACATTTACCCAATTCATTGTTCTTTTCTTTTTTCTTCATAAATTCCCAGATCTGTTTAGTTATTCTTCCCTTTCTGTTTAGGAACTTTGTGTAGCCATTATTTAATTATATATGTGGTGTTGACACATTCTCTTACTTTTCTTTCTTCTGATAATGTCTTTATCTGCTTTATCCTGGAAAGATGTATTTGGTGGTTATAGAATTCAAGGTTGACAGTTCTTTTCTTTCAACCTTTGAAAAATGTTGTGATGCTTCCTTCTGGATTCTGGTTTTACATGAGAAATCCACTGTCAGTTACACTGTTGTGCTCCTGTAGGTAATGTGCAGTTTTTCCCTAGTCTTTTTCAAAATTTTTTCTTTGTCTTTTGTTTCCAGAAGTTTATAGAGTATCTTTCTGTGGATTTTTATGGGATTATCCTGTTTGGGGTTCACCAAGCTTCTTCAATCTCTAGGTTTGTGTTTTACCAAATATGGTAAAATTAAAGTCATTATTTCCTAGACTAATTTTTCAGTCTCACACTATCTTCTCTCCTGAGACTCTGATAAGACAATTCATAATTGTCTGACATGTCTCTAGGGCTCTGTTCAGATGGGGTAATTTTTATTTTATTTTAATTGTTTTTATTTTTATTTTTATTTATTTTTATTTTTTTCCCCAAATACTTTTATTTTATTTTTTCAGTGTTACAAGATTCACCGTTTATGTACCACACCCAGTGCTCCATGCAATACGTGCCCTCCTCAATACCCACCACCAGGCTCACCCATCCCCCCACCCCCTCCCCTCCAAAATTGTATTTATTTATATGACAGAGAGAGACACAGAGAGAGAGGGAACACAAGCAGGGGGAGTGGGAGAGCGAGAAGCAGGCTTCCCGCTGAGCAGGGAGCCCAATATGGGGCTCGATCCCAGGACCCTGGGATCATGACCCGAGCCGAAGGCAGACGCTTAACCGACTGAGCCACCCAGGTGCCCCAAGATGGGGTAATTTTTATTGATTTTTCTTTTAGTTTACTGATCCTTTCCTCTGTAGTCTTTAACCAACTATTGAGGTAGTCAAGTGAATTATTTAGGACATTTTGTGGGCTATTTGTTTGTTTTTGTTTGTTTCATTTGGTTATTTTATTTTTCTGTATAATTTCCATTTGATTCTTTTTATATCTTGTATTGTTTTAATGAGATTTCTTTCTTGTCATTTGTTTCAAGAGGGTTTGTAAATGTTTGTTGAAGCATTTTTATTATTGCTGCTTTAAAATACTTGATAGATAATTTCAGCATTTGGATTGTCTCAGAGTTGATGTGTGCTGATTTTCCTTTCTCATTGAAGTTTCGATTGTCCTAGCTGTTTTTATGAGATGAGTTATTGTCAAATGTATCTTGGACATTCTGGGTATTGGATGTTATACTCTAGATTCTCTTTACTTTTATTTTTTATCAAGAAGCCACTCTATTTAGGTAGATGTAGCATGCATTTTTATGTGGTTATAGATAGCACCTTGATGAGTCCATTGACATCAACCCAATAGAAGTGAAGAGCTGATCTGCTGCCCCATTACAGATGACTTAGGTAGAAGTTCAAGTTCCCTACTGAGACCTTCTGGTAAAAGTGGAGCATCAACTTGCACTGCCTCATTGCTGCCAAAGGGGCTATAATCTTAGTGACCCAATGGGCCGTATTAACACTGGGGTGTGGGTAAGTGCAGAGCTGACTTGTACTCCCATATCACTGCCAAATGTGGGGGGAAGAAGTTCAGTTATTCACTCAGCCCCCCTAACACCGGATAGAAAAAAGTGGAATGCCAACTGGC
Source organism: Potos flavus (assembly GCA_028534135.1). Taxonomy (NCBI): domain Eukaryota; kingdom Metazoa; phylum Chordata; class Mammalia; order Carnivora; family Procyonidae; genus Potos; species Potos flavus. The sequence continues at coordinate 54,210,195 of CM052901.1, forward strand.
CCTGACTCATAGTGCTTTATTGATACCTGTTTGGAGAGGAGGATCAGCTCCTTCCAGGGCCCTATTGCCACTATCCCATCAGGGGAATCAATGTATTACTTGCTTCTACTAGGCTGGGCCAGAAGATCAGCTCCTCCTTTGCTCCTGCCAATATCATCCTGGTTGAGGGAATCAGGAGGAGGGAAAATGGAAGATTCCCTCTTGCCTCTCTACCAGCACTACCCTCAAAGGAAATCTTTAGTATTGCCACAGTGAGATTGTCAAAAACATTCAGCAGCTATTGTTTACAATCTCAACTACCTGAGGCTTCGTTGTACCCCAGTCAGGGTAAAACAAAACAAATAAAACTGTACCAAAGCGTGATATAATTAAATTATAGAAAACCAGTGAAAAACAGAGTGTCTTAAAAACAAGTAGAGAGGGAAAAGTCATGTTACATACATGGGAACAAAGATGAATTATCATTGACTTCTCATGAAACAATGGAAGAACATAGTGGAACAGTATATTTAAAGTGATGAAAAAGAAATCAATATGTCAATCTAGTATTCTATACCAAAAGAAAATACCTAGAGAGGGTGCTAAGATGGTGGCATAGCAGGAGGACCCTATGCTTGTCTCATCCCTCAAACACAACTAGATAGCTATCAAATCATACTGAATATCCCAGAAATAAACCTGAAGACTGACAGAACAGACTCCAAAAGTAAAGGGAGAGAAGAAGCCATTTTGAAAAAAATAGGAAGTATGGAGAACATGGTTTCAGAGAGAAACAGGTCGCAGGTGCTGCCAAGGGGAGGGAGATTTGATCACAGAGGAAGGTGAGAAAGAGGAGCACACAGAGGAGCACACAAGGGTAACACTTCCCCAAAGCCGTTGGCTGGGAAAATGAGAGGGGCTGAATTCCAAGAGTTCTTGCAACCAGCAGGGCATAAAGACTGGAGTTTTAAAGGTCAGGGGTCTTGGCTTGGATAGAGCCCTGAGGGCACTGCCCTACTCCTGGAGAGAAGGCAGACAAAAATCCAGAGGCAAACAGCTTTAGAAACAGTGATCTGAAGAAAAGCTGGGGCACACAGGGTGATTATTTGCTCTTCTCGGAGTACATGCCTGAGAGGCAGCAAGAACAGAGATTCTTATCTGGGGACAAAGGAACTCGCTGGTACCATTTCCCTCCCTCGCTGCTCAACATAAACACAGAGCCACCTGTGCTAAACAGCACAGCACTGACCCTGGCTGCCTAACCTACTTACAACAAGAACCACACCCCCGTGCTCTGGCAATACTGCCCTTCTTGGTCAAGCTTGCATTAGTCCCAGTGCAGTGGGCCTCTTCCCCAGAAGACCAGAGGAAACCTGTGCCCATATGATGTGTCCTGACCAGAGAATTCTGCAGGCCTTCAGTTCTAGTGGAAGTAGTATCAGGTCTCATTTAACAAGCAGACTAGAGCACGCCTAGTTAAAACATGCCATATTCTGGCCAAGGACCAAACATTGCCCAGTGCAGGCAAGGAGAGCTTCTGCAGATGACTAGCCTAAAGGATAGAGCACCGAAAATACAGCAGAGTGCACATAGCACACACCAGAGACACTCTCTGAAGCACCAGACTCTGAATACTATATGATCTTTTCTTCATAAAGCCATTACTTGCAGGACCAGGAAACATAATGGGCTTTTCTGAAACAGAGAAGAAGGCAGAGACTTAGACAAAATGCCAAGATGGAGGAATTCATTCCAAATGAAAGAACAAGGTTATGGCCAGAGATCTAAGCAAAACAGATATAAGTGATATGCCCGATGGAGAATTTAGGCAACAAAGTATCATAAGGATACTCTCTGGGCTTGAGAAAAGAATGGAAGACTTCAGGGAGGCCCTTACCACAGAGATAAAACAGTTAAAAAACAATGAGTCAGAAATGAAAAATGCAATAACTGATATTCAAAACAGGCTGGATGCAAAGAAAATGGGTGGAAAAAATGGAACAATAAATAAGTGACAGAAGATAAAACAATGAAAATAATGATGCTGAGCAAAAGAGAATTATGGAAGACAAGAATAGACTTAGGGAATACAGTCACTCCATCAAATGTAACAACATTTGTATTATAGGAATCCCAAAATAAGAAAAAGAGAGAAAAGCGGGAGAAAATCTATTTGAGGAAATAATAGTTGAAAACTTCTTTAATCTGGGAAAGGAAACAGACATCCAGATCCTGGAGGTACAGAGATCTCCCATCAAAGCAGGCCAACACCAAGACATATTGTAATTAAGTTGGCAAAATATAGTGATAAAGAAAAAAATCCTAAAAGCAGCAAGACAAAAGAAATCCCTAACTTACAAGGGAAGACCCACAAGGCTAGCTGCAGATATCTCAACACAAACTTGGCAAGCCAGAAGGGAGTGGCATGATATATTCAATGTGCTAAATGAGAAAAATCTGCAGCCAAGAATCCTCTATCCAGTAAGGCTATCATTCAGAATAGGAGAAAGAAAGGTTTCCAGACAAACAAAAACTAAAGGAGTTCATGATCCCTAAAGCAGCCCTACAAGAAACATTAAGGAGGACTCTTTTAGTGGAAAAGAAAGACCAAAAGTGACAAAGTCAAGAAAGGAACAGAGAAAATCTCCAAACACAATGACAAAACAAGTAATAAAATGGCACTAAATACACATCTATCAATAATTACTCTGAATGTGATTGGACTAAATGTGCTGATCAAAAGACATAGGGTGTCAGAATGGATAAGAAAATAAGACCCATCTATATGCTGCCTAAAAGAGACTCATTTTAGAACTAAAGACACCTGCATACTGAAAGTGAGTGGATGAAGAAATATTTATTATGCAAATGGACATCAAAAGAAAACCAAAGTATCAATACTTAGAGAAACCAGACTTTAAAACAAAGACTGTAACAAGAAATGAAGAGGGACATTATATCATAATAAAGAGGACAATCCAACAGGAAGATCTAACAATGGTAAATAGTTAACATGGGAGCACCTAAATATATAAAACAATTAATAACAAACCTAAAAGAACTCATTCATGGGGCACCTGGGTGGCTCAGTGGGTTAAAGCCTCTGCCTTCAGCTCAGGTCATGATCTCAGGGTCCTGGGATCGAGCCCCACATTGGGCTCTCTGCTCAGCAGGGAACCTGCTTCCCCCTATCTCTCTGCCTATTTGTGATCTCTGTCTCTCTCTCTGTCAAATAAATAAATAAAAAATCTTTAAAAAAATAAAAATAAAAGAACTCATTCATAATAATACAATATTGGTAGAGAACCTTAACACCCCACTTACATCAATAGACAGATTATCTAAAATCAACTTGGAAACGATGGCTTTGAATGATACACTTGAACAGATGGACTTAACAGATATATTCTAAACATTTCATCCCAAAGCAGCAGCATACACATTCGTTTCAAGTGCACATAGGAGATTCTCCAGAATGGATCACATACTGAGTCACAGATCAGCTCTCAACAAGTACAAAAGGATTGAGATCATACCATGTATATTTTCTGACCACAATGCTATGAAACTTGAAGACAACCACAAGAAAAAACTTGGAAAGACCACAAATAATATGGAGGTTAAACAACATGCTACTAAACAATGAATGGGTCAACCAGGAAATCAAAGAAGAAATTTTTAAAAATACATGAAAACAAATGAAAATGAAAACACAACATTCCCAAACCTTTGGGATGCAGCAAAAGCAGTGCTAAGAGGAAAGTATACAGCAATACAGGCCTACCTTAAGAAGTAAGAAAAGTCTCAAATAAACAACCTAAACTTACACTTAAAGGTGCTAAGACACAACAATAAACAAAGCCTAAAGCCAGCCAAAGGAGGGAAATAGTAAGGGTTAGAGTAAAAAGAAATGCTATAGAAACTGAAAAAGCAATAGAACAGATCAATGAAACCAGAAGCTGGTTCCTTGAAAAAAACTAATAAAAGTGATAAAACTCTGGCCAGAATTATCAAAAAAAAAAAAAAAAAAAGAGAAAGGACCAAATAAATAAAGTCACAAATGAGAGAGGAGGAATAACAACCAACATCACCAATACAAACAATTATAAAAATATTATGAAAAAGTATATGCCGAAAATTGGAGAACCTGAAGAAATGGATAAATTCCTAGAAGCATATAAATTACCAAAACTGAAACAGGAACAAATAGAAAGCTTGAACAGACCAATAACCAGCAAAGAAATGGAATCAGTAGTCAAAGATCTCCCATCAACAAAAGTCCAGGGCCACATGGCTTCACTGCAAACATTTAAGGAAGAAGAGGAGAGGGGGCGGGGGGATGGCTGAGCTTGGTGGTGGGTATTAAGGAGGGCATGTATTGCACAGAGCACTGGGTGTGGTGCATGAACAATGAATCTTGGAACACTGAAAAAATTAAATTAAAAAAAAAAAAGAGTTAATACCTATTCTTTTTAAACCGGTCCAAAAAATAGAAGTGGAAGGAAAACTTCCAAATTCATTCTATGAGCCCACCTTACCTTGATACCAAAACCAGACAGACTCCACTAAAAAAGAGTATTATAGGTCAATATCCCTGAGGAACATGGATGCAAAAATTCTCAATAAAATGCCGGCAAACGAAATCCAACAGTACATTGCTAGAATCACTTACCAGGATCAGGTGGGATTTATTCCTGGGCTGCAGGGGTTGTTCACTTTTCACAAATTAATTAATGTGATACATCACATTCATAAAAGGAAAAACTATATGATCCTTTCAATAGATGCAGAAAAAGCATTTGACAAAGTACAACATCCATTCATGATAAAAACCCTCAATAAAGCAGAGTTAGAGGGAACCTACCCCAACATAATAAAGGACATGTACAAAAACCCTACAGCTAATATCATCCTCAATGGGTAAAAACTGAGAGCTTTTTCCTCTATGATCAGGAGCAAGACAAGGATGTCCACTCTCACCGCTGTTATTTAACATAGTACTGGAAGTCCTCCCACAGTGATCAGACTGCAGAAAGTAATGAAAGTCGTCCAAATCAGCAAGGAAGAAGTCAAACTTTCACTATTTGCAGATGACATAATACTCTACATAGAAAACCCAAAAATTCCACCAAAAATTGCTAGAATAGATACACAAATTCAGTAAAGTGAAAGGATACAAAATCAATGTACAGAAGTCTGTTGCATTTCTATACATCAGTAATAACACAGCAGAAAGAGAAATAATGGAATCAACCCAATTTACAATTGCACCAAAAACAATAAGACACCTAGCAATAAACCTAACCAAAGAAGTGAAAAGACCTGTACTCTGAAAACTATCAAACAGTGGTGAAAGAAATTAAGAGGACACAAAGAAATGGAAAAGCATTCCATGTTCACAGATTGGAAGAACAAATATTGTTAAAATGTCTATATTACCCAAAACAATCTATGCATTCAATGCAATCTCTAGCAAAATACCAACAGCATTTTTCACAGAACTAGTATAAATCCAAAGATTTGTGTGGAACCACAATACACTCGGAATAGCCAAAGCAAACTTGGAAAAGAAAAGCAAAGCTGGAGATAACACAATTGTGGACTTCAAGTTATATTACAAAGCTGTAGTGATCAAAACAGTATGGTACTGGCACAAAAATAGAGTTATAGATGAATGGAACAGAATAGAAAACCCATAAATGAACCCACAACTATATGGTCAAGTAATCTTCAACAAAGGAGGAAAGAATATCCAATGGAAAAAAGGCTGTCTCTTCAACAAATGTTGTTGGGAAAATTGGACAGCAATATGCAGAAGAATGAAACTGGAGTACTTTGTTACACCATACACAAAAAGAAATTCAGAATGGATGAATGACCTAAATGTAAGACAAGAAACCATCAAAATTGTGGAGGAGAACATAAGCAGTAATCTCTTTGACATCAGCTGTAACAACTTCTTACTAGATATGTCTCCTGAGACAAGGGAAACAAAAGCAAAAATGAATGATTGGGATTTCATCAAGGTAAAAAGCTTCTCGCAGTGAAGGAAACAGTCAACAAAACAAAAGGGCAACCTTCAGAATGGGATAAGATATTTGCAAATAACTTATCTGATAAAGGGTTAGTATCCAAAATATATAAAGAGCTTATAAAACTCAACATTCAAGAGACACCTGGGTGGCTCAGTCAGTTAAGTGTCTGTCTTCAGCTCAGGTCATGTTCTGGGATTGAGCCCCGCATCGGGCTCCCTGCACAGCAGAGAGTCTGCTTCCACCTAGCCCTCTGCTGCTTCCTCTGCTTGTTCTCTCTCTCTCTCTTTCTCTCTCTCTCTCTCTCAAATAAATAAATAAAATATTAAAAAACTCAACATCCAAAAAAGAAATAATATAATTAAAAATGAGCAGAAGAGGAGTGCCTGGGTGGTGGCTCAGTCAGTTAAGTGTCCAACTCTTGATTTTGGCTCCGGTCATAATCTCAGGGTCCTGGGATCAAGCCCCGAGACAGGCTCCATCCTCAGTGGTTGACTTTGCTTGAGGATTACTCTCCCTCTCCCTCTCCCCCTCCCCCTGTACATGCTCTCGCTCTCTCTCTCTCTCAAATAAATAAATATTTAAAAAAATAAAAATGAGCAGAAGATATGAATAGACATTTTTTCCAAAGAAGACATAGAGATAGCTAACAGACACATGCATAGAAGCTCAGCATCACTCATCATCAGGGAAATACAAATCAAAACTACAGTAAGATATCACCTCACACCTGCCAGAATGGCTATAAGTAATGGTGCAAGAGACAACAGGTGTTGGCAAGGATACAGAGAAAGGGCAAGCCTCTTACACTGTTGATGGTAATGCAAACTTGTGCAGCCACTCTGGGAAACAGTTTGGAGGTTCCTCAAAAAGTTAAAAACACAACTACCCCATGATCCAGCAATTGCACTACTAAGTATTTACCCAAAGAATACAAAAATGTTAATTCAAAAGGATACATGCACCCTGATGTTTATAGCAACATTATCAACAATAGCCCATTTATGGAAAGAGTCCAAATGCTCATCAACTGATGAATGGATAAAGATGTGGTGTATATATATATATATATATATATATATATATATATACGATGGACTATTACTCGCCATCGAAAAGAATGAAATCTTGCCTATTTGCAACTGCATAGATGGAGCTAGACTGTATTATGTTACACAAAATAAGTTAGAGAAAGACAAATACTATATGATTTCACTCATATTTGGAATTTAGGAAACAAAACAAATGGACATCGTATGGGGGAAAGAGAGGCAAGCCAAGAAACAGACTCTTAACTATAACTAACTCAAACTGGTGGTTACTGGAGGAGAAGTGGGTGGGGGTTGTGTGAAATTGGCAATGGGGATTAAGGAGGGCACTTGTGATGAGCACACACATCACTTACAGTGATGAATCAATAAATTCTACATCTGATGCTAATATTACACTGTAAGTTAACTAACTGGAATTTATTTATTTACAGAGAGAAAGAGCTGGAGTGGGGGTGGAGGAGGAGCACAGGAAGAGAGAGAATCTTAAGCAGGTTCCAGGGTGGAGCCTGATGTGGGGCTCAATCTCACAACCCTGAGATCATGACCTAAGCTGAAATCAAGAGTCGTACACTTAACCAACTGAGCCACCCAGGCACCCCATAAATAAAAACTTGAAACTTGATGTGCATATTTTTGTGGAGGTGAAGTTGGACTCTAAAGCTGACAAGATAAAAAGGGCTTAGGAAAACCTTGCTGTCCCTTGAACTTGGAACACAATCCTGTGGCCTTACAATATATCACCTTTTCTGATGCCTGAGAAATGCTGCTTGCTTGGTTCAAATTCTGAATTCACAAGCAGTGATTGCCTATACCTGACTCTAATCTGAAACCTTAATATTGTTTGCTGTGAACTGTTTTAGCCCCAGCATTAACTATGCTATACTGAAACTAATGAAATTGCTTCACTTAGTAAGCAGAACACAGACTCTGAGAGGGTTGCAGATTTAGGACACCCCTCTGTGGGATCATAAACTATGGGCACGTATTACATGGAGCACTGGGTGTGGTGCATAAACAATGAATCTTGGAACACTGAAAAAATAAAATAAAATTAAAAAAATAAACTATGAACATATTCTGGATATTCACTGGACCATCTGGGTCACATACAGATGCCCATGGAAAAGGGCTTATTCTATAATGGGACCTTCTAAAATTGAGCTGTTGAATGGCTCTTTATTTCTCACACAGAGACTAATTGTATTTTTTTTTAAAGAAACCACTTTATTGGGATATGTTCTTGTCATACACACACACACACACACACACACACACACAGACACACACACACACACAAATAATTGCATTCTTAACTTGTGATTCTAGCTGAAAGCTGCAAGTTGGAGGAGGGTACAGCGTAGGACTATGACTCCTCTACCTAGTCATGACAAATTGGACACTTGACCCATTTTTGGAGATGGCTGGATGCTGATGACTTGCTGTGTTTGGCTCTCTGGATCAGTTAGTTGCACTTTGCAACAATAGACTGATAGCCTGACTGTACTTCCCTCACTTTTCTCCTGGTACCCACACCTTAGTAAGATACTTTGTTTAATAAATACAGGTATCTCCAGAATGGCATTTTTATTGTGAGTTCTCACTGGATAAGTGATTAGAACAAAACGAGTAAGGGTTATATAAACACATTTTGAAATTTTTTGAAAATGGAGTATTTGGTTAGAACATGATTAAGTCATGTAAAATTGTTTTTCTGTGAAAATGCTTTGGTCCTTCTTTTATAAAACTCATTCAAAATGGTCTGGATGAGACCAAAAAAAAAAAAAAAACCTAGAAAAACAAAAATTTTGATTACCGAATAAGACACACTGATTTTGTAACAACTGAGAAAAAAACAAACAACAGGCACTTGGGGAGGTATGGGGGGGGTGGTAAGGCATTAGAGACCTTTGTTTTTCAGAACAACTGGAAGCTTTCCCCTTCTCCCCAATGAAAGTACCAGTGTTATCTTTCAGGCTTCTGAGAGTGCTTTGAATTCAAACTGACTACTGGCCCTAAGATCACATCAGAGTCAATTATTGTATGGTCTCACTTACATGTGGAGCGTAAGGAAAAACATGGAGGTCATTGTGAGAGGGAAGGGAGGGGTGAATTGGAGGAAATCGGAGGGGTGAAGAACCATGAAAGACTGTGAACTCAGAGCAACAGACTGAGGGTTTTGGAGGGGAGGGGGTGGGGGGATGGGCGAGCCTGGTGGTGGGTATTGAGGAGGGCACATATTGCGTGGAGCGCTGGGTGTGGTACATAAACAATGAATCTTGTAACACTGAAAAAATAAAATAAAAGTATTTGGGGGAAAAAAAAAGATCACATCAGACCATGCTGACTAAGAGATAGCAGGGATTGTCCTGTTGTACTTTCCATACAGAGAACCTCCAGATGTCATCCGCACTCACAAAGCAGATGATCTGGCGACATGGACAAGCAAAACTGTTTGGAACTTAATACTGTCCAGCAGTCTCTCTAAAAAAACAAGTCCTAACCTGAATTAATTGGACCAGACTGGAAACCCTGGGGCAGAAGTTCCCCTGGTAGGAAGCCATATTAGGGGCCTATGTAACCAGCCCCAGTAAGAACCTTGGCCACTCAGTCTCTAGTGAAACTCCTGGTAGACAGCACTTCACAAGTATTGTCACAACTCAATGCTTAGGAAATGTGTGCAGTATGATACCTCTTAGGGAAAACTCTTGGAAGCTTGCACCCGGTTTCCTGTGGCCTTTTCATTTTGCTTATTTTTCTTTATATACTTTTACCATAATAAATATTGGCTATCAGTATGACCGTATGCTGAGTCCTATGATCAGTTGTGAATCTCTGAATTTAGGGCTGGTCTTGAGCACCCTCATACAGTGAATGTTCAAAAGGAATTATTACATTGTTACACTGTATTATTATTATATTATTTGTATTAGGTGATTAAGGTAAAGAATTTAAGCAAACTAGGCTTTATTCTGGATTGTGTGATGTCAGAAAGTGGGGGCAATTTGACTTTGTATCTTTTTAAAAATTTATTTTTAAATTTAAGTGTATGTAACACATAATATTACATTAGTTTCAGGTGTACAAAAGTGATTCGACAAGCTTATACATTATGTGATGTTCACCACATGTGTAGCTATCATCTGTCACCACACATTGGTATTGTCATTAACTATATTCCTTATACTGTGCCTTTTATTCCCATGACTTATTCATTCCATAACTAGAAGCCTGTATTTCCCACTCCTCTTCACTCATTTTGCCCATCCCCCCACCCCATCCCATCTGGCAACCATCAGTTTGTTCTCTGTATTTATAGTTCTGATTCTGCTTTTTGTTTATCGATTTTTTTAAAAATTCCACATATGAGTGAAATCATATGGTATTTCTCTTTCTCAGTCAGAGTTATTTCACTTAGCATAATACCCTCTAGGACCATCCATGTTGTCTCAAATGACACAATCTCATCCTTTTTTATGGCTGCATAATGTTCTATTGTGTAAATGTGTGTGTGTACATATATACACACACATACATATATACATAGTATAAATGTAAATATACACTTATATATGCATGTATATATGTGTATACACACACACACACATACACACCACATCTTCCTTCTCCATTCTTCTTTCAATGGACACTAATAACTAAGTATCAGAAAGAGAAATTAAGAAAACACCAATTGCAGTTACATCAAAAATAATAAGATGCCTAGGAATAAACTTAACCAAAGAAGTGAAAGACCTGTATTCTGAAAACTATAAAACACTGATGAAAGAAATTGAAGATGACACAAAAAAATGGAAAGATATTCCAAGTTCATGTATTGGAAGAATTGATATTGTTAAAATGTCCATGTCACCCAAAGCAATCTGCAGATTCAATGCAATCCCTATCAAAATACCAACAATATTTTTCACAAAACTAAATACTAAAACTTGTGTGGAACAAGTAATACTAAAATTTGTATGGAACCACAAAAGACCCTGAATAGCCAAAGCAATCTTGAGAAACAAACAAACAAAGCAGGAGTTATCACAATTCCAGATTTCAAGATATACTACAAAGCTGTAGTAATCAATACAGGATGACACTGGCACAAAAATAGACACATAGATCAATAGAACAGAATAGACAGCCCAGAAATAAACCCACACTTATATGGTCAATTAATTTATGATAAAGGATTCAAGAATATCAAATTGGAAAAAGATAGTCTAATAAGTTGTGTTGGGAAAACTGGACAGCTACATGTAAAAGAATGAAACTGGACTGCTTTTTAACACCATACACAAAAATAAACTCAAAATGTATTAAAAATATAAATATGAGACCTGAAACCATAAAAATCCTAGAAGAGTACCCAAGCAGTAACTTTTTTTACATTGGCAGTAGCAACCTTTTTTAAAAAGATTTATTTATTTATTTGAGAGTGCCTGCCCGAGAGTAAGTGGGGGCAGGGGGGCAGAGGGGAGAATCTCAAGCAGACTCCTGGCTGAGTGTGGAGCCCTATGTGGGGCTTGATCTCACGGACCCTGAGATCATGACCTGAGCCAAAATCAAGAGTTGGACACTTAACTGACTGAGCCACCCAGGCACCCCAGCTGTAGCAACTTTTTTTCTACATATGTCTCCTGAGGCAAGGAAAACAAAAGCAAAAATAAACTACTGGAACTACATCTAAATAGTTTTTGCACACAAAGGAAACCATCAACAAAAGAAAAAGACAGCCTCCTGAAGGGGAGAAGATATTTGCAAATGATATATCAGATAAGGGATTAATATCCAAAATTATATAAAGAGCTTAAACAACTCAACACCAAAAAACCAATCTGATTTGAAAATGGGCAGAGGACCTGAATAGGCATTTTTCCAAAGAAGACATACAGATGGCCAAATGACAAATGTAAAGATGATCGACTTAGTATCTTTGAAAATGTGTTATCTCAAAATAAAGCTAAAACTAATTGGTAAAGTAACATCACTTACTCATAGTGGTCAGGATAGGAGTGTGTTTGGTCATTTTTGTGCCTTGGACAATGTCCATGTATTTTCCTGTGTTCAGACATGATTAGAGTAGTGTCTTTTTTTTTTTTTTTATCTTAGTCCATCACTGTCACAGAGTGGCTTTCTCTTATGTTGGTGTTGTGAGATTGTTTATATGCAACAGGAGAGCACCAAGGGCTACTTGGGTGCCAGGCCAGCTCCTGATGTTAGTAGACTGTTTTCTTTTCCTCAAGATTATGCTATGTAGCAGTTTTTCCTATTGTTAGAAGAATTTTGATAATTTTTTCCTAGATAATTTTTATAAATTTAATGTGGGATAGAATGTGGGAAGGGACTTAGGAGAGCTACAATTTATTTCCAACATTACTACTAATTGACTGTATGACCCAAAGCATTATTTTCCAGGTGGAGAAGCTAAAGGGGGAAATATTTTGTGAAGATTTCATAATAGAACTCTCAAGATCCAAACAAAAAGGCATTCATAAAACACACTTTGAAAATGATTAGGAGTGCGTTTAGAAAAATAAGTGATTTCTACCTGCAAGCTTATATACCCTTTTATTTTCCCAAAGTTCATTTTTAGTTCAAATAATAGCAAAGCTATAAAAGTCAGGGAAGTTATAACATGAAAAAATAGCTGAAGTTGTAGGTAGGATTTTTATTTTTATTATTTCTTCTTATTTGGTTAACAATAAGAACAGCCATTAAGCATAGTCTATGTAAGATGTAAGAATGGTGTGACTTTATCTATAAAAACTCATTGTTTATTTTTAAGGGATGTTATTGGGAGGTTGGTCAGTGGGATAGTTGTTTTTGGTAGTGAAGTAGGGTTATTATACTGGGGATTTAAAAGCCCAGGGACGGGGAACCTGGGTGGCACAGTTGGCTAAGCATCTGACTCTTGGTTTCAGCTCAGGTTGTGATCTCATGGTTGTGATCTCATGGTCCTGAGATCAAGCCCTTCTTTAGGCTTCCTCTCCCTCTGCCCCTCCCACTTGTGCTCTCTCTTTAAAATAAATAAATAAATCTTTAAAAAATTAAAAAAAATTAAAGCCCAGTGAAAGCACTTGGCAGCTATCCATAAAGGAGTCAAACCTAGAGCTACACTGACTTGTTTTTTTCATGCTATTGTACAAGTTCCAAAAGGGAATTTTCGTATCAGCTACATCGTCATCAGAAGACAATTCAGTCAATTCATTTGAGATTTTGTGTTTTTTTTTTTTTGGAAACCCATGGATTAATTTCTCTAAACTTAATATTTTGAAATAAACCTATGTGATTTAAGTTGCCCTGTGTTTGGAAGGACTACTTTCATGTACTACACAGCTGAAGGGTGTGTCTGGATACATAGACAGATAAAAATAATCTGCCAGAAATTGTACATCCAACACGTGTCACTGTTCTAATTTAGAGGGCCAACCTGCTTTTCTGATTTTATTCCATTGTTTTAAAATTAGAATTATCATAGGGCTATGTAGGGTTTTTATTATTAGCTAATTAAAGTTCTGTGATATTATAATAGAGGCAACAATTTCCATAGTTTTTTTTCTTCACTGGAATTGTTTTTTTTTTTCCCAAATACTTTTATTTTATTTTTTCAGTGTTACAAGATTCATTGTTTATGTACCGTACCCAGTGCTCCATGCAATACGTGCCCTCCTCAATACCCACCACCAGGCTCACCCAACCCCCCACCCCCACCCCTACAAAACGCTCAGTCTGTTGCCCAGAGTCCACAGTCTCCCATGGTTCATCACCCCTCTGATTTCCTCCAATTCTATAGTTTTTTTTTTAAAGATTTTATTTATTTATTTGACAGAGAGGAGAGATAGCACAAGTAGGCAGAGAGGCAGGCAGAGGGAGAGGGGGAAGCAGGCTCCCTGCCGAGCAGAGAGCCTGATGCGGGGGCTGGATCCCAGGACCCTGAGCCAGGGGCAGAGGCTTTAACCCACTGAGCCACCCAGGCACCCCAACAATTTCCGTAGTTAAATGAAAGACACACTAAAGCAGACTGCATTGTTTGGAAAATGGTAATTTATATTTGTGCTCATGGAGATTTAGGGTAAAAATTTTGGAAGAAAGAGCAATAGTTACTGAATCGTTAGTACATGCAAAATAAAAAAAATTTTCCACCATTTTGTATAATTGGAATTGCATAAGTCATATTTTAAGGGCAATATAGTAATTGCAACTGGAATTGTAAATTTAAACAGAAGTAGTTCAAATGTTACTTGTGTTTCTGTCATTGTATTTGGATCTCAGAATTTGTGTCAGTCTTGGGGCACCTGGGTGGCTCGGTCAGTTGAGCATCTGACTCTTGATCTCAGCACAGGTCTTGATCTCAGGGTTGTGAGTTCAAGCCCCATGTTGGGCTCTGTGCTGGGCCTGGAGACTATTTAAAGAAAAAAGAATTTGTGTCAGTCTTAGCTTTCTTTTTTTATTTTTTATTTTTCCAGTGTTCCAAGATTCATTGTTCTTAATCCTACAAAAACCAGTTTTGTTTCTCAAAGCTAACATCCAGAAATTTTTCTTCTTGTCTTCTAGGAGTTAAATGATGGCAGTGAGTGTTTAGAAATTCTTAGAGTGTGTTGGATACTTAAGCCATATATTCAACTATGGAACTATGGGACTGACACATAAGCCTGAGACTGCATATATCATTGAGCTTTCTTTTTTCAGTCTATTTTAAATGAGATAGGTTTTAATCAAACACAGTGTGCACATGCACATACACAGACATAATTGGAGTGGTTAAATATTTACATGATATTTACTGAAGGGAAAAATATCTTTTCTTTATATGCTACTTAAGCTCCTTGCTCCATCCTCCACACAAGGAACCTTCCATTTTTGTGACTCCCTAACAGGTGTCTTTTAGCCTAATGAGAAGAATTTCATCCCTGTTCTCTTTCTCTTCCTTTTTCTACTCCCATTTCTTCTCTCCTCTTCCTCTTCCTTTTACTCATTGTGTTCAAGAGGGTTTATTATGTGGAAATTTGGAGGTGTGGAAAATAGCAGAGCCACCACATCAAATATAAAACAACTTATCAAACATCCCTAGATACCTATCATCTAAAAAGGAGGCAAGAAGCATTGAAATAATACTGTGTTTATGGCTTTCTAAAACAAAAATACACACATACACCTAAAAACCTGGAAAGAACTACACTAACAGTCTGATTATGTGATTATGACACTAAACAGTAAACTGTTAGGTCTGGAATATAACAAACCTTTTTTAAAAATAAAAGTCTCTAAATTATATGTGCTCTGTATTGAAAATGTGGACAAGAAAAAAACTAGCTGTTTTCTCCACCCAAGGCAATTATTTAATGCTGCATGGCATTCCATCTTGTTCATACATTATTACATCTTTAACCTTTTCCCTAGTGCTGAGTCATTGAGTATTTCCAATTTATTCAGAATACCAACACAAATGTTTTGCTTTCAGTAATATTACTTCATATTTGAGTATCCTTGTTTTATCTCCAAAAGAGCCTGCATGGAGAAAAGGTTATTTGCAATTCATCAGCAGTATTCTGGGATATTGATAATCGAGGTGTATAGTATTAACTACTCATACATCTAATTGTACACTGATCACCATGGGCCTTCTTTACTCCTACCCCTTTCCATCTCATCTCATTCTTGCCCAGAAAATGTCAGAATTGATCCAATTTTAAAACAATGCGCAAATGCGCATTCTTCATAGAGATTTTGAAAATCCAGAACTAGAAAATAAAAAGTCCATAGGGAGCCACATCATCAGATCTTCATTGTTTATATTTTAGTGTTTTTTATTATGTTCAATTAACCAGCATATGGTACATTATTAGTTTTAGATGTAGTGTTCAATGATTCATTAGTTGCATATAACACCCAGTGCTCATCACATCACTGCTCATCACATCACCTGCCCTCCTTAATACCCATCACCTGGTTTCCCCATCCCCTCACCCCCTGTCCCTTCTGTAACCCTCAGTTTGTTTCCTAGAGTCCAGAGTCTCTCATGGTTTGTTTCTCTCTCTGATTTCTTTCCAGTCACTTTTTCTTCCCTTCCCTTATGGTCCCCTGCGCTATTCATTATATTCCACATATGAGGTATTATGCTAAGTGAAATAAGTCAAGCAGAGGAAGATATCTTAATGTTTTCCCTCCTTCTCTTTTGTTTGTATATTTGAGTGTAAAAATGCTTATGTTTTGTTTTTGCACATGTCCTTACTATGGAAGCAAAATGGGCTGAGGGCATTCTTTTTTTTGTTGTTGTTGTTGTTTTTGTTTTTGTTTTTGGGGGTTTATTTATTTATTTATTTTTGTAAATTATAGCTGACATTATAGCTTCAAACTTAAGCTCTTTTTGAATGTTTTTAAAATATTTAATTTATTTATTCGAGAGAGAGCACAGAGGGAGAGGGAGGGGGAGAGGGAGGGGGAAAGGAGCACAGAGGGAGAGGGAGGGGGAAGCAGACTCCCTACTGAGCAGAGAGCCCGACGACCTGGGTCTTAATCCCAGGACCCTGAGATCATGACCTGAGCTGAAGGCAGATGCTCAACCAACCAAGCCACCCAGGCACCCCTCTTTTTGAAAAATTTTTAATTGTAATATTTGTTAAACATAGATAAAAAGAAAGCATAGGTGTTACTGAAAATATTCTTGAACAACATTCTACTAGTGGTCATCTGTATTAAATCTATTAATCTTCCACATAAGAGAGGCTTGGAAGTCACATTTCTAGCTTCTAAAAAGTCCCCTCATCTACATTCTTTGCTCCTACAGACTAAGATTTTCTCAGGCTTACTTAAGATCTCCCCTCTAGATCAGTCCTCAGTAAACCCTTCTGGTCTAGAAATTTTGGAGCTGCTACCACAGGGAAGATGGGTGGCTAGATCTAATCATTCATTGAACAAAGATTTGCCAATGACAGCTGCTCAACAAATAAGGTGATTATATCATCTGCACAAGAGGCTTGTGGCATCTCTGCCTTTTGCTAAGGCAGCTAGATGGGAAGGCCGTTTAATCCGTTCCTCCTGCTGCAGCTTTAGGCCTCCTCTGGTATTGTGCCCGCTGGCCCCTCCACCTCCTCATCCACCTCAGGCCAGTTTCCACAGCAGCCACAGCTGAAACCATTTCCACTTCAACTTCTGCCTCCATCTTAGACCCTGCCAGTGCCCACTGCCTGAGCTACAGCCATCTCTTCCACTTCTGTGAATCTTTTCCTATTAGAAAGGTAACAGTGGAAGGTCTTGGGAAACATGGCAAAGCCAGTGATGTGAACCCACCAAATGGCCCTGTGGCAGCCACAGCCTCTTGATAGGCTTTGATGGGATACTCCTTAGATGAGGACTTTATTGAGAGCCTCTGGCAGTAAAGTACTGAGTGTATGCTCTCAAAAAGCTTCAGGCTAAATCTGCAGGCCTAGAGGCCAAGAACCTGAAGGATATTCATTCCATTGAGAGGAAATATCTTGACATCTATAAGTCCTTTTTGGAAAAGAGATGCCAGATCATCAGTACACTCTACTAACCCACAAAAAAGGAGTGTGCGATCAAGTGCAAGGCTGAGGACTATGGTTATATTAGGGTGGAAGATGATTCTGATGCTCAGATGTAGAGTCTGGAGGATAATACAGAGTATGAGGACTTAGATGAGTATTGTTAAGAAGCCTTCGAAAATGTGGAGAAAGTGTTTGGAGAGTATGAAGAAATAGAGGGACAAAATATGGATAAGGAGACAGCAGATGCTACAGGGACCCCCAATTTCTGGCTCATGGTTCTAAAGACTGTTGAGGACGTCACTACCTTGATTAAAAAATATGACAAGCCCATTCTGAAGCACTTGAGAGTTCTACAAATCAGGTTTTTAAAACCTGATGAGCCCCTCACCTTCACTCTGAAATTTCTCTTTGAACCCAGCAACTACTTCACAAATGAGGTGTTGACCAAAACTTACACACTCAAGTCTAAGCTCCTCTACTCTTGACTCCCATCCCTTTAAGGGATCTGTGGTGGAGCATTGCATTGGTTATAAGACAGACCAGAAGGAGGGAAAGAAGGTCACTGTGCAAAAAGTCCCGGAAAAGCACAGGTTTTGGGGATGGATGCACACAGCGACCCAGAAATTTCCCTGTGAGTCCTTTTTCAACTTCTTCAGTACTTTCCAGTGGGGCCTGGATTCTAATGAAGATAAGGAAGGTGTTTTTTTTCATAGCTCATACCTTACTGCACCTTTGTTATCCCAAGAGTTGTGTTACACTTCACAGGAGAAGCACTTGAGGTCAAATAAGAGGGAACGATCAGGGAATAAAACAAACTTGATTTCTGACAGAGTCACTTATGAGAACAGGGTGGCTGTTGTTGAGGGTGCTAAAGGCCAAAGGCCTGAACTCCCAAGCAGAAGATACTGACCTCTGAGGCAGGGTGGTTGATATATGTGGGTCTCCACATTAACAGCCTACATTTACAATAACCAAAACTTAGCCATAAGTTACTTATGGCCATAATGTGTGTGTCTCTTCCTGGTAGTCTCAGAATAAAACTATGCTCAAATATGTTTAACAATACATTCCACCCACCGCTCTGGTGGTGTAAACTGTTTCAAGAAATGTAGAAGGTAGTGAATTCTCTAAGCATATGAATACCTTGCTATTGTGAATCCATGGCTTTTGTCACGTTATTATTAGTTTCTAGCCATGGAAAACTACCAGAACCGGTAACTGAGACATACCTGTTCAGACACTTTTTTCTTGGAAAAAGCAAAGCCAGATTACCCTGCTTCCAGCCCTGTCAATAAATGGGATTTATTCTGCTTGCACTAGCTATGCCTTCCTCTCGTTGTTATACAAATGCAGCAAGTTAACTAACTAAAATACATTTGATTTATAATTTGAGAAACTACTAGCATAAGAATAAACATTTGCAGCAAATCTGCATTTATTGTAATTAACTGTTAGCTTGTTTATAAGTTCCTATATTTTATATGATATGGTGATTGACTCAGAAACCAGTTGCCTTATTGCTTATCAATGAGGTATAGTTAAAACCCTTTTTCCTAAAGCCTGCCATAAATTGTACCATGTACTTCTGCAAAGTAGGGTTAAAGTGTGCATTTTCTTTTCTGTAATGTTTCTGTCTTCCATGGAAATTAGTTATATAATTAGTTAAGCTTTTTTCCTCATACTTATTCCAAAATAAAATTAATATGAATGTTAAACACTGTATTGGAGTAAAGGATATGGCCTTGCCCCTTCAAGTGCCAAGTGGAAGATTTGGTTGGAAGGTATTAGCAGGTCAGACTTATCCTTTGGGCACAGTATGCCCACTATACTTTTAAGAGTCCACAAAAATGTTTTAATTTCTCTTAAAATCAGAAGGAAAATGAATACAATGATAATGTGTACATAATTAATCCAGTCTGGATTATATTTGTCTTATACCGAAAGACAAAATATTATTTATGAGTATAAGAATGTCATAGAGGAAAGGGTCAGGGAAGGTAAAGCTGCCCAGATTCCATGAAATTCATGAGAAGGGAGTGAAAGAGGGAGGAGATAGAGTGGCTAAGGGGGATGTTGATGTGACAAAGGAGAAAAAAAAGAGGGAGGGAAGGAAGGAAAGAGGGACAAGCAGAGATGGGTTTATCAGGGAAAGGGTAATGGATGGTCTTTAGGCTTTAGGAGACAGTGAATGGATGGATTGACAAGAGGGGAGAGGGTTAATAGAACGCTGGAGAGGGAGGCGTGGGACCAAAGCCCAGTTGGGGCCAGGCCTGGGAGAAGTTGGAGCTTTGCTAGGGAGAAAAAAAGGAGGCGAGGGATGGAGGAGGGAGAAGGAGAGTTAAGAAGGTGGGTGAGAGGTCTGGAGAGCAGGGAACCAGAGGATGAAAGGGTGAAGCTTTATTAAAGATGAAAGAGCATTCCTTGGTTAGAGATTACTGAATTTCAGGTTTTATAATTTTGATACATTTTGCAAAAGCAGTACCCTGTCCAGGAAGAAGAATCTGAAGAGGAACTAGAGAAGCATTGGTCTATTGTAAGTAACCTTTAATCATGTTCTTTCATTACCAAAATACATATATACACATATATGAATTAATTATTTTTATGCAACAAACACTTTATATTGTACTATTTCTTTTTTTTTAAAGATTTTATTTATTTATTTATTTGACAGAAAGAGACACAGCAAGAGAGGGAACACAAGCAGGGGGAGTGGGAGAGAGAGAAGCAGGCTTCCTGCCAAGCAGGGAACCCGATGCAGGGCTCGATGTGGGGCTCGATGCGGGGCTCGATCCCAGGACCCTGAGATTATGACCTGAGCCAAAGGCAGACGCTTAATGACTGAGCCACTCAAGCACTCCTATACTGTACTATTTCTATAGCCAGACACTGTTCTAAGTACTTTACATATCCATAATATTTATAATTTATTAATATTGATTAATGTTAATTTTATAATTGAAAAAAGTCATTTTCTTTTTAAAAAATTTTTATTTAACTTCCAGTTAGTTACCATACAGTATAATATTAATTTCAGGTGTAGAATTTAGTGATTCAACACTTACATACAACACCCAGTGCTCATGATAATAAGTGTACTCCTAAATTCCCATCACCTATTTAAACCATCCCCTGCCCACCTCCCCTCTGGTAACCATCAGTTTGTTTTCTATAGTTAAGAGTCTCTTAGTCTGCCTCTGTCTCTCTTTTTTCCCCCATACTCATTTGTTTTGTGCCTTAAATTCCACATATGAGTGAAATAATATGGTATTTGTCTTTCTCTGACTTACTTCGAATAGCATAGTACTCTCCAGTTCCATCCACATGTTGCAAATGACAAGATTTCATTCTCTTTTATGGCTGAGTAATATTCCATTGTATAACTATGCCACATCTTTATACGTTCATTGGTTGATGGACATTTGGGCTTTTTCCATAAATGAGCTATTGTTGATAATGCTGCTGTAAACATTGGGGTGCATGTATCCCTTTGAATTAGTATTCCTGTATTCTTTGTACCTAGTAGTGCAACGCTGGATCATAGGGTAGTTCTATTTTTAACTTTTGGAAGAACCTCCATACTGTTTTCCAGAGTGGCTGCACTAGTTTGCATAAAAGTAGTAAATGCAGCATAGGAGGCTCCAACAAGGCAGAATTAATTATATTATCAACTAATACTTCCCTCCAAACCCCACTTAACTGTTAGTAAGCATACATTTTTGTATCCTGCTTTTATAAAAAGAAACTTACCGGGCGCCTGGGTGGCTCAGTTGGTTAAGCGACTGCCTTCAGCTCAGGTCGTGATCCTGGAGTCCAAAGACCGAGTCCCGTATTGGGCTCCCTGCTTGGTGGGAGTCTGCTTCTCCCTCTGACCTCTCCCCTCTCATACTTTCTCTCTCTCAATCTCTCTCTCTCAAATAAATAAATACAATCTTAAAAAAAAATTCTTTAAAAAAAAAGAAACTTACCATTATAGCATTAGTGTTTTCCTGTACTTTAATTTATATTTAAAAGCCTGGTGGTGGGTATTGAAGAGGGCACGTATTGCATGGAGCACTGGGTGTGGTGCATGAACAATGAATCTTGGAACACTGAAAAAATAAAATTAAATAAAAAAAAGCAAAAAATAAAAACATATTTAAAAACAATTTTATGGAAGTATAATTAACATACAATGTTATATTAGTATTAGGCATACAATATAATGATTCAACAATTCTACACATTACTCAGTGCTCATCACAAGTGTACTTTTAATCCTTTCATCTATTTCACCCATCCCCCCACCCACCACTACTCTGGCAACCACCAGTTCTCTGTATTTAAGAGTCTGTTTTTTTGTTTCTGTTTTTCTTTGATTGTTTGTGTTTTTTTTTAATTCCATGTATGAATGACATCATATAGCATTTGTCTTTATTTGTCTGACTTATTTCAAATATCATTATACCCTCTAGGTTCATCTATATTGTTGCAAATGGCAAGATTTCATTATTTTCTAAGGCTGAGTAATATTCCATTATAAATAAATAAATATATACGTGTGTGTGTGTGTATATATATATATATGTATATATATATATATATATATATGTAAATGCTGCAATAAGCATAGGCATGCACATATCTTTTTGAATGAGTGTTTTCATTTTCTTTGGGTCAGTACCCAGTAGTAGAATACTGGATCATGTGGTGATTCTATTTTTAATTTTTTGAGGAACCTCCATATTGTTCTCTGCAGTGGCTGCACGAATTTGCATTCCCACCAGGGTTCACCAGGGTACACCAGGGTTCCTTTTTCTCCACATCCTTGACAACACTTGTGATTTCTAAAAAGGTATAATTATTAATAATCATGTAGTATTCCTTACTATGCAGCCATCAAGAGAAATGAAATCTTGCCATTTGCAACGACATGGATGGAACTAGAGGGTATTATGCTAAGCGAAATAAGTCAATCAGAGAAAGACAATTATCATATGATCTCTCTGATAGGAAGAATTCGAGAGGCAGGGTGGGTGGTCGTGGGGGGTGGGGG
>CM052901.1:54233300-54255041 GCA_028534135.1 Potos flavus
AACCTTCAGTTTGTTGCTTAGAGTCCACAGTCTCTCACGGTTCATCTCCCCCTCCGATTTCGCCAATTCACCCTTCCTTTCCTCCTCACAATGTCCTCCATGTTTTTCCTTATGCTCCACACGGGAGACCATATGATAATTGACTCTCTCTGCTTGACTTATTTCACTCAGCATAATCTCTTCCAGTCCCTTCCATGTTGATATAAAAGTTGGGTATTCGTCCTTTCTAATGGAGGCATAATATTCCATTGTATATATGGACCATATCCTCTTTAGCCATTCATCTGTTGAAAGGCATCTTGGCTCTTTCCACAGTTTGGTGATTGTGGCCATTGCTGCTATGAACATGTGGCCCTTCATTGTACTGCATCTGCATCTCGGGGGTAAATACCCAGTAGTGCAATTGCTCTCCTCTAAGATTTTGATAGAAGACCTCAACGTGAGGCAGGAATCTAGCCAGGGTTTTAATGAGAGATATAGTCACTAGAATGTAACTTGATCATTACCAAATGTACTCATAAACCTTGGAGCTGTTATTTTTCTACTCAAAATATATAATGACTCTTTTACTTTCTCCCTGCATCAGAAAATATATTATTTTTTACACATTTTTTGAACATGCAAGAACTTGAGAAATAAAGCTCTCTTGAGCCTTTTTAGGAGGATGATAAATTTCAGGCCAAAAAACAAAAACAAAAACACCGTATGGTAGGTCTAGCATGAATGTACCAATGGTAAATATTAAATAAAGTTAACTATAGGAGTAAGACCAAAACAAACATACGTCTTATGGTTAAACACTGAGCAATTTAAATGTTAAGAACATGGTCAATGTAGACATAATGCAACTAGCAAAAGTTGGGACTAAAAAGGGGATTTCTTCTTTTATAACTTGGGATCAAAATATCTGGCAAGGTAAGGTGCCTGGTACAGGGTAGATGCTCAATAAGTATATTAATCAATATCTGTCTTAGTGAACGTGAATGCTATAACTCATCTAGGAGTTTATCCTACAAATATACTTTTGCAAAATGGCATGCTCAAGGATACTTATTGTAGCATTGTACCAAAACAATGGGGAAAATTCCAAGTCCCTTGGTAAGATATTGTTTATATAAATTATGACCCATCTATATGGTAGATTTTTTAAAACACTATGAGACAGATACATGTTTATACCAATGAAGAGCCGTCATTTACTAGAAGAATATTCAATAGAAAGATAAAAAAGGTCATGATTGCCTTTAGTGCCTCTGGAACATAGGTTTTAAATTAACCTTAACATATAATATGATGGACAGATTGTCAAATTTTCATGACCTTAATGGGTACTGTGATTTAAGTTATAGTTATACATGAGGATCCCATTAAATTTAAACAAAGTACCTCCTACACTCTTAGAGGAGATTCCAAATAGGTATGCCTCATCTTAACAACTGAAACAATTGCCTTGTCTAAATTCCTTATAGTCATAGTACCCAGTGACTTAAGACATCCCACAGTGAGCATTGATGCTCTTACACAAAGAACAATAAATTAAAATTTTAGTCTTTGTCATTTAGCATAAGCTTGAGCAAATGAGATCCTATGAACCTTTCCCCAGGTTAAGACAAGTTGTATAAGAATTAAGACCCATTATATGACTTCTCTATGAGGCCATTATTTCTACTGTCTCCCAGTTTAATATCCTAATTTGGCTAATACCCAAAACAGGAAAAAAAAAAGAAAAGAAAAAGAATATAACTAAACAGTAGATTATATTATAACCTTAATGCTATGATACTCCTGATTAAAGATGCCCATGTCCAATATTATTAAAATTATTGACTTCCTCAAATAAAAAACTGGAAGCCATCTTACTTTTGTAGATTTGATTAATATGTTCTATTTAGTGCCTATTTCAGAAGCCTGTCACAGTTTGTCTTCACCTTTAAAGAAACACAATACACATTTACTCAGGTATCCATGAAGAATCCCAGTAACCCTCCCATGCCACACAGTATTTTCAGGCAAGATATTAACCTTGTCTAAATTTCTCCAAGAGCACAGATAAGATTATTTATTTAGATATCCTCTAAGAAAATTCATTCCACACATATATTCATAACATTCATAAAAGAGCCCACAAGCCATTGCCTCACATAAAATATAAGGCCCCACAACCTCAGTAAAATTTCAGGGTAATATATGGATAGTTGAGGGCTGCTCCAACCCTGAAACTGTAAATCAACAACTACTGAAACCAAGTGTTAACACAAGTCCAAAAGCTTTTAGTCCATTTTGGTCTGGAGGTAACATATTGCTTATGTACAAATTTTACTTAAGCCCATTTATGTTGTTACTCACAAATCAGCTGACTTTGATGAATGGGATCCCCTGTAACAAAAGGTTCTAGACTGTCCAAATTATAATACGATAGGAACTTCCATCAGTTCCCACCAAGCTGTTGTCACTGTAGAGGCTTAACAATCTCCTGTCATGCATCATGGAGTCTTTGGACCACCTACAGTAGCCCCAAGTTGCCCATGGGCATCTAGTACAAAAAAACTGATTTCCTTGTCCCTGTACTACACACCATTATCATGAGAACTGCTGGCTTCATACTGAGCCCTTCTGGAAAATGTGGATCTCAAAGATCTGAACCTGTAACTTCCTATACTTAGCTGCCCATTATGCCTTGAATCATAGAGACAGGACTTGCGGCTTGGCACAGCCACAGAGGCCCTCTTATTGAAATAAAGTCATACTTAAAGAGCCAAACCTGAACCTTCTAGCATTGGCTGAACTTCAGACAACCATTTTTGCAGTAGAGGATGCCCTGGCCAACAGTTATCCCTACATGCTCATTATTAGGACACTTAGCCACTGCCAATTTTTGAACCATGGGTTTGAGCAATGACAACAACAAAAATTTCTTGTCCAAGGTTTTCCACTTTGGGATAAAGTATTCTGAAAATTTCTTACCTCACAGATACCCAAAAATATAATACAGTGTCTGGGCTTTCATAACAAAATACCACAGACTGGGTGGTTTAAACAACAAAAATTTATATTTTACAGTTCTGAAGGCTTGAAGTCTAAGATCCAGGTGCCCCCAAGGTTGGTTTTTGAGGAAGATTCTCTCCTTGGTTTGCAAATGGCTACCCCCTTACTGTTATCACATAGCCATTTTTTTTTTCATTTTTTTATTGTGTCATGTTAGTCACCATACAGTATACATCATTAATTTTTGATGTAGTGTTCCAAGATTCATTGTTTACGTATAACACCCAGTACTCCATGCAATACGTGCCCTCCTTAATATCCACCACCAGGCTCACCCATCCCCCCACTCCCTCCCCTCTAAATCCCTCAGTTTGTTTCTCAGAGTCCACAGTATCCCATGGTTCATCTCCCCCTCCGATTTTCTCCCTTTTTCCTTTCCTTCTCCTAATGTCCTCCATGTTATTCCTTATGTTCTACAAGTAAGTGAAACCATATGATAATTGACATTCTCTGCTCTACTTATTTCATTCAGCATAATTTCCACTAGTCCCATCGATGTTGATGCAAAAGTTGGGTATTCATCCTTTCTGATGGTTGAGTAACATTCCATTGTGTACATGGACCACATCTTCTTTATCCATTCATCTGTTGAAGGGCATCTCAGCTCTTTCCACAGTTTGGCTATTGTGGACATTGCTGCTATTAACATTGGGATACATATGGCCCTTCTTTTCACTACATCTGTATCTTTGGGGTAAATACCCAGTAAGTGGGGTAAATGCTTACCCCATTTACTTTGGGGTAAATATTGGAGTAAATACCCATATTTACCCTATAACCCAGCAATCTGGGGTAAATACTCTGCAATGGCTGGGCCATAGGGTAGCTCTATTTTTAATTTTTTGAGGAATCTCTACACTGTTTTCCAAAGCGGCTGCACCAACTTGCATTCCTACCAACAGTGTAAGAGGATTCCCCTTTCTCCACATCCTCTCCATCATTTGTTGTTTCTTGCCTTGTTAATTTTTGCCATTCTAACTGATGTAAGGTGGTATTTCAATGTGGTTTTGATTTAAATTTCCCTGATAGCTAATGATGATGAACATTTTTCATGTGTCTGCTAGCCATTTGTATGTCTTCTTTGGAGAAGTGTCTGTTCATGTCTTCTGCCCATTTTCTTTACTTGATTATCTGTTTTTTGGGTGCTGAGTTTGAGAAGTTCTTTATAGATCTTGGATATCAGCCCTTTGTCTGTAGTATCATTTGCGAATATCTTCTTCCATTCCATGGGTTGCCTGTTTGTTTTGTTGACTGTTTCCTTTGCTGTGCAGAAGCTTTTTATCTTGATGAAGTCTTTACTGGGAAATTCTAACAAATATTTAAGGATCAAATATCATGGAATGCCTGGGTGGCTTAGTCGGTTAAGCGTCTGCCTTCAGCTCAGGTCATAATCCCAGGGTCCTGGAATCGAGTCCCACATCAGGCTCCTTGCTCAGTGGGGTCCTTGCTCTTCCCTCTGCCACTTCCCCTGCTTGTGCGCTCTCTCTCTCTCTCTCTCTGACAAATAAATAAAATCTTTTCAAAAAAAAAGGATCAAATATCACTGATGCTATACAATTTCTTCCAGAAAATACTTATTTTTGATATGGCATTAGATCTCTCATTTTTCATCAGCATAATTAGTAAAAATAAAGAGAAGCTACAAGTCTCACCACATGGACATACCTACCACCCACATCTACATCCAAGTGATCTGGAGACTCTCATTGGCATATTCTTATGCCAGACATATGCCTTGAATGCATCTATTGCATTACTCTCCCTACACTGCTTTTAATTGTCTGGTTCTATGTCTGTCTCAGTAATGTTCTTGAAAGCAGGGTCTCTTGTCTCATGTGTCTTTGTCTCATGGCATCTTACAAAGTATATAATTTAGGTATATGGTGTTAAATTGTTGTGGAATGCACATGTAGGTAGTGTTTTGTTGATCATGTAAGTATTAGATGATCTTCTAGATTATGTGCAAGTAACTCTTCTCTCCCACCCTTAACAAATAACTAGAAGACAAAATGTTGGAAAGCACCAGTACAAGAGGGGTAGTCGAATATGTTTTATCTTTATCTCACATCATGATCTGTTTTTAAAAACTTAGTAAAGTCCATCTATGAGATTGTGAAAAATGATGGAAGTGTTTCAAAAAATATGATGGTAGTGAAGCTCACAATAAAGGTTGGCAAGACTGTCCCGGTGATCATTCTGACACCCTGCCACCAGAGTGCAAAAAAACAAGACCAATAAATGGGCTAAGGGCAGAGAGAAGAGGAAAGACATGAAACATTTCTGTAAACATAAAAATATCTTAATGGGACTCATTAGATGAAGTGGTGATGAAAAAACAATTCTACTAGGATTAACTGACTAAAAAGTTAAGTGGCGAAATTATTCAAAAACTATACTTTCTTTCAACAAATGGACATTGGGGAGGGTATATGCTATGGTGAGTGCTGTGAATTGTGTAAGACTGATGAATCACAAACCTGTACCCCTGACGCAAATAATACATTATATGTTAGTTAAAAAAATAAAAATTAAGAAAAACCAAAAAACCAAAACAAAACAAAACAAAAAAACAACAACAAATGTTTACTGGATGCCCCCTCTGTGCCAATTATGGAATAATTATATATAAGCTACAAATTTAACTGCATGGGCTCAAGGGCATATTAGACATTGCAGAAAAAACAAATAGTGAATTTGAAGACATAGAAATAGAAAAATCCAAAGTACAATAACCTTACTTTGCCCCCCCTCAATTCCAGGCTATTTGTAGGCATAAAAAACATCTAGCACCCAACAAGGTAAAATTCACAGTGTATGACATCCAATCAAACCAGGCATGCAAACATATACAAAAATACTCCCGTATAATATTCCCCTATAATCAGTGAATTAGAAGTGAACCCAAACTGACAAAGATATTAAAATTAGATTAGGACATTTAAAATATTATAACAATATTCCGTATATTTCAAAAAATTTAATTGAATCGTAGAAGATATAGAAAAAGACCAAAATTGGGCTTCAAGAGATGAAAACTACAATATGTGAGATGAAAAATAAAATGGAAAATAAATGGATGGAATGAACAGATTAGACCTTACAGAAGAAAAGAATAGTAAGCTCAAAAGCACAGCAATAAACTATATAACTATAACACACAGAAAGAAATAAATAAGAAATTTTAAAAAATGAACAGATTACCTGGAACCTGCAGAACAACTTCAAATTTCCTAATATATGTGTAGTTAGGATCCCTAAAGGAGGGAGCAGGAAAATAATGATGTCCCAGACTTGCTGAAAATGATATACTCACAGACATAGGAGGCTTGACAAGAAATATGAAGAAAAGTATAAATGCTCATCAAAATCAAATTGCTTAAGGGCATTTGTAGAGAAATCTTAAACAGTGAGAAAAAAGCCATAGTACATTAAGAGAAACACAGATAAGGATGACAGCAAATTACCTGTCAAAATAATGGACATGGAAATGGAAAGAAAGAGAAACAACATCTTAGACCAATGAAGAAAATGTTCATACACAAAATCTACACTGGGCAATGAGAGCTTTCAAAAGGGAAGGCAGAATAATGTCTTTTTTACCATTCAAAATCTCCAAGAATATATTACCAGAAAACTACTAAAAAAAAAAAAAAACATTAAAAAAAGTCCTCAGGCAGAGCAAAATTTACCAGATGGAAAAATGGATCTATTCAAGGGAATAAAGAACACAGGAAATGGTAAATATAGATTTTTCTAATTATTTAAATATATTTCAAATATTGTTGACTGTTTTAAAAATAATAATGCATGTGCTGTTTATAACATATATATGACAACAATAACACAAAGGCCAGTAGAGGAGAAATAAAGTATACTAGTGTAATGTTATTACATATGTGATGTTTATGTCATACGAAGGTAGACAATAATAGGATAAAAATGTATACTATACTCAAACAACCAGCAAAAGTATAAAACACTGGAGGAGACATTTGATATGGGGGTATGAGGACTTGGGGTCATGGAAGATGTCACCTAGGATGAGCCCAACCGTTGACAGGGGTCAACATGATGAATGAGTCTATTTCTGTTTGCAAGGCTGAGGTCATCATAGGGAATAGGTACAGCTGCAATTCTGATGTCATTGTCAGAGATGAGTCCAGCTTCTAAGTTGGATCATCAGGCCTTAACAGATTTGGTTGACAGTAGGACTATGGTCATCAATGTTTTTGTAATAATTTGGGGCTGAATTTAGGACCTTAAATCATAATGCTTTGTTGGTCATAAAGTCACAGAAATGTATAAATGTGATTGGATAAAGAGGATAAATGTAGTTGGATAAATGAGCTAAAAAATCAGGCTACAGTTTTATCATCACATAGGGGATATAATAATAATCCCCACATGAAGCTTTCCATTGCCCTTTCTTTAATGGTCTGACATGTACTTTAAGAGGCAATATCTGGGCATTAGGACATTAATTTAAGAGGCTTAACAGTGAGACACTCCACAAATGTATGTGTGGACTCCTTTGCAATGTGACTCCTTTGTGAATTTCAAGTAGCCAATAGGGACTGCTTAAACTCTAGAAAATGTTGCCAGTAGAGTGGGAATGAAATTACCAATTAGTGGTTGGCTATAGCAGTGTTGTTAAAAAGGCCAAGTAAGTATCAGTGGCAGCATGGCCAAAATACAGTCCAATACCTTTTCTGTTTCCAGGTGGGGTCCTTCCAATAACCTACAGTTTCCCAGGCCCAGGTTATTTCCCAAAGTAGGTATAGTCACGCTATGATAAAATAGAAGGTCAAACAAAAATATGCATGCTATGTGGGTGATAGAACCTGATGGACTGAGGAGCAACTGAGCTGATGGGCATAGTGGGAACAGATTGCTGTTTCCATTCCAGAATCTATCTTATCTATGTGGATGGGCAGAGCATACATTTCTTAGTGAAGGAAGCTTCTGGGCAACAGCAATTTTAATCATTATTGCCTATTTCTACTATCCACACATCTCTAGGTGTGGGTCCTGGAACTATGATCTCTACTTTGTTAGTGACCTCATTATTGAGATTATTAAAGATCCTTAGTAGCCAGAAAATTTTGACAAAGTTTGTGATTGGAGCATATCATCATCACCACCATTATTTCTTCTCTTTCTCTTCCATCTTCTCCTCCTTCTTCTCCTTCATGCCAGAATAGCTCTAAAATATAGCCAGAGGGGCATTTATTTAATAATGAATAGAACACAACTAACAATTCATCCCTGTTCTACTTTCCATCTCAATTTGGATGGGGTAAAGAACAAAAAAGGTGTAGATGAGAGAAGAGGAGAGCCGGGGAAGAATAACTACTTTAGTGTGACCTTCATAAATCCTGATATGCCAAGTCACACCACAGAAGACAAGGAAAGACACCTGAGGTGTTTTCATGGCATTTTGACATAGTGTAGGGGCCCCCAAAGGTGGGAATTTAGTATAATGAAGGATAGTGGAAGAAAGGAGAAAAATCCATCTAGAATATCATATGGTTTTTCTTTCTTATTTCAGTGAACTTTTTTGAACAAGTCATTGTGATACTCTAAGACTGGCAGCCTTCAGTCAATAGAGAAGGTAAAAGTTCTATTGAATACCTTGTTCAAGGGCCTGGCATTGTGTATTTTGGAAAGAAGTCAGTTCATTGGACACTGTCAATAATGTCTGGAACTCCAAAGGAAATGAGCAATACTTTAGTTGGGCCCTATTAGCTTCAACAGTAGCATGTCTAGTGAGGTGAGTGAGTAAGATATCAGTAAATGGGTTCACCATGATCAAGACATAACGAATGGCAACAGTGAAGGGGGATGGTAGTCCAATAAAATTAATTTGTCAACAATTATAATGGAAGGATCTCCATGAAGTGGGACCTAGTGATTGCTACTGCCAGATATTCCTGAAAAGAGTGAATTAGCTTGTCACCATGTGGGCAAGAGCAGAGGAGAGTGATACTCTGTACATTCAACCCAAGCCTAAAAAGCAGATAATCCTCTATTTCATGGGCCCTTTGGGTCAAAATTAAGAGAATGGGGTCTGCGGATGTTTGGTCCTAGTCTCTAAAATTTTTGCTAATCTATCAGCTTGGGCATTAAGTTGGGCATCAGTGGAACAATCGGTGTGGGCAGTGATATCCATCACCTTAATATGTAGCTATTTATCACCTTAATATGTAGCTTTTTATCTCTGGATAAGAGATATCCATCACCTTAATATGTAGCTTTAAGAATTTTCCAATATTCTTTATTGCAAAGTGGGTAGCCTTGAATGTGAAATTGTTGTTGCCAGTGGCCAGACCAAATGGCTAGACCACTGGCAATGATGCAAGAGAGTCTGTAAAGATGTGTCCTTGGGCCAGTTATTGGTCAGGGTATCATCCAAAACCAATATAACTTCCTGGAGTTTGGTCAGTTGTGTTAATTGGCAGTGCCATCCTTTGGGATGTCCTGGTTAAGAGAGAAAGAGCACCATATCTCCAACAAGCTCCATCACATTTGATGATGGTGCTGACATCATAAAGTAAATGAACTTCCTTTGTTGTTCACTTAGTTGGTCACAAGAGGATTCCAGGTAGCCAAGGGGTATGAAAGAGAAGTGACTTCCTCTAGCACTGTGGCATCTGGCAAAGGACTGAGGACAGGAAGACCATCTCCTCCTGCTGATGGGATAAGTTAGAGGGCCACGTTTGGCCCTATCCTGTATTTACTGTTTTCATTTCAGCAAGGAGGCCTTGGTTGCAATGCAAATCTTGTGGGGTGCTTCTTCCACGAGCCAAGGTATAATGGGCAGCTGGGTGCAGAGGGTCACAAGTTCAGGTTCTGTGAGAGCCTCCATTTCCAGGAGGGCTCAGTATACAAGCAGAAGTTGCTCTAATGACATGTAATGCAGAGCTAAAATGGGCAGTCTATTGTACCAGAAGCTCATGATGGCAATCGTGTGTAGTCCATAGACTCTGAAAATCATTGCCAGAGATTTCACCATAAAGGAATATCCAGGAAGCACTAAATAAAGTGACTGTTATATGGTTCTTTGGACTGATGCTAGAGCATTCTGCTTTAAAGGGCCCAGTTCAAAGTAGGCCAGTTTGTGGGAGATTGCACACATGGGCTGTAGTAGGTATGCAAATGGGGAATATGTTGCCTCCAGGAGCCAAAGAAACCTAAAAGATGTTGGGCCTTCCTGAGAGTGGATAAGGATGACCAATTTAAGAGTTTCTTTTTAACTACATCAGGAAATGGAGCAGCCCTCAGCAGTCTGGGTGATGCCTAAGAATTTATAACTGAGATGTGCAGTCAGGCATTAGCTCAACTCCTCTCAGTAAACGTAGTGGTGAGTGCTTCTATGTCCTCTATGAGAGACTTTAGTGATTCTCCTCACAGAAGTATGTCATGGTTGTAGTTCCAAACCTGGGTTTCTGAGGACAACTCGATCAGGTTAAGGTATTGCCAACAGAGATTGTATGCTATGGGTGGGCTATTGAGGCACCCCATGGACAGTTGAATAAATATGTATTTTGTTATTTAATGGGTGAGTGCGAACTGAGGCCTAGAAACTGTTAAAGTAGGCACTGAAAATATAATGTATTAGCCAAATCTATAGCAACAAATATCTTGGGTGGAAGACTGAATGGCTTTGGTCGTATCAATTGTATTAAGTATAGGGACCTTAATGGGTAAGATGATGGCATTAGGGTTGTGGTATTCCACTGTAAGGTACCACTCATTCTTTACACATTTATGAACAGACAAAATTGGGCTGTGAAACAGAAACAGTGGGCATAATTACCCCTTTGCTTCAGCGATCTTGTAAATGGGTCCCAGCACTTGGAAGCTCCATTTCAATTCATACTGGGTCATATTAACAATTGTAAGGAGTTGGGTCAGCTGTACAGGGTCCCATGTGGTGAGGCCGATAGTACAGGCTTCAGCTATGTTATTCTAGTAGGCCACTGAGCTAGTTAGAAGCTACATCCCATTAAAGGGAAACCCAAGGTGGGGGGGGGTGGTACGTGTGGGAGCTGTGACCAAAGAAAAACTAGGCAAATTACTGTCAAATGGCTGGTGTATGGCAGACTTGCTTGCTTTCCAGCTTATATCTGGTAATGTCCTGAAAAACATAGAGAGTCCTTCCATTAAATTTAGTGGGGTTTCTGGGGATCACTGTAACTTGGGTACCAGTATCTGTTAGACCAAGAATGTATTGTGTGACAACCAATGGACTGGCATGAGAGATTTTCCTCAAGAAAGCGCTGAGGACCTGGAAACATACTTCATATCAGGGGATGGGGCAGTTGGCCCTACTGACTTGGGGATGAGTTCCAGGGAGAAGGAGATGGGATGTTTTGTACAGCTTGTCCTAGAAGAGCTGGAGCTCCTCAGAGCTATCACCCAAAATCAGATAGGTGAGGAAGCTCAGGTGTGATCACAGAGTCTGCAGCAATGGGAGGTGGCCCTGGAAACTCTGAAATGGGTGCTTACCTCAGCAGTAGTGTTACCTTGGGAAGTGAAGACCTAGGTCTCAAGGCCATCTTCATGAGCAGTCAATTCGAGGGCCACTTTAATAGCCACTTGAATAAATAAAGGGAGTGGTGAAGCCCTATAATTTGGGGATGCTCCCGTGAGAAATAATTGCCTGGTGTCAGTTTCAAATGGAACCTACCTGGGACTGGCTCTAGTCTCCCACCCATTGGAGTGCTCAGAATAGTGATATACCAATTGGGATATACCAATTTTCCTTAATAATTGCCCCCACCAGCAAGAACTCCAACTCATGAAGGCATGCTCATTTTTTACTTCAATGGTATATGCCATGAACACCCAGAGGAGCAAGGAAAAGGCCACAAGCTGTGCCCGTGAATGTTAAGCTGGGTGGTCAACATAGGTGTATACAACTATTTCCATAAGTCTCATAGATCCCATAATAAATTACTAAGTTGAAGAACAGAAGTTAATTTAAAGCCAACATCATACAGGCATAGGAGGCAATCAGCGCCCTCTTCACCTGCTAATTGCTTAAATCTTTAGATTTTTTTTGAATTTCCACTTACATCAAACCTAGACCCCCTATTCCAGTTCCCTCTTCCTTAAATTTTATGTTTGGGTGGTTATGCCATAGGCTTCAAGGGGGATCCTCTCTACTCAGTTCATGTCAGTAAGCTCTTAGTTTCATGAGGCTGCTGAAACAAATTATCACAAACATGGTGGTTTAGCACAACAACAAATTATATTTTCACAGGTCTGGAGGCAAGAAGACTGAAGTCAGTTTCACTGGGCTGAAATCAAAGGTGTCTACAGGGTTGTGCTCCTTCCAGAGGCTCTAGCAGATAATCTCTTCTTGCTCCTCTCAGTTTTTGGTGGCTGCTTGCATTCCTTGGCTTGTAGCCACATCACTCCAATCTTTGCCTCTGTGATCACATTGCTTTCTCTTCTATATGAAATCTCCCTAGGCTCCCTCTTATAAGGTTGCCTGTGATTGCATTTAGGGCCCACTTGAGGGATCCAGCACAGCTTCCAAATCTCAAGATCCTTAATTGCATCTTCAAAGTCATTGCCATATAAGGTAACATTCAAAGGTTTGGCAATAGGATGTGTACATCTTGGGAGGCCATTATTCAGCCTACCACAGCTTCTTCCTCCAGGAAGTCCTAATCAATATCATCAGGATTCGGACAATCCTACATGGTTGTCACCATATTAGCTTTAGAGACCTTGGGCCTAAGCCAGCAGCAGAGTGTAGAGTATCCCTTTGGCTTGTTGATATGCTTCATCATGGACCCATCCATGTTCACTGTCTGTCTTACAATTAACCAGTAGGATCATGGTGGCTTCTGATCTAGTAGGAAGTTTGGAGATAAGGCATTCAGGGCCACTTTTCATAAACATTGATGCCACAGGACACAGTGGGTGTTTTCTCCTACAACCTACAACCCTGAGGATCAAGATGAGAACGTGTGTGAGAGAAGCATAGGCAGTGTCATCATCAGAGGGATTTGAGGGTCTTAGTAAGCTGTCTGCTCTTACAAATATAGACTTCAGCATGGCTGCTTTCTTTGTTTCACTCTTTTTCATCTTTGTGTTTTTCACTCTCTAATGACTGCTTTTTCATGAGCAACCACCTGATGAACCTGTATATTGCACAGGGTATAAAACTTTCTTTTGAGCTCTATAGAACAGAGGCCAAGGCCTCGTTAGAGACACACACCAACCAGTCACAGGGTTGGAGTCTTTCCCCTGAACCTAGCATCAGCCACAGCTCATGCATTCCAAGACAGAAACAGATAGGGAATTTAAAACAACAACAATGAATATATTAAGCGCTCTAATGGATGAAGCTCCTGGGTAGCTGTCTGTTGAGCATCTGCCTTGGCTCAGATCATGATCCCAGGGTTCTGGGATCGAGCCCCACATCAGGCTCCCTTCTCAGTGGGGAGCCTGCTTCTCTCTCTCTCCCTCCTGCTTGTGCTCTCTCTTACTATCTCTCTCTCACAAATAAATGAATAAAATCTGTATTGAAAAAGATCTCTAATGGAAAAAAATAGACAACATACCCATCCAAGAACGGATGGGTATTGTAAGTGGAAGGATAGAAACTCTGAGAAAGAATCAAAAGTAAATGGTGAAAATTAAAAATGCTTAAAGATATGAAAACTGCCTTTGATGTATACTGGACACAACTGATGAAATAATTAGTGAGCTTGAAGATATGTCTATAGAAACTTTGCAAACTGACTGAAATACAAAGAGAAAATACTGTAAAAGTAAAATACCATCGAAATATTGTAGAATAAGTTCAAAACAAGGAACACAGGCATAATCAGAATACCAAGAGCAGGGGCACCTGGGTGGCTCAGTGGGTTAAAGCCTCTGCCTTCGGCTCA
This sequence comes from Potos flavus, assembly GCA_028534135.1. Taxonomy (NCBI): domain Eukaryota; kingdom Metazoa; phylum Chordata; class Mammalia; order Carnivora; family Procyonidae; genus Potos; species Potos flavus. Next base: position 54,247,253 of record CM052901.1, read on the forward strand.
GGTCATGATCTCAGGGTCCTGGGATCGAGCCCCACATTGGGCTCTCTGCTCAGCGGGGAACCTGCTTCCCCCTCTCTCTCTGTCTGCCTCTGCCTACTTGTGATCTCTCTCTCTCTCTCTGTCAAATAAATAAATAAAATCTTTTAAAAAAATAAGAAAAGCAAGAAATAAAAGAAATAAATCTTAAGAAAAAAAGAACACCAAGAGCAGAAGAAAGAGAAAATGAAGAAGAAATAGTTGATGTAATGATGGCTGAGAATATTCCGAATGACAGACACCAAAACATGGATCCAGAAAGAAAAAAAAAAAAAAAAGGATCCAGGAAGCTCAGAGAACACCAAGCAGTATAAATGCAAAAACAAAACAAACCAAAACAAAACAAAAAAAACCTGGAATATTATATTCAGGCTGCAAAACAAAACAAATCAAAACAAAGACAGACAATGGATGAAAACTTGAAAGAAGCCAGGGGAGGCAGGGAAAGGTCATAGGTGTAGAGAAACAGTGATAGGAATCATATTGGGCTTCTGGTCAGAAACCATGCAAACAAGAGACTGTGGACTTTGAGAAACAAACTGAGGGTTTTAGAGGGGAGGAGGGTGGGGGAATGGGTGAGCCTGGTGGTGGCTACTAAGGAGGGCACATATTGCATGGAGCACTGGATGTGGTACATAAACAATGAATCTTGGAACACTGAAAAATAAAAAAATAAAAATAAAATAAAATGTTGAGAGAGAAAAAAAAAAAAGTCCACCAATTGAACAATCTATATCCAGTGAAATTTTTCTTCAAAAATGAAAGCAGAATAAAAACTTCCCCAGATAAACCCAAACTAAGAAATTCATTGACAGAAGACCTACTGTCCACAACATGTTAAAAGAAGTTCCTCAGACAGGAGGAAAATAATAAATGTCAAAAACTCAGATCTACATAAGGAAACGAGGAACACTGAAAAAGAAATCAATGAAAGTGAAAGAAAATCATTGATTGTTCTTATCCTTAGCTGATCTAAAAGATAACTGATCATTTAAAGTAGTAGTAACAATGTATTCAATGAGTATAACATACTGATAAGTGAAGTGAATGACAGCATTGCCATGAGAGACAAGAGGGAGAAATCAGGAAAAACTCTGGGAAATTGGGAAAATCAAAGAAACTCTGTTATAAGGTACCTACAGTACACATGAAGCATCATAGTATTTTTTGAAGATAGACTTTGATCAGGTGTTACAAATTCTAGGGTAATCATTTTAAAGATATTTAAAGCATAATTGATATGCTAAAGGAGGAGATAAAATGGAATCATATAAAGTGCTCAGTTGATCCCAGAGAATCCAGTAAAAGAGGGGGAGAAAAAACAAAGAACAAGTATAATGAACAGAAAACAGTTACAGACATAGTAGATATTACTCTATGTCAATAGCCACATTAAATGCGAATGGTCTAAATACACCAATTCAAAGGCATATTTTCTCAGTGGATAAAAAGTACAAGACCCAACTATATATTGTCTACAAAAAACATAATTTATATATAAAGGAAAGAAGAAAAGCTTCACATCAATGATGTCAGGTTCCATTTTAAGAAATGAGGGAAAATTCAAACCAAAGTAGAGCCAAATCCAAGCCAAAATGAAGAAGAAAGGGAATAGTAAATATCAGAGCAGAAATCAGTAAAACGGAAAACAGGAAAACAATAGAGAAAATCAACAAAATAAAAGCTATTTCCTTTGAGCAAATCAATAAAACTAATAAGCCTTTAGGTTAACTGTTCAGGAAAAAGAGAGAGAAGACACAAATTACCAATATCACAACAAGGCAGATGACATCAAGACAGAACCTGCAGATATTAAAATTATAATAAGGAAATATTGTGAAAAACCCCAGGCCAGTAAATTTGACAATTTGGTTAAAATGGACAGATTTCTTGAATTATACAAACTACCAAAGTTCATTCAATAGGAGATAGATAACCTGAAAAGTCTTGTATCTACTAAGGAAACTGAATTTATAATTACAAACAGTGCCACAAAGAAAATAGCAGATAGCTCCACCAGTGAAATGCACCAAACTCTCAAGGAATAAATAGTACCAATTTAACCTAAGCTCTTTCAGATAACTTCATTTTAATATTCATGCTCATTATATCATGCCAGCATCACTCTGACACCAAAAACCAGAAAACGACATTACAAGAAAGGAAAAGTATAGACCAACCTCACTTATGAACACGATGGAAAATTACTGAAAAATACGTTAACAAATCAAATCTAAACAATACATGTAAAAAAAATTCATCATTACCAGAAGGGATTTATCCTAGGAATATGATGTTCACTTCACTTTCAAAAATCAGATAATTCAGTTCATCATGTTAATGAACTAAAATCAGAAAAAACATATGATTGTCTCAACAGAGCACTTATAAAATCCAACACCATTTCATGATAAAAACTTTCACCAAACTGGGAAGGGATGGGAGCTTACTCAACCAGATCCTGGGCGCTTATGAATATCCAACAGCTGACATCATACTTAACAGTAAAAGACTGAATTACTCCTCCCTGAGATCAGGCACACTCACCTGATGGCCATACGCACCACATTTATGGAAGTTCTAGCCAGGGCAAAAAGGCATAAAAGAGAAATAAAAGGCACCCAGGTTGAAAAAGAAGTAAATGATCTCTCTTTGAAGATGTTGTGGTCTGATGCACATAAAATCTTAAGGAACACACATGCACACACATATAATGCACCAAAACACACACATACACACAAGCAATAAGACTAAGTCAGTTTAGTCAGGTTGTGGGATACAATACAACATCAATATATAATCAGTGCATTTGGATATACTGTAACAAGCAGTGAAAAATTTAGATAAATTTACAACTGCATCAGAAAATATTAAAGTGTGAAATACTTAGGGATGATTCTTTCAAAATATATACTCTGACACTACTGTTGGGAGATATTAAAGGAAACATAAACAAATGGAAAGATATTTCATGCTCATTGTGCCAGGAGACACAATATAGTTAACATGTCCGTTCTCCCCAAAGTGACCTATAGAATCAACACAATCCCATTCAAAATCCCAGAAGGAATTTTTTGTGGAAATTGATAAGAATATTCTAAGTTCCATATGGGATTACAAAGGATGTACGATAGCCAATATAACCTTAAAAAGTGAGGAACAAAGGTGGAGAGTTACCAATACCTTATTTAAAGACTTACTATGAAGCAACAGTTATCAAAACACTGTGGTATTGGCACAAGGGGAGACAAATAGGCCACTAGAACAGAAGAAATAATGCAGAAATAAACCCACCCACGTAGACAACTAATTTTCGACACAGATACAAAGGCAATTCAGTGTAGAAAGGAGAGTCTTTCAAGAAGTGGTGGTAGCCCAATCAGATATTCCTATTCTCCAAATGTGGGCATTAATCAATACCCCATACTGTATATAGGCAAAAATCGACTCAAAATGCATCATAGACCTAAATGTAAGCTTCAGAAAATCCTAGAGGAAAACATACAGAAACCTCTTCTGAGCTTGTGTTAGGCCAGATTTTCCTGGATACAGCATAAATCTGATCAAGGACTGTTACCCAGAATATACAGAGAGAACTTTCAAAACTCAATATTAAGAATACAAACAACCAAGTAAGAGATGGACAAAAGATTAGAACAGATGGTTCACCAAAGAAGATACATGGATGAGGAATATGCACATGAATACATGTTCAACACCTCAGGCCATTAAGAAAATACAACTAAAAACCACAATGTAATACCACATTAAAAAAGAGTCTCCATAAGTAGCAATACTTATAACAGAGGAAATCGACTTTAAAACAAAGACTGTAGCAAGAGACAAAGAAAGATGTCGTATAATAGTAAAGGGCACAATCCAACAAGAAGATATACCAATTGTAAATATTTATGCACCCAACATGGGAGCACTCAAATACATAAAACAGCTAATAACAAGCATAAAAGAACTCATTGATAAGAATACAATAATAGTGGGGGACTTTACGACCCCACTGACATCAATGAACATATCATCTAAGCAGAAAATCAATAGGGAAACCATGGCTTTGAATGACAAGGGACCAGATGATTTAGCAGATATATTCAGAACATTGCATCCTAAAACAGCAGAATACACATTCTTTTCAAGTGCCCATGAAACATTCTCCAGAATAGATCACATATTAAGCCACAAAACAAGGCTCAATAAATTCAAAATGATCAAAGTCATTGGAAAAACATGGAGGACATTGTGAGAAGGAAAGGAAGGGTGAATTGGAGGAAATCGAAGGGGGAGATGAACCATGAGAGACTGTGGACTCTGAGCAACAAACTGAAGGTTTTGGAGGGGAAGGGTGGGGGGTTGGGCGAGCTGGTGGTGGGTATTGAGGGCATGTATTGCATGGAGCACTGGGTGTGGTACATGAACAACGAATCTTGTAACACTGAAAAAATAAAATAAAAGTATTTGAAAAAAAAATCAAAGTCATAACATCTATCTTTTCTGACCACAAACTTTGAAACTTGAAGTCAACCACAAGAAAAAAATCTGAAAAGACCACGAATACATGGAGGTTAAATAACACACTACTAAACAGTGAATGGGTCAACCAGGAAATCAAAGAAGAAATTTAAAAAAAAAAACATGAAAACAAATAAAACTGAAAACACAATGGTCCAAAACCTTTGGGATGCAGGAAAAGAGGTTCAAAGTGGGAAATTTCCAGCAATACGGACCTACCTCAAGAAGCAAGAAAAATCTCAAATAAACAACCTAACCTTACACCTAAAGGAGCTAGAAAATGAAGAACAAACAAAACCCAAAACCAGCAGAAGGAAGGAAATAATAAAGATTAGAGCAGAAACAAGTAATACAGAAAGTAAAAAAAAAAAAAAAATTGAGGACAGATCTGTGAAACCTGGAACTGGTTCATTGAAAAAAAATCATGAAAATTGATAAACCTCTAGCCAAACTTATCTAGAATAAAAAAGGACTCAAACAAATAAAGTCACAATTAAGAAAGGAGAAACAACCCACACCACAGAAATGCAAACAATCATAAGAGAATATTATGGAAAAGTATATGCTAACAAATCAGACACTCTAGAAGAAATAGATAAATTCCTAGACACACATAAACTACCAAAACGGAGACAGGAGGAATCAGAAAATTTGAACAGACCTATAACCAGCGAAGAAATTGAATTGTAATAAACTCCCAGTGAACAAAAGTCCAAGACCAGATAGCATCATAGGCAAATTCCATCAAACATCTAAAAGTTAATACCTATCCTTCCTAAACTATTCCTAAAAATAGAAGTGGAAGGAAAACTTCCAAATTTGTGCTATGAGGCCGGCATCACCCTGATTCCAAAACCAGATAAAGACATGACTAAAAAGCAGGACTACAAGCCAATATTGCTGATGATACAGAAATTCTCAATGAAATGCTAGCAAACTAAACTCAACAATGCATTTTAAAAAATCATTCACCACGACCAAGCAGGATTTTTTTCTGGATTGCCAGCGTTGTTCAACATTCGCAAATCAATCAATGTGATGCATCACATCAATAAGAGAAAGGAGGGGTGCCTGGGTGGCTCAGTGGGTTAAAGCCTCTGCCTTCAGCTCAGGTCCTGATCTCAGGGTCCTGGGATCCAGCCCCGTATCGGGCTCTCTGCTCAGCGGGGAGCCTGGTTCCCGCCCTCTCTCTGCCTGCCTCTCTGCCTACTTGTGATCTCTCTCTCTGTCAAATAAATAAATAAAATCTTTAAAAAAAAATAAGAGAAAGGATAAGAACCATATGATCCTCCCAATAGATGCAGAAAAAGCAACTGACAATGTTCAACATTCATTCATGATAAAAACCCTCCACAAAATAGGTTTAGAGGGAACATAGCTCAACCACAATAAAGGTCATCTATGAAAACCCCACAGCTAATATCATCGTTAATGGGGAAAAACTGGGAGCTTTTCCCCGAAGCCCAGGAACAAGACAAGGATGTCCACTCTCACCACTTTTATTCAACATAGTACTAGAAATGCTAGCCACAGCAGTCAGATGATGAAAAGAAACAAAAGCATCCAAATTGGTAAGGAAGAAATAAAACTTTCACTATTTTCAGATGACATGGTACTATATATAGAAAACCTGAGAGACTCCACCAAAAAAATGACTAGAACTGGTAAACAAAGTAAAGTTGCAGGACATAAAATAAATGTACAGAAATCAGTTGCATTTTTGTACGCCAATAATGAAACAGCAGAAAGAGACATGAAGAAAACAATCCCATTTACATTTACACCCAAAATAATAAGATACCTAGGAATAAACCTAACCAAAGAGGTGAAAGACCTGTACTCTGAAAACTAGAAAACATTGATGAAAGAAATGGAAGATGCCATAAAGAAATGGAAAGACATTCCATGCTATTGGATTGGAGGAACAAATATTGCTCAAATGTCTATACTACCCAAAGCAATCTACACATTTAATGAAATCCCTATGAAACTACTAATAGCATTTTTTCACAGAACAAGAACAAAAGAATCCTAAAATTTGTACGAATTCACAGAAGATCCCAAATAACCAAAGCAACCTTGAAAAAGAAAAGAAAAAGTTGGAGGCATCACAACTGTGGGCTTGGAGTTATTTACAAAGCTGTAGTGATCAAAGCAGTATGTACTGGCACAAAAATAGACACATAGATCAATGGAACAGAATAGAAAACCCAGAAATGAACCCACAACCATAAGGTCAATTAATCTTCGACAAAGCAGGAATGAACAGCTGGTGGAAAAATGAATGTCTCTCCAACAAATGGTGTTGGGATAACTGGAGAGCAACATGTAAAAAAATGAAACTGGATCAATTTCTTATACCATACACAAAAATAAATTCAAAATGGATAAAAGATATAAATGTGAGACCAGAAACCATAGAAATCCTAGGAGTGAACATAGGCAATAACCGCTTTGACATTGGCTATAGCAACTTCTTTCTCCATGTGTCACCTGAGGCAAGATTAAGAAAAAAAAAAATAAACTACCGGGACTATATCAAAATGAAAAAAGAAAAGCTCCTGCACAGTGAAGGACACAATCAATGAAACTAAAAGACAACCCACAGAATGGGAGAAGATATTTGCAAATGACATATCCCATAAAGGTCTACTATCCAAAATACATAAAGAACTTGAAAAAATTCAACTCCCCAAAGACAAATAATCCAATTTAAAAAATAGGAAAAAGATATGAACAGACATTTCCCCAAAGAAGACATCCAGATGGCCAATAGACACATGAAAAGATGCTCAACATCACTCATTGCATCTCTCATGCAAACCAAAACCACAAGGAGGGGGGCGCCTGTGTGGCTCAGTCTGTTAAGCATCTGCCTTCCGCTCAGGTCCTGATACCAGGTCCTGGGATCCAGCCCTGTGTCAGGCTCCCTGTTCAGCAGAGAGCCTGCTTCTCCCTCTCCCTCTGCCCCCCAAAACTTCCCCCCGCTTGCTCATGCTTTCTCTTGCTCTATCTCACATAAAAAAACACGAGATATCACCGCACACCTGTCAGAACGGTTAGATTAACAACACAAGAAACAACAGGTGTTGGTGAGGATGTGGAGGAAAAGGAACCCTCTTGCACTGTTGGTAGAAATGCAAACTGGTGCAGCCACTGTGGAAACCAGTATGGAGGTTCCTCAAAACATTCAAAATAGAAGTACCCTATGACCCAGCAATCACACTAA
>CM052901.1:54255541-54270671 GCA_028534135.1 Potos flavus
GAGATATCACCGCACACCTGTCAGAACGGTTAGATTAACAACACAAGAAACAACAGGTGTTGGTGAGGATGTGGAGGAAAAGGAACCCTCTTGCACTGTTGGTAGAAATGCAAACTGGTGCAGCCACTGTGGAAACCAGTATGGAGGTTCCTCAAAACATTCAAAATAGAAGTACCCTATGACCCAGCAATCACACTAATGGGTATTTACCCAAAGAATACAGGAACACTAATTCAAAAGGATACATGCACCCTTAGGTTTATAGCAGCATTGTTTGTGATAGCCGAGATATGGAAGCAGCCCAAGTGTCCATCGACTGATGAGCCAATAAAGAAAACGTGGTATATATACACAATGGAGTATTACTCAGCCATAAATAAGAATGAAATTTTGACATTTGCAATGACATGATGGAGCAAAAGACTATAATGCTAAGCAAAATAAGTCCATCACTAAAAGGCAAATAACATATGATTTCACTCATATGTGGAATTTAAGAAACAAAACACACAAAGTGGAGAGAGAGAGAGAGAAACAGACTATTAATTATGGAGAAAAATCTGATGGTTACCAGAGGGGAAGTGGATGGGGGGATGGGTTAAATTGGTGATGGGGAATAAGGAGTGCATCTATTGTTGAGGTGTTGAATTACTATATTGTGTACCTGAAACTAAAATAACACTATGTTAAAATCTCTGGAATGTAAATTAAAAGTTAAAAAACAAAATTAAAGTAGAAACTAAAAAGATCAAACAAACATAAACGGAAAGAGCCTCATTGACCTGTGGGACATTATCAAATCACCAAATCTGCATGCCATTAGCACCTCTGAGGAAAAAAAAAAAAAAGAGGGAAAGACAGACAGAAAAGCATTTGAAGATATAATGGTAGAAAGTGTTCCAACTATGAGGCAAAACCCAAAACTCAAACTCCAAGATGGTCTTTGAATTTAAGGCCCACCATAAACCAATTGCTTTGAAAACAAAAGTAAAGGGAAAGTCTCAAAAGCAGGCTGAGAAAAAGACACATTATGGAAAAGGGAGCAAAGGTATGAATGACTTCGGTCTTGTCTGCAAAAATAAAACATGGAACAATCAGGGCATTGTTGCATAAATTTGTTCATCATTAACACAGACTTTAATAAAAATAACTTGATCTGCGTGTGTTTACCTGTTCTGTGAAATGTAGAAATTTGCAGAAAAATGCAAAGTGCATGATACCACTTTTGACAAGAAGAAGGAGAAAGACAGGAAGATGGAAAGACAGGAAGGAAGGAGGGAGGGAAGGAAGGAAGGATGGAAGGAAGCTAGCTATTCAGGAGAAGGTCAACCTATTTTTATACATTTGTATGAGCTTGAGAACAGGGTACAAAGAAAAAACAAAAACAGATATTATTGTTTTCTATAACCCCAGAGTCTGGGTTGGTGGGGTTTATGACAGGAAGGGGATGGATTGTCAACCACTATTCATATATCTGTGCACTGCCCCACCTGTTTTAAAAGCATGGGGTATATTTGTGGATCCTGATAAAGTAAAAGGGAGACACTTAGTGAAGCATAACATAGTGGTCGCCAGGACCAACTCTGGAATGAGACTGCCTTTCTTTGAATCAGAGTCTAGGCTCTGCCTCTTACACTTTGTGAGGCCTTGTTGGGCAAGTTATTTAAATACTTGCTACCGAAGGTTTCCCGGGTGTAAAATGAAGATTATAATAACACCCATTTTATAAGTTGTTATAAGATTAAATTGTTTAATCATCAATTGCCTGGTAGCCATTTAATATGTGTCTGTGTGCCTGTGTGTGTGATATGAGAGAGAGAGAGAGAGACAGAGGGAGAGAGAGAAAGTGGAGAGGGAGGGAGGGAGTTTGATGCCTAAGTCAAATATAAATGAAACACAAATGCAGCAGACCTTTTAGAAGTTAATGGAATAAGGTAAAAGGGAGGATTTGAACTTGATGCTAGGATTAATCTCCTTCTAGTGGCCCAGCCTGCATAGGGTGAAGAAATGTGGCTCTATGGTCAACATCATTAGAGAGTCATTGAAAGGTAAAAGGCTGTATTGCTTTTCAAAGCAGAAAAGTTTAGATTAGGTTTCCAAAAATGGATTTCAATGATTATGAGTCCGATTGGAAGAGGAGGTAGAAAGGAGGTAAAGAAGCTGAGGGAAGGGAAAGATAGGCATGGCATATACTGATTTTATAGAAAATCAAGGTAAACTGACTAAGGTATATGCAAAAAAAACCCCAAAAACTGAGGGTTACACCATATGCAAAAATAAATTGAAAATGGATGAAAGGCCTAAATGTGAGACAGGAAACCATCAAAATCCTAGAGAACACAGGCAGAAACCTCTTTGACCTTGGCCATAGCAACTTCTTATTGGACACATTGCCAGAGGCAAGGGAAACAAAAGCAAAAATGAACTTCATCAAGATAAAAGGCTTCTGCATAGCAAAGGAAACAATCAATAAAACTAAAAGGCAGCCTAAGGAATGGGAGAAGATATTGCAAACATCGTATCTGATAAAGGATTAGTATCCAGAGCGAAAAAATGAAACAAGATAGGATCCGGAGGGAGACAAACCATAAGAGACTGTTAATCCCAGGAGACAAACTGAGGGTTGCTGGGGTGGGGGGCAGGGATAGGGTGGCTGGGTTATGGACATTGGGGAGGGTATGTGCTATGGTGAATGCTGTGAATTGTGTAAGCCTGATGATTCACAGACCTGCACCCCTGGGGCAAATAATACATTATATGTTAATTTTAAAAAAGGATTAGTATCCAAAATCTGTAAAGAATTTACCAAACTCAATACCCCAAACCAAATAATCCAGTAAGGAAGTGGGCAGAAGACATGAATAAACAACTTTTCCAAAGAAGATATCCAGATGTCTAACAGACACATGAAAAGATGTTCAACATCACTCATCAGGGAAATACAAATCAAAACCAGGAAGACATACCACCTCACACCTGTCAGAATGGCTAAAATTAACAACACAAGAAACAACAGGTATTGGCAAAGATGCAGAGAAAGGGGAAACTGGCGCAGCCACTCTGGTGAACAGTTTGGAGGTTCCTCAAAAAGATAAAAATTGAACTACCCTACGATCCAGCCACTGCACTATTAGGAATGTACCCAAAGGATACAAAAATACAGATTCAAAGCGGTGCATGCACCCCAATGTTTAGAGGAGCATTATCAACAATAGCCAAACTATGGAGAGAGCCCAAGTGTCCATCGACTGATGAATGAATAAAGAAGATGAGGGGTGTGTGTGTATATAATGGAATGTCATTCGGCCATCAAAAAGAATGAAATTTTGCCATTTGCAATGACGTGGATGAATGGAACTAGAGTGTATTATGCTAAGTGAAATAAGCCAGTCAGAGAAAGACAAATACCATATGATCTCTCTCATATGTGGAATTTAAGAAACAAAACAGATAAACATATGTGAAGGGGGAAAAGAAAAAATGGAGAGAAGGAAAGAAGCCATAAGTGACTCTTAATGTTGGAAAACAAGCTGATGGTTGATGGAGGGAGGTGGGTGGGGGATGGGCTAGGTGGGTGATGGGTATTAAAGAGGGCAATTGTTGTCATGAGTACTCGGTGTTGTCTGTAAGTGATGAATCACTGAATTATGCTCCAGAAACCAATATTGCACTGTATGGTGACTAATAAAATTTTTAAAAACTAAAATAAAGTTACCAGAGTCACCAATACAGGCACTAAACACCAAAAGAAGAGCCAAGAGAAGAAAGTGAGGGCAGATTGGAGACACGTGAGTGAGTTAAAGTCTCCTCCGTAAGCAGAATGTGATCAACTGATGATCTCCGAAGTTGATGAATTATTGAAATAGCAGATTAAGCCCTTTACCTAGACGTAAGAAGGTAACTGCCACAACAGTGCAAACAGGAATTATTAAAATGCTCTACCCTGGGAAGTACAATAAGGGATTGACAAGTGATGGGGTCTTGAACCTTTGCTTTTTGTCATAAGCTCCTTTGTACTTTCTGGTCATCACTATTTTATTTACCACGTGCATGACGTCCTTTCAGTGAGAACAATGCTTTTCTTTTTCCTTTTCGAAGAATGGTTTTTAAAAGATGGTGTGTACGTTTGGCAGGAGGTCCTATGGTTAACCACCATGACTTCAGCATATCTCCACCATATGGAAGGAGATTCCATTTTACATTTATTATATCGAGTGGAACTTAAATTGTTCAACAACTCATAGTACTGAGAATCAGCCATTCACACATCCATAACCCATGAATGTGACACAGCACCATTGTGAATGTTGATAGCAGTGTTCCAGAGATATCATGGAGGCATCAAAATGCATTCCATATCCTACAGCAAAGAAGTTGAAGGAGTGTATTACCTACAAGAAATTTGTGTCCTCATTGTCCCCAAAAAGGGTGCTTGGAGGGCTGAATTGCAGCTGAGGGGAAATTCACTCCTGACTCAGTACCCCCATTTCATTGAGATTGTATTATCAAATCTTCTGGGTGGTTTTCTTGAGTACGGGGAATAGCATGCTTTCCTGGGTTGACTTGTAAAGTCCTCGGACCTCAGGGAAAATAAATAAATGGGTTATAAAAAGGTCCTAAGTTTAGGAGAACCAGGGAAAACCTGAATGAGGGTGTAAGAAAAGTGAGTTCAGGCTGTGGAATCAGGCAGTTGCCTGGAGTAAAATCCAGTTAAAACCTGGGACGTGACTCAGAGGATCAGACTCCCTCTGAACTGACACTTTGCTCCTGGTTAGAGAGGAAAAGCCAGGCTTCCTTGGACACCAGAAAGGAAGGACACTGGGTCTTCAAAAACCAGCCAAACAAGGATATCCTCAAGACAGAGGGAAATGGCGTTAATAAGGAGTCTCTTGTGTTGGGCATTGAATGCATGCCAGGCACTGTGAAAAACATTTCCCATATATTATCACTTTCATCCTTACAACTGTCCCCTTGTACAGATGAAGACTCCAAAGCTAAAGAAACAAACAAAAAAGGTAAAGCAGCTTGGACAAGGTAAGCTTAGCTAGTAAGTCATGGCCTGGGGCATATCTATAGGTGTATTTTTATAAGGTCATGTCTGTAAACTGCCCAAGATTATGACAATGAAGGGCATTAGTTAAAATCGTAAGCATATATTGGAAGGGGAATTGGTCCCCAGGGACAAACGTACCTGAAACGCTATATAAATACCATCCGTCAAGATAGCCCTTTTGTTCTTTTTTTAATTTTAATTTTAATTTTAATTTTTTTTGCCCTTTGTTCTTGGTTCCTAAGCAGAGTTGGGGCAAAAACTACTTGTTCTAAAGGAAATCCCTAAGAACCTTAGTTAGGGTTTCTGAAGATCAAACTCAGAGCATGGACTGAGGCTCAGTCAGAGTGGTTACATGTTTTGCTCTGGGATTCTGCCCTTACAAGTCCGTTTGACTCCAAGGCCCATGTTCTTGGAGGAATTTTGGCTCAGGAATTTAGGAATATACAATGACTGCTAGGAGTATAGGCTTCTTCATTTTTCACGACCATCCTGAGCCCGAATATCACCAATCATGCTTCCTTTTGCAGACCCAGTCTGCTTCTGAGGGACAACAAGCAAAGAGTCAAAGAAATGCTCAACCTCAGGGAAAGAGTGAGAGGAAAGAGAGAGAAAGAGAAAAAGAAACAAGAGGGAGAGAGCAAGGACTTGCTTTTCTCTTGCCTTCTTCCATCACACCCCAAAGTGACCTAGGTATGTGCCTTATTGAGGTGGGGAGGAACAGAGGGGAATGGGATTGGAGACAGTTCCAAAAGGGATGGTAGATGCATTTTGTATTGCTTTTTTGTCCTAAAATCCAAAACGTCTGAAACAAAAATAGGAAAAATGTTGTGTTTTGGGGGTTTTTGTTTTTTCATTCTAAGGGACATGCACTTGGGTGAGGGTTCTGTGACTCGCTGTAACCTTCTGTGTGTTTAAAAACCTGTTTGTGATTTCAAAAAGATTGAGAAAGACAGATTCAGGTAGACAGAAGCCCTCGGGAAGAATCAAGCTTGGATCTGGGAGTGGTCAAGAGTATTCAAAGAAGGCCCACAATGACCAGGATATAGAAAGGTGAGAATGGGGAAGCTGGCAAGGGCCAGGTCATGCAGCTCATTATATTTAGGCCACATCGAGGAGTTTGTACTTTAGTCAAAGTGAAATTGGGAGACCTTCTCAAATTGGGGCTTCTCGAATTGGGGCTTTGAGTAAGGGGGGCAAGAAGAGCCATTCATTTTTCAGAAAGATCAGCCTGGCTACTGAATGCAGAAGGCAGTTTGGTGGAAACGGGTGACCAGTTAGGAGGCTATGGCAGAGCCCATGAGAGACATGATGGTGGACTCCAGTGGAGTTAGAGAGGTTCAGGTGGTGTTTTGGAAGCAGAGGTGACAGGAATTGCTGAAAGATGAGAGAGTGGCCAGAGGAAGATGTGGGAGAGGAAGGAAATAGGGGTGCCTCTTCATTTTTATTCCATTTTCATACCCGGATGGGTGGCGGGGCTATTTGTCAAGAAGGGGAAGACTTCTGTGGAAGGAACAAAGTTGAGGGAGTGTAGGAATCAGGAGGTGAAAGAAGATCAGGAATTCCATGTTTGCCATTTAAGGATGAGATGCCCACGAGATATCCAGGTGGAGATGTCAAATTGGCAGACAAACAAGCATGAGATCACAACCTCCTATCCACCCCCCCTCCCCACACACACACACATACAAATGCGACCATGTACTATTCTCTCCTCTGCAATCTTTTCTCGCTTAATAATAGAATATTTTGGAGGTCCCCCTGAATCAGTCCATATGGACATAATTCATACTTGCTAGTGGTTGCATAATAATCCACGGACTCGTGGATCTCGAATCCACTCGTGGCTGGAATCATGGCTGCCCTGCAATGTCTTCAGTCATTCCCCAAATGATGAGTGCTTGCTTAGTGTCCTAGTTTGCGCAGTATGAACCCTCCATAATAAACATGCTCCTGCATATGTCCTGATATCCTGGGGCTCTTATTTCTATAGGTCTGTTCTCCATTCCTTCCCTGCCCCACATATCTGTCTTCCCTAACATTTCACTTTATGAGGATCCAAAGGACCATTTGCTCAATGTGCTGTATTTACTCGAGACAATATAATAATCATTGTTATTATTTGTTACATAACAGGGGCACATCCAAACACTTTCCAATTCTTCCCAAATTAAAGCCTAAGGCTGCTTTTTCCTTGGCTCGTATCTCATAATTATTTTCATTTGGGGGAACTTGAAGGGACGGTGTGAATTGACAGAAATGATTTCCCTACTCCAAAATAGAGTTATGCTTTCATTCTCTTTCCCCCAGGCATCCTTCCTACAGCTATGCCAGTGAGAAATTCATGGGAAGAGACTTCTTTATGTAGATCACTGTTTTTGGTATTTTGATTCATTTTTGTATGTGGAGTTGATCTGTCCCTCTCCCCATTTGTACCCCCCGTCTCCTACCTTCTTCCATTCTTTTCTACTCCTTGCCCCTGTTCTCTGAACTGCATTCCCACTCCTTTCCATTTCTCCCTCCTGATGGGAAGAAGGAAGTGGACCACATGAAATGGAAGACCAGTGCTGGCTCCAAACACTCTCGAAATGTCTCCGGATTCGAACGTATCTCTTTCTAAAGCTCCACTGAGAAATGAGCAGAAAGAGAAGCTACACTCTAACACACAAAGTCTCTTCTGTTCCGTTTTAAACTGACGCCCATGCATGTGCAGCCAGGAGCACTGAAGGAAAAAGCAGGACCTGAGTGAGGACCTTGAGGCTGAACCATGCAAGTCAGGTTTGGGGCCAGCCCTTTTTAACACCCAGTCCCTCTCAGTCTCTTCTGCCGGCTTCTCATCCTCAAGGTAACTTCTAAATGTGGGCGTGTCTCAGGGAATAGCCCTGCACCTTCTTCCCCTGACTATACCCTCTCTAGGTGGTCCTGCCCAGTGTCCTGGCTTTAAATACTGTATCTGTACCCTGTCGTCTTAACAATCCTGTCTCTCCAGCCTATATGGATGACAAATAGACTTCGGACCCTTAACATGTGCAAATAAGAGCTCTTGACAACCCCCCATTGTTTTTTTTCTCCCTTCTCCAAACCCATCACATCCACTTCCCATATTGCCTGTAACCATACGTGACACCGCCACGATCAAGACTTGAAAGAAAATAATCTTAGAGTGATCATTCATTTCTTAAGTTTGTTTACCAACTGCCTTCAGTGCATCAGCAAGTGATGTCTCTTCTCTTTCCACAATGTCATGTGATCCCATGCACTATTCTCCAGATGCACGCTACCAGTCTTGGCCAAGTCGCTGCCATCTCTCAACTGGACTACTGCAAGAGGGTCCGAATTGGTCTCCTCACTTTCTTTTGTGCTCTGCCCACTTGCAGTATTTTCCACAGAGAGCAGCCAGCGAGAAATTATTGAATATAATTGGGTCATGGCACTCCCTTGATTCAATCCTCTTTCTGGTTCCCCAGAGCACTTTTGAGTAAAAACAAAATTCTTCATCACGGCTCCTTCCCACCACTCCACCCTCTTCTGGTCCCTCCACCCCGCCTCTCACTGGGCTTCAGCCACACTGGCATCCTTTCTGCTCCTCCGGCACCCCAGTCTTCTGTCACAGGCCGGGGGAACTGTAGTTCTCTCCGCTGGGCAGGTTCTTCCCCTGATTCCTGGCAGGACTGACCACTTATCGCTGCCCTCAGGAAGGCCATTCCTGAGCTTTGCCACTTTTTTTGGGGGGGGGGGTTCTAGGTAGTGCGTACTAAACCATCTTGTTTATTTCCACGAGGGCATCTGTAGCAACCTTTAAATGCTTTGATATTTTCTGATGTGTTTATTGTCTGTCTTCCCTACTGGAAAATAAGCTCCCTGAGTACAGGGACCTTCTGCCTAGAAGAATGCACGGTACAGCATAGGCCCTCCCTAAATACTTGTCAAATCATTGGATGAATGAAAAGAATAACACTTCCTCCCACAAGAAAGAGACCTCTCCCTCCCTCCACTGATGCTCCATGAGACTCAACATTTCTGCCTCTGTCACAGTGCCTAGGAATCAGAACGATTTTGATTATAGATGGCAGGGACTGGCCAGGAACGGACTAAAACAAGGAGGGACCCCATGGAGGCCTCTGTGAGAAAGAGAATGCTCCGTGGGCATTCCCCAGCTGCTCTGCTTGTCACTTAGTGACAAGTCACTTAGTAGCCCTGTTCCTGTTGCTGGAGGTTCAGGGGCCTCTTCAGGGATTGTCTTCAGGTTTGACAGGTTTGAGAATTTGCTGGCCATAGCGTGACTTCCTCGAACCTCTTTCTCCTGCTGTTTCACTGACTTCTATTGGCTCTGCAGGCCAGAAGTCAAAGCTAGAGAAAGAGATGCTGTTGAGTCTTGGTCCTTGAATCGGTCCCGCTTGGCATTTCTGTCTCCAACAACGGGCCAAGAAGTGCTTCTCATCACCAGCATATCCCCTACCTCCGCCCCCCAGGAATCATGGCTTCGCCCCTGGCCACTTCCTCCTCGGGTCCCTCTTGGATGGCCACCTGGAATGGTGAGGCACGGCTCATCGGCCTCCTGCCTACAAGTCACCCAGACCCCCCAGAGTCGGCTCTTAACAACAGTGACAGTGATCACCTTGGTCAAGCACTGGCAATACAGCAGGCTTTTCCTATGTCTCTGTCCTTTTCCTTTGTTGGCACTAGCCCTGTCTAGGGGCAGTGGGCTGGGTTTTGCAAGCTGGTGAGGTACTTATCTGTGTGTCTGCTTCTCAGCCACCTTGGGATGCTTTCCAGCCAGCAATGGGAAAGTCCTCACTGCCTCACACCCCATAGTGACTCGGTCAGTTCCGCAGGCTCGGGGGTTGTTCTGTCTTGTGCACCTGCCTAGGTCCAGCCAACACTGCCACCACAAAACACAGCTTTATTGACCCAAAGAAGGCAGATGGGCAGGAATGCGGGGGAAGAGAGAACATGTGCTAGGCAGTTGAAATTCCATGGCCACCATAGTCCAATCAGATGCCACCGATTGCCTTCTGCTGGCATTTCTGTTATTGGTATGGACAGCCTGAACTTGAGTGGAGTAAGATGTCCTGAGGGTTTGGTTTTTTTTCTTTTTTTTTTAATATCAAGCCCAAAGCCCAGGCAGTTCAATGCCTGGCTCGCAGTACGTGAGAAACTCCTATTGATGGGAGGAAAGGAAGGACAGAGGGAAGGGTCGTTCTGACTCTTTTGGAACTGGTCACATCCTGACTGTCTTTTTGTTCTATCATCTCTGTCTCAGTCGTGCGTAAGGGAGGGCACGTGCACATTTATATATGTATCGACGGGGTTTGTTTGCCCAGTTTCACTGAGATATAATTGACATATAACATCGTATACGGTTAAGGTGTACAACACAATGATTTTATAGATAGATAAGTAGATAGCTATAGATAGAGCTATAGAGATAGAGATATAGGATTACCACAGTAAGTTTAGTTAACGTCTATCACCTCACATAGTGACACATTTTTCCTTGTAATGAGAACTTCTAGGGTCTACTCTCTTTACCGCTTTCTGGATTGACGTTTAATTTGTACTCTTTCTAAGGATCTGAGGACACCATTTCCCTCCTTGAATGTGCTGAGTGGTGCCTGTGAGCTTGGGGGCAGAGTCCAAGCACCTTAGCTTGCTTTTCGGGGCTCCTTGCTTTCCAGCTCCTTCTCCTGCCATGTGCTCTTGGAGACCCTGATCTCTGTCCACGCCAGATTGTTGGGCATGACCAGAAGTGGCTTTGTGTGTGCTAGCGTGCCACGGGGCCTCGGGCACAGACTGACTCCTCTGTTTGGAATGACTTCCTTCCTGCCTCTGCCTGGTGGACTCATCTTTCAGAGCTCACCTTGGGGCTCTCATCTTCTGCGCAGCCTCACTTGACACCTACCAGGAAGAGTTAGTGGCTGGGTCCTCCTTTCTGGAGCAAGTGGGACCCTCGCTCCTGTTACACTCTACTCTAATGGTTGCTCACTCGTCTATCCCCTCAGCGTCTGGTGCTGTGTGGCCTCTCTGCTTCCACAGCACACACTGCTCACCTTTTCTCACTGGGGCCCGCACCTCCAACACGTCAACACTCACTGCTCACTTATCACATGGCCTGCCCCTTAGCTCCCAGTGCCAAGCACTTGATAAGGCTTTCGCAAATATGAGCTGATGAACTGGGACCAGGCACCTCATTCTAGAGATGTCAGGTTTTGTTTCTGTTTTGAACATGGAGGTGTACTTCTCGTTCAGGTCCGTAGCCTTAGCACCTTGAGGGCAGAGCCAAGAACAAACAAGCGCTTGGCTCTGGACCAGGCCTTGTCCCCAGACCTTGGCTTGGCTTTCCTCGGGGTCTCACTGAAGACAGCACTAAGGGCAGGGTGCTCTGGATTCCCACTCTGTCGGGCTGCATGTATGGAGGCCGGGTGGGCAGGAGGAAGAACTGGGAGGGGGCGCCGAAGAACTCCAGGTCTCTAGTTCTCTGGTAGTCTGGAGCAGGGACAGGGTTTCCAGCCCAGACTGTCTGTTCCCAAGGACAAGCTCAAAACCAGCTCATGTCTCCTGCTTCCCAGACCCCTGTATCCCTAGGGACTGGCACAGGCTCCATAAATGTTTGTGGCATGGCATTATGAATGAATGAATGAATGAATGAATGAATGAATGAATGAATGAATGAATAAGTGTTCTTTATTCCCTCTTCTGCAAATGTTGCAGAGGAAGGAAGGAGCTGGAAAAGGGGGAGGAATCTCTGGGAAAATGGGTCAGCAGGCTGCAGGGGGGCTTGCCCCGCGGGCCCCAGCTGCTGCTCAGAGTAGGTGCTGTTTCCTTGGTGGCGGTGATGTTGGGGAGTGTGTATGAGCGGAAGTGGGGAGAACCCCTGGATGTGAGAAACCCATTTTTCTCGGCTTTGTTCAGGCCAGGCAAGTGTATTCTCCATGCCACCCACCCGCTCTTGCAAGGTACTTGATTTAAGCATTTAAATGTTCTGTGGGGAGAGGGGGGATAAAACAAACCCCTCTAAATGTAACCCGTATTCCCGCAGTCCACAGTGGAGCCCTTTCCCTGCCTCCCTCTTTATGAATATCCAGGCAACCCGAGAGGCTGAGGACTCACCCCCGCCCC
This sequence comes from Potos flavus, assembly GCA_028534135.1. NCBI lineage: Eukaryota > Metazoa > Chordata > Mammalia > Carnivora > Procyonidae > Potos > Potos flavus. The sequence goes on from CM052901.1 coordinate 54,267,711, forward strand.
CTTGCCGCCCCCGCCCCCGCCCTCGCCCCGAGGCTCCCGCTCCCGTCCCCTCCCACAGCCCGCGGCCCCACAGCCCCGCAGCAGCCACAGGGGGAACCAAAGAGACAGAAGCCTTCCCAGCTGCCCGGACCACAGACGCCAACACCCCCCGCCCCCCACCACACGCCGCCCGCCCGCCCGCGCCCCGCACGCTAGCCCACGATCGAGCGGCGGCGGCAGCAGCAGGCTGCACAGGCTGCGGCGACTCGCACCGGCGCGCTCCTGGCAGCGCTCACTTGCTATCCCAAGTGACTTGCACTTGCCAGATCGGCTGGCCCGGGGTCCCGGCGCCAGCTCCTGCTCGCGCCCCCGGCCCGGCTTCCAGCGCCCACCCGCCCTCCTTCCCTTTCCCGCCTCTCCGCCCCCCAGCTCGCGGGAAGGGAGGTCGCGGCAGCGGCCTGGCGGCACCGGCGACCGTGGCGACAGCGGCGACAGTGGCGGCGGCGGTGGCGGCAGCGGCTGCGGCGGCGGCGGAGGCTGCGGCGGCGACCGTGGCAGAGGCTGTGGCGGAGGCCTCCGTAGCGGAGGCGGAAGCAGAGGTGGAGGCTGAGGTGGAGGCCGAGGCCTCAGTAGAGGAGGCAGTGGCGGAGGCCACCCTGGGGGAGGCCACGGCCGCCCTGGCAGAGGGGGAGGAGGCGGAGGCCACCCTGGCGGCAGCGGTTGTGGAGGCCAGCGCGGCCGAAGCCGCCGCCGCCGCCGCCGCCGCCGCCGCAGCAGCAGCAGAGGAGGCTGCGGCGCCCTCCTTGGGGGAGGCGGATGCGGATGCGGATGCGGATGCGGATGCGGATGCGGAGGTGGCGGCGGCGGTGGCTGCGGCGGAGGCGGCGGAGGCGGCGGAGGCGGCGGAGGCGGCGGCTGTGGCTGCAGCTGCGGATGCAGATGCGGATGCGGAGACCAGCCGCGGCTCCGAGGGGAACCCAGACTTTCCTATGGCCTCGCTGTACGTGGGCGACCTGCACCCTGAAGTGACAGAGGCAATGCTGTACGAGAAGTTCAGCCCGGCCGGACCCATCCTCTCCATCCGCATTTGCAGGGACAAGATCACCCGCCGCTCGCTGGGCTACGCGTACGTCAACTACCAGCAACCGGTGGACGCCAAGCGGGCCCTGGAAACCCTGAACTTTGATGTCATCAAGGGCAGGCCCGTGCGCATCATGTGGTCCCAGCGGGACCCCTCGCTCCGCAAGAGTGGGGTGGGCAACGTCTTCATCAAGAACCTGGGCAAGACCATCGACAACAAGGCGCTCTACAACATCTTCTCGGCGTTTGGCAACATCCTGTCCTGCAAAGTGGCCTGCGACGAAAAGGGGCCCAAGGGCTACGGGTTTGTGCACTTCCAGAAGCAGGAGTCCGCAGAGCGCGCCATTGATGCGATGAATGGCATGTTCCTGAACTACCGCAAAATTTTCGTTGGGAGGTTCAAGTCGCATAAAGAACGAGAGGCCGAAAGGGGAGCCTGGGCCAGGCAGTCCACCAGTGCTGACGTCAAGGATTTCGAGGAAGACACCGATGAGGAGGCCACCTTGCGATGAAGACATGCCAGGAACGAGCCAGCCAGCAGAGCCAAACCTTGGCTCCCACCCGGTTTACAACCCACCTCTTTGCCCCCCTAACCCACCAGCAGTGTATTGTATTGTACTGGGAGTGCAGGTCTCTCTCTCTCTCTCTCTCTCTCTCTCTCTGTCTCTGTCTCTGTGTCTCTCTCTCTCCCACTTCCCCTCCCTACTTCCCCCTCCCCTCTCCCTCCCTCCCTCTCCTTCTCCCTCTCTTCTTCCCTCCTTTCCTACCCTCCTCCTCCCTCTCCCTCCCTTCTGCTCTCCCCACCTCTCCCCCCCCCCCACACACACACCCACCAAGGGCGTTGCAAATAATCTTGCTAATCTGTGCCACTTGATAGATTACAGGCTGCCTCTTCTCCCTGTGGTTTGGTTTAAAAGACACTTTCATTCTCTCTTGGTTCCCTACACAGGTGATACAATTTCATGGTAGAAACATCAGAAAGGAGAAGGAAATCAGGTGAGGGAAAACCAAGAGAGTAATTGTTCCCCATGCTCTTACTACCCAGAGACAACCACTTTTTGGTGTGCTGTTTTTCCAGGCTCTCTTCTCTCCCTTCCTCTCCCTCCCTTCCTCACTCCCACCCCACCTTTCCTTTTAACACACTGTTATAGAATGGTTCATGCGTGTGGTGTTTCTTAACCTGCTTCTTCAGAAACTAAAACCAAACAAAAATCAACCCATTGAGCTTCTTTCCATGTTATTCAACAGGCTTCCAAAATGTCATCTTCAGTGCCTGTGGAGTGTATCGGTGGATCTTTAACATTTCTGTAATCAGTCCCGCATTGTTGGACATTCAGGTGGTGCCTAGTTCTTTCCTTGTGTTTAAGCCCAACACTGCATACTCTGATGAATGAATCCTTCCTTGTCAAGCCAAATCTTCGCTAGCCTACTGGATGGTCTTCTTAATTGTGGACTTGCAGGATCCACAATAAAATATCCTTGCAGGGTATTTTAAAGACTTTTCCTGTGTGTTGCCAAATGGCCCCTTCATAAGCATTGTACTGATTTGCATTCATGCCAGCCAGCACAGCTAGTAAAAAGAGTATGTCCATTTCCCCTGCAAAGTCTCCTCGTCACTGTAATTGATGAGTGAGTGTGGGTGTGTGTGTGTCTGTGTGTGCGCGCGTGCGTGCATGTTCGTGTCTTGGCCAGCTTGATGGGCTGCAAATGGTATTTCACTGTTTGGGGTTGTTTTACTGGATGTAAATGCTCTTTATCACCTCTTTTCCCTGTGCCCACTTCCTGCCCTTTTCCCCATTGTCAGAAAAATCATTCAGGTTCGTTGCAGGGAAAAATTTAAAAGCAGACGAGTTAACAGAAGAAATGTAATGTCCCCACTAATCAATTCCAATCGCCACCCAT
>CM052901.1:54288306-54327773 GCA_028534135.1 Potos flavus
CTGATGTCGAGTGATGTTGAGCACTTTTTTATGTGTCTGTTGTGGCCTGCTAAATTTCTGTCAACAAATCTGCTAGGAACATGATCTGTCTTCCCTTGTAGGTTAAGGAATTTTTTTCCCTTGCTGCTTTCAGGATTCTTTCCTTGTCTGTATTTTGTGAATTTGTCTATGATATGCCTTGGTGATGGCCAGCTTTTGTTGAATTTAATGGGGGTTTTCTGGGGTTTTCTGTGCTTCTTGGATTTTGATGTCTGTGCCCTTCCCCAGATTAGGGAAGTTTTCAGCTATAATTTGCTTTAATAAACCTTCTGCTCCTTTTGCTCTCTCTTTATCTTTTTGGATTCCTATGATACGAATGTATTACTTTTTAAAAAGTCACTGAGTTGCCTATGTCTATCTCGGTGACCCAATACCTTTCTTTCCCTCTTTTTTTTAGCGTCATTATTTTCCATAATTTTATGTTCTATATTGCTAATTCATTCCTTTGCCTCGTCCATCCTCATTGTTATGGCATCCATTCAGTTTTGAATCTCAGTGGTAGCATTTTAAATTTTAGCATGACTAGATTTTAGTTCTCTGGTGTCTTCTGTGGTTTTTTTCAAGCACAGCTAGTATCTTTATAATCATTGTTTTAAATTCTAGTTCAGGCATCTTAGTTATATCTATTGAATAAGTCCCTGTCCATTAGTTCTACTTCTTGTTCTTTCTTTTGTAGTGAATTTCTCCATTTTGTCATTTTGTCCAGAAAAAAACAAAGTAAAAAAAAAACTAGGTCCTGGGTGTGTTTTAGTCTGCATGGTAAAAGAAACTAGACTCATAAGTAAGTAAGTAAATAAATAAATAAATATATATATACATATATATATACACACATACATATATATGTGTGTGTGTATATATATATATATATATATATTTAAAAATAATAAAATTTACAAAGGAATTAAAAACTAAAGTAATAAAAAATAATAAAAAGGAAGCTAGATCCTGCTTTCCCTAGAGCTGAAGTTTTGCAATACTCTGTGATCAGTAGACTTCGTGTGTGTGAGCAGTCTGTGCTGGTCTTTGGGGAGAGGGGCCTATGGTGCTGATTCTCAGGTGGACTTGCCCTAGTGGACATCCACCTGCAGGGCACGGGGGGGGGGGGTGCTGGATTGGTGTAAGCCTCCACTATAGGTGGCACTGTTTTACTACCTGGAGATTTTCAGTGCTGACGGATAGGGTAAAAATGGTGACCCTCTCTAGCCCTGGAGCTGAGCGTTCACACCTGCCACTCTTTGGGAAGCCCTCACAGAAGAGAAAACAATCACCTCTCTTGTGTCCCTGGCTTCTGTCAAATCCCTACCTTCACCCTGCCTGTGTCCAAGCTATTTTATCAAAGTTACATAGCTGGGTTTCAAAACTCCAAATTTTAGGGACTTCCGTGGCATGAACCTGCACTCATCCTCTGGGTGAGGGTCTGGCCATGCTTTTGCCATTTCCTAGGCCCTCCCAAGAAAGCAGTCTCATGACCACAAAGGGGTTCAGAGTTTATGGCAAGGTGGATCAGAGAGCTGGCACCAAGGCTCATTGCACTCAGCCGGATTCCCTGCTCGAATGCCCAGTAACAGTGCAGCATGTTGGTGTCACCCATTCTTCTTGCAACCCAGGGGATCCTCAAATCATGGTGTCCACTCCTGGGTCTCCTCCCTCCTTCCCCACCTGAACACCTTTAAGCCAGGCATGACCCTGACAGTGGCAGAGTTCTTAAACTTCAGATTTCACAATCCATTGTTTATGATATCTTGCAGTAGTCTCCCTAAGCAGGACTCCCTCCCCTCCACAGCACCCACAGTTCTTATCTCCCCCAATCAACTCTCTGCACATCCTCTTTCCAAAAGGTGGTTGCTTTTCTACTTGTAGACTTGCAGTTTTGTTCTCTTAGTCCTCAGATTGATTTCCTTTTTGTTCAGATTGATTCAATAATTATCTGTGTTTGAGGGACAAGGCAAGTTTAGGGTCCTCCTACTCTTCCACCATCTAAACTCCTTCCCCTGTGATAACTAAACCCAATAAAGCTACAATAGCTCGGGGGGAGGGGGGCTTGACCATGATGATGTTGAATAAAGAGGTCTACAAGTATGAACAGTGCAAAAGCTCCCCCACAGGTATACCCAGTAACCACTCCCAAATACCTTAATACAGGGGGAGGAAACAGAAACAGAATTCCATGATTAGATCCAATTGGAAATTGAAATTTTACTGAAGAACTTTATCCAACAGGAAGTAAAAAGTTTGATTATTGGTTCATACACCTTTATAATACAAGCTTGAAATTAACTCTGACCACTGCTGAGATGCATATGGAAGGCATAATTGTAAGACCCCAAAGTCAACAATCTATTAAGAAACTGATTAGAGTTATTAAAGCAGGCCTACAATATCCACCCACCCCAAAATTTCAGGCTTGACCCTCAAAAGTCCATCTCCTCTAGTGAGTGTTCATGTCACAAATGATAGCCTAACCCACTGTACCATTAATTAATACATGTATTATTCACTAATCAAAATACTCACAATGAGGGACACCAATTAATGAGAAAAAATGGCATGTATCAAAGGGTATATTATTTCATCAAACACCCAAACAAATGAAAAGCTTTTACTAACCCTGAACAAACTCCTTATAACACTGATACTAGACAATTTTCTTCAGAGCTGCATCCTCCCCTTAATTATAGGGATACTTTGATCCTGCTGATTAGTCAAGCAGCCACTATCAAAGAAGCTTTAAATGGCTTTAAGTTATGGCTACCCATAATGAATGACTCAAAACACCAAAATTTCACTATGAAGAAAATAAATCATCCTATCAAAGTAAGCCCCTATCTTGGAATTTTTAGGGTGGTTATCCATTACAAGAGGACCCAACCAAAAGATCTAGTATTGTGGGGTACACAACATAGTCTTCTCTAATATCTGATGTTGGGTAACACTCCCTAAAACATTTAAGCCTATCTTTAGCATGTTCATCCAAATCAACCGCAATCCCATCCTCCCCCTCTGAATCCAAACCTTCATAATATAGAACTCAGTATACTTCCTTTCTCTGATCTGAGAAAAAGTAGCCACTTCAACCCTAATAAAAACTCAGCCTGTTGTCTGGTTTTCAAATAGCATGTGAAGACAATTGCACCTGTTTTCTTATTAATGCATTGCTTCCATCATATAAACAGACCTTTATAATACATACACCCAAGTAAGTATCCTTCTTAGGGACCCCACCACATTTAAATTGATGACTTTTTACAAGGAATGGCAGACATAGAAAGAGGACAAATTCATCTCACTCTGACTATTCAATTACCTTGCCCAAGTTCCCAGTGGTCAGTCCCATTGCCTTCAACTTTCCTGTAACTGCAATGGATGTTCTAATACAACAAACTGCCCATTAGAATAAAACCAAATCTCTTAGCCTTACTTTTGAATTAGCCAAGTAGAACCCTGTGAACTTACCTCCACCTACTGAGATTGTCAATATGGCTCAAAATAAATTAAAACGGGGCCATCAGGAGCTGACACTCATTATATAGAACTTATTAAAGAAAGGAGTAATAACCTGTACATTTTCTCCCTTCAATAGTTACATATGGAATATTTGTCTCAAATCCAGGAGAAACAAATGTTGATAAACTATGGACTATTGCAACCTTAGTGCGATCTTATCACCCATTAGAGTCCTTAGATTTTATAACATTAAAATGACTGAGACCATGCAATCATCTGCTAATCATCTACATCAGGAACTATTTCACAGCCTTCCAGATGAAATTTGCTTCCACATTCAAGGGCACATAATACACCTTTACCTCTATACCCATGGAGTATCTCAACAATCCTTTCATTTCACGCACTCTGCTAACAATACCTTCATTGCATCTAATAGTCCCTAGATATTCAGGTGCTTAGTTGATGATGTCCTCTACTGTACAGATTCATTTAACACACTCCTTAGGACTTACAGACATTCAAAGAAAGGCTCACAAAGAGGGCATGAGAAATTGCCTTACACCAAATACAAAACCCTGCTATTGAAGCTAAATTCCTGGGAATCATTTAGTCATCAAGGGGTACTCTATCCCTGAACCTGTCAAGAAACAGTCTCTCAGAATCAATCAACCAATAAACAAAGCCCAACATGTCTTGGGGGTTTTTGGCAGGGATTTTCCTGAGGAAATATATTCTACACTTACAAATTCTACTTTAGGAGGGGGGTGAAACATGGTAGAGTAGGAGGACCCTAAGCCCACCCCATCCCACACTTACAACTAGGTATCACTCACATCTGAGTCAATAAACTGGAGAGTGATCTGAAGACTAGCAGAACAAACCCCACAGCTAGATGTAGAGAAGAACCTCCCATTGGAGAGGTTAAAAAGGGCAGAAAACAATGGTCTGGAGCTTCCTGCAGGAGGGGAGGAGCTGTAGTCCTGGAGAGGGGAAAATACCAGGGAGCCCACGTAGGGAAAATGAATCTCCATAATGTCTGGTCTTGAAAACTAGAGGGTCTAAACTCTGTGAGTTTGTATAACCAGTGGGACTTGAAGCCTGGAGTTTTATTTTTTTAAGTTTTATTTTAATTCCAGTGTAGTTAACATACAGTATTATATTAGTTTCAGGTATACAACTTAGTGATTCGACACTTACATACAACACCTAGTGCTCATCATGATAAGTGCACTCCTTAATCGAAGCCCAGAGTCTTAAAAGTCAGCTGGGTCAGCATTGGGCAAGCCAGGAGGGTGAGCGATAACTGGGTTCCCACCCTTAAAGAGACAACAATCTGAAGCGAGATAACATAGAAGTAACAGCTTGCACAATGGGAGATAGATGTGTTTTTACTGATTTTGGAGCAATTTTTTAATGTATTGATGGTTTATTTTTGCCCACTTTTATTGAGATATAATTGACATATAACATTGTATAAGGTTAAGGTGTACAACACAATGATTTTATAGATAGATAGATAGATGATAGATAGATGATAGATGATATAGATACAGCTATAGAGATAGAGATATATAGAGATATTACCACAGTAAGTTTAGTTAATATCTATCATCTCACATAGTTGCACATTTTTTCTTATAATGAGAACTTTTAAGATCTCATTATATGTTGGGGGACTTCTCTGGGAACAAAGGAGCTGGCAGGCACAATTTCTTCCCCTGTCCCTAGGCATAAAGACAGAACCACCTGCAGAAGGTGCTGCTGCAAAGACACTTGCTACTTAACTTGCTACCAGTGCACACACCCCCCCCATGAGTTCTCCTGAGGATTTTCCCACTCTAGTCCTGCTGACCTTGGCCCTGGGCTTGGCCAGATTTTGTTAATGCAGCACAAACCCAGCCCGGTCACTGCCTCTACACATTGTACCCTTGCAGCCACTACACTTTGGGGCATTGACTTAGGACAGGTGGCTCAGTGTGAATATAATGCCACACGTGCCCCCAGCCAACCACCATGCTCCATGCCTAGCCTCTGCACAAACAGACACCATGCCACTTCCAGTCACAGTGCCCTTGTCACCACCTCAGCCACATGCACTGCTTCCAGCTGCTGCTCCTGCTAATGTGTGCCATGCTCCTGGCCACTACCACACTTCAGGGAATCTAGCCTAGGAGTAGTGACTCAGTGCAAATTTTGCTACCATTGCCACCCCATCCCTGAGCCCTTCTAAGGTCATGCCCCCTCAGAATCAGCCTTCCTGGGTCTCACTAACACCACAGAGAACAAGCACAGCCCAAAACTGGCAGGGAGTTGCTACAGAAGTCTGGACTGAAAGGGAAAACTACTCAGACACAATGGCAGGATGCAAGCAGCACACATAGAAGACTCCTCTGAAGTGCTAGGTCTTGGTGAACAGGGAACACTGCATTGTAGGACACTCCAAGACCTCTATTTCATAAAGCCATTACTTTCAAGAGCAAAGGACATATTCGACTTTCTTAAAACACATAAACAGACATAGAGAGGTAGAGAAAATGAAGAGACAAAGGAATGTGTCCCAAATGAAAGAACACAACCAAATCACACAAAGAGATCTAAGCAAAACAGAACTAAGTAGTATGCCTGATAGAGAATTCAAAGTAATGATCATAAAGATACTCACCGGACTAGAGAAAAGACTGGAGAACATCAGTGAAATCCTTAACAAAGAGTTAGAAAAGAACATATCAGGGATGAAGAACTCAATACATCAAATTTAAAATACAAAACATGAAAAAACAGTAGGCTACAGGAAACAGACAAACTTATCAGTAACCTGGAGAATAGAGTAATGGAAAGCAATCAAGCTGAACAGGTGAGAGAAAAACAAATGCTGCATAAAGAGAATAGATGTAGAGAACTCAATCATCAAGTGTAATAACTCAGCACTAAAGGGATCTCAGAAAGAGAGAGTGATAAAGGGCAGAAAATGCATTTGAAGAAATAATAGCTGAAAACTTCCCAAATCTGGGGAGGGAAACTGAGTTCCAGATTCGGGAGGCACAGAGATCTCCGAACAAACACAACCCAAGGAGGTCCACACTGATACACCTAGTAATTAAACTGGCAAAAATAGTGATAGATAAAGAGTTTTAAAAGCTGCAATAGAAAAGAAGACAGTTACATACAAAGGAAAACCCATAAGATTATCACTTGATTTTCCAGCAGAAAATTTGCAGGCTAGAAGAGAGTATATTGATATATTCAAAGTGCCTAAAGGGAAAAAATCTGAGGCCAAGAATATTCTATTCAACAAGGCTATTTTTCAGAATAGAAGATGAGTTAAGGAGTTTCTGAGACAAACTAAAACCAGCCCTACAAGAAAGCTTAAAGGAGACTCCTTGAGTGGAAAGGAAAGAGCATAAGGAGAGTATAAAAAGTAAAAAAAACACAAAAATAGTAAAAATAAATATTTCTGTAAAAATCAGTCAAGGTATTCATAAAATAAGAGGATGTAAATATGATACCCAAAATCTGAAATGTGGAGTGAAGAGGAGAAAAGAATGAGTTTAACATTAAGCAACCATCAACTTAATATAGACTGCTATAGGCATAAGATGCTGTATATAGACCAAATGGTAACTACAAATAAAAAACCAGTAACAGATATGAAAAAATTAAGAGTAAGGATCCCAAGTATATCATTAAAGAAAACCAAGCAAACCATTAAAGAAAGGATAAGAAAGAATCAGAAAAAAACTACAAAACAGCCATAAAACAAGTAATGCAATGGTAATACATATCTATCAATAATTATTTTGAATGTAAATGGACCAAATGCTCCAATCAAAAGACATAGCATGTCAAAGTGGATAAAAAAACAAGACCCATTCATATGCTGTCTATAAGACATTTATTTTACACTTGGACACCTGCAGATTGAAAGTGAAGGGATAGGGAAATATGTATCCTAGAAATGGATATGAAAAGAAAGCCAAAGAAGCAATACTTGTATTAGACAAAGTAGGCTTTAGAACAAAGTCTGTAAAAAGAGAGAAAGAGAAAAAAAAAAAGACACCTTGTAGGGGCATCCAGGTGGCTCAGTCAGTTAAGCATCTGACTCAGGTCATGATCAGTTAAGCATCTCAACTCAGGTCATGATCTCAGGGTCATGAGATTGAGCCCTGCATTAAGCTCCACACTCGGCGCAGTCTGCTTGAGATTCCTTCCCCCTCCCTCTCACTTCCCCTCTACTCCTCTCCTCATATTCTCCCTCTCATAAACAAACAAATAAATAAATAAATAAATCTATCTTTTAAAAAAAGACACTGTATAGTAATAAAGAGGACAATCCAACAAGAAAACAGAACAATTGTAAATATTTATGCACCCGGCATGGGAACACCCAAATACATAAGACATTTAATAACAAACATAAAGGAATGAATCCATAGTAATACAATTACAGCAGGGGACAATAACACCACACTTACATTGGGGGCAGATCATCCAAACAGAAAATAAATACGGAAACAGTGTCTTTGAATGAGACACTGGATCAGATGGACTCAACAGACATATTCAGAACATTGTACCCTAAAACAGCAGAATGCACCTTCTTTTCAAGTGTACATGGAACATTCTCCAGAATAGATCACACATTAGGCCACAAAACAAGGCCCAACAAATTCAGAAAAGATCAGGGTTATACCATGCATCTTTTCTGACCACCGTACTTCGAAACTAGAAATTAACCACAAGAAAAAATCTGAAAGGACCACGAATACACGAAGGTTAAATGACATGCTACTAAACAATGAATGTGTCAACCAAGAAATTAAAGAAAAAATAAAAAAGTACCTGGAAACGAATGAAAATGAAAACACAATAGTCTAAAACCTTTGGAATACAGCAAAAGCTGTTGTAAGAGGGAAGATTTCAGCCATATAGGCCTATATCAAGAAGCAAGAAAAATCTCAAGCAACCTAACCTTACACATAAAGGAGCTAAAAAACAACAACCCCCCCCCACACACAATCAGCAGAAGGAGGGAAATAATAAAGATTAGAACAGTAATAAGTGGTATAGAAACTAAAAACAAAACAATAGAGCATATCAATGAAACCAGTAGCTCTTTCTTTGAAAGGATCAACAAAATTTATCAATTTTAGCCAGAATCACAAAAAAAGAGATAAGACCCAAATAAACAAAATCACAAGTGAAAGAAGAGAAATAACAATAACCAACACCACAGAAATACAAACAATTATAAGAGAATATTATGAAAAATATATGCCAGGTGCATTCAGCCTCAGCAGCTTTCAGCTCTCCAGTTCTAGACTATTATTTGGTAAGCCAGAATCTAACCCATTTTCTGCAAGACTTCATTCTCATGCAGAACATTCCAATTCAGAGAACAATCCTTCATGCACTCCATTCAATACAACACTGTGTCTTCACATTTTCCTTCCCTCCTTACTTCACCATAGCAGTTCATTCATGAGTGCACTACCCTCACACCTATTCAGAAAACACCCTCTCTTTTTTCTTTCAGAGACCCTACTGCTCTCCAAAGACCTTACTGCCAAAATCTATATTGAGCTCACTGAACACAAGGTCCCCATGCTAAACTATACTAGCCTTTGGGCATCAGCTTTCTGATGGTGAGCCAGGAAGGAGTCTGTTGCCTTAAAGGAAACTTTCATTGCTTGTGAAGAATTGGCAGAGACAAAGTTAAACAATAAACCAATAAATTAGACATATATCAAAATATATATTTTAAATATAAATATAACTTTAAAGACAAATATAAATTAATATATAAACATATATTATATATAAATATAGATTATTATATAATATATAAATATAATATATTAATATATAAATATAAATTAAATATATTTTAAAACATATATTAAAATAGTTAATATTTCGGTTCTAACCAAAATATTTGAGCTGACATATTTTTCTGGTTTTTCTCAACAGGCTGGGTTGATACACTCTTCCAGGAACTACTTATAGAGCTCTGTTGCCTGGTATGAGACTCATCAAATTTTATTATATCAAATTCAAATTTAATTAGGTGAAGCATAGAACATTTCAGTCACCAGTCAAACTAAGGTTGAATTATTATAGAGTTTGACTCCATTTTTATCTGAAGATTTTGATAATGCCTTTTTTTTTTATTTATTTTTATTTTAATTCCACTATAGTTAAAATACAGTGTTATGTTAGTTTCAGGTACACAATATAGTGATTCAATAATTCCATACATCACTCAGTTCTCATAACTAGTGCCCTCCTCAATCTCGATCTCCTTTTTCACCTATCTCCCTACCCATCTCCCCTCTGGTAACCATCAGTTTGTTCTCCATAATTAAGAGTCTGTTTCTTGGTTATCTCTCTCTCTCCCTCTTTTCTTTTTTCCCTTTGCTCATTTGTTTTATTTCTTAAACTCCACATAGAAGTGAAATCATATGGTATTTCTCTTTCTCTGACTGACTGATTTTGCTTAGCATTATATTCTCTAGCTCCAACTATGTCATTGCAAATGGCAATATTTCATTCTTTTAAATAGCTGAATAATATATATCACTTCTTTATCCATTCATCTATTTTTTAATGATTTATTTATTTTAAAGAGATAGTGAGTAGGTGGAGGGGCAGAGGGAGAGTCCTCAAGCAGACTCCCTGCTGAACGTGGAGCCTGATGTGGGGCTCAATCTCATGACTCATGAGATCATGACCTGAGCCAAAACTGAGCCAGATGCTTAACTTACTGAGCCAACCAGGTGTCCCCATCCCTTCATCTATTGGTGGACATTTGGACTGCTTCCATAGTTTGACTATTGTAAATAATGCTGCAATAAACAAAAAGGTGCATGTATCCTTTTGAACTAGTCTTTATCTGTTTTGGGTAAGTATCCAGTAGTGTGATTACTAGATCATAGGGTAATTTTATTTTTAACTTTTTGATAAATCTCCATACTCTTTTCCACAGTGGCTGCACCAGTTTACAGTTCCACCAACAGTGCACAAAGCTTCTTTTTTTCTCCAAATCCTCGCCAACACTTGTTGTTTCTTGTGTTGTTAATTTTAGCCCCTCTGACAGATGAAATTATGTTTCTTTGTGGTTTTGATTTACATTTCCCTGATCATGACTGATGTTGAACATCTTTTCATGTGTCTGTTGGCTATCTGGATGTCTTCTTTGGAGAAATGTCTGTTCATGTCTTTTGCCCATTTAAAAAAAATAGTTATCTGATCTATTTATTTTCTCCTCATCTAGTTCTTTTCTTTTCTTTTTTTATTGTGTTGAGTTAGTCACCATTAGTTTTTGACGTAGTGTTCAATGATTCATTAGGTGTGTATAACACCCAGTGCTCATCACAACACGTGCCCTCCTTAATACCCATCACCCAGCTACTCCATCCCCCCACACCCCCTCCCCTCTGAAACCCTCAGTTTGTTTCCTGGAGTCCAGAGTCTCTCATGGTTTGTCTCCCTCTCTGATTACCCCACCTTAAGTTTTCCCTTCCTTCCCCTATTGTCCTCCATTCTATTCCTTATGTTCCATATATGAGTGAAACCATATAATAATTGTCTTTCTCTGCTTGACTTATTTCACTTAGCATAATCCCCTGCAGTTCCATCCATGTCAATGCAAATGGTAGGTATTCATCCTTTCTGATGGCTGAGTAATATTCCATTGTATATATGAACCACATCTTCTTTATCCATTCACCTGTTGAAGGGCATCCTGACTCCTTCCACAATTTGGCTACCATGGACATTGCTGCTATGAACATTGGGGTGCACGTGCCCCTTCCTTTCACTACGTCTGTATCTTTGGGGTAAATACCTAGTAGTGAGTAGTGCAATTGCTGGGTTGTAGGGTAGCTCTATTTTTAACTTTTTGAGGAACAACCATACTGTTTCCCAAAGAGGATGTACCAGCTCTTTTGCCCATTTTTAAATTAGATATTTGGTTTTGGGTCTTGAGTTGTATTAGTTCTTTATATATTTTGGTTACTAACCCTTTTATCAGATATGTCATTTGCAAATATCTTTTCCCATTCCATAGATTGCCTTTTAGTTTTGTTGATTGTTTCCTTCACTGTGCCAAAGTTTTTTATTTTGATGTAGTCCATTTTTGATGTTTAAATATAAACAACTTTCAAGCCCCATCACTACATTTTATCTTTTTTATCCTTTTATCTTTTACATTTTATCCTTTTTATTTTACTGGGCAAACCAGTAAGAAAACATAAGCATTCTCTTCCTTGGCCTTGTGAGGACCTAAAACCACGAAAACCCTAGCCCATGTTCAGATACCTTTCCCTATACCTTATGTCTCATACACAGTAAAGGCTAAAGTCATACCTTTGCTTTGTTCTTGTCACCCTGAATGGCATGCAGCAGATCTGCTCTTGAAAGAAAATCCCACAGTGTGATGAACTTTTTAATACCTTTTTTGCAAGAGGTACCATCAGTGTTGACATCTAAATTATAAAACTTCTTCGGTGTACGTGCCACACTCTACACAGTGACCATAAAACAAATTGATTTTTTTAAATTTAATTTTATTTTTTCAGTGTTCCAAGATTCATTGATTATCCACCACACCCAGTGCTCCATGCAATATGTGCCCTCCTTAATACCCACCACCAGGCTCACCTAACCCCCTACCCCCCTCCCCTCCAAAACCCTCAGTTTGTTTCTCAGAGTCCACAGTCTCCCATGGTTCATCTCCCCCTCCAATTTCCCCTAATTCACTTTTCCTTTCCTTCTTCTAATGTCCTCCATGTTTTTCCTTATGCTCCACACGCAAGTGAAACCATATGATAATTGACTTTCTCTGCTTGACTTATTTCACTCAGCATAATCTCTTCCAGTCCCATCCATGTTGATACAAATTGAATTTTCTTTAATGAGCCAATTTGGAAAAACAAAAAATGTAAATAGGCAAGTTAATTCCACTTATCTTTATTATATTATACTTATTATAATGACAGGAGTCATTATATGACTCCTGTGTTTAGTATCATTCTTATTATATTATCTATTTATAAATTGAGAAATAATTCATATACCATAAAATTCACCCTTTAAGATTATACAATGACTTTTAGTTTACTTATCAAGTTGTGCAACCACCACCACTATTTAATTCCAGAACATTTTTATCACTCTAAATAGAAGCCCCGTATCCATTAGCAATCACTCCTCATTTCCCCCAAAAGCCTTCCTCACAGGTGCTAGGCAACCCCTAATACACTTTGTATATAGATTTTTATATTCTGGACATTTGAAATATAGGGAACCACACAATATGAGGTCTCTTCTGACTAGCTTCTTTTACTTAGTATGATGTTTTGAAAATTTATTCATATTGTAGCATATATCAGTACTTCATTCCTTTTGTGGCTGAATAATACTCCATTGAATAGATACACCACCTTTTGTTTATCCACTTACCAATTAACAGACATTTGAGTTTTTGGATATTGTAAATAATGTCACTGTGAACATTTATGTATAGGTTTTTTTTTTTCCTCACACATACGTTTCCAATTCTCTTGGGTATATATCAAAGTGTAGAATTGCTAGGTAATATGGGGAATCTATGTTAAATTTCTTGAGGAACTGCCAAAATGTTTTCTAGAGTATCTGTGCACTCTTAAAAATTCACTAATAATGGATGTTTCGATTTTACCACATCTTTACCCAAATATATTATTGTTTTTATGCCAATATTACTATACTATATAGTCTTAATTGATACAGCTTTCTACCAAGTTTTAAATTTGGAAAGTGTGAGTCCTCCAACATTGCTATTTTTCAGTACTATTTTGCTGTTCTGGGTCCCTTGAATTTCATTAGGAATTTTAGTACCAGCCTGAAATTTCTGCAAAAAAGCCAACCTGGATTTGGACAGCAATTGCACCAATCCGTAGATCATTTGGGGTAGTACTGCCATCTTAACCAAATTAAGTATTTGAATATAAACATGGAATTATCTTTGTATTTATTTAGATCTTTTAAAATTTCTTTAGCAGTATTTTGTAGTTTTCAGTGTATAAATCTTGTACTTCTTTGGTTAAATATATTTGTATATGCTTTATTTTTTGATGGTATTATAAATGGTATTATTTTCTCTACATTATTTTTGGTTACTTATTGGTAGCACATATGAATACTATTACATTTTATATGTTAGTTTTACATCCCATAAACTTGCTGAACTTGTTTAATAGTTCTAATAGTTTTTAGTAGATTATTTAAAATTTTCTTCATACATAACCACATCATCTGCACATAGAGAATATTTTACTTTTTGCCTTTCTAATCTGGATTCATTTTACTAATTTTTCTTGCCTGGTTGACATAGGTAGAACCTCCAGTACAATGACGAGTAGAAGTGGAAAGCATGAGAATCCTCAAAATATCCTAATTTTATTTTTTATTTTTATTTTTATTTTTTAAAGATTTTATTTATTTGACAGAGAGAGAGATCACAAGTAGGCAGAGAGGCAGGCAGAGAGAGAGGAGGAAGCAGGCTCCCAGCTGAGCAGAGAGCCCGATGCGGGACTCGATCCCGGGACCCTGAGATCATGATCTAAGCTGAAGGCAGAGGCTTTAACCCAGTGAGCCACCCAGGTGCCCCAAAATATTCCTAATTTTAGAGGAAAGACATTTAGTAGTTCACTATTAGGTATACTGTCAGCTGTGTGTTTTTCATAGATGCCCTTTACCTTGCTGAGAGAGTTCCCTTCTATTCTTTCCTTGTTGAGTGTTTTATCATTAAAGGTCACATTGAGATGATCCTGTGGTTTTGTCCTTTATTTTATTAATATAATTTATTACATTATTTGATTTTCATATGATAAACCAATTTGGTATTCCTGGCATAAATCCCACTTGGTCATGGTGTCTAATTTTTTTATACATTGTTCAATGTGATTTCCTTATATTTTGCTGAGGATTTTTGCTTACATATATTCACAAAAAGACATCCTACAGTGTTTTTTGTTGTTGTTTCTTTTGTTTTGTGGTATCTTTATTTGGTTCTGGTATCTGGGTAATACTCATAGAATGTGTTAGAAATTGTTCCTTCCTCTTTTATTTTTTGAATATTTTTTGTGCAATATTGGTATTAATTCTTCTTCAAATGCCTGGCAGAATTCACCAGTGAAGCCATCTGGTCCTGAGCTTTTACTTTTGATAAGTTTTTTAAAGTTAAGTTAATCCCTTTACTTGTATATATATTCTACATCTTCAGTCAGTTTTGATAGTTTGTATCTTTCTAGGAATTTTGTCATTTCATTTAAGTTATTCTTTGCTGACTTGCAGGTTTTATTTTTTTGTACTGGACTCATAAGGTTTTTATTATTTGTAAGACCATTAAAAATATCTCCTCTGGTTACTTGATTTTAGTAATTTGAGTCTTTTATTCTTTTTCTCTTAGTAACTCTAGCTAAAGGCTTGTCAATTTTTTTTATATCTTCAAAGGAGCCAAAATTTTGTCTCATAGATTTTATTGTTTTTACATTTTCTTTTTCATTAGTATCTTATCTAATATTTATTATTTTCTTCCTCATGCTTGATTTTAGTTAGGTTTATCTTCTTTTTCTAGTATTCAAAGGTTGAAGTTTAGATTGTTGATCTGAGATCTTTCTTTTTTAATACAGGTGTTTATATTTAAATTTCTCTGAAAGCATTACTTTTGCAAAATCCCATATGTTGGTTTGCTGTATTTTTATTTTAATTCTCCTCAATGTATGTTCTATTTTTTGTGTAATTTCTCCTTTAATTCATAGGTTATTTAGAAGTAAGTAATTTAATTTCTACATGTTTGAGAGTTTCTGAAATTTCATTCTGTTACTGATTTTTAATTTAATTCTATAGCAGTAAGACAACATGTTTTTCATGATTTTAATCCTTTTAAATTCAAGGCTTGTTCCATTGCCTAACATATGTTCTAACCTGGAAAATGTTCCATGTGCACATGAGAAAAATTTGTATTCTATAGTTGTTGGATTGAGTTTCCTATAGATGTCTATTTTGGTTGTAGTGTTGTTGACTTTTTTTCTCTTCATTGATAATCTGCCTAATTTTCTATCAATAACTTAAAGCAGGGTATTGGAGTTTTAAGCTATTATTCTTGAATTGTTCATTTCTTCTTTCATTTATCTCAGATTTACTGTATGTATTTTGTAGCTTTGGGGTGTGTGTGTGTATTATATAATTGTTATGTCGTAATGTTTTATCAGTATAAAATGTCTTTTTTTTACTCTGGTAATAATTTTCTTTTTAAAGACTACTTTGTGTGATATTAATATAGCCACTCCAGGTATCTCTTGGTTAGTCTTTCCATGATATAACCTCCACCTGTTTCTCTTAATGTATCTGTGCCATTGAATCTAAATGATGTCTCTTATAGACAGCATATAGTTGGATCATATTTTGTGTTTATTCTGCCAATCACTGTTTTTTGATTAGACTTATTGATACATTTATATAATTAGTGGTGAGGACTGACTTATGTCTGGCATTTTTCTTTTTGTTTTTTATATATCTTATGATTTTTACTCCTATGTATGTCCTTGCTATGTTCTTTTGCAAGTAGATAGTTTCTAGTGTGTGATTTTAATTCAGTTTTTTTTTCTTTTACCATCCTTTTCAGTTACATTTACAGTGACTACCCTGGGTGTTACAATTGGCATTTTAACTAAAAAAAATCTAACTAAAAGTTAAAAAAATTAGTTAAAAAAATTAATTTAAATAAATTTAACTAATTTAAATAAAATTAGTTAAAAATTTTAACTAAAAAAACTAAAAAAAATTTAATAGCAACTTCATTTCCAT
This sequence comes from Potos flavus, assembly GCA_028534135.1. Lineage (NCBI taxonomy): Eukaryota > Metazoa > Chordata > Mammalia > Carnivora > Procyonidae > Potos > Potos flavus. The sequence goes on from CM052901.1 coordinate 54,304,645, forward strand.
AGTATCCAAAATTTTGCTCCAATACAGCTCTGTTTCTTCTCTATTTGTATTATTATTGTTGCACAAATTTGATCTTTATATATTAATAGTCATTCAAAATAGTTTCATAATTATTCTTTTTATGCAATTATCTTTTAAATCATATAGGAAAAAAGTTACCAAAAATTTGTCTTTTATAATTATTGATGTAGTTACTTTCGACAGTGCTTTTTTTGTTTATTTCTTATTTTATTTCTTTTCTTCTTCTTTTTATTTCTTTTTTTATTTCTTCAAGTGATTGTCTAGAGTCCTTTTATTTCTGCCTGAAAAACTTTTTTTTTTGTATTTATTGTAGGAGAAGTCTGCTAATCATAAAATCTATTTTTTTAAAACTGGAAATGTTTTAATTTCTCTTTTGTTGTTGAAGGATAGTCTTGTTGTATATACAATTAATGGTCTTCAGTCTTTATCTTTGTCTTTACGCAGTTTTATCCTACTCCATGAGTTGATTGGAAGTCAGCTGTTATTCCTATTGAGGATCATTTTTATGTGTTGAGATGTTCTCTTCTTGCTGGTATAAATATTCTTTGTATTTGGCTTGTGACAGTTTTGACTATGAGGTATCTAGGTGTGGATTACCTTGAATTTATCCTTCTTGGAATTTGCTGAGTTTTTAGATGTCCAGATTAATGTTCTTCATCAAATTTGGAATGTTTCTGCCATAATTTGTTCAAGTGTTCCTTCTGTCAACTTTTCTTTAGTCCTTTTTCCTGGGACTTCCATCATAAAGATGTTGATATGATTAACAGTGTCCAACAGGTCTCCAAGGCTTTGCCATTTTTCTTCATTCTTTTTTTTTTTTACGTTTTCTCAAGCTAGTTATTTTCACTTTTTTATTGTGGCAAAATACACATACAATAAAATTTATCATCCTTGTGGTCATTTTAATATCATTTTTAATACTCATTTTCATAATATGGAGATAAACCATGAGAGACTGTGGACTCTGAGCAACAACCTGAGGGTTTTGGAGGGGAGGGGGGTGGGGGGTTGGCTGAACCTGGTGGTGGGTAGTGAGGAGGGCACTTATGGCATGGAGCACTGGGTATAGTACATGAACAATGAATCTTGGAACACTAAAAAATAAAATAAAATTAATTTAAAAAATAATATTTTTGTGGTATTAAATACATCCACATTGGAGGTACTTAAAGTGATCCAAATGGTGATGTAGGTGACCTCAGGCTCTCTGTCCTCTGAGAAAGATCAACAATTACACAGCTCTCCATGAATAAAAACAGCTTTTGGAGAGTTCTAGAGACCACTTGAGAAATCCTAGCTGCACCATGGAGCAAAAAATCAAAATAATAGCACAAGAAGAGAAAGAAAACAGTTTCATTTTACCTGACTCATCCCATCAACCAAGTCAACATTGTTCAGTTCCAAGAGGGAATTTTCCAGCTAGAAAAAGTTCCTTTCACCAGGAAAGGTAGAATATTGTGAACAAGCAGCAGCTCCAGCATTTGCGGGCATCATGGGAAGGTCCCTCTTCCAGCCCACCAGATGAGCAAAGCTGACATAAATAGAAATGGCTAGAAACAAGGAAGAAAAGTGGTAGTTATTAATAGCAGACACACAAAATTGGAGTGATCATGGTTTACAGAGACACGCTCTGCAAACAAACTCAGTAGGTTTTGACACTGAAAAAGCAACCAACTGCCAGCTCAGTCACCATGGACACACTGCAATTTTCACTGGCTTTCATTCCACATATATTTGTGTTTGTGGACACCAGCTTCCTGAGCCCTTCCCCCTCTTCCTCCTCTCTCTGCCCCTGCCAGGCCCAGGACCCACACCAGCAGTCAACTGAGGCCTCTTCAGCTGCATGGGTTTCCCTCCCCTCTACTGCTAAAGCCTAGAATCTGCACAGAATTTATCTCAGGCTTATGAACTTGTGTGAGTACAAAACACCAGCCTAGACCTCACTGGCTGAACCCCACAGCAGTGTGCACATTCAAGACTAGGCACTCCAGTGGTGTACCTGCACACCACTAGCCAGAGGCTCATCATTGCCCTCCATTGCACCACACATGACTGAGGGGAGAGTGAACAAACACAAAAGAGCACACCCACAGCCAGGGATTCCAGAAGCTGCCAGTGTAGATTGTTTTGGCCCTTGATGCCTGCCCTAACCCCTACTACTACATGTGTGTCTCAACTGGCTCTTGCCACTGCATAGACACCTGAAGTTGATCACTATAACCAAGTGTGCACACACCGCCACTTCTGGCCACCACCATTGCTTTCCATGGTCCATAGTCACTGGACCTGAAGGTGTCACTGACAACCCCAACAGCCATTCTAGCCACTGCACACCACCTGCAGTGCACATAATGGGCCACAAAGTTGTCAGTGCTTTGTACCCCATTGGTCTGATCCAAAAAACATCATGCCTACCTGGGCCCAGTGACAGCACATACACCCACAGTTGGTGCCTAACTAGACATGGGGTGACTGCATGCTCTATGTGCTCCCACCCACAGGTAAAAGTTGTACCTAACTCAAGTCAGTCCATAAGTCTGGAAGAGGTGAGTGCTTCCTAAAATGTGCAGAAACCTACAAAAGCCCAGAAGGATCATGAAGAATTAGTGAAACATAACCCACCAAAAGAGTACAGTAAACCTCCAGGAACTGGCCCCCAAAAATGGAGACCCAGGAAATGTCAGACGAGGAATTCAAAATAATTGTCCCAAAGATTCTTAGAAAGCTATAAGAAAACAAAGATAGGAAATTCATTGATATCGGGGAAACAAGGAAAAAAATGAGAAGTTCAACAAAGATATAGAAAATATGAAAAAGAAACAAACAGACATTTTTGGAGCTGAAAAATGCAATCACTAAACTGACAAATTCAGTAGAGAGTTTCAACATCAGACTTGACCAAGAACAACTAGTGAACTAGAAGTCATATCAGTAGAAATGATCTTATCAGAGGGGTGAAAAGAAAAAAAAAAAAAACAATGAAAAGGAATGAAGAAAGCCTGCAAAACTATGGTGATACCATCAAGATAAATAGTAAACATATCATTTGAGTCCCAGAAGGAAAAGAGAGGCAGAAACAGGTAGAAAACTTATTTAAAGAAATAATGGCTGGGAGCTTCCAAAACTTGGATTTGGACATTCAAGTTTATGAAACTAATAGTCATCTGAATATTCAATCCTAAATGAGTTTCTCCAAGAAACACAATGAGAAAACTGTCTAAAATCAAAGATAAAGAATTTTAAAAGCAACAAGACTAATATTTCACACAAAAGAACATTCATAAGCTATCAATGGAATTCTCAACAGGGATCTTGCAGTCCAGGAGAGAATAAGATGGTCTATTTAAAGTGCTGAAAGAAAGAAACTGCCAACCAACGATGCTTTGCACAGCAAAGTTCTCCAACAGAAATGAAGGCAAAATAAAAAGTTTCCCTAATAAACAAATGCTGGGAGATTCCATCACCACTACTAAACATGCCCTACAAAAAATCCTGAAAGAAGTTCTTCAAGTTGAAATGAATGGATACTAAACCACACAATAGCATACACAAGTATAAAACTCACCAGTAATGGTAAGCATAGTCAGATTCAGAATACCCTATGCTGTAATTTGGTGATGTGTTAAACACTTAACTCCAGTATAAAGGCTAAAGAGCAAAAGTATTAAGATAACTATAACTACAATAATTTGTTAATGGATACACAATATAAAAGATATAAATGACATCAAAAATATAAAAAGGGAGGACTTCTATATGTAATAACAGTTACATTGTTATCAGCAAAAAATAGACTGTTATACCTTAAAGATGTTTGTATAAGCCTCATAGTAATTAAGAACAAAAATCTACAGTAGATTCACAAAAGATAAGGAGAAATGAATCAAAACATAACACTACAAAAAATCACCAACTTACAAAGATAGGCATAAGAGAGGAAGAAAGAAACATGGAAACTATAAAATAGCTGCAAAATAATTAATAATATGGTGTCAGTAATTCCTTACTATCCATAATTATTCTAAATGTAAATCAACTGAAGTCTCCAATCAAAATACAGAATAGCTGGATGTATGAAAAAACAAGATCCAACTATATGGTATCTAAAAGACAATCACTTCAGCTTTAGGGACACACGTAGGCTCAAAGTGAAGGGATGGAAAAAGATATTTCACACAAATGAAATCATAGAGAACAGAGGTAGTTTTACTTGTATTAGGCAATATAGACATTAAACCAAAAAATATAACAAGAGACAAAGGTGGTCATTATGTAAGGACAATGGTAAATTCAACAAGACACAGAAAATGTAAATATACATATGTACCCAACATTGGAGCACAAAGACATATTAAGGAAATACACGGACGGAACTGGAGGAGATTATGCTGAGTGAAATAAGTCAAGCAGAGAAAGTCAATTATCATATAGTTTCACTTACCTGTGGAACATAAGGAATAACATGGAGGACATTAGGAGAAGGAAAGGAAAAGTGAATTGGGGGAAATTAGAGGGGGAGATGAACCATGGGAGACTGTGGGCTCTGGGAAACAAACTGAGGATTTTAGAAAGGAGGGGGGTGGGGGGATGGATGACCATGGTGGTGGGTATTAAGTAGGGCACGTATTGCATGGAGCACTGGGTACGGTGCATAATCAATGAATCTTGGAACACTGAAAAAATAAAATTTAATTTAAAAAATAAAATAAAAAAAAGAAAGAATGAAATCTTGCTATTTCCAACAATATGGATGGAACTAGATAGTATTATGCTAAGTGAAATAAGTTACTCAGAGAAAGACAAATATCATATAGTTTCACTCATATGTAGAAATTAAGAAACCAAACAAATGAGCAGCGAGAAAAAAAGAGAGAAGGAAAACCAAGAAACAAACTCTTCAGCACAAAGAACTGTGGTTACCAGAGGGCAGGTGCGGGGAGGAGGATGGCTTAAATAGGTGATGGGAATTAAGGAGTGCAGTTTGTTGTCATGAGCATCAGATGTTGTATGAAATTGTTGAACCACTATAGTGTACACCTTAAACTAATATTACACTGTTAACTAACTAGATGTAAATAAAAACTTTAAAAAAAATGGGTCAAACATCCAGACAGAAAATTGACTGGGAAAAGTTGGACTTCAAACACACTTTTGACCGAATGTACCTAATAGGCATATACAAAAACTTATCCAACACCAGAAGAACAAATACTTTACTAAATTGTTCATGGAGCATATTCCTGGGTAGATTATATAATACGTCAGAAACAAAACTTAGCAAATTTAAGAAGTTTGAAGTCATACCAAATATCTTTTCTGAGCACAGTGGTATGAAATTAGATCAATCACAGGAGGAAAGCTGCAAAATTTGCAACTATGTGGAAATTAAACATAAACTCTTGAACCAATTGGTCAAGGCAGAAATCAAACAGGGAATAAAAAATACCTTGAAACAAATGAAAGTGGAAGCACAACATAAAACATATAGGATACTGCAAGAACACTTTGAAGAAGTTCATTAGCAGTAAATGCATACATTAGGAAAAAAGAATGCTTTCAAATAAACAACTGAACTTAACATCTCAAGAAACAAGTAAAAGAAGAAGAAATAGCCCCAAGTTAGCAGAAGGAAGGAAAAAAACAAAGATCAGAGCAGATATAAATGAAACGGACTAGAAGAGCAATAGAAAATATTAACAAAAGTGAAAGCTGATTCTTTGAAAGGTTAAATAAAATTGATAAACCTTTATCTAGAAGAGAAATCAAGAGAGAAGACTCAAATAAATAAAATCAGAAATAAAAAAGGAGATATTATAATCAATACCACAGAAATATAAAAGATCATAAAAGACTACTATGAATAATTGTACTCCAGAAATACGGAAGACCTAAAAGTATGGATAAATTCCTAGAAATATACAACCTACCAAGACTAATCCAGGATGAAATAGAAAATCTGAATAGAGAAATAATGAGTAAGGAGATTGAATCAATAATTAAAATACAACACAGAGAAGGCCAGGATTGGATGATTTCACTCATTAATTCTACTAAACATTTAAAGAATAATTAATGTGAACCTTTTTCAAATGTTTCCCCAAAAATCGTAGAAGAGGGAGCACTCTCACTTCATTTTAAGAGGCCAGGTTTACCCTGATACCAAAGCCAGACAATGGCACTATAAGAAATGTACAGATCAATATCCCTAACAATATCCCTGATGAATACAGATGCAAAAATTCTGAACAAAATACTAGTAAAATGAATTCAACAGCACATTGAAAGATAATACACTGTGATCAGTGAGATTTATCTTTGGGAATCAAGGGTGGTTCAACATACACAAATCATTAAATGTGATACAACACATTAATAAGATGAAAGATAAAATTATGATTGATTTAATAGGTGCAAAAAAAACACATTTCACAAAATATAACACTCTTCTATGATGAAAACACTCAACAAATTGAGTAAAGAAGTAACATACCTCAACACTATAAAAAGCATATATGACAAACCCACAAGTAACACACTCATTGGTCAAAGGTTTCAACCTTTCTGTATAATACCAGGATCAAGACAACTGTGCCTCCTCTCACCACTCTGATTCAATAAAGTACTGGAAGTCCAACTCCTAGCAATAAGGCAAGAAAAAAAGGCATCCTAATTGGAAAGAAAAAATTAAAATTGTCTTTGCTTTCAGATGATATACTTTGAATATAAAAAAATGCTGAAGACTCCACCAAAAAACTTAAAACTAATCAAGGAATTCAGTAAAGTTGCAGGATATAAAATCAACATAAAAAATCAGTTGCATTTCTATACACTAACAACAATCAGAAAGAAATTAAGAAAACAATCTAATTTACAATAGTATCGAAAGCAATATAATACTTAAAAATAAATATAACCAAGGAGGTGAAAGATCTGTACACTGAAAACTATAAGACCTTAATAAAGAAACTGAAGAGATCACAAACAAATAGAGAGTCTGTGTTTATGGATCAGAAGAATTAATATTGTTAAAATATCCATACTATCTAAAGCCATCTAGATATCTGAAAAACCTTATCAAAATTCCAGTTGCATTTTTCACAGAAATAGAAAAAAATTCTAAAATTGGTATAGAGTCACAAAAGGTCCTACATAGCCAAAGAAATCCTGACTTTAAAAAAAAAGGCCAAAACTGGACATATCATACTTCCTGGTTTCAAGCTATACTACAAAACTTTAGTGTCAAAAGAGTATGGTACTTGCATAAAAATAGACACATAGACCAATGGAATAGAATTGAGAGCCAAAAAATAAACCATTGCATAGTCAACTAACTTTTGACAAAGGAGCCAAGATTACTAAGGGAGAAATGATAGTCTATTCCATAGATAGTATTAGGGAAACTGGATAACCACTTGCAGAATGAAATTGGACCCTTATCTTGCACCACTCACAAAAAGTAACTTGAAATGGATTAAACATTTAAAAGATAGGAGATTGTGAAACTTTTGGAAGAAAACAGGGAAAAACCTTCTTGACATTGGTCTTGGAAATATTTTTTTCAGGGATGCTACAACAAAAACACAAGCAACAAAAACAAAAATAAAAAAGCGGGAATACATCAAACTAAAAAGCTTGTGCGCAGCCAAAAATGAACAAAATAGAAAGACAAACTACATAATGGTACAGAATATTTGCAAATCATATAACTGATAAGTCACTAATCTCTAAAATATATGAAGAACTCATAACTAAATGGCAAAATAAAATAAGATACAAACATGGACAATCGGAATACTTTTGCAAAGAAGACATACAAGTGCTTAGCGGGTACATGAACAGATGCTTAACATCACTAATCATCAAAAAAATGCAAATCAAAATCACAATGAGATATCACCTCACACCTATTAGCATGGCTATCACCAAAAGCTCAAAAGATAAAATGTGTTGGCAAGAATACGGGAAACAAGAACCCTTTTGCACTTCTCGTGAGAATGAAAATTGGTGCCTCCACTATGGAAAACAGTATGAAAGTTCTTCAAAAAAATCAAAAATAGAACTGCCATATGATTCAGCAATTGCACTTCTGGGTATATAGCCAAAGGAAATGAAAACAGGATCTCTAAGAGATATTTGCACTCTCAAGTTCATTGCAGCATTATTCATAATAACCAAAATATGGAAACATCTTAAGTGTCTGTCAGTGGATGAATGGAAAAAGGAGACATGAATATATATATATATATATATATATAGTGTATTATGTACATACATAATATACATGTATGTATATGTATACATATATACATATATGTACAACTTCGTGTATAACATAATATATATAATTTTATATATAATATAACAAACATATAAAATTTATAAAATTCAATAGTCATAAATATATGTTAATAGACATATAATGGAGTATTATTCAGTCCTGAAAAAGGAAATCCTGCCACTTGGGACAATTTGGATGAATCTTGAGGGCATTATTCTAAGTGAAATAAGTCAGAGAAAGACACATATTTTATGATATCACTTATATGTGAAATCTAAAAAATCTGATCTCAAGAAATAGTAGAGTGGTAGTTACTAGAGGCTGGGGGGATGTGGGAATGGAGAGATATTGGTTAAGGAGTATGAACTGCCAGTAATAAGATAAATATATTCTGGCTGAGTAGAATAAATGTTCTTATAAAAAGGAATGGTAAAAAAAAAAAGGAATGGTAATTATGTGATGTGATGGAGATGTTAGCTAATGTTTAGTTCCGATCATTTTACAATAAACAATTGAATCAAATCAACATTTTGTGCACCTTAAACTTACACAATGTTTTATGTCAATTATATCTCAACAAGCATGGAATAAATAAATACATTCACATTGTTTTGCAACCATCAACAATATCCGGCCTCATAATTCTCATATTGTAGAACCAAAACTCTATGCTCATTAAACAATAACTCCCCATTCTCCCCCCAAGCCCTGAAAACTACTATTTTCTGTCTATATGAGTTTGAATACTCTAAGTACGTCTTAAAAGTGGAATCATACAGTATTTGTCCTTTTGTAACTGACTTATTTCACTTAACATAATGTCCTCAAGGTTCATCCATGTTATAACGTAGTATGGAATTTCCTCCCTTTTTAAGGCTGAATAATGTCTCATTGCATGCATATACCACATTTTACATGTCCATTAATCTGTCAGTAAACACTTGGATTGCTTCCACACTTTAGCTACTGTGAATAATGTTGCTATAAATATGGGTGTACAAATGTTGCTTTGAGGCCCTGTTTTCAATTATTTTGGGTATGTACCCAGAGGTGGAATCGTTAGATCATATGGAAATCTATTTTTAATTGTTTTGAGGTACAGCTATGTTGTTTTCAACAATTACTGGATTATTTTACATTCCCACCAATGGTACACAAGGGATTCAATTTCTCCACATCCTCACCAATACTTGTTATCTTTTTATTTTGAAAATAGCCATCCTGATAGGTATGAGGTGTTTTTTTGTTTTTTGACAGGAGCAATCCTAATAGGTGGAGGCAATGTCTCATTGTGTTTTTTATTTACATTTCCATAATTATTAGTGATGCTGAGAGTCTTTTTCATATGTTTATTGTCCTTTTATATATTTTATTTGGAAAAATATCCATTCAAATCCTTTGCACATTTTTGAACTGGGTTGTTTGGGTTTTTTTATTATTTAGCTTTAGGATTTCTCTATATATTTGGGATATTAATCCTTTATAAGATATATTATTTGCAAATGTATTCTCCCATTCTGTGGGTTTCCTTTTTATACTGTTGATAGTGTCTTTGATTCACAAAATATTTTAACTTTCATGAAGTCCAATTTGTCTATTTTTTCTCTTTTTACTGTGCCTTTTGGGTCATATCCAAGAAATAATTTCCAAATCCAATGTCACAAAGATTTTGTCCTATATTTTCTTTTAAGTGTGTAATTTTTTGGCACTTACATTTAGGTCCTTGATCCACTTTGGGTTAATTTTTTATATATAGTTTTAGATGTGTTCAAACTCATTTTTTTGCATGTGGATAGCCAGTTTCCCTAGCACGATTTTTAAAAAAAGATTTTCCCTTCCTCATTATTTGTCATGGCATCCTTGTAAAAAAATTTGATGATATATGTAAGGATTTATTTTTGTGCTATCTACTCTATTTCATTGGTCTATGTGGCTGTCCTTATGTCAGAATATGGATGATTTGGGGTGCCTGGGTGGTTCAGTCAGTTGAGAGGCTGCCTTCGGCTCAGGTCATGATCCCAGGGTCTCGGGATGGAGCCCCACATAAGGCTCCCCGCTCAGCGGAGAGCCTGCTTCTCCCTCTCCCTCTGCTTCTCCCTCTCCCTCTGCTTCTCCCTCTCCCTCCTCTGCCTGCCGCTCTGCCTACTTGTGCTCTCTCTCAATCTGTCAAATAAATAAATAAAATCTTTTAAAAAAAGAGCATGGCTCTTTTGACTATTGTAATAAGATTTAAAATAAAGAAGTGTGACGCCTCCAGTTTTGCTTTTCTTTTTTAAAGATTTTCTAACTAGTGTCCTTTAAGATCCCATATTAATTTTAGGATGGGTTTTTCTTCTTCTCCAAAAATGTTATTGGGATTTTGATTGGCATTGTATTGAACCAGCAGATCACATTAGGTAGTTTTGTCATTTTATAAATATTAACTCTATTAATATAAATATTAACTCTTCCAACCCATAAACATGGGATGCATTTCCATTTACTTATGCCTTCTTTAACTGCTTTCAGCAATGTTTCATTGTTTCCTCTTTTTTGTCTATTTATTTATATTGTTTTTATTGTACAAATTTTTCACCTTGGTTAAGTTATTTTCTAAATATTTTACTATTTTTGATACTATCATTATGGAATCATTTTTGTAATTTTTTTCAAATTCTTAATTGTGTATAGAGATGAAACAGATTTGATTGTTGACATTGTATCTTCTACTACTTTGAATTTATTCACCAATTCTAATAGGTTTTTTGTGTGTGTGTCTGGGGGTGATTTTTGGTGTACTTTACATATGTGATCATATCACCTTCAAACAGAAATAATTATATTTATTCCTTTCCAACTTGCATGCCTTTTATTTCTTTTTCTTGACTAGTTGCTATAGCTATCATTTCCAGTATTATGTTGAATAGAAGTGGCACAAATAGGCATCTTTGCCTTGTTCCTAATATGAGAGGATATATTTCCAGTCTTATGCCATTGATTATGACTTTTTTAAATTTTTATTTAAATTCCAGTGAGTTAACAACAGTGTAATATTAGTTTCAGGTGTACAATTTAGTGATTCAACACTTCCACACAACACCCAGCGCTCGTTTCAACAAGTGTACTCCTTGATCCCCATTACCTATTTAACCCATTCCCCCACCCACCTCCCCTCTTGTTCTCTTAAGTGTCTCTTTCTTGGTTTGCCACTCTCTTTTTTCCTCTTTGCTCATTTGTTTTGTTTCTTAAATTCCACGTATGAGTGAAATCATATGGTGTTTGTATTTCTCTGACTGACTTATTTCACTTAACATTATACTCTCTAACTCCATCCACATCACAGCAAATGGCAAGATTTCATTCTTTTTTATGGCTGAGTAATATTCCATTGTATATGTATACAGCACATCTTCTTTACTGATTCATCAGTTGATGGACATCTGGGCTGTTTTCATAATTCGGCTATTGTAGATAATGCTGCTATAAACATTGGGGTGCATGTATCCTTTTGAATTAGTATTTTTGTATTCTTAGGTAAAGACCTAAGAAATGGATAGTCCAATTAAAAATGGGCAGAAGACATGAATAGACATTTTTCCAAAGAATACATATAGATGGCCAACAGATACATGAAAAGATGGTCAACATCACATATCATCAGGGAAATGCAAACCAAAACTACAATGAAATATGATCTCACACCTGTCAGAATGGCTAAAACAAAAAACACAAGAAACAACAGGTGTTGGCAAGGATGTGGAGAAAGGGTACCCTCTTGCACTATTGGCAGGAATGCAAACTAGCGCAACCACTGTGGAAAACAGTATGGAGGTTCTTCAAAAAGTTAAAAATAGAACTACCCTATGATTATGATGTTTGCATTGGATTTTTATATATGGCACATGTTGAGTTAGTTTACTTCTATTTCTGTTTTGTTGCATTTTTTTTTTATCATGAAAGGTGCTAATGGGGTGCCTGGGTGGCTCAGTCATCAAGCATCTGCCTTCGACTCAGGTCATGATACCAGTGTCCTGGGATCGACCCCCATGTCAGGCTCCCTGCCAAGCAGGGAGCCTGCTTCTCCCTCTCCAGGTCCCCTATGCTTGTGTTCCTTCTCTTGCTATCTTTCTCTGTCATAAATAAATAAAAATCTTTTTTTAAAAGGTGCTGAATTTTGTCAAATGTTTTTCTGCATCAATTGAGATGAGTATGTGTTTTTTTCCTTCATTCTGTTGATGTAGCACATTATATTGATCAGTTCTCATATTTTGATTCATGCTTGCATTCCAGGACTAAATCCCCCTTGATTATATTTTATAATCCTTTTAATATGGTGCTAAACTCTTTTTGCTAGTATTTTGTGGAAGATTTTTCATCAGTGTTCATTAAGGATATTGGTCTGTAGTTTTCTTGTAATGTCTTTGACTTTGGTATTGGTGTAATGCTGGTCTCCTAGAATGAGTTAGAAAGTTTGTTCTCTTCAATTTTTTGGAAAAGGTTGAGAAAGATTGATATTGTTTCTTCCTTTTCTTCTTTTCCTTCCTTTTCTAAATTAAGTTTTTAATTCCAGTATAGTTAACACAAACTGTTATATTAGTTTCAGGTATACAATATAGTGATTCAAAAATTCTACACATTACTCAGTGCTCATCATGATAAGTGTACTCTCTAATCCCTATCACTGATTTCACCCTTCCCCCCACCCACCTCCCCTCTGGTAACCATCAGTTTGTTCTCTAGAGTTAAGAGTCTGTTTCTTGGTTTGCCTCTTTCTCTCTCTTTCCTTCCATATGCTCATTTGTTTTGTTTCTTAAATTCCACTTATGAGTAAGATCATATGGTATTTGTCTTTCTCCGACTGACTTATTTCACTTAGCATCATAATCTCTAGCTCCATCCATGTTGTTGCAAATTTATTTTTTATGCCTGAATATATGTATGATATATTATATATTATGTATATGTATATTATTATATACATATGTATATAATCTCTTATTTATCTACTCATCTTTTGATGGACACTTGAACTGCTTCCATAATTTGGCTATTGTAAGTAATGCTGCAATAAATATAGGGGTGCATGTATCTATTTGAATTAGTGTTTGTGTATTTGGGGAAATGCCTAGTAGTGTGCTTACTGGATCATAAGATAGTTCTATTTTTAACTTTTTAAGGAACCTTGATACCATCTTCCACATTGGCTGCATGAGTTTGTATTCCCACCAAGAGTGCACAAAAATCTTTTTAAAATCTTTTAAATAAATGGTGAAAAGCTGGGGATTTTTCTTCTAAGATCAAGAACAAGACAAGGGTGTCCACTTACCACTTTTACTCAATGTAGTGTTGGAGTCCTTAGCCACAACAATTAGGCAAGAAAACTAAATAAAGTGAAAACGAAGAAGTAAAACTGTCACTGTTTGTGGATGACATGATTTTATACATAGAAAAACCCTGAAGACTCTCCCAAAAGAATGTTAGAACTAATAAACAAATTTAATAAAGGGTACAAAATCAACATACAAAATCTGTTGCATTTGCATACACTAATAAACTGTCCAAAAAGAAATTAAGAAAACAATCTCATTTACAATTATAATAAATTATATAAATTATAATTATATAAATTAATAAATATATAATATATAAATGTATAAGATATATATAAATTTATATAATAGTATATTACATAAATTTATATATAATATAAATATATATAATTATAATATATATAATTATATATAATATATATAATTATATATAATTTATATATAATATATAATTATATATAATTTATATATAATAAATTATATAAATTATAATTGTATAAATTAATTAATAAATATATAAATAAATACCTAGGAACAAATTTAACCAAGTTGGTGAGAGATCTGTACACTGAAAACTATAAGACATTGATGAGTGAAATTGAAGAAGACATAAATAAATAGAAAGATATTCTGTGATCATGGATTGAAAAAAGTAATATTGCTAAAATGTCCATACTACCCAAAACTATCTAGAGTCAATTCAATCCTTACCAAAATTCCAATGGCATTATTCACAGAAATAAAACAAACAATCCTAAAATGTTTATGGAACCACAAAAAACCATAAACGGCAGAAGCAGTCTTAAGGAAAAAAACTGGAGACATCATGCTCTGATTTCAAACTATATTGTGAAGCTATAGTAATCAAAACAGTTTGGCATTGGCATAAAAAAGACACATAGATCAATGGAAAGAATAGGGAGCACAGAAAGAAACTCATGCTTATATAGTCAATTAATTTCTGATGAAAAAGCCAAGTATATATAATGGGGGAAAGATAGTCTCTTTAATAAATTGTGCTGGGAAAACTGGAAAAATCACATTCAAAAGAATGAATATAAACTACTATCTTACACCATACACAAAAATTAACTCAAAATGGATCAAAGAAAGCACCTGGGTGGCTCAGTTGGTTAAGTGTCTGCCTTCAACTCAGGTCATGATCTCAGGATCCTGGGATCAAGTCCTACATCCAGCTCTCTGCTCAGTGGGGAGCCTGGTTCTCCCTCTGCCCCTTACCCTGATCATGCTTGCTCACTCTCTCTCTCTCAAATAAATAAATAAAATCTTTTTAAAAAATGGATCCAAGATTTGAATGTAAGACCTGAAACCATAAAACTCCTAGAAGAAAACAAAGACAGTAAGATTCTTGAGATTGGTCTTGGCAATGATTTTTAGATCTGACTCTAAAACAAAAATAAACAAGTGGGACAACCTCAAACTAAAAAGCTTTTGTACAGCAGAGGAAACCATCAATAAAAGAAAAGACAAACTCCTGAATGGAAGAACATATCTTCTAATTATATTCAATAAAAGATTAGTATCCAAAATATATGAAGAACTCAAACATCTCAATAAGCCCAAAACTATCAGTCCAATTTAAAAAAATGGGCAGATGAACTGAATGGTCATTTCCCAAAGATTGTCAGATTGTTATTAGGTATATGAAATTTCCTCAACATCACATGAAGCTTCCTACAACATCAAATGCAAATCAAAATCTCAATAAGATATCACTCCACACTTTTTAGAATGGGTATTATGAAAAAGACAAGAAATATCAAGGTTGAAGATGATGTGAAAAAAGGGAATCTTTGCATACTTTTGGTGGGAATGTAAGCTGGTGCAGCCACCATGGAAAAAATGTGGAGTTTTCTCAAAAAAATAAAAATAGAACTACCATATGAAGAAAAAAAAAGAACTACAATATAGTCCAGCAATTCCACTTCTGGGTATTTATTCAAGGAAAATGAAAACATGTAATTGAAAATATGTATGCATGCCTGTGTTTATTGCATTATTTATAATAGCCAAGGTATGGAAACAAACTAAGTGTCCATCAGTAGATAAAATGGACAAAGAAAATACTGTATGTATGTATGTGTGTGTGTGTTTGTGTGTGTGTGTGTGTGTATATATATATATATATATATATGCCATAAAAAAAGAATGAAATCTTGCCATTTGTGCTAACATGGGTTGATTTTGAGGGTATTATGCTAGGTGAAATAAGTCAGACAGTGAAAGACAAATACCTATGGCTTCACTTATATGTAAAATCTAGAAAACAAAAGAAACTGGGGCACCTGTCTGGCTCAGTGGAAAGAACATGTGATTCTTGATCTCAGGGTTATGAGTTTGAACCCTGCATTGGGTATAGAGATTACTTAAATACATAAATAAAAATTTTTAAAAAAAGGAAACAAAAGAAATTAACAAACAAAACTCACAGATACAGAGAACAATATGGTGGTTGCCAGGTGTTGTGGGTTTGGGGTGGGTGGAATAGGTGAAGAGTGTCAAGAGGTACAAACTTCTTTTATTTTTTTTTAATTTTATTTTTTAATTTAATTTAATTTTTTCAGTGTTCCAAGATTCATCGTTCATAAACTTCTTTTATAAAATAAATATCATGGGGATGTAATGTATAGCATGGTCCATTCAATGTGGAAAAGACATTCTTTTCAACACATGGTGATGGAAAAATTGGAAATTCACAGGCAAAAACAATTAATTGGACCCCTATCTTACACCATGTACAAAGATTAACTCAAAATGGATTAAAGACCTAAATGCAAGAGCTGAAATTGTAAACCTGTTAGAAGACAATGCAGGGTAAAAGCTCCATGACATTGGATTTGGTAATGATTTCTCAGCTATAACACCAGAAGTAAGAAAACAAAGGTAATAATAGATATAAGTTGGACTACAAAAGAATTAAAATGTTTTGTGCATCAAAGAATATTGAGTGAAAAATCAACCCATAGAATAGAATAAAATATTTTCAAACAATATAACTGATAAGGAGTTAATATCTAAAATATATAAATAACTCTTGGAGTTTGGGTTCAAAATTCCAGCATAGGAAAATCTTGAACTCACTTGCACTCATGGACACACCAAACCTGAAGCTACATATGGAACAGCTTCCTCTGAAAATAACCTAAAAACTGGCTGAGTAACTCTTACACATCAGACAGATGAAAGAAAGCCCATATTTAAGCAGTTAAGAGAGGCTGGAACACAATCTCACTATACACCCCATTCCTGGCATGATGACCAACAATTGGGAGGGAACTCAAGACCTGGATGTTCTTCCTGAGGAATGAAGATTTCAAAACCCACATTGAGCACCTCGTCTTTTAAGATATGCATCTGAGAGATGAGCCCTCAAAACTTCTAGATTTGAAAGCCAGTGGGGCTTGTGTCCACAAGACCTATGATCTTATAAAGAACAACTTATGGGGGTGCCTGGGTGACTCGGTCAGTTAAGCATCTAACTCTTGATTTTGGCTCAGGTCATGATCTCACGGTTGTGAGATAGAGCCCCTCAGAGTCTGCTTAAAGTTTCTCTCCCTCTGCCCCTCCCTGCCACTCATACGTTCATATTCTCTCCTCTCTCTGTGTCTCTCAAATAAATAAATAAATCTTTTTAAAAAAGAACAGCTTATGAGATGCAGCAAAAGCAGATCAACTGGGAAGTTCATAGCAGTAAATGCCTACCTCAAGACAAAAGAAAATATCAATTAAACAACTTAACTTTATACCCGAAGGAACTAGAAAAAGAACAAATAAAACTCAGAGTTAGTAGGAGCAACAATTTAAAAAGATCAGAGAGGAAATAAATGAAATAAAGACTAAAAAACAATAGGAAATATCAGTGAAATCAAGGCCTGGTTCTTTGAAAAATAAGCAAAATTAATAAACCTTTAGCCAAATTTACTGAGAAAAAAAGAGAGAACTCAAATAAAATCAGAAATGAAGGATATGTTATAACTGATACCATAACAATACAAAATGTCATTAGAAACTACTATGAACAATTATACATCACCAAATTTCACTACCTAGAAGAAATAAATTCCTGGAAACATACAACCTACCAAGACTGAATAATGAAGACATAAAAACTCTGAGCAGGCCAATTACTAATAAAGAGATTGAATCAATAACCAAATACCTCCCAACAAACAAAAGTGCAAGAACAAATGGCTTCACTGGTGAATTTCTACCGAATATTCAAAGAAGAATTAATATCATTCTTTCTCAAACTCTTCCAAAAAATAGAGGAGGATACTTTGCCAGACTCATTTTTGGAGGCCAGTATTACCCTGATATCAAAACCAGACAAAATTCTACAAGAAAATAAAATTGCCTGGTGGTGGGTATTGAGGAGGGCATGTATTGCATGGCGCACTGGGTGTGGTACATGAACAATGAATCTTGGAACACTGAAAAAATAAAAGTATTTGGGAAAATAAAAAAAAAGAAAAGAAAATTGCAAGGCTTATTAACAATTTACAAAAATTCCATACAGAATATTAACAAATCAGACTCAACAATACATTAAAAGGTTCATATACCATGATCAAATGGGATTTATTCCAGGGTTCCAAGAATGGTTCAACATCTACAAATCAATCAATGTGATAGACAACATGACCAAAATGAAGGATAGAAACTATATCATTATCTCTATAGATACCAAAAAAGCATTTGATAAAATTCAACATCCATTTATGATAGAAACTCTCAACAAAGTGGATATTAGAGGGAAGGGACATCAACATAATAAAGGCTATGTATGATAAGCCAAACGCTAACATTGTACTCAACAGTGAATAGCTGAAAGCTTTTCCTCTAAGATCAAGAATAAGACAAGGATGCCCATCCTTGCCACTTTCATTTAACATAGTACTGGAAGTCCTAGCTGCAGCAATGAAACAAGAAAAAGAAATAAAAGACATCCAAATTGGAAAACATTAGTGTTTTACCACTTCAAGTGAGTAGTAAACTTACTTCCATTTGGATTTAGATTTAGATTTCTGTATCTTCCTTACTTTTAAAATATAATTGTCTTAAGTATTTCCTTTATGTATATTGACTATCAGATCAGATGGCATTATAATTTTTAATTTATATATATTATATATTATATATATTAGCATATATACACTACATAGTTTTATAACTATAGTTATAAATACTATATATGTTATATACAGAGAAACTATATAACTATAGCTATATATATTATATAGATATACTATAGTATAGTATATCGATGTATACAGTAGTATAGTAGTATACAGTAGTATACTATAGTATACTAGTATATAGTATAGTATAGTAGTATACCATATATAGTAGTAGTAGTATACTATAGTATAGGAGTATAGTGGTATAGTATAGTATATCTATATATATAGTACTAGATCTATAGTACAGTATATCTGTATATATAGTATATATATAGGTTATACAGCATATATATAGTATATATAGTATAAAGTATATATATTATATAGTATATACATAGTATATAGTATATATAAAGTTATATATATATGTTATATAGAGAGAGTTATATGTGTAAATTATATATGTTATATAAGTTATATATATAATAGTAATGGCAAGTACTAAGAAAATTGTATAAGGCAATATACTAAAAAAGAAAAAACCTATACTAAAGAAAAAACAAACTATAAGTAAATCAAAATGGAATCCTAAAAATGAGTAACTCACAGGAAGGCAAGAAAAGTGTAGTATTAGGGAAAATGAGAACCAGAGGAAACAAACAAAACATACAATTAAATGACAGGTTTAACTACTAATATATCATCAACTACCTTAAACTTAAATGTCCTAAATGCAGTAATTTAAAGACAGAGATTCATAGAGTGGATTAAAAACAAAAATAATCTAATTATATGCTTCCTATAAGAAATTCACTGCAGATTTGATAATGTAGGTAGCCTAAAACTAAAATGATGGAAAAATATACACCATGCAACATGAATTTTTAAAAGCAATGTTTATGTTGATAATCAGAAAACGTGGACTTAACAGAACAAAGAAAATTATTAAAGACAAAAAAAAAAAAAGGACTTCTGGTAGACCAGTAAGACATAAAATGTGTACGCATTAAACAACAAAGCTTCGAAATACGTGAAGCATAAACTGATAGAAACAAAAGGACAAATAGACAAAATTCACAATTCACTTAAAAATTCAATCTTTGGGGGCACCTGGGTGGCTCAGTGGGTTAAAGCCTCTGCCTTCGGCTCAAATCATGATCTTAGGGTCCTGGGATCGAGCCCCGCATCGGGCTCTTTGCTCAGCAGAGAGCCTGCCTGCCTCTCTGCCTACTTGTGATCTCTCTCTCTCTGTCAAAAAAAAAATCTTTAAAAAAAAATTCAATCTTTGCTGTGATAGGATTTTCACTGTTTGATAAACTAGTACAATAAAAATAATATTTAACTTTTGACAAAAACATATCTGGTAACCTTTTTTACAAAACCTATTGTATATGTGTATAATTTTGATCCTTATAAAGACCACTTCAGGTACTACTATTATTTCATTTTACAGATGGAGAAGGTTATGTTTCAGAAAGGACATGTCCAAGACCATAGTGGGTGTGGAAAAAGATATATGGAAAATTCCTGTAAGATAACAAAAAAAAAAAAATAGAGAAAAATAGAAGTGTCCACCTTACTATCCTATATTTGCTACAGTAGGTATATTTATTCATAATAAGTCACAAAGTTATACAAAAGAAATTGTGATTATTTTTTTCCCCAAATACTTTTATTTTATTTTTTCAGTGTTACAAGATTCATTGTTCATGTACCACACCCTGTGCTCCATGCAATATGTGCTCTCCTCAATACCCACCACCAGGCTCGCCCAACCCCCCACCCCTTCCCCTCCAAAACCTTCATCATTAGTGAACATTCTTTTTTCTCGCTGTATTTCATAAAATTTCTTCAACGATCTTCTATTTCTCATGTAATATATAAAAAAAGTTAAAAGCATGTGAAACAAGCTGGCATTTTAAGACCATCTGATTCACAAAGTTTAAAAAGAATTTTAATATAAAGTGATGAAGTTTGTACTACATCTTGTATCAACATGGATGGGACTGGAAGAGATTATGCTGAGTGAAATAAATCAAGCAGAGAGAGTCAGTTATCATATGGTTTAACTTACGTGTGGAGCATAAGGAAAAACAGAGAGGACATCGGGAGAAGGAAAAGAAAGGTGACTTGGGGGAAATTGGAGGGGGAGATGAACCAAGAGAGACTGTAGACTCTGAGCAACAAACTGAGGGTTTTGGAGAGGAGGGAAGTGGGGGGATGGGCGAGCCTGGTGGTGGGTATTGAGGAGGGCACGTAGTGCATGGAGCACTGGGTGTGGTACATGAACAATGAATCTTGGAACACTGAAAAAATAAAATAAAATAAATTAATTAAAAAATAAAGTGATGAAGTTCATTTAGGGAAATAAATACTCTCCCAATGTTAATAAAAGCAGGCATTACTACAACCATAATAGAGGGTAATTGGATATTATAACAAAAATCTTTAAGACGCTTTTATTTATGATTTCTCCTGACAATGTGTACCAAATTAATAATATTTGATATAAGGAAGAATTATTTTGTTATGTTCATAGCAACCTCAGTTTAAAAAAATAAGATACTTC
Organism: Potos flavus; assembly: GCA_028534135.1. Taxonomy (NCBI): domain Eukaryota; kingdom Metazoa; phylum Chordata; class Mammalia; order Carnivora; family Procyonidae; genus Potos; species Potos flavus. The sequence continues at coordinate 54,325,963 of CM052901.1, forward strand.
ATATAGTAGAACTATTATAGACTTACAGAAAAACTGAGCAGATAGTACAGAGCATTCCTTATTATCTGTGTTAGTGTGGTGCATTTGTCATAATTCACAAATCAATACTGACACATTATTATCAATACTTTACATTAAGTTTCCTTCATTTTCTTGGGCAGTTTTATTGGTTTTCACAAATGCATAATATCATGTATGCATCATTAAAGTCTCATAGAGAATAATTTCACCAAAATCCCACTTTACCTCTCCATCTCTCTCTCCATCCCACAGAACCCTGGCAACCACTGATATTTTTATCATCTCTATAGTTCTGCATTTACTGAAATGCCATATAGTTGGAATAACACAATATGTAGCCCTTCCAGGCTGACTGCTTTAGTATTACTCATCTAAGTTTCGTCCATGTCTTTTTCTGACTCATTTCTTTTTTGCACTAAAAAATATTCCACTGTCTGGATATATGAGTTTATCCATTCACCTATTGAATAAAATCTTGGTTGTTTGTACTTTTGGAAATTATGAATAAAGGTGCTGTATAGAATTACATGGAGGTTTTTATGTTGACATATCATCAATTTATTTTGGTCAATATCTAGGAGCACTATTGCTAGATTTTATAATAAGACTATGTTTAGCTTTGTAAGAAACTGCCAAACGGTCTTGCAAAGTAGCTGTTACATTTTACATCACCAGTAGCAATGCACTATAGTGCCTATTTCTCTTCATCATTGCTACCATTTGGTGTTGTCAGTGTTTTGGATTCTGGCCATTCTAGTAGGTGTGCAGTAGTAACCTACTGCAGTTTTCACTTGCAATTACTTAATGACATATGATGTTGACAATCTTTTCATTTGCTTGTTATCTCTATATCTTCTTTGATGAGGTTTCTGTTCAGATCTTTTGCCCATTTTTTAACATTTATTTATTTGAGAGAGAGAGCACAGAAGGGGAGGGGCAGAGAGAATCTCAAGCACACTCCCTGCTGAGTGTGGAGCCCCATGAGGGGCTTGATCTCACAACCATGAGAGCATAACCTGAGCCAAAATCAAGAGTCAGATGCTTAACCAACTGAGCCACCCAGGCACCCCTTGCCCATTTTTTAAAAAAATTGGGGTATTTGTTCCAGCACTTTGAAAAACGCCCGTGGAATTTTGATCGGGATGGCATTGAAAGTATAGATTGCTCTGGGCAGTATAGATTTTAACAATGTTTATTCTTCCAATTCATGAGCATGGAATGCTTTTCTACCTTTTTGTGTCTTCTTCAATTTCTTTCATGAGTGTTCTGTAGTTCCTCGAGTACAGATCCTTTACTTCTTTGGGTAGATTGATTCCCAGGTATCTTATAGTTCTTGGTGCTATTGTAAATGGAATCGACTCTCTAATTTCCCTTTCCATATTTTCATTGTTAGTGTATAGGAAAGCAACTGATTTCTGTGCATTGATTTTGTATCCTGCCACACTACTGAATTGCTGTATGAGTTCCAGTAGTTTGGGGGTGGAGTCTTTTGGGTTTTCCATATAATAATCATGTTTTCTGCAAAGAGAGAGAGTTTGACTTCCTCTTTTCCAATTTGAATACCTTTTATTTCTCTTTGCTGTCTGATTGCTGTTGCTAGGACTTCTAGTACTATGTTGAACAATAGTGGCGAGAGTGGGCATCCTTGTCGTGTTCCTGATCTCAAAGGGAAGGCTGTCAGCTTTTCCCCATTGAGAATGATATTCGCTGTGGGCTTTTCATAGATAGATTTTATAAGATTGAGGAATGTTCCTTCTATCCCTATGCTTTGAAGAGTTTTAATCAGGAAC
>CM052901.1:54328273-54354033 GCA_028534135.1 Potos flavus
TTAGTGTGATTGCTGGGTCATAGGGTACTTCTATTTTGAATGTTTTGAGGAACCTCCATACTGGTTTCCACAGTGGCTGCACCAGTTTGCATTTCTACCAACAGTGCAAGAGGGTTCCTTTTCCTCCACATCCTCACCAACACCTGTTGTTTCTTGTGTTGTTAATCTAACCGTTCTGACAGGTGTGCGGTGATATCTCATTGTGTTTTTTTATGTGAGATAGAGCAAGAGAGAGCATGAGCAAAGGGGGGAAGTTATGGGGGACAGAGGGAGAGGGAGAAGCAGGCTCTCTGCTGAACAGGGAGCCTGACACAGGGCTGGATCCAAGGACCTGGTATCAGGACCTGAGCGGAAGGCAGATGCTTAACAGACTGAGCTACATAGGTGCCCTCTCTTTTTTTGTACGTGCACATGCTTGATATTTTCCAAAGTGCAATCCATAGACCTTCGATAAGACAGTTGCGAATATCTTCTCCCATTATGTGGGTTTCCTGTTTGTTTTGTTGACTGTTTCCTTTGCTGTGCAGAAGCTTTTTATCTTAGTAGATTCCTGCCTCATGTTGAGGTCTTTTATCCATTTCGAGTTTACCTTTTTATATGGTGTGAGAGAATGGTCGAGTTTCATTTCATTCTTCTATACATAGCTGCCCATTTTTCCCAGCACCATGTATTGAAGAGACTTTTTTCCATTGGATATTTTTTCTTGCTTTGTCGAAGATTATTTGACCACAGAGTTGCGGGTCCATATCTGGGCTCTCTACTCTGTTCCATTGGTCCGTGTGTCTCTTTTTGTGCCAGTACCATGCTCTCTTGGTGATCACAGCTTTGTAATAAAGCTTGAAATCAGGCAAGGTGATGCCACTAGCTTTGTTTTTCTTTTTCAACATTTCCTTGGCGATTTGGGGTCTTTTTTGGTTCTGTATAAATTTTAGGATTGTTTGTTCTAGCACTTTGAAAAATGCCGATGGTATTTTGATTGGGATGGCTTTGAAAGTATAGATTCTTCTGTGCAGCATAGACATTTTAACAATGTTTATTCTTCTGATCCATGAGCATGGAATGTTTTTCCATCTTTTTGTGTCTTCTTCAATTACTTTCATGAGTGTTCTGTAGTTTAGATATATACTCGAGTATATATAGTATAGATTGTTTACCTCTTTGGTTAGGTTTATTCCAAGGTATCTTATCATTTTGGTGCTATTGTAAACGGAATTGACTCTTTAATTTCCCTTTCTACAGTTTCATTGTTAGTATATAAGAAAGCAACTGATTTCTGTGCATTGATTTTGTATCCTGCCACATTACTGAATTGCTGTATGTGTTCTAGTAATTGGTGGGTGGAGTCTTTTGGGTTTTCCACATAAAGTATCATGCCATCTGTGGAGAGAGAGAGTTTGGCTTCTTCTTTGCCAATTTGAATACCTTTTATTTCTTTTTATTGTCTGATTGCTGTTGCTAGAAATTCTAGTACTATGTTGAACAATAGTGGCGAGAGTGGGCATCCTTGTCATGTTCCTGATCTTAAGGGAAAGGCTCTCAGCTTTTCCCTATTGAGAATGATATTCACCGTGGGTTTTTCATAGATGGATCTTATGAAGTTGAGGAATGTTCCCTCTATCCCTATACTCTGAAAAGTTTTAATCAGGAAAGGATGCTGTATTTTGTCAAATGTTTTTCCTGCATCAATTGAGAGGACCATGTGGTTCTTCTCTCTTCTCTTATTAATTTGTTCTATCACATTGATTGATTTGCAAATGTTGAACTCTTGCATCCCAGGGATAAATCCCTACCTGGTCATGATGGATAATCTTTTTAATGTGCTGTTGGATCCTATTAGATAGGATCTTCTTCAGAATCTTGGCATCCATATTCATCAGGGATATTGGTCTGAAATTCTCCTTTTTGATGGGGTCTTTGCCTGGTCTAGGGATCAGGGTAATGCTGGCCTCATAGAAAGAGTCTGGAAGTTTTCCTTCTGTTTCTATTTTTTGAAACTGCTTCAGGAAATTAGGTATTATTTCTTCTTTGAATGTTCGGTAGAATTCCCTAGGGAATCCATCAGGTCCTGGACTCTTGTTTTTTGGAAGGTTTTTGATCACTGCTTCAATCTCGTTAGTAGTTATTGGTCTATTCAGGTTGTCAATTTCTTGCTATTTCAGTCTTGGAAGTTTATAGGTTTCCAGGAATGCATCCATTTCTTCTAGGTTGCTCAACTTATTGGCATATAGCTGTTGATAATAATTTCTGATGATTGTTTCTATTTCCTTGGTGTTAGGAGTGATCTCTCCCTTTTCATTAATAATTTTATTAATTTGAGTCCTTTCTCTTTTCTTTTGGATTAGTCCGGCCGGTGGTTTATTGATCTTATTAATTCTTTCAAAGAACCAGTTTCTAGTTTCGTTGATGTGTTCTACTGTATCTTTGGTTTCTAATTCATTGATCTCTGCTCTAATCTTAATTATTGCCCTTCTTGTGTGTGGGGTAGGCTTAATTTGTTGTTGATTCTCCAGTTCTCTAAGGTGTAAAGAGAGATTATGTATTCAGGATTTTTTTGTATGTATTTTTGTATGTATGTATGTATGTATGTATGTATTTGGGGTGTTTTTTGAGTGAGGCTTGGATGGCTATGTATTTCCCTCTTAGGACCACCTTTGCAGTATCCCACAGGTTTTGAACCGATGTGTTTTTATTCTCATTGATTTCCATGAATTGTTTAAGTTCTTCTTTGATTTCCTGGTTGACCCAAACATTCTTGAGCAGGATGGTCTTTAGCTTCCAAGTGTTTGAATTTCTTCCAAACTTTTTCTTGTGATTGAGTTCCAGTTTCAAAACATTGTGGTCTGAGAATATACAGGGAATAATCTCAATCTTTTGGTATCGGTTGAGATCTGATTTGTGACCCAGTATGTGGTCTGTTCTGGAGAAAGTTCTGTGTGTGCTTGAGAAGAATGAGTATTCTATTGTTTTAGGGTGGAATGTTCTGTATATATCTACAAGGTTCATCTTGTCCAGTGTGTCATTCAAAGATCTTGTTTCTTTGTTGATTTTCTGCTTAGATGATCTGTCTATTGCTGAGAGTGGTATGTTAAGATCCCCTACAATTAACATATCCATATCAATATGTCTCTTTATTTTGATTAACAGTTGGCTTATGTAGTTGGCTGCTTCCATGTTGGGGGCACAGATATTTACAATTGTTAGATCTTCTTATTAGATAGACCCTTTAAGAATGATGTAATGTCCGGGGCGCCTGGGTGGCTCAGTGGGTTAAAGCCTCTGCCTTCTGCTCAGGTCATGATCTCAGGGTCCTGGAATCGAGTCCCACATCGGGCTCTCTGCTCAGCGGGGAACCTGCTTCCCCCTCTCTCTCTGCCTGCCTCTCTGCCTACTTGTGATCTCTCTCTCTGTCAAATAAATAAATAAAATCTTAAAAAAAAAGAATGATGTAGTATCCTTCTGTATCTCTGACTACAGTCTTTAACTTAAAATATAATTTGTCTTATATGAGAATCGCTACCCCAGCTTTCTTTTGAGGTCCATTGGCATGAAAGATGGTTCTCCATCCCTTTACTCTCAGTCTGAATGTATCTTTAGGTTCAAAATGAGTCTGTTGTAGACATATGGATGGGTCCTGTCTTTTCATCCAATCCTTTTTAATTTTTAATTGTTATTTAAATTCCAGATAGTTAACATACAGTGTAGTATTAGTTTCAGCTGTACAATATAATGATTTAGCACTTCCATTCAACACCTGGTGCTCATCACAGCAAGTGCACTCCTTTATTCCCATCGCCTATTTTACACATACCCCCACTCACCTCCCCTGTAATAATTATTGGTTTGTTCCCTATAATTAAGATTCTGTTTCTTAGTTTGCCTCCCTCTCTCTTTTTTCCCCTCTGCTCGTTTGTTTTGTTTCTTAAATTCCACATATGAATGAAATCATATGGTATTTGTCTTTCTCTGACTTATTTCACTTACCATATTACTCTCTAACTCCATCCATGTTGTTCCATGCTCATGAATTAGAAGAACAAACATTGTTAATTTGTCTATACTGCCCAGTGCAATCTACATATTTAATGCAATCCCTATCAAAATGCCAACAATATTTTTCACAGATCTGGAACAAACTATTCTAAAACTTGTATGGAACCCCGAAAGATCCCAAATAACCAAAGCAACCTAGAAAAAGAAAAAAAGCAAAGATGGAGGTATCACAATTCCAGACATTAAGTTATATTACAAAGCTGTACTAATAAAAACAGTGTGGTACTGGCACAAAAATAGACACACAGATCAATAGAAAACCCAGAAATGAACCCATAACTATATGGTCAGTTAATCTTATTTCCTCTTTGATTTCTTTGTTGACCCTCTGGTTGTTTAGTAGTAGGCTGTTTAGCCTCCATATGTTTGCGATTTCTCCAGTTTTGTGTCTGTGTGATTGAATTCTAGTTTCATGTCATTGGAACATGGTTGGAAATGATGCATTATATTATTTCAATAGTTTTAAATTTATTGACACTTGTTGTGTGGCCTAACATGAGATCTATCCTGGATAATGGTCCATGTGCACTTTAAAAAGAACGCATATTCTGTTGTTTTTTTAATAGAATGTTCTACATATTTCTGCTAAGTCCCTGTGGTTAATGTGTCATTCAAAGACACTGTTTCCTTATTGATTTTCTACCTGGACTATTTATCCATTGATGTAACTGGATAGTAAAATCCCCCACTATTATTGTACATCAATTTCTCCCTTTATGTCTGTTAATATTTGCTGTATGTAATTAGGGGTGACAATACTGGGTGCATAGATATTTACAATCATTATATCCTTTTATAAGATGAGCCTCTTTATCATAATTTTTTGTCTCTTGATATAGTCTTTTTTAAAAGCTTATGTGATTTCACTTATATGTGGAATTTAAGAAATAAAATACATGAACATAAGGGAAAAAAGAGAGAGGCAAACCATAAAACCATTAAACATTAACTAAAAAGAACAAACTGAGGGTTGCTGGAGGGGAAGTTGGTGGGGGAAAGGGTTAAGTGGGTGATGGGTATTAAGGAGGGCACTGTTTGTGATGTGCACAGGGTGTCGTATGTAAGTGATCAATTACTAAACTCTACACCTGAAACTAATATTAAAATGTATGTTAACTAACCAGAATTTAAGTAAAAACTTAAAACTAAAAAAAATTATTTTGTTTAATATAAGTATGGCTTTTTTTCCATTTCTTTTGCGTGGAATGGTTTTTTCTATCCCTTCACTTTCAGTCTGCATGTATGTGTGTGAAGTGAGTCTCTTGTATGTAATATATAGATGGGTCTTCCTTTTTATCCATTCTATCTCTCTATGTCTTTTAATTAGAGCTTTTAGACCATTTACATTTAAAGTAATTGTTGAAAAGTATGTACTTATTGCCATTTTGATCATTGTTTTCTGGGTGTTTTTGTAATTCTTTGTTCCTTTCTACTTCTCTTGCTATCTATCTTTGTGATTGATGACTTTCTTTAATATTATATTTGGCTTTCTTTCTCTTTATTTTTTTGTGTATCTGTTATAAGTCCTGGGTTTGTGGTTACCATGAGGTTCATATATAGCACTTTAAGTATATAGCTGTCTATATTATGTTGATGGTCACTTAAGTTCACACACATTCTTTAACAACTATTTCACCCCACTCCCATGTTTTAGGTATATGTTGTCATATTTTGCATCTTTTTATTCGCAATTTTCTTCTAATTATGGGCTTTTATTTTCCACTTAAAGAAGTCTTTTTAACATTTTTTGTAAGGCCAGTTTAGAGGTAATGAACTCCTTTAATGTTGTTTTTTGAGAAACTCTGTATACTTTTTTTTTTAAATTCTGAAATTATAAACTTGTCAGGTAGAGTATTCTTTGTTGTAGTTTTTTTTTTCCCTTTCAGCCCTGAATATATCATGCTATTCCCTTCTGGTCTGAAATATTTCTGCCAAAAAATGAGCTAATAGCTTTATTCAGTTTTTCTCGCACATAACTTTGTATATCTCTCTTGCTGCTTTTAAAATTCTCTCCATATCTTCAATCTTTGATGCTTTAATTATTATGTGTTGTGGTGTGGACCTCCTTGAATTCATCTTGTTTGGAATTCTCTGTGCTTCCTAAACCTGTATGCCTGTTTCCTTCTCCAGGTTAGGGAAGTTTTTAGCTGTTATTTTTTCAAAAATGTTTTCTGCCCCTCCCTGTCTCTCTTTTTTTTTCTGGGGTCCCTAAAATGTAAATGTGTGTTTGCTTGATATTATCCGAAAGACTTTTGTAAAGATTTTATCTATATATTTGACAGAGAGAAAGAGATCACAAGTAGGCAGAGAGGTAGGCAGAGGGAGAGGGGGAAGCAGGCTCCCCGCTGAGCGGAGAGCCCGATGTGGGGCTCGATCCCAGGACCCTGAGATCATGACCTGAGCCGAAGGCAGAGGCTTAACCCACAGAGCCACCCAGGCACCCCTATCCAAAAGATTTCTTAACCTATCCTCTTTTTTAAATTTTTTTTCTTGGAGCATCTGGCTGGCTCAGTCAGAAGGCCATGCATCTCTTGATCTTTGAGTGAGTTCTAGCCCCACGTTGGTTGTAGAGGTTACTTAAATGAATAAATCAATAAAAAACTTTAAATAAATAAATAAAATTCCTTTTTCCTTATTGCTGTTCAACTTGGGTGTTTTTATTATCCTGTTTTCCGGATCACTGATTTGTTCTTCTGCATCCACTAATATACTGTTGATTCTTTGTCACGTATTTTTCATTCATTTATTGTATTCTTCAACTCTAATTGATTCTTTTTTATGTTTTTTTTCGATTGAAGTTCCTACTGAATTTACTCTTCTCCCTAGTCCAGTGATCATCTTTATGATTATTACTTTCAACTCTTCATTTAATTCTTTTTCTGAAGTTTTGTCTTGTGTTTGTATTTGGAGTATATTCCTCCGTCTCTCCATTTTGCTTGACTTTCTGTGTTTGTTTAATATTAATTACATGGAACTGCTACTTCTCCTAAACTTGAAAGAATGGTCTTGGGTCATGGAGGAATGGTCATGCCCTGTGTAGACTGTGTGCCTGGTGACTTGGCTGGCTGGCTAGAGCTGTGTCTGATGTGGGCTAGAGGTCCCAGGGCAGTGTGATGGGGCTGCCATAGTGGAATGACCAAGGATGAAGTTGGCATGGACTGGGGAAGTCCTGGGGCTCTCTGCACTGAGGATGTCCTGGAAGGACAGCTGAGGCTGCAGTAGATGCAAGCTGGGTGTTCCTGGAGCTCTCCATGCAGGCTTTCTGGCAGGACAGCTATAGCTGAAGTAAGTATAGGTTAGGGTGATCCCAGAGCTTTCTGCGCAGAGGGTGCCCTGGGAAGACAGCTGAAGCTGAAACAGGTGCAATTCAAGGTGTTCATGGGCCAGGGTATCCCAGCGTGCTCCATGCAAGATCACCCTGGTGGGGTGGCTGGAGCCAAAGCAGATATGAGCCAGGAGGTTCCAGGGTATTCTGTGTTGGGGGTGCACTAGTAAACTGTCTTGAGCCAAAGCAGTGTAGGCCTGGAATGTTCTGGGATGCTTTGTGCCAGTATCACCTCGACAATATGGCTGAAGCTACAGTAATGAGCACTGACCAGGAATGTCCAGTGTGAGCCACCCTGGAGCCACCCTGATGGGATGGCTGGATCTGGTGTGTGCTAGGCGCCCAGGGCTCACTGAGGTGGCAGGCCAGTATGGTAGCTAGAACCCTGCAGTGGACAACAAATATGAACTGTGTCACTTGTCAGCCCCTCTATCCTAGAGGGAGTTCTAGAAACTTCCCTGTTTTTTGGTGGAGTTCTAGGGCTGGACCTTTTATGTAGTAGTTGTGGGTTTGGTTTTTTTTTTAAACCACAGTTTTTCTTCTGTGTCCCAGTGTAGACAAATCTACTCATAGTCCTTCAGTACTATCCCTCCCTACTATCCCCACAGTTTGCAGCACTGAGGATGGGGTGTTCCTTTCTTTACCATGTCTCTCTCTTGCCGTTCTCTATGTGGTCTACTTTTTGTTGCACAGAAGCTGGTCAGTGAGCCCTCAGTTATTTTTCAGGAAGAATTTCTCTGCACATAGATATAGATTTGGTGTGTCCATGGTGACTTCAGGGTCTTCCTGCATTGTCATCTTGAACCAGACTCCTATTTACTGTGGTATTTCCCTATCCCAGGACATCTTGGTTGTACCCAATTTTGGGGTAATATAAATGAAGTTACTATAAATTGTGTTCCGATTTTTGTGTAAACATGAATTTGCATTTATCTGGGATAAATGCCCAGAAGTACACTTGCTGGGTCATACGATAGCTGCACATTCAGTGCTTTTTTTTTTTTTAACAAGCTGCCAACTATTTTTGAGAATTTCTGTGCCATTTTATATTTCCACAGGCAATGTATGACTTCCCTGTTAGCATTTGTTGTTGTCACTATTTTTTCATTTTGGCTTTTCAGAAAGCCAAAATGTGTAGTGATATCTTGTCATTTTAATTTGCATTTCCTTAATGTTTAATGAAGTGGAACATCTTGTCATGTATTTAGTTGCCATCCACATATCCTTTTCAGCAAAACATTCATGTATTTTTGTCTGTTTTTTAATTGGAGTTTTGGGGGTCTTTTTACTGTTAATTCTGAGGCTTTTAGAAAATATATATACTAGATAATAGACCTTCGTCAGGTAAGTACTTTGCAAGTTTTTCCTTCCAGCCTGTAGTTTTCTTTTCATCCTCATCATAAGAGTCCTTTACAAGCTAAAGTTTCCCATTTTGATTATTATTTGAATGTTAATCCAACCACATTTTGGTTATACTTCATTTGTTTGTGATGTATTATCCTTTTTTATAAAATGTTGGATTCAATTTGAAAATATTTTGTTAAAGATTTTTCATTTATGCTAATGAGTGATATTGGTATGTACTTTTCTTTTAATGCCTTTGTTAAGTTTGTTACCAAAGTAATGCTGGCCTCATAAAATGAATTAAAATGTGTTCTTCGCTCTATTTTCTCATAAAGTTTGGGTATCTTTAGTATTAATTTTCACCATATATTGATTGAATTCACCAATGAAACTCTGTGAAAAATATTGTGGGATGCCTAAGAATTCTTTAGCAGAGATTGTTCCTGGTTTTCATCAGAGTTTTCAGAGGATTTCTTCTGTGCTCTCTAAATTGTTGAAATCTACTCATTTATGGATTTATACGTATAAATGGTTGATTCTGGCATGTGGTTTTAGCTTGTTTATCTTGTGGAGTTGGGAGAAATAGGCTTTGATAAAAGAATTTTTGTAAGTGATGATGTTCACCTAGACTTCTAATTAAGTGTTGTTAAATGCCTTTTGATAATTTTATCTAGCAAATAATAATACATTTTCACTCTGGAATATTTTGAAAATTCCTAAAACAAATTCTCTGGAGGCCTCCTCCAAGTTTGTGGAAATTAAGGTCAAAATTTTTGGCCTCATGCTTCAAAACTTTTCCTCTTTCCTTGAAAATGTGTGTTCTGTTACTTTTCAAGGGAAGCTGAGGAAGACAAAAAATTCCTAATATGAGAAAGAGCAACTTGATGTTGGGGGTGATATGCTGTTGGTGGGGTTCTCTCTGACAGCGGAGTGGTGATGGTCATGAATTTGTTACAATAATAAAGTTTAAAGCCTTTCTCTAGAATCCTGAAACACCTTCTCTCCTAATGCTCCTCCTGAATCATTGCTCACCTCCCTTATATATGAGGTGTTGGCATATAGAGAGAGCTGAAGGTTGAGTGGACAGATGTTATTTCTTTTTAACTCTTCATGGCATAGTCCCACTCAGGATGAGAACTGACATCCATGGGGGGGAAAAAACGGAAAAACTGAAACACTGTCCACTGATGACAGTTCTATTCCATGAATGACTCGGGAACAATCAGTACTGCCCCTAGATGGTGGAAGTATAACCTCATAGGGCTAAGTAAAGTAGTAGCACTTTATAGTGAATTCCCCACTCCCATCAACTCTGACAACCCCCATCCCACATGAGGGTGCTGTCTGTTTTAAACAGATGCTACAAATATGATGAAGGAAAAATAAGCAAGCATGCCAGCATTTATTATAAAACAACCAAGAGAATAACAGTAAAAACGAGGGGAATGTGGTAGCAGAGGAATATTTATATTCATGGGTATGTGTTTGTAGCATGCATGGTCTCAAATTGTGGAATTTCTGTGTGTATTGTATCCTTTCCTATGAAGGAAAGCAGAGGATCATCTGGTCCTGGGAGAACCTTGAAGTTAGAAAACCTAGGGATTCTCCTGGTTTATCAGAAAGGGGAGACAGTTCAGAAGGGAAAAAATCGAGAGAGTTAGAGTTTGGGTCATTGCTGTCATCCAGAGAACCTTGTAAAACAATTCAATGTTTTCCTGAATGGGGTCTTCCAAGATTCACAGGGAGTAGCAGGTTGGCTTGGCAAGCCACCATCTTCAGATTGGTTCTGCATAATATCAGTCAGTACAACAAAGACCACAGTTTCCTCATCTGGATCACTGATAGCCTGTAGAAAGATAGGAAATATCCTCACTCCAGTAGTCCCTACCAGCCATGTCATTTCTCTCTTTAACTCAGACCTGGGAAATATACTCAAGGTCTTTCCTTAAGTGATGTCACAGTGTGTACACAAGGCCAGGTCTAGGGTTGAAGTCTGTGATAGGAAATAAGATAGAGACATCTATCCACTCTTTCCTTCCACCATCAGATTCTTGAGCTATGAGACCCCTTTTGCATCCTCCACCCTTGTTTGAGAATGGTTTATTTTTATTTGGAAATTATCCTCAGAAAACACAATCTGGCCAGTAGATGCATTAATTGAGTTTAAATCTCCTAAATAATGTAATCGTTGCACTTAATAGCTTCATCCTACTTCTATACTCCTAATAGGAAAAGTCCTCATGCCATTTCCACTGGCACAGATACTATTCTGAAAAATAAATAGAAATGTTGATTTATTTGTCCTTATTAAAATAGAAAACATTTTTGGTGACAACTGTGGGATCTGTCCCAAAGAACTGAATAATGCCGTGATAAAATAAATCATTGTTAGTGTTCATCCAGGACTCTTCAAATGATCTAAGATGCCACTTCCAGATGCAGACAGCCTTTCTTGTATTTGCTCCTCCATTTGTTAACAAATATTTGAGTGCTTACCATGTGGCAGTCTATTATTGTGAGAGCCAAATGTCTGTTTTCTGTTGTTGAGTAAATTTAAATGTCTGAGGTAATTGAGAGGATTGAAGATTTCCCCCATGCTTATTGAATTTACTTTATTAATTGCCTATTATTTCCATTTTTCCATATATATGTTTTTTGTCTGCTTCATTTCTAATGTGTTGCATACACCAGACCTCCTCTGTCTAAATACTTCTCTACTCTTCAGTCTTGTCTGGTTCAGCTGACTCATTTAAGGTATCTCCTGGACCATAACTGCACTGGCAGTGCTGATCTTGGCCTCTCCAGCTGTCCTTTCTCTCTGTTCCATTCCTTTCTGTTCACACAGTGACTCTCCACAATTTTGGAACTTATTCAGCCAAATTCCAAGGCTTATCTTGTATTTACACAGTGGCATGGCATTTTTCTCCAATAGGATAAATTAAAGGAGAAAATGAAGAACTAATCTGTTCAAGTCTTTCTCTTACCCACTGTAAGTACACGACTATAAAATTCAGGTCACACAGTATAAAATTTAAAAATTTCCACAAATTAAGGGGCACCTGGGTGGCTCAGTCCTTAAGTGTCTGCCTTCGGCTCAGGTCACCATCCCAGGGTCCTGGGATTGAGTCCCGCATCGGGCTCCCTGCTCCGCGGGAGCCTGCTCTCCCTCTCCCACTCCCCCTGCTTGTATACCCTCTGTTGCTGTGTCTCTCTGTCAAATAAATAAATAAAATCTTTTTTAAAAATTCCACAAATTAAAAAACTAAAACATTATACCCTAAGTTAAAAGATAAAAAGCTCAGCTTAATCATTGTGCTTCTCCGTCGCCTTCTTTTAACCTGCAGTTTTATACCTTGTACATCCATGATTTGTATAGTTGTCCTCTCCCTCCAGCTCCTGAAACATAAGACACTGATTAAGTCTTTTCCTTTAACTCCATGTACTTTGCTTGTTGCTCAATTTTACCCCCTATTTTATATTTGAGCTCCAGGAAGTCAAGAAAATGAGGAAGCACAAAGTATAATAATGAGTCTTTTTTGACAGAACACTGCTACCAAAGTCAGGAAATGAGTTCCCAGGGTATGGCCAAGCACAAACAGCACCTTGGATAAAACAGTATCACATCATCTAGCCCTTGCAACTAACTACAAGAATAACTGGGTTGCCACACTTATACTGCCATATGTAAACATACATTCATATTGACACAAGTCCTGCTAGTAGAAGACACAAGAAACAGTAGCAAAATCACACAAATATTAATAAAATGATAATAAGACACTTTCAATCAGTGAGGAAAGTAGGCATTATTTTGGTGAATAGTTTTCTTTTTTTTAAATAAAATCTTTTTATTTATTTTATTTTTTTAATTTTATTTTATTTTTTCAGTGTTCCAAGATTCATTGTTTATGCACCACACCCAGTGCTACATGCAATATGTGCCCTCCTTAATACCCACCACCAGGCTCACCCATTCCCCCACCCCTTCCCTCCAAAACCCTCAGTTTGTTTCTCAGAGTCCACAGTCTCTCATGGTTCATCTTCCCCTCAGATTTCCCCCAATTCACTTTTCCTTTCCTTCTCGTAATGTCCTCCATGTTATTCCTTATGCTCCACAAGTAAGTGAAACCATATGATAATTGATTTTCTCTGCTTGACTTATTTCACTCAGCATAATCTCCTCCAGTCCCATCCTTGTTGATACAAAAGTTGGGTATTCATCCTTTCTGATGGAGGCATTATATTCCATTGTATATATGGACCTGTTTAACTTATTTGAGGAAGATCAAGATGACTTCCCAAAGCCATGAGATGAACCTGAATGTCCATCATGATTAAAACATTGTTTAATAATTGAAATCTCAGTTTTTAGAGGTGCACAGCAGAAACAAGAGAAGAAACTGTACCAATATCTTAATGCTTCAGTTTGAGCATATGTTGGTGAGGGGAGTACACCATTTGTGTCTTCCAATTTAAACTTTTCTATGTTTTCCTAACGAAAGGGAAAAATAGAATTGTCACATCTTTCATAGGTGAAGTAAAGGTGACTTAAAATTTTAAGCATATTTTCCCATATTTCCCAGTTTTATAAAAAAAATTACCATCTCTTGCCTTTTTGAAAAGGAGAATCTTTGTTAAATCATAGATATACAGAAAAAAGTGTAGGTAATTAAACAAAAATCTCTTGAATTACACTGTTCAATAGTGTCATTATTAACCTTCTCTACTGCCTTATTGCCCTTCTATATTGTGTATGTGTGTGGTTTGTGATAAAATTTTATATATTGAGATATTAATGCGTATATAACATAAAAAGCATTTTTTCAGTTTTTTTTTGCAAGGATAATTCATTTACTTGCCCTCTTCCCATCAAATCAAGTCTCTTGTGATACAATGCCATATATTGTGGGTGTCAGAAAAGAAGTAAATGCCTTAGAAATTGTGAGAGAATGAATAAACATGTCAACATAACTAGAATTTGCAATTCCCATCCAGTGTCCTTCTCAAGTGATACCCGTTAGAAACTAGGTAACAATGAGAACCCTGAATGTGGGGGGTTGAAACTACCCTGGGGCCTCCTATCTAATATCTGGGGTCTAGGGTCCCTGGTAAGGTGATGATTTCTTACCAGTGTCTTCACTATTTATAGGCATGATAATTAGTAGGTATATCCAGCTAACTTTTTCCTGAGTTCTTGTATGGGTCTGAGAAAAATTGGAAAGTCAGAATTTATTAAACCAATTCTCTTGTAATGTAGACCTGTTGTTTCCCCAGAGGTGTATCCATGACACCGTAACACTCTTGGCCCCCTCACAAAGTTTGGGTATTATAGGGGCCATTGCAGAAGTGTAGGCTGCTGATTATGCTGGTTGTAGTGCTGTGTGTCAGATTTGTCAAGGCCTGAAAACACTTCTGGATCACCTTCAGTTTGAACTAGTTTGGGTGCTATGCAACCAGAACAGGCCGTGGCTGACCCCAAGGTTTTCTAGATCAGACATGGCTCATAGACTGATAAGACTGTATCAGCAAAACATATATCTCTGCCTGGGGCTCTAGCATACCTGTGAGTTCTCACAGCTGAAAGTACTGTGTAGCCTGGGCTGACCAACATTCAGGGTTCTAATTTCACCTAATTCTTTTGGGTCATGTTTCACCCCTGGCTTTCTCTATGCCTGGAATACCCAAGTCCACAGCTTCACTAAATAAATCTCTCCAGAAGGTAAACCTCCCATGTCCTTCTGGGAGGAACAGAGAGAAAGCAGTTTTCTGGCTGGGTGAGTCATAGAATGGATCTGGGGGGTCTAAAGACCTCCTAAATAAATTTTGAAACAATTCTGTGGTTTTTAAACTTACCCCCAACTCTTCTCAAAGATACCTGGTGCCTCCACTTCCTCAGCATTTCTGAGGTACTCTGACTCCAATCTGCTTACTCCTTATTGGTGGCATCATAAAGGGCCTGCTAGGGAGGACATAAAAGTAACTATCAGGAAAGATGGGTCCCTCTGCCAGTATCGTTAGAGTTTTAGTTTAGTTTTTTCCCCATTTCCTGGCCTCTTCTGTAAAACAGAATAAAAACTAACCCTGTCACACACCTAGAAATGTTGTAAAGTATAAGAAGATCCCATCAGTGAAAGCCCCCTATGTTTACAGAAGGGAACAAAAGTTGAATGTTGTCACCATCAGCAATAAGTGACACACAAAGACAGAGATTTAAGCATATCAATTGAACACAGTGCTTAGTCTTCATATTTTAAATAATCCACTGTTGGGTTGAGATAGGTGTCTGTACCACAGGATTCCTATATGATATCATTACCCCTTTTGTTCTTTTTTTGTTATGTTAGTCACCATATAGTGCATCATTAGTTTTTGATGTAGTGTTCCAAGAACATTTTTGTTCTTAACTTATGTACCAATTTTTGGCAGTGTTCCCCTGCCCCCATGGTGTGACATCCCATGGAGTACACCTATCTTTTCCTAATGTCTCTTTATTTTAACAAAGCATATGCATTTATCCATAACAATTGTTTTTTAAGTTATTTAAATTCCAGTTAATTAACATACAGTGAAATATTAATTTCAGGTGTACAGTATAGTAATTCAACACTTCCACACATGACCCTGTGCTCACCTGAGCAAATGCACTCCTTAATCCCCACCACCTATTTAACCCATCCCTCCTCCCACTTCCCCTCGGGTAACCATCAGTTTGTTCTCTATAGTTAAGAGTCTGTCTCTTGGTTTGCCTTTTTCTTTTTTTACCTTTGCTCATTTGTTTTGTTTCTTAAATTCCACATATGAGTGAAATCATATGGTATTTGTCTTTCTCTGACTGATTCATTTCACCTAGCATAAGAATCTCTAGCTCCATCCATGTCATTGCAAATGGTAAGACTAGTCTTTTTCGTGGCTGAGTAATATTCCAGTGTGTGTGTGTGTGTGTGTGTGTGTGTGTGACATCTTTTTTTTTTCCTTGGGTCTAGGGTTAGGGTTAGGATTAGGGCCAGGGTTATGGTTATGGTTATGGTTAGGGCCAGGGTGAGATTACTTGCCTTGTATCCTGCAGTTCAGAGACACATTCAGAAGTTTACACTTAAGGTTAAGGTTAGGGGTTAGGCATTAGAGGTTATGGTTAGGGTTAGTGCTAGGGTTAGGATTAGGGTATGTGCCTGGCATCCTGAAGTTCAACGACTTATCCAGAGAATAAAATGCCAGACTTCTGCTGGGGTGAGAATAGACATGGCAGCCATCAGCTGAGCTGAGGCATGGAGGGGATTTGTGGCTTTAAATACTCTTTAAATAGATATTCGATTCTCCCTACTGTTTTTATCTCTCCCTTCACACCTTTTTTCCAGAGATATTTCCAATTCTTAAATTTTTGGGATCTTCTCTGATATAACTAGACTGCTTCTCACCTTTTCTTATGGTATGTTCAGTAACGCACTTTCTCAGATCTAGAGTTAGTGTTAGGGTTAAGGTGAAGATGAAGATATGTGCCTTGTATTCTGCAGTTCAGACACCTCTCCGGAGGGTTAGGGTTAGAGTTAGAGGTTAGTGGTTAGAGGTTGGGGGTTAAGATTAGGGTTAGGGTTAGGGTTAGGGTTAGGGTTAGGGTTATGGTATATGTCAGGCATCCTACATTTCAGACTCCTCTCCAGAGTATATAACCCCAGACTTCTGCTGGGGTGAGAATAAATATGGCAATTCTCTACTGACCTGAGGCAAGGAGGCGTTTCGGGGCTCTTAATACTCTAAATAAATAGCCTATTTTTCCTTCTAGTTTTGTCTCTACCTTCATACCTATTTTCAAAAATATCACCTCTTCTTTAATATTAGGAGTGTTCTCCTAGACTTCTTCTCAGCTTTTCATTTTTTTCATTTTTAAATATTTTTATTTAAATTCTCATTAGTTACCATATAGTATAATATTAGTTTCAGGTGTACAACATAGTGATTCAACACTTCTATACAATATCCAGTGGTCATCACAGCAAGTGCAGTTTTTAATCTCCATCACCTATTCAACCTATCTCTCTACCAAACTCTTCCTAGCAACCTTCAATTTGTTCTCTATAGTTAAGAGTCTTTTTTCCATTCTTGAGAAGATACTAGAACTTCTTTAGTGGTGCCTAAATCTCCTCCTTGCTTCAGCTCATTAGATAGCTGCCATGTCTGTTGTTACCCCAGCAGATATCTGGGGTTTTATTCTCTGGAAAGATCTCTGAATTACATGATACCAGGCACATACCCTAACCCTAACCCTAGGTCTAACACTAAGCATTACTGTAACCCATAACTGTTAACATCTAATCCTTAACCCTACCTTAATGCTACCCTAAACCTAATACTATAGAGGGATCTCTGAACTGCACATACCATCGCCCTGGCTCTAAACCTAACCCCAACCCTAACACTGGCCCTAGCCCAAACCCTAACCCTACATCTGAGGGGAAAAAAAAAGAGAAGATGTGGTACACACACACACACACACACACACACACACACACACACACAAAATGGAATATTATTCAGTCATAAAAAGAGTGAAATCTTGCCATTTGCAACTACATGAATAACATTAGCCAATATTATTCTAAGTGAAATTGGTCAGTCAGAGAAAGACAAATATCATATGATTTCACTCATATGTAGTATTTAAGAAACAAAACAGATGAATAAAGGGGAAAAAAGCGAAAGGCAAACCATGAAACAGACTCAACTACAGAGAAAAAACCAATGGTGACCAGAGGGTAAATGGGTGGAGGAATAGGTCAAATAAGTGATGGGAGATTAAAGAGTACACTTGTGATGAGCCCTGGATGTTGTATGGAAGTGCTGAATCACTAAATTATGCACATGAAACAAATGTCACACTATATGCAAACCGGAATTTAAATAAAAACTTTTTTAAAAAGAGTGTGTTTCTTGGTTTGCCTCTCTTTTTTTCCTCTGTTTGCTCATTTGTTCCGTTTCTTATATTCCACATATTAGTGAAATCATATGGTATTTGTCTTTCTCTGACTGACTTATTTCACTCAGCATAATACTTTCTAGCTCTGCCCACATCATTGCAAATGGCAAGATTTCACTCTTTTTATGACCGAGTAATATTCTGTTGTATTTATATACCATATCTTCTTTATCCATTCATTAGTTGGTGGACTCTTGGGCTATTTTCAAAATTTGGTTATCATAGATAATGCTGCTATAAACATCAGGGTTCATTTATCCCTCTGATTTAGTATTTTTGTATTCTTTGGGTGAATAGTAGTGTGATTGCTGGATTATGGGGTATTTCTATCTGGAAAGACATTCCATGCTCATGGATTGGAAGAAAAATATTGTTAAAATGTCTCTACTACTCAAAGCAATATATACATTTAATGCAATCCCTATCAAAATACCAACAGTACTTTTCACATAACTAGAGCAAAAATCCTAAAAGTTGCATAGAACCACTAAAGAACCCTGAATAGCCAAAGTCATCAAAAAAAAAGAAAAGCACGGGGTGCCTGGGTGGCTCAGTGCGTTAAAGTCTCTGCCTTCAGCTCGGGTCATGATCTCAGGGTCCTGGGATCAAGCCCCACATCGGGCTCTCTGCTCAGCAGGGAGCCTGCTTCCCCCTCTCTCTCTGCCTGCCTCTCTGCCTACTTGTGATCTCTCTCTCTCTCTCTGTCAAATAAATAAATAAAATCTTTAAAAAGAAAAGAAAAGAAAAGCTGAAGGCATTGAATTCTGGACGTCACATGACATTACACAACTGTAGTTAGTGATCAAAACAGTATGGTACTGGCACAAAAATAGACACATAGATCAATGGAACAGAATAAAAAACCCAGAAATGAACCAAAAACTCTATCGTCAGTCTTTGACAAAGCAGGAGAGAGTATCCAGTGGGAAAAAGTCTCCTCAATAAAGTGTTGGGAAAATTGAACGGCAACATGCAAAAGAATGAAACTGAAAAACTTTCTTACACTATACACAAAATAAATTCAAAATGGATGAAAGACCTAAATGTGAGACAGGAAACCATCAAAATCCCAGAGGGGAACACAAGCAGTAACCTCTTTGACATCAGCCAGAACAACTTCTTTCTAGATATGTCTCCTGAGGCAAGGGAAACAAAAGCAAAAATAAACTATTAGGACTTCATCAAAACAAAAACTTCTGTTGTTCCTTGTCTTGTTAATTTTAGCCATTGTTCCTGGTATAAGGTGGTATCTCATTGTGGTTTTGATTTGTATTTCCTTGATGGCTAGTGATGTGGAGCCTTTTTTTCATGTATCTGTTAGCCATTTGTATGTCTTCTTTGGAGACATATCTGTTCATGTCTTCTGCATATTTCATGATTAGATTATTTGTTTACTGGGTGTAGAGTTTGAGAAGTTCTTTATAGATCTTGGATACCAAGCCCTTTATCTGTTATGCCATTTGCAAATATCTACTCCCATTCTGTAAGTTGTCTTTTAGTTTTGTTGAGTGTTTCCTTTGCTATGCAGAAGCTTTTTATCTTGATGAGGTCCCAAGAGTTCATTTTTGCTTTTGTTTCCTTTGCCTTTGGAGACGTGTTTTGCAAGAAGTTGCTGTGTCCAAGGTTGAAGAGGTTACTGCCTGTGTTCTCCTCTAGGATTTTGGTGGATTTCTGTCTCACACTGAGGTCTTTCATCCCTTTTGAATCTATCTTTGTGTATGGTGTAAGAGAATGGTCCAAGTTCATTCTTCCACATGTGGCTGTCCAATTTTCCCAACACCATTTGTGGAAGAGACTGTCTTTTTTCCATTGGATATTCTTTCCTACTTCACTGAAGATTAGTTGACCATAGAGTTGAGGGTCCATTACTGGGGTCTCTATTCTGTTCCATTGGTCTAAGTGTCTGTTTTTGTGCCAGTACCAGGCTGTCTTGGTGATCACGGCCTTGTAATATAGCTTGAAGTCAGGCATTGTGATGCCACCAGCTTTGGTTTTCTTTTTCAACATTCCCTTGGCTATCGGGGTCTTTTCTGGTTCTATACAAATTTTAGGATTCTTTGTTCCAGTTCTGTGAAAAATGTCAACGGTATTTTGATAGGGATTGCATTGAATGTGCAGATTGCTCTGGGCAGCATAGACATTTTGACAATGTTTATTTTTCCAATCCATGAACATAGAATATTTTTCCATTTCTTTGTGTCTCCCTCAGTTTCTTTCAAAAGTGTTCTGCAGTTTCTAGAGTACAGATCCTTTACCTCTTTGGTTAAGTTTATTCCTAGGTATCTTAGGGGGTTTTGGTGCAATTTTAAAAGGGATCAATTCCTTAATTTTTCTTTTTTCAGTCACATTGTTAGTGTATAGAAATGCAACTGATTTCTGTGCATTGATTTTGTATCCTGCCACATTGCTGAATTGCTGTATGAGTTCTAGTAATTTAGGGGTGGAGTGTTTTGGGTTTTCCACATAAAGTATCATGTTATCTATGAAGAGAGAGAGTTTTACTTTTTCTTTGCCAATTTGAATACGTTTTATTTCTTTTTGTTGTCTGATTGCTGAGGTAGGACCTGTAGTACTATGTTGAACAGTAGTGGTGATAGTGGGCATCCCAGCCATGTTCCTGACCTTAGGGGAAAAGTTCTCAGTTTTTCCCCATTGAGAATGATATTCACTTTGGGATTTTCATCAATGGCTTTTATGAAAACAAATTTTGGCAAGGATGTGGAGAAAGGGGAACCCTATTACACTGTTGGTGGGAATGCAAGCTGATACAGCCACTCTGGAAAACAGTATGGAGGTTCCTCAAGACATTAAAAATAGAACTACTTTACAACCCAGCAATTGCACTACTAGGTATTTACCCCAAAGATACAGATGTAGTGAAAAGAAGGGGCACATGCACCCCAACGTTCTTAGCATCAATGTCCACAATAGTCAAACTGTGGAGGGAGCCAATATGTCCTTCAATAAATGAATGGATAAAAAAGATGTGCTTCATATATGCAATGGAATATTACTCAGCCATCAGAAAGGATGAATACCTACCATTTGCATTGACATGAATGGAATTGGAGGGGATTATGCTAAGTGATATAAGTCAGGAAGAGAAAGACAATTATCATGTGGTTTCCATATGTGGAACATAAAGAATAGTGCAGGGGACCATAGGGGAAGGGAGGGAAGACTGAATGGGAAGAAATCAGAGAGGGAGACAAACCATGAGAGACTCTGGATTCTGGGAAACAAACTGAGGGTTGCAGAAAGGAGGGGTGTGGAGGGATGGGGTTACTGTGTGATGGGTATTAAGGAGGGCACGTGCTGTGATGAACACTGTGTATTATACACAACTAATGAATCATTGAACACTACATCAAAAAGTAATGATGTACTATATGTTGATTAATTGAACTTAATTAAAATAAAAAAGAAATGAAAAAAAAAATAAAAAGCTTCCACACAGCAAGAGGAAATAATCAACAAAACTAAAATGCAACCTATGGGATAGGAGAAGATATTTGCAAACAGCATATCTGACAAAGAGTTAGTATCCAAAATATATGAAGAACTTATACAACTCAACACCAAACACAAATAATCTAATTAAAAATGGGCAGAAAAAGTGCATAGACATCTTTCCAAAGAAGGCATCCAAATGACAAACAGACATGCTCAACGTCACTTATCATCAGAGAAATGAAAATCAAAATTACAATGAGTTATCACCTCACATCTGCCAGAATGTCTAAAATTAACAATACAAGGAACAACAAGTGTTGGCAAGACTGTGGAGAAAGGGGAACTCTCTTGCACTGTTGGAATTGCAAACTGGTGCAGCCACTGTGGAATACAGTATAGACGTTCCTCAAAAAGTTAAAAATAGAACTATCCTACAATTCATAACAGTTATTAATACAAAGAAGAACCTCATAGGCTGTGATAAAATACAAAACATCATGTGATGGTTAATGTGTCAAGTTGATTAGGCCATGATATCTAGATATTTGATTAAACAGTATTGTAGACATTTATGTGAAGGTATTTTTTAGGTTAGATTAACATTTAAGTCAGTAAACTTTGAGCAATGTAGATTACTCTCCATTATGTGGGTGGGCTTCATCCAATCAGTCGGAAGTCTTAATTGAAAAAAAAAAAAAGAAAAGACTGACCCCCCCCTGGGGAAGAAGGAATTCTGCCTGCAGACTGCTTTTGGACTCAAACTGCAATTCTTCCCTGGGTCTCCAACCTGCCAGCGTACTTGGACTTACCAGGCCTCACAACTGTGTGAATAAATTCCTTAAGATCTCTCTCTCTCTCCCCCCCCCTACTCTTTCTCTCCCTATCTAGTCAAGAGAGAGAGAAAGAGAGATACAGAAAGACAGAGACAAAGAAACCGTTTTTATTTTTCTGGGATCCTTGACTAATACAGACCACAATTCCTGACTTTAATAAATGAACTGTTAAATACACTTCTTGGTGTTTTATATTTGTATTAATTGTCCTTCAGTGACTTGCACAATGGAAGTAAATTCTGTGGTAATATGTATTTTTGATGATAATCTTTCTCTATAGGTGATAGATTATTAGAGCCAACGTCCCCAAAATATAGCTTCTGTTTGACTTAACATATGGATAGCTATGTCTACTCTTATCCTCTTATGACTGTAGCCATCAAATGTTCTTATATTCAACAGCCATCAAATTTTTCCTAACATATGACTCTGGATTAAGAATACCTGCATTTTGCATCAAAATCTAATGATGTACTCACTCATCTGTTGATGGACATCTAGGCTTTTTCCATAGTTTGGCTATTGTGGACATTGCTTCTATAAACATTCAGAGGGTATGTGCTATGGTGAGTTCTGTGAACTGTGTAAGACTGATGATTCACAGACCCGTACCCCTGAAACAAATAACACATTATATGTTAATAAATTAAAAAAACTAATGACGTACCATTTCTTACTGAAAAAGCAATCTCAGACATGATCATGATCTTATATCTTTTCATTCTTTAAGAAAATTCAGGACTATAGCAACAGTCAAAGAGGACAGAGTGACAATTGTCCTATAACTGACCTCCTGGATATAATCCCTGTTTTCTTTATCTTGGTGTATTGCTGTATAAAGTGTATGGAACATTGTAAGCCTTCAACAATTATTGTTCCCTTCCAGTCATGTCTTGGCATGTCCTGTAAAGGGATAACTTTTGTCTGGATGAAATATCAGATTTAGCAAAGAGAACACTTCAAAATGTAAGTGTGATAAGGGAAGCAAACATGTGTTAGCATTATACTTGTCCCTCTGGCAGGCACTAGGTGTGAAGTCCAAGACAAACTTGCTTTAAAGAAACCTATAGCTTGGTGAGTATTCCTAAATCCTCCTTTCCCAGCTCTCATTTCAGGGCAGAATAATGATTTCCTATTGTATTCCATGACAAGGAGAATGAGTATATGGAATATTATTTCACTTTCTCCCAGATAAAAGCAACTCAGTCTCAGACAGTCTATTCAAACCTTCACTTAAAATGAAGACTCATCTGTATATACAATATGTCCCCAAACTACGTCGTATGTCAAATCAGGAGCAGGTCTCAGAACTTTGGTTTTCTTTGCATATTTGCATAAATGTGAAAAGGAGAAGTAAAACATATTACATGGTATTGAGTAGAGGAAATAGATTCTATCTACTCTAACATTGTTTCACGTTAGTTGTTCTGCTTTGGGTGTCTGCCATGTGCCAGGCACTTTGCAATCTCCTTTCCCTGCATGACCTCACTGACTCCTCATAACAACCTATTCTAGTGGGTGTTAGTGCCCTTATTTTCCTAGAAAAGAAGCTGAGGTTCATGTCAGTGAAGTAATTTGCCCAAAGTCACCCACATTTAGGAAATGTCTGAGCCAGAAACTAAGAATTTTTTTTGCCTGCATGTTCTATGCACTTTCTTCTATGATATGCTGCCTAAAAAACACCTAAGTCCATATGATAACCAGGTGAGACCTCTTAGTCCAAGGAGACATATTGGTTCTTCATCATCACCATTAGCAAGAGGTGGTGTTGAGTGGGAGTCACACATATGTGCATGATCCACTGTGGTGAGAGAAAAGGTGTCATGCTTTCGGGACTGCCAGTAGACCTTGGGGCCATAGGTTCAGGGAAAAGGCCATTTTTTTTCTTGAAATTTGATATCACCAAGATAACTAAAACAAAGTCGACAAGAATAATGATACAGAGTATTCTTCTCATTTAAACAATTTTAATAGAAATAGATTTAGAATTTCATCATTTGGAAGAATGTTAACTCACAGATTCCGGCATTTCCATCCTGATAACCTATCTGACTACTTGGTTTCTTTAGAATTAGCTGCTAATAATTTTTCAGAGAGTCAGTACAGCGTAGTGTTTGGATGCACAAATGCTGGAGCTGGGATTCCTGTGTTGAAATCTCAGGCTCTGGCACTTATCACTTGTGTGGCTTGGCAAATTACTTATTTACCCACTTTTCTGTTTCTTCATCTCCAAAATAAGGATAACAATATTACCTATATTGCAATATTTCTGTGGAGATAAAATTAATAAATACACACAGAGTGCTTATTAGAGTGCTATAAAAATATTAGGCTTTCTTATTATCAAATGCATTTACATTATCTATGTATATCTATGATATGTGCATAGTTCCCCCTTTTATTTTTTCACCAAGTGAATTACCTTGCACGATTTCCAAATGCTGTTTCATGCATTGATTTGACAATAATTTATTGTGCACTAATATGATTTATCTGGTATTCTGGTGTTAGAATAAAATAGTAAACAAAGCCGGCACTCTTGAACATTGGCCCTTTGAAGTATTCAGGGGAAAGAGCCAGTTTTACTGAGGATGGCCTCTGGATTCAGGGTATCAAACAGCTCAATACACCAGATAATTTTTGAAGTCTTCCATGTTTTAGGCATCCTTCTAAGCATATGAGGTAGAGTATAAAACAAAACAGACACACATAATTGCCCTTATATTCTAGTGAAGTGAGAGAGAAGACAAAACAAAATAAATCAGTAAAGCGGTTATTAGAAGATAGTAAATGCTATGGGGAAAAAAACATTTAACTTTCTATATGTAGAAAATTGTAACTTCAAAAAACCCATTGGGATCTTTGCCAGTTTGGTCGCAGAGTGTACAATTCTGCTGGACAGCTTAAGACAGCTTTGTGATGAAATAATTAAAATAACCCTAAATGTGAAAGTATACATGGCTGCTAAACATCTACTAAGACCTATGCTTTGCATTCTGTAAAAGCAGTGTCCTTTGAATGGCTTCTCAGCTATTTGTTTGACCCATCAGAAAAAGATCACTAGGTCATTTCCAAAAAATCATACAAACTTTATGAAACAGCTTGTCTCTTATTCTAAACTATCTGCAATGCAAAAGCAAATGTACTTGAATAAGGTTCTCAAAGTGAGATGTTCTTGGGATAGTGATGTCGGCAAGAAGACTGACTAGCAAGCCCCAACCCTTTACTGCCATATAGAAATACTAAGTAACAATAACATACAGACCAAAGTATCTTTATGGGAACTCCAGAAACTCCTTAGAGTTGCAACAACCAAGTGAACCCCCAAGTAAGAAAAGGTTCCACCCAAAATCATAATAAAGTCTATGGCATTTTTTTTCATCCTTGATCAAACCCTTCCCCAGTACTGTGCAATGTAAGAGGGAGCCTCCCAGATCTCATAAAAAGATTAAAGGCATATGAAGAAACAGGAATACATGGCCCATTCAAAGGAACAAAATAAGTCTCCAGAAACCGACCCTAAAGAAACACAGGCCTAAGTCTTACTTGATAAAGATTTTAAAACAACTGTCTCAAAAATGCTTGGCAAGCTAACAGAGAACTAAGATAATATATGGACAAAAGAAGGGTATCATCAAAGAGATAGAAATTATGCTGAGTGAAATAAGTCAAGCAGAGAGAGTCAATTACCATATGGTTTCACTTACGTGTGGAGCATAAGGAAAAACATGGAGGACATTGTGAGAAGGAAAGGAAGGGTGAATGGGGGAAATCGGAGGAGGAG
>CM052901.1:54354533-54371988 GCA_028534135.1 Potos flavus
CGAGCCTGGTGGTGGGTATTGAGGAGGGCACGTATTGCATGGAGCACTGGGTGTGGTACATGAACAATGAATCTTGGAACGCTGAAAAAATAAAATAAAAGTAATTGGGAAAAAAATAAAATAAAAAATAAAAAGAGAACCAAGGGATGCCTGGGTGGCTCACTCAGTTAAGTGTTTGCCTTCTGCTCTGGTCATGATCTCAGGGTCCTAAGATCAAGTCCTGCATTTGGCTCCTTGCTCAGTGGGGAGCCTGCTTCTCTCTCGGCCTGCCACTCTCCCTGCTTGTGCTTCTCTGTCTCTGTCTCTGTCTCTGTCTCTCTCTGACAAATCAATAAATAAAATATTTAAAAAAGAAAAAATAAATAAAAATAACTAAAAAAGAGAACCAATTGGGGTGCTTGGGAAGGTCAGTCAGTTAAGCATCTGACTCTTGATTTCAGCTCAGGTCATGATGTCAAGGTCCTGGGATTTTCAGTGTCTGGTGGTGACTGTGCTCCTAGGAAGATCAGGAACTCTTTAAGAATTGCTTTTTTAAAAAAGATTGATTTATTTATTTTAGAGAGAACAAGCGGGGATGGGGGAAGGCAGAGAGGGAGAGAGAATCTCAAGCAGACTCTCCACTGAGCCTGGAGACTAATGTGGGGCTCAATCTCATGACCCAGAAATTCAATAAGAAAGTAAAGGATTGCCACAGCACTATAGATCAATTAGATATTACAGATATATATAGAATGCTCCACTCAACAGCAGCAGAATGCAGTTTTTTCTTAAATGCACATGGAACTTTCTCCAAGATAGATCATACATTAGGCCACAAAACCAAACAAGTATTAATAAATTGTAAAAGATTCAAATCAATACAAAGTACCTTTTCCAATTACAATGAAATGATAATAGAAATAATTAGCAGGAAAAAAAATCCCAGAATATCAACAAATATATGGAAATTAAGCAACACACTCTTCAATAAACAATGGGACAAAGAATAAATCATAAGGAAAATTCAAAATACCTTGAAATAAATAAAAATAAAAATACAACATGCTAAACCTATGGAATGCAGTAAAAATAGCTAAAACCAAAATTTATAGCTGCAAATACATTAAAAAAGAAGATCTGGGGCACCTGGCTGGCTCAGTCAGTGGAGCATGTGACTTGACCTCGGGGTTGTGAATTTGAGCCCCATGTTGGGTTTAAAGATCACTTAAAAATAAAATCTATTTAAAAAAGAAGAAAAATCTTAAATCGACTATCTAAATTAACACACTGAATAACTAGGAAAAAAAGAACAAACTAAACCCAAATCTAGAAAGACAGAAATAATAAAGATTAGAGTAAAGAAAAATATAGTAAATCAAAAAGCAATAAAGAAAATCAACAAAACCAAGTTTGGTCTTTAAGATCAACAAAATTGACAATGATTTAGAAAGACTAAGAAAAAGAGGGAGAATACTCAACCAAAATTTGAAATGAAAGAAAAGACGTTACCATAATGTAATAAAATAAAAATAATTTTAATACTATGAAAATTGGTGTGCCAACAAATATAACCCAGAAGAAATAGATACATTGCCAGAAATATTCAGCATACTACAAATAAGTCATATGAATAGAAAACTTAGACCAATATTGAGTAAATATATCAAATCAGTAATTAAACTTCCCAAGAAAGAAGACCTTGGGGAACAAATGGCTTCAAAGATGAATAGTAACAGTAATACTTTTTAATAGTAAAAAGTAATAGTAACTGTAATAGTAACAGTAATAGTAACTGGGTGGCTCAGTGGGTTAAGCCATTGCCTTCAGCTCAGGTCATGATCTCAGGGTCCTGGGATCGAGCCCTGCATCGGGCTCTCTGCTCAGCAGGGAGCCTGCTTTCCCCTCTCCCTCTGCCTGTCTCTCTGCCTACTTGTGATGTCTCTCTCTCTGTCAAATAAATAAATAAAATCTTTATTTTTTCCCCCAAATACTTTTATTTTATTTTTTCAGTGTTACAAGATTCATTGTTTGATGAAATAAATAGTCTTTTAAAAAAAAAGATGAATAGTAACAAACATCTAAACAAAAATTAATACCAATCCTTCTGAAAATCTTCCAAAGTATTATATAATTCCAGCATTACTCTAATACCCAAAGCAGGAAAAGACACTATGAGAAAAGAAAACTACAGACAAATATCACTTTTGATCTTTGTTTCAAAAATCTTCAACAGAAAAAAAACTCCAAATAGAATTTAACAGCACATTAAAAGGATGATATACCATGACCAAATGGGATTTATTCCTGGAATGCAAGGTTTATTCAATATAATAAAATCAATATAGCATACCAAATAAAGAGAAGGAAGGGGAAATTGATTATCTAAATTGATGCAGAGAAAATATTTGATAAAAGTCAATGTTCTTGTTGATAGTGTTGTTATAAACATTGGAGAGCATTTACCCCTTATCATCCATATTTTTGTATCCTTTGGGTAAATACTTAGTAGTGCAATTGCTGGGTCTTACGTTAGTTCTACTTTTAACTTTTTGAGGAAGTTCCATGCTGTTCTCCAGAGTGTCTGCACCAGTTTGCATTCCCACCAACACTGTAAGAGAGTTCCCCTTTCTCCAAATCCTTGCCAACGTCTATAGTTTCCAGTGTTGTTAATTTTAGACATTCTGACAGGTTTGAGGTGGTATCACATTGTGGTTTTGATTTGTACTACCTGATGCTGAGTGATGTCGAGCATCTTTTCATGTGTCTATTAACCGTCCCTCTGTTTTCTTTGGAAAAATGTCTGTTCATGTCTTCTACCCATTTCTTAACTGGAGTATTTGTTTTCTGGGTGTTGAGTTTGATAAGTTCTTTATAGATTTTGGATACTAACCTTTATCAAATATGTCATTGCAAGTATCTTCTCCCATTCCATAGCCAAAAATGGAAAGAACCCAAGTGCCCATCAACTGATGAGTGAGTAAAGACGTGAATATAAATATAAATATATGTGTGTGTAATGAAATATTATTCTGCAATCAAAAAGAATGAGCTCTTGCCATTCACAATGATATGGATGGAGCTAAATGAAATAAGTCAGTCAGAGAAATACAAATACCATATGATTTCACTCACGTTCACTCATATATGGAACTTAGGAAGCAAATCTGATGAACATACAGGAAGGGGAAAAAAGAGAGAGGGAAGCAAACCATAAGAGACTCTTAAGAGTAGGGAATAAACTGAGGGTTGATGGAAGGAGGTGGGTGGGAGATGGGCTAAATGATTGATGGGCATTAAAGAGGGCACTTGTTACGATGAACACTAGATGTTATATGTAACTGATAAATCACTAATTCTACTCCTGAAGCCAATATTATGCAATATATTAAGTAACTAGAATTTAAATAAAAATTTGGATGAAAAAAATTCAACAAACTTTTATGATAAAAAATATTCAACAAACCATGACTAGAAAGGAACTCTTCAACGTGATAAAAACCATGTAAGAAAATCTCATGAATAACATCTTGCACAACAGTAAAGCTTTTTCTCCAAGATTAGAAATAAGAATAGAATGATGTTTTCATCATTTTTAGTCAACATAGTTTTGCAAGACCTAGCCAGAACAATTTGGCAAGAAAAAGAAATAAAGGACATCCTTTTGGAAAGGTAGATATAACATTAAGTCTGTCACACATGACATGAACATATATGTAAGAAAAATTAAAGAATCTACAAAAAAATCCATTAGTACTTATAAATTCACCAAATTTGCAGAATACAAAATCAACACAAAAGTTAGTTTCATTTCTGCATATTAATAAAGAATAATATGAAAAGGAAATTAAAATAGATTCCAGTAAAAAGATGCAAATTATTTCATCAAAAACATAACTTATCTTGGGAAGGTGAGATTAGAAATATAAAGCTTTAGGTGCATTCAAAGTTAAGTTGCTATCAGCTTAAAATTGACTGTTATAAATATAGCATGTTTGATATAATCCTCATAGTAAGCACACAGCATAATCCTATAGTAGATACACAAAAGATAAAGAGAAAAGAATCAAAGCATACCGCTACAGATAAAAATCAAGTCAAAAAAGAAGAGATCGAGAGAAGAGAAAAAGAACAAAAGAATTACAAAACAGCCAGAAAACAATGAACAAAATATCAATAGTAAGTCCATACCTGTCAATAATTACTTTAAATATCACTGGACTAGATTCTCTAATCTAAAGCCAGAATGGTTGAATGAATTTAAAAAAAAAAAGTCATGAACAAACTATATGCTTCTTATAAAAGAATCACTTCAGATTTAAAGACATACACACACTAAAGGGAAGGAATAATATTCCAAGAAAATGGAAAACAGAAAAAAGCAGGGATAACTTTACTTATATCATAGAAAATAGATTGTAAGCCAAAGACTTTAACAAGAGACCAAAAAAATGTCACATATAATGATAAATGGGTCAATCTAATAAGAAATCATGCATGTAAATATTTGTGCACATAAAAAATGAACACCTAAATGTATAAAACAAATTTTAACAGCCCTAATGAGAGAAATAGAATTCCATACAATAATTGTGGGGATTTTAATACCCCACTTGCAACAGTGGATAGATCAGACAGAAAATGAATTTCAGAACACTGGACTTACACGATACATTAGACCAAATGGACTTAACAGATATTTACAGAACATTCCAACGAACAGCAGCAGAATAAACATTCTTATCAAGCACATATGGAACAACCAGGGTACATCTTATGTTAGACCACACAGTATATCTTGAGAAATTTTAAAAGATTAAAATCATATCAAGCATTTTTTTTTGGTGCAATGATATAAAACTAGAAGAGTCATAGGATGAAAATTGGAAAATTCACAAATATGTGGAGACAAAGACACATGCTGGTGAACAATCAATAGGTCAAAGAAGAAATCAAAAAATATCTTGAGACAAATGAAAATGGAAATACAGCTTACCCAAACTGATGGGATTCAGCAAAAGTGTGTCTAAGAGGGAACCTTATAGCAATTAAGATGCCAAGTGAAATAAGTCAATCAGAGAAAAACAATTATCATATGGTTTCACTAATATGTGGAACATAAGGAATAGTGCAGAGGACAATAGGGGAAGGGAATAAAAACTGAAGGGAAGAAATCAGAGAGGGAGACAAACCTTATAAGACTCTTGACTCCAGGAAACAAACTCAAGATTGCAGAAGGGGAGGTGGGTAGGGGGTTGGGGTAACTGGGTAATGGGCATTAAGGAGGGCCCATGATGTGATGAGCACTGGGTGTTATACGTAACTAACGAATCACTGAACATTATATCAAAAACTAATGATCTACTATACATTAACTAATTGAATTTAAATTTAAAAATAAATAATAAAAAAAGAGAAAAGAAAAAAAAGGATATCAAATTAAACAACATAACATTAAACATCAAGAAACTATGAAAAGAACAACAAAGCCCAAAGTTATCAGAATTAAGGAAATATCAAATATAAGAGTGGATACAAATGATATAGACACTAAAAGACAATAGAAAAGATCAATAAACAAAGGGCTTTTTTTGAAAAGATAAAAAAAATTTATAAGCATTTAGCTTAGCTCACCAAGAAAAGAGAGGGTTTGAAGAAATAAACTTTTTTATTTAAATTCAATTAAAGAAATAATATTTTGAATGAAAAAGGGGACATGTTACAAATGTTAGTACACAAATAAAAAGGATCACAAGATACCATCATGAACATCATAAAGCACCATCATAAAGCAACAAATTGGATAACCTAGATAAAATGGCTAAATTCCTCAAAACATACAACCTACCAAGATGGAATCATGAAGAAGTAGAAAATCTGAATAGGCCAATGTCTAGTAGAGAGAATAAATCAGTAATCAAAATCCTACCAACAACAAAAAGTCTAGGACCAGGTGGCTTCACTGATGAATCATACCACGCATTTCAAGAAGAAATAATACCAATACTTCCATAATTATCTTAAAAAATAGAAGAGGAGAGAACACTTCAAAACTCATTTTATGAGGCAAGCAGGATCCTGACACCAAAACCAGACAAGGGTACTGCAAGAGGAAGAAATTATAAGGCCAATATTCTTGATGAATATAGATACAAAATCCCTCAACAAAAAATTAGGAAACTGAGCTCAATAATACACGAAAAATATGATATACCATGAACAAAAGGGGTTGATACTAGGAATACAAGGATGGTTTGACATCTACAAATCAATCAATGTGATAGACATCGTTAGTAAAATGAAGTATAAAAATCACATGATCATCCCGGTAGATGCAGAAAAAGCACTTAACATAATGCAACATCCATTTATGATAACAACTCTCAACAAAGTGACTATAGAGGGAATACATGTCAACATAATGAAGGCCATATATGACAAGAACACAGCTAACATCATAATGGTGAAAAGCTAAAAGGAATTTTCTAAGATCAGGAAAAAGACAAGGATGCTCAGTCTCATCCCTTTTATTCGGCATCATAATGCGAGTCTTAGCCAAAGCAGTTAGCCAAGAAAAATAAATAAAAGACATCCGAATTGGACAGGAAAAAGTAAAACTGTCTATCAGTAAAACTGATATTATATATAAAAAACTCTAGAGACTCCACCAAAAAACTGTTAAAATAAATGAATTTAGTAAAATTGCAGGATACAGAATGAATGTACAAAAATCAGTTGCACTTCTATACACTCAAACAATCAGAAGGAGAAATTAAGGAAATAATCCAAAATATGATTGCATCAAAAATGCCTAGGAACAGATTTATCCAAGGAATTAAAAGGCCAATGCATAGAAAACTATAAGACACTGACGAATGAAATGGAAGAAGATGATAATAAAGGGAAAGATATTCTATCTTCCTGGGCCAGAAGAATTAATACTGTTAAAATGTCCATACTACCCAAAGGAACCTACAGATTCATTCAATCTGTATCAAAATTCCAATGGCTTTTTCGTAGAAATAGAAAAGGCAATCCTAAAATCTGTGTAAAATCACAAAAGGACATGAATAGCCAAAGCAATCTAGAGAAAGAAAAACAAAGTTAGAAGCATTACAATTCCTGATGTGAAACTATGTAACGACTACATAAACTATATAAAGCCTAAAATAGTCAAAATAGTATGATATTGGCATAAAAATAGGCATATACAACAACAGAACAGAATCGAGAGCTCAGAAATAACTCCATGCATATATAGACCATTAATTTATGACAAAGGAGCCAAGAATGTACAACAGGACAAGGAGAGTCTCTTCAATGAATGGTGCTAAGAAAACTGAGCAGCCCCCATACATGAAAAAGAAGAGGAGGAGGAGGAGAAGGAGAGGAGAAGAAGGAAGAGGAGGAGGAAGAGGAGGAGGAAGAGGAGGGAGAAGTAGGAGGAGAAGGGGGTGGAGGAGAGGGGGGAGGAGGGGGAGGAGGAACTGCTATCTTACATCATACATAAGACTCAAATCAAAATGGATTAAACACTTGAACAGAACCACAGAAATAATAAAACTCCCAGAAGAAAACATAATGGGTAAGCTACCTGACATTGGTCTTCAAAAAGATTTTCTTAGATTTGACACCAAAAGAACAAGCAACAGATGGTAAACTAAAAGAGATAGAGAAAGAGAGAGAGAGACTATTTCAAACAAAAATCCTCTGTATAGCAAAGGAAACTATCATCAAAATGAAAAGGCAACTGACTAATGAGAGAAAATACTTCCAAATCATATATTTAAAAATGGGTTAATATCCAAAATATACAATGAATTCATGCAATGCAGTACAAAAAAAAAACCTGAATAAAAAATGGGCAGAAAAACTGAATAGATATCTTTCCACAGAAGACGTACAAATAGCCAACAGGTGCATGAAAAGGTGCTCGACATTACTAATCATCCAAGAATTGGAGACCAAAACCACAATGAGATATGATATGATGTCATGCCCGTCAGAAAGGCTATTATCAAATGACAAGAAAGAACAAGTGCTGTTGAAGATTTGGAGAAAAGAGAATCATCATACATTATTGGTGAGAATGTAAATTGGTGCCTCCCCTATGTAAAAGAATATGGGTGATGTTCAAAAAAATTAAAAATAGGGCTCCTGGGTGGCTCAGTGGGTTAAAGCCTCTGCCTTCGGCTCAGGTCATGATCTCAGCATCCTGGGATCGAGCCCCGCATCAGGCTCTCTGCTCGGCAGGGAGCCTGCTTCCCCCTCTCTCTCTGCCTGCCTCTCTGCCTACTTGTGATCTCTCTGCTCTCTGTCAAATAAATAAATAAAATCTTTAAAAAAAAATTAAAAATAAACCTTTCATCTGATCCAGCAATTCCACTTCTGAGTATTTATCTGAAGGAAACAAAATCACTGTCTCAAAAAGATGTCATCACCCGTTGTTCGATTCAACATTATTTACAATGGCCAAAACATGGAAACAATGTAATTGTCCATCAACAGATGAAAGAATGAAGAAAATCTAAGATGGCAGAGTAGTAGGAGGACTCTAGGCTTGCCTTATCCCTCAAACACAGCTAGATAAATATCAAATCATTCTGAATAGCCAAAACATAGATCTGGGGACTGACAGAACAAACTGCACAACTAGAGGGAAGGAGGAGGCCACAAAGTGGAAGGTAAAAGGTGTGCAGATGTGCATTGGGGGAGAAAGGGATCATAGGTGCTGCAGAGGGGCGGGCACCCTCATTGGAGAGAGGCGTGAGAGAGAGGAGCACACAGGGGGTTACACAAGGCAAACACTTCCCCAAAACCATTGACTGGGAAAACAAAAGAGGCTGGTTTTTGTGAATCTTTACAGCTAGTGGGGCTCAAATACTAGAGTTTTAGAAGTCTTCAGCATGCCTGAGGGCACTGCAGTTCTCCTGTAGAGAAGACAGGCAGGTAACCCAGGGGCAGACACCTCTATCTGAGGATTGCCTGAGATGCACTGGGAGAGACGGTTCTGCCTTCTTGGAGCACATCTGGGAGAGGTGACATTGCCTCTAAAAGAGCTGGTTGATGCCATTTCCCTCTCCTGCCCCTCACCATAGGCACAGAGACACCTGCTGAGGGTGGTTAACCTGAACACTGGCTCTTTCATGTGCTTGCTCAAAACCCCACACTCCTGTGCTTTGGTGTGACTGCCCCTCTGGGTCAAACCTGCATCAGTTCCAGTGTGGTGAGACCTTTCCCTGGAGGACAAGCACAAATCCCCACCATACCAGCTCCCTAAAATTTGGAGTTTTAAAACTCAGCTGGCCTGGCTGGGATAGAGCCCAAAAGTATATTCCATATCTCCAGGCAGGCAAGCAAACTAAACACAGACAGTATGAGATCAGCGATCAGAAAAATAGCTAGGATGCAGTGGGAGAAATTGCTCTTCTAGGAGGGCTTCTCTGACAGCAGCAAGTACAAACTCCCTCTCCAGGGACAGAAGAGCTGGCTGGTTCCATTTTATTCCTGTGCCCCTCAGCATAAACTAACTCAGTAAACAGCACGGTGCCAACACTGGCTGCCTAATCTGTTTACACAGATTACACGGTGATCTGCTGGTGCTGCTTTTCTCAGGCAGGTGTGCCTGAGAAACAGCGTAGCAGGCCCTTACCCCAGAAGACCCGTGCAAAACTCCACAACCACCACATCTAATGACAATAAACTTCTGTCTCAGCTGTGGTGAAAATAGTACCAGGTCTCTTTTAACAAGCAGACCAGAGCACACTTAGCTAAAACTCACCATACTCTGGCCAAGGTCCAAAACTCCCCACTGCAGGCAAGGAGAAACTGCAGAGGACTGCCCTGAGGGGTAGAGCAGCCATAACACAACAGCAGAAGGCATGCCGCATGTACCAGAGACACTTCCTGAAGCACCAAACCCTGGACATTATATGACATCTTTTTCATAAAGCCATTATTCTCAGAAGAAGGAAACATAATAGGCTTTCCTAACACAGAGAAGACAGGGACCTAGACACAATGCCAAGACAGAAGAATTCATTCCAGAACAAAGAACAAGAAAAGGTCACAGCCAGAGATTTAATTGAAACAGATATAAGTAACATGCCTGATCAAGAATTTAAGGCAACAATCATAAGGATACTAGCTGGGCTTGAGGAAAGCATAGAAGACATCAGGGATATCCTTACCACAGAGATAAAAGAGCATAAAACAAATCAGGCAGAAATGAAAAGTGCACTAACTGAGAGTCAAAACTCACTGGGTAAAATGACCACAAAGATGGGAGAAGCAAAAGAATGAATAAGGGATATAGAAGATAGAATTATGGAAAATAATGAAGCTGATCAAAAGAAGGAAAGAAAAATATTGAATCACGAAAGTAGACTTAAGCAACTCAGTGACTCCATGAAACATAATAACATTCATATCATAGGAGTCCCAGAAGAAGAAGAGAGAGAAAAGGGAGCAGAAGATTTATTTGAGCAAATGACAGCTGAAAACTTCCCTAATCTAGGGAAATAAATCGACTTCCAAATCCAGAAGGCACAGAGAAGTCCTGTCAAAATCAACAAAAGCAGGCCAACAGCAAGACATATTGTATTTAAATTTGCAAAACATAGAGATAAAGAAAAAAATATATTAAAAGCAGCAAGACAAAAGAAGTCCCTAACTTAAAAAGGAAGACAAAAAAGGCTAGCAACGCATCTCTCCACAGAAACTTGGAACCCAGAAGAGAGTGGCATGATAGAGTCAATCTGCTGAATGGGAAAAATCTGCAGCCAAAAACATTCTATCTAGTAAGGCTATCATTCAGAAAAGAAAGAGATGAAGTGTTTCCCAGACAAACAAAAAGTAACGGAGTCCATGACCACAAAATGAGCCCTGCAAGAAATATAAAAGGGGACTCTTTTAGTGGGAAAGAAAGATCAAAAGTGACAAAGACTAGAAAGGAATGGATAAAATCTCCAGAAACAATGACAAAACAATTAATAAGTTAATACTAAATTCATATGTATCAATAATTATTCTGAATGTAAATGGACTAAATGCTCCAATCAAAAGACATAGGGTGCCAGGATGGATTAAAAAATACCACTCATCTATATGATGCCTACAAGAGACTCATTTCATTTATTTTTTTGACATCTTAATTTTATTTTATTTTTTTCAGAGTTCCAAGATGCATTGTTTATGCACCACACTCAGTACTCCATGCAGTACGTGCCCTCCTTAATACCCACCACCAGGCTCACCCATTCCCCACCCCCCTCCACTCCAAAACCCTCAGTTTGTTTCTCAGAGTCCACAGTCTCTCATGCTTCATCTCCCCCTCCAATTTACCCAATTCACTTTTCCTTTCCTTCTCTTAATGTCCTCCATGTTAGTTTTTGATGTAGTGTTCAACAATTCATTAGTTATATATAACGCCCAATGCTCATCACATCACGTGTCTTCCTTAATGCCATCTTATTCTTTTAACTTTAATTTTTCATTTTCATGATTATTAGTTGCCTATGAATACTTTCTTTTTTTTAAATTTAATTTTAATATTTTTTCAAGAGACTCATTTTAGAACTAAAGCACCTGCAGATTGAAAGTGAGGGGATGGAGAAACATTTACCATGCAGATGAACATCAAAAGAAAGCCAAGGTAGTCATACTTATATCAGACAAACTAGATTTTAAACCAAAGACTGTAACAAGCTATGAGGAAGGGCAGTATATCATAATAAAGGGTTTATCCAACAAGATCTAACAGTTGTAAATAATTATGCCCCCAAATTAGGAGCACCCAAATATATAAAACAATTAATAATAAACTTAAAAGAACTCACTGGTAATAACACAATAGTAGTAGGGTACATTAACACCCCATTTACATCAATGAACAGATCATCTAAGAAGAAAATCAACAGATTATATTCTAACATAGGCATGCATGCAGCAGACATACACTTATATGCATGCATACATGTAATAACAGATATATTCAGTGCATTTAATCCCAAAGCAACAGAATAGACATTCTTTTTGAGTGCACATGGAATATCTCCAGGATAGATCACATACTAGGTCATAAATCAGGCCTCAACAAGTAAAAACAATTGAGATCATGTCATCCACCTTTTCTGACGACAATGCTATGAAACTTGAAGCCAACCGCAAGTAAAAATTTGGAGAAACCACAAATACATGAAGCTTAAAGAAGATATGACTAAAGAATGAATGGATCAACCAGAAAATTAAAGAAGAAATTTTAAAAAATGCATGGAAACTAATAAAAAAAACATAATGATCCGATACTTTTGGGATGCCGCAACAGCAGCCCTAAGAGGGAAGTATATTGCAATAGCAGCCTACCTCAAGAAGCAAGAAAAATCTCAAATACACAACCTAACCTTACACCTATAGAAGCTAGAAGAAGAACAAGAAATGAAGCCTAAATCTGGTAGAAGAAGGGAAATACTAAAGATTAAAGCATGAATAAATGATATAGAAACAGAAAAAGCCAGTAGAACAGATCAATGAAACCAGGAGCTGGTTCTTTGAAAAAATGGTTAAAATTGACAAACCCCTAGCCAGATGTAACAAAAAGAGAAAAGAAAGGACCCAAATAAAAAAAAATGACAAATGAGAGAGGCAAAATCACAACCAAGACCACTGAAATCCAAACAATTACAAGATAATATTATGAAGAAATTATGTGTGAAAAATTGGGCAATCTGGAAGAAATGGATAAATTCCTAAAAACACATAAATTACCAAAACTGAAACAGGAAGAAATAGAAAATTTGAACAGACCAATAATCCACATAGAAATCAAATCAGTAAAAAAAAAAAATAATAATGGGGCGCCTGGGTGGCTCAGTGGGTTAGGTCTCTGCCTTCAGCTCAGGTCATGATCTCAGGGTCCTGGGATCGAGCCCCGCATCGGGCTTTCTGCTCAGCAGGGAGCCTGCTTCCTCCTCCCTCTCTGCCTGCCTCTCTGTCTACTTGTGATCTCTCCTCTCTGTCAAATAAATGAATAAAATATTAAAAAATAATAATAAAATAATAATAATAATAAAAATTTAAAAAAAAGAGAAATTGAATCAGTAATCAAAAATCTCCCAACCAATAAAAGTCCTGGTCCAGATGGCTTCAAAGGGGAATTCTACCAAACATTTAAGGAAGAGTTAATACCTAATCCGCATTAACCTAGTCCAAAAAAATAAAAATGGAAGGAAAACTTCCAAGCATTATTGTTGCAAGATTGGAACAACAAATATTGTTAAAATGTCTATACTGCGGTGCCTGGGTGGCTCAGTAGGTTAAGCATCTGTCTTTACTCAGGTCGTGGTCCCGGGGTCCTGGAATCGAGCCCCACATAGCGCTCCCTGCTCAGTGAGGAGTCTGCTTCTCTCTCACCTTCTGCCCCACCTCCTGCTCCTGCTCTCATTCTTGCTCTCAAATAAATAAATAAATAAATAAATAAATAAATAAATAAATAATAAAATCTTTAATGTCTATACTACCCAAAGCTATCTACACACTTATTGCAATTCCTACCAAAATACCACCATTATGTTTCACAGAGCTAGAATAAACAATCCAAAAATCTGTATGGAGGCACAGAAGACCCCCAATAGCCAGAGCAATCTTGAAAGAGAAAGGCAGAGTTGCAGTCATCGCAATTCCAGATTTCAAGTTATATTACCAAGGTGTAGTCATCAGCTCAGTATGGTACTGGCTGAAAAACAGACACATTGATCTATGGAACAGACTAGAAAACCCAGGAATAGACCCAGAGCTGTATGGTCAACTAATCTTGGACAAAGCAAGAAAGACTATTTAATGGAAAAAAGGCAGTCTCTTCAACAGATTGATGTTGGGAAAACTAGACAGCGACATGCAGAAAAGTGAAATTGGATCCCTTTCTTACATCAGTCACAAAAATAAATTCGAAATGAATGAAAGACCTACATGTGAGACAGGAAACCATCAAAATCCTATGGGAGAAGATGCAGTTACCTCTTTGACATTGGCCATAGCAACTTCTTACTAGATATATCTACTGAGGCAAAGGAAAGAAAAGCAAAGATAAGCTATTGGAACTTCATCAAGATAAAAAGCTTTTGTGCAGAGAAGGAAATAATCAACAGAACTAAAAGGCAACCTTCAGAATGGGAGAAAATATTTGCAAATGACATATCTGATAAAGGGATAGTACCTAAAATCCATGAAGAACTTATACAACTCAACACCCCAAAACCAAATAATCTGGTTAAAAAATGGGCTGAAGACATAAATAGACATTTTTCCAAAGAGAACATACAGATGGCCAACAGACACATGAAAAGATGCTCAACATCACTCGTCATCAGAGAAAGGCAAATCAAAACTACAATGAGATAATGCCTCAAACCTGTCAGAATGGCTAAAATTAACAAGATAGGAAACAACATATGTTGGTGAGGATGCAGAGAAAAGGGAATCCTGTTACACTGTTGGTGGGAACTGGTGCAAGCTGGTACAGCCACTCTGGTAAGCAGTATGGAGTTTCCTCAAAAAGTTAAAAATGGAACTACCTTGTGATCTGGCAATTGTACTAGTAGGTATTTACCCAAAGTATAAAAAAATACTGATTCAAAGGGATACATGCATCCTGATATTTATAGCAGAATTATCAATAGTCAAATTATGGAAAGAGCCCATGTGTCCATCAACTGATGATGGGTAAAGAAGATGTGGTACATATAAACAATGGAATATTATTCAGCCATAAAAAAGAATGAAATCTTACCATTTGCAATGATGTGAATGGAGCTAGAGAGCATTATGCTAAGTGAAAACAGTCAATCAGAGAAAGACAGGTATCATACGTGTTCCCTCATATGTGGAATTTAAGAGACAAAACAGATGAACATAAGAGGAAGAAAAAGACAGGCAAACCATAAAAGACTCTTAACTATAGAAAACAAACTAAAGGTTCCTGAAGGGGAGGTGAGTGGGGGAATGGGTTAAATGGGTGAAAGTTATGAAGGCGGGCACTTCTTGTGATGAGCACTGGGTGTTGTATGTAAGAGATGGATCACTAAATTCTACACCTGAAACTAATATTACACTGTGTGTTACCTAACTGGAATTTAAACAATTGACACTAAAAACAGAACAAAACTGATGATTACCAGAAGGGAGATAGGTGAGGGATTGGTTAAAAAAGTGATGGGGTTTAAGGAGTGCACTTGTAATGAGCATCAGGTGTTGTATGGAAGTGTTGAATCACTATGTTGTACACCAGAAACTAATGTTACTGTATGTAAACTAACTTGAATTTATATAAAAACTTCATAAAAGATAAAAAATAAAACTATAAAACAAATGAAAGAAAAGAACATATGAGATATATACATATCTCACATATACCACATATCTGGAGGGTTAGGGGATGAGCAAAATGGATAAAGTGTTCAAAACATACAAGCTTCCAGTTGTAAAATGAATACGTCCTAGGGATGTAACGTACTACATAGTGAGTATAGTAAACAATACCTTAGTGTATATTTGAAGTTCCTAAGAGAATAGATCTTAGAATTTCTCATCACAAGAAAAAATAAATTTGTAAGTATGTCCCATGACAAATGTTAACTAAACTTATAGTATTCATTTTACAGTGCAGACCTATACCAAATCATTATGTCATGCACCTAAAACTAATACAATATCATCTGTCAATTATAACTCAATTTTTAAAAAGGGATTACATTTGCAATAGCATCTAGTATAAGATTTACATAAATATAAGTGAAAGCCATATTTTAAAAACCCCTCTAACCTTATATAAGGATGCAAAAAGAAATCCTTAAATTAGCAGATGTACATTAATTTCCAAATAAGAGAGGTTTTGGTAGTGTAAATACATTATATCCTCCCTGTATCTATCTCTGTATCTCATGCAATTACAGGTGGATAATCCAAGCATGTCTTTAGAGGGAACTTGTAATATTTGATTCTCAAGTTCATGTGGAATAATAAAATAGCCAAAACCATTTTGAGGAGATTATAACATAGGTATGTTTGCACTACCATATCCCAAAAGGTGTTCTAAACTTGCAGTAGTTGCAAGAGTATGATATAGGCACAAGAGCTGACCAAAAAAAAAAAAAAAAAAAAAAAATCAATGCGAGTGAGTAGAGTTCAGAAAATGACCCACAGAAACTTTATGGAAATGTTGTCAATGTTGAAACCCTGGTTGTAAATGCAGATAATTCATCTCTTTACGTCATGAACAGAAAATCTGCATTATTTTGGCCAATTACTTTTGAGCTGTTTCACTTGTGTTTTCTTATTTACGGAGGTAATTCTTATGTCATGCATTCTCAGTGAAAACTAATCAAGCGATGAGGATTTGTTCTTTAAACTTTCTTTCACCTTGACCCTATGTCACGAGCATCCTTGCCTGCTTTAGACAATCACTCACAGAGAAGAGAGCTTTTGTGGAAGTCAAGATATCCAAAGCAGGGGATACAGCACACCACTGGGGCAAGGAAAAAAACAAAAACAAAACAAAATACACGTGTGGATGCATTGGAGAAGACTACTGAATCGTACGCTGCATTGACTGGGTCAGAGGACCTAGAAGAGGCTAGAAGAATAGCAGATGGGACTCCAGAGGGCATTAAAGAAACATGGATTCTATGAGCTGCATTTGTGAACTCCAAGAAACCCACTCATGAACCATTAGAAATGCCAGTCATACACACTGGCCCACAGAAAGCCACAGTACTCAGTTCACCTCAACCCCCCACCACACCCACACCCACACCCACACACACACACACACACACGCAAACACTGTGGTAGGTTCCCTGTGCAAGCTCCTGTTGACAATGAGAGCAACCTTTGGGAGATGCCTAGGGAACATGCACAGAAAATTGGTCCAAAAGTGGGCCAGGGAGAGAGCACAAACTTGAGCTTTAGTGCCACCTTGTGAAAAGGAAAGAGAGGCTAACAACACCTGGTCTGGTGTGTTGAAAGACCAAGAGAAGGCATAGAGCTTAGGAATTCTGCCACATTAGGAGAAGGAAAGGAAAAGTGAATTGGGGGAAATCGGAGGGGGAGACGAAGCATGAGAGACTGTGGACTCTGAGAAATAAACTGAGGGTTTTGGAGGGGAGGGTGGTGAGGGCTTTGGTGAGCCTGGTGGTGGGAATTAAGGAGGACACATATTGCATGGAGCACTGGCTGTGGTGCATAATCAATGAATCTTGGAATACTGAAAAACATTAAATTAAATTTAAAAAAAAGAATTCTGCCACAAGAAGGAGCAAGAAGTGTGGAACAAGTGTATCGATAGATCTGAGAAAGCTTCACAATCATTAGC
Source organism: Potos flavus (assembly GCA_028534135.1). Lineage (NCBI taxonomy): Eukaryota > Metazoa > Chordata > Mammalia > Carnivora > Procyonidae > Potos > Potos flavus. The sequence goes on from CM052901.1 coordinate 54,371,875, forward strand.
AGGGCAGATGGTGGGTGTTTCACTCCTGAAGACAGTTAGTAAAGCCTGGAGGAAGTTACCGATACATCAAATGTGAAGACAGCGTTGCAAAACTTCAAGGAATATGAAAAAAAA
>CM052901.1:54381692-54417524 GCA_028534135.1 Potos flavus
ATTTCTACACTGTGTAAACGGGTCTTTCTAAATGCACCACCTCTAGGGAATTATGGAGAAGGTCACCTGAGTTGGAGCTGTTCCCCCCGAAGCCAGTAACCAGGGACTATCCTCTGTTGCCTGGGGGATGTGGAGACCAGCGCGTAATGAGAATGTTGATATGAGTTTATCTCAACTAAAACAAGGAACACATAAGAAAGTGCTGGGTATTTCGTAGGTGTGAAGTGTGTGAGAAGAGGCAGAATTGTGGGGATGGGATCTTGGAAACGGGCAATTGAGAGAGAGGAAGGGAAGGAGGGAGTGAGGAAGGGAAGGACATAGAGAAAGGAACACCAATGGAGGGTGGGAGGGACGAGGGAGGGGGAAAAAATGGGAATATTGGTTCCTTTGTATAAGGCATATAGCCTTCAGCTGGAACTGCCTCCCTCACATCAGAATTTTTTAGAAAAGTATCCACTCTGATATGCCTCCCTTCCTAGAGAACAAACGCTTTTGTGCTACTTGGTAGAAAGATATTTTTGCCTGGGTTTAGTTTGGTTCTTGTGTGTTGGTTGGTTGGTTGGTTGGTTTGCATGTTTGCTTGTTTTTGAGTACTGGAACCCTCCTGGATCACTGGAGAGCTCCCGTGAGGTGGATGCAGGGTCCCAGCTCAACTATGTTAAGGCTCATGGTTGCCATTTACTGAGGGCCTAGTATATATATCAGACGTTCTGTCATGTGGGTTTTAAATTGACGGGTATCTTTCCAGCAGTCCTGCGAGTTGATTATCAGTCAAACGGTACAGAAGAGCAAACTGAGCCAGACTTTACGTGATTTGCCCAAGGCGACACAGGTGATTAGTGACAAGGCTGGGACTGGACAGCAGGTCAGACTAGGATGTGGGCACGTTCTGTGCCACTCTGGCCCCTGGGAAGCCCTTCCCAGCCTGAGTCGGGCCTCTGTCTCTTGCCCCTAGCCTCCAGAGATTGCTGTTGTCTTCATTACTAGTCACCACTGCATAACAAATTACCCCCAAACATGGCGGCTTAAAAGGATAACACGGTTACTATCTCAGGGGCTTGTGGATCAAGAACCACCATGGGTATGACTTAGCTGGATCCTCTACTTCCCATCTCTCGCAAGGCTGCGAGCAAGTCTCTGCCAGCCCAGGGATGGTGGTCTCATCGAAAGACTCAACTGGAGGAAGATCCGCTTCCAAGCTCACTCATGTAGCTTCTGGCAGGATGCAGTTCCTTGTGGCTTGTTGGCCTGAGGGCCTCAGTTCCCCTCAGGCTGTTGGCCGGAGACTGCCATCAGCTCCTTGCCATGTGGCCCTCTCCATCAGAACAAGAACTCAAGAAGAGCCAGAGAGAGAGAGAATGAATTCCAGCAAGATGAAAGTCACAGTCTTGGCCTAGCCTAAGTTCAGAAATGGCAGGCCATCACTTTTGCCTAATTCTATTGGTTAGAAGCAAGATACTAGGATCAGCCCGCACTCAAGGGGAAGGGATTGTACCAGGGCATGAATGCCAGAAGGCAGGGATCTGTAGAGGCCCTTTTCAAAGGCAACCTACCACACTAGCTCTCTGTACCCATTTCAGTAAAGTGAGCCCCTGCAGGTGTCAGGCGCCTTGACGGAGCTAATGGTTGGTGGGTCACCTTGAACAGTGCTGCATGTCTGCTTATCCCAGCCAGCTTCTGGTAGGCCCACTGGATGGGTCTCATCAGGACTCGGGTCTGCCTGGTCCTGCCTTCATCCCCATCGCCACCATTGGGATGGTCACTGAGCCGTGGGGTGCAGACAGCAGTGGGCAAAAGACCATCTACCTGTGTGGATGGAACACCTGAGCAGAGCTGGGACCCAGGGTGGTGTTCCTGGCCTCTCCGGCTAAAACAGATGAGGAGCTCAGCTGCCACAGTGCGATGGGGCCCACCTCAACAGAACAAGATTATGAGTGGGAGCGGGCTGGGTTCTGGGTTATCTGTAAAAGCTGTGGTGGTGTTCTTGCTTTTGCCCTCTGGGTTGGGATTCAGGGGTGTAGAATCCCCCATGTTTACTGAGAGGCATGAGGGGGCCATTTCTTAAGGTGATGTGGGGGTCACCCAGGCAGGAGGGTGAACTGCTCCGACTGCATGAAGACCTAGGATTATTCAGACACCAGGGAGGGGGACCTACTTTAGGGAGGAGATGAGTGAGCATGGGCTGGGGATGATTTACACGTGTCCATGATATTTAACTCAAAGGTGGAGAGGGATCTGAAGCACTTATGGCAAAGTGGTGTTAGGTAGGGGTGGTGACTGCTGTATTGTTCTCTCTGTTCTTCTGCAAGTTTGAAACATTATAGGAGAAAATCCTCTAAAGGTTTAAAATACAAGAGAAGAATGGACTCTCCGAGCCCCTGCACCCCACATTTCCTCAGTGTGACTCAGAGCCAAATGCAGGCAGTCAAGAGGCTGGTGGGCTCAGGAGCTTCCAAGGCAGCAAGTGATTCCATTAAGCCATGGGGACACGGACTTCAGGGGGCAGGATTCCCTTAGCAGAGCCTAAGCCAGGAGCAGAACGGTCCCAGAAAAGCTCAGGGGTTTCCCGGTTCCTGGAAGCACTCGCCAGACTCAGCTCTTCCCCTGCTGCTGTTTTACTGCAATACATACTAAGAGCAGCTTACCAAGAGACACGGTGCCACAATAGGAGATAACTGACCTGAGGCAATGGACAAATGAGGCCATGTGCTGTGAGGAACTCCTTCCAAAGGTGGGGTGAGAGTCCTTGTGGTCAGATTAGAACTTAGTGGCTCTCACACCTCTATATTTTTGCCTGGGTTCTGCAACAGCTCCTCTCCTTCTGACCCAATCTCCCTTTCCCTCCACTCACTCGTCTCGTCCCCCACCCCTATGACGGTCGGTCAATCATGGCCCAACAGCCATCCTCTTTGAAATATTTGAAAGCAGTGGAACGATTACTCTCTATCAACACAGTCCTATCCCAACAGCGGCTGAGAAACAAACAGTACTGTTTCAAGGCACAGGAGTACTGATTCATATGCCTAAGTAATGGGGTAACTCCCTCTCCCCAACACCACCCTCCCGCAGTACCCCCACCGAGAGGCAAACCATAAACCACAGGAGGCAGATGCTGGTGTGGAAAAGAACAACAACTATCATGAAGCCAAAGGAATCGAGTGCGCCCCATTTATTTTAAGCCTAGTGACTGAGAAACTGGGAAAATAGGGGCATGTGGCAGCAGAGGGGGAGCTTGATTACTCTTCGTGGGTGTGTGCAGGTCCTGTGGTCTCAGTTTCTGAGTTTCCAGTATTCTCCCCTATGAGGGCAAAGCAGAGTGACAACTGGACCCTTGGGAGCCCTTGGGGAAGTCAGGCCCGGCCTGGGGGCTCTCTGGCTTGAGCAGGAAGGGGAGGTGTGCTGGTTTGGCTGCGAGCAGTGAGAGAGGCGGAGGCTGGCTCTGAGCTCTCACCCAAAGGACCTGGTGAGACATGCCAGGGCTCTCTGGGGCCAGTTCTTCCAAGACCCCTGGGGACCAGCAGGCTCCCTGGGCCAGCCCGTGCCTTTGAATGTGTTCTGCACGATGCTGACAAAAATACATGAAGGGCATGGTGTCTTCAGCTGAGTCAGTCCTGTTCTGGAAAATAGAGAAAAATCATTCTGCCCAGTACTGGCTCTCATTCTTCTTTCATCAAGTGTTTGCTGAGGGCCTACCCACTATGTGCACACGAGGCTCAGTTTTTAGCACTGGGGATACAACAGTGAACTCTCTAGAGACCTAGATCCCAGCCCTCCTGGGGCTGATGATCTATCCTTGATGCTGGCGGGAAATCAGACTCACCAGGTCAGGACCCAGCAGCAGCAGCAGCAGCAGCAGCAGCAGCAGCAGCAGCAGCAGCAGCAGCAGCAAGAGACTGCCAGGGAAGTTCATGTTTTCTGAGAGTGCGATGTGCACAGTGTGTGTGAAAGGAGTTATTGTCCGAGGCCAGCCGAATTCTTCATGCTGTTGGGTGGAGAGAGGTTAAGGGCCTGTCCCCTCCTTGAAACTCCACCCCGCCTCCCTGGCCCAGATATCCGCCATCCCATCCTGCAGATGGATACACTGTGTTCAGGCATTCTCTGCCACTCACTCAAGTGCCGAGATGCCTCATTGACTAATATCATTGTTTCCCTTTCCCCTCTCGCTCTCCCTTAAACACACTCTAACCAGGCTTCCAGCTTCCCCACTCTACATTAACATAGATGGTTAGGCGACTAATCGAAAGTGATGGCTCCCAACTTTTCCATTACTCTCTTTATGAATATATAAGCCTAAAGACTTGAGGGCAGTCTGATTTGTGCATTATTTTGAGCTCTCATGGAATTCAAACCCAGGTCACGTTCAGTTGCCCTTTCCCCTCACCAGCCCCCTCCTCACATCCAGAAACTCAGTTAGTAGACAGGAGGGCTCTGCCAAATTTCTGAAACCGCCCCTGGATTCTCAATGAGCAGAGCCCCGGCTTTGCTGGGGATGCATAGTCAAACTCCAGGTTTCTCTCCCATGTGTTAGTGAAAGCCAAGGTAGGACAACTGAAGGAAGCACAGGTCTAGAAACTTGTGTCTCACAGAGACCCCCAAGACCTTTGTCTGTAATTCTGGAGAGTCAGGCTGCTCCATCAAGGCTCAGGCTCAGCTCTGGGAACCCCTCCCAAGGTCCTGACCTTGAGGATGCTCAAGGGGAGGGTCCAGGGCTTGAAAATGGCTTACTAGAACACTGCAGTGGGTCTAAAGGCCATGACATCTGAGCCCCCAGGGCCCTGTGCTAGGAAGCCTGAGTTGTCCCACCCTGCTTCTAGTTTTGGTCTGCGGCAGCAGAGGAAGGCAACTTTGGTGGTGGGCAGAAGGGTAAATATATTACAGCTGGTTATTCCGTGCTAGAGTGACTCTCCAAAGAATCTGCCCCAATTCACACATCAGTGTGTGATACCCATTTGGCATCATGAAATTTTTTTTAAATGTTTGTCAATTTGCAATTTGAAAAATGTAAGCTCCTTGTGCTATTTTGTCTCCGTTAGTGCTTGTGCTGTTGAGCTCCCATTCCTTTTGTGTTGGCCATTTGTAATGCTGTACGTGGCCTCTTCAATTTGTTGCTAACTGTCCTATTGTTGTTTGTTTGTGGGTGTGTGTTTCTTGAGTGCTTTCATCAGAGTTCTCTGCACGTCGTAAGTACGATTCTCACTCTGTCCTGATTGAAGAACATGTTTGCTCCCGGACCCTCGCTTCTCTTTGCACTTTACTTCTTGTGTCTTCTCATATGGCTGCTTTTCATTTGGGGGTGTACATACTAGCTGCTTTATGTAGCCTTCACCACAACCATGCGAGATTGGTAATACTTGCCCCAATTTTCAAATTGGGAAAGCAAGACTTTGGGAAGGTACAATGATTTGGCCCCAGATGCTGTCTGAGATCCTAACCTTTGTGTGTGCAAGAATCGAAAACTAAGTAATGAGTTGGGCCCATGGCAGGCCGTCAGTGAACACTAAGGCCCCTCTTCACACCTGTCTCCTCCCAGGCATAGAGGGAATAAAGTACATAGCAAAACTATCCCCCTTTTACCTGCAAAAGAGTGAGCCTACTTTAAACCCCCACAACAAGGTATTGCAGAAGAATGGGACATGACACGGGGCCTGCTGGACAGAAGAACACTCTAATGAGGGTCAGGAGATCTGAAGGCCAGACTCCGACCCCTCACTGACTGTGACCTTGGCTAAGTAACTGAGTCTGTCTTGGCCACTTCTCTAACATCAAAATAACAGTCCTGACCCCCACTTCATGAGTTGGGGTGAAGGGGAATTCTTGGACCCCAGCTGGATTGAAAAAGAAGAAGATGTGGTATTCATCCAGCAGTCATTTCGTCAGCCCGCAGCCCTCCTCGTCGTGAGCTCTCAGCTATTGCTAGTGTCTTCATGATAGTCATGCAAATGGCTGCTGGCCCAGGTCTGGAGGACAGAACAGATCCAAAGCCTACCCTGAAGGGCCTGACCTCAAGGAAACTGCTGAGCGTTGGCTCCGGGCCCGGTTCAACACCTGCTGCTCTGTGGAAGGGGTGTCCCATTTAATCCTCACAGCCCTTCCGTGAGGCAGAAACTATTATTCCCATGAGTCCCTGTACTCATCCCCCTCCCCCCAGAAAAGGGCAGCAACATCAGTCCTCAACCCCTCAAGAACGCTGTGGAGTTTAATGGGGTAAATCCAACAGCATTGGGAGATATTAAGAAGCACGGAGCATGATACAAGTCCAAGTTGACCATTCGGTTAATTCGGTTAAGGGGAAAAAAGACACAACAGAGCTGTTTCTAGCCCATACGAGATAAATGATAACTGTTATCACTGTTCATTATTAAATGCCCACTGCCAATAGTATGCCTGGCAGAGTTACAAACGCCACCCCCCGAAAATCATGGTTTCTGTCCTGTACGGAAATATGGCAAGTCACTGTTACTGGGGGCCACGTTTTGCCTGGCACTCCTCTACAGGTTTCATCTCATTTAGTTCTCATGGCGAGTAGAGAGCATAAGGATTATGATTTCTAGGTCTAGCTCCCGCCTCTGGGAAGGGACACCTCACATTCCCCTCATAACCCCCAGAGGACATCGATGAGCAAGTAATCCAAGGTCAAACCTTCGTTGTCCATCCTCCATGGTGTGGTTTATGGGTGCCCCTGGAATAAATAGGGTTCTGTCAGCCCTTGAGTGGCCAATCAGGGCCTAAGGCAGCCTCTTCTGTTCACATCAATGTTTCATACTAGTATTACCCCAAATGGTTAAGAGCCACCAATATCAAGCCCCACCTTCACACCATACAACCAAACATAACACGCTCAATATGTGTGTGATCATGTATGTAAAAAAATAAACAAGTGGGGTAGAATTTTGTTGATTTCCTTTGTCATTGAAAGCATACTTAAGGTAGCTGGTCGTCAGCCCATCTGCTCTATGGATTTTAGCAGAGCCCAAGTCCAGACCTGACGTCTTCAGCCTCCCTCTGAATCCTGCTTCTCCACCTGTGATCCCTATCTTGGTGAATGGCAACCCCAGACCACAGGTCACTCAAGCTGGAAACCTGAGTGTCATCCTTGGCTCCTCTTTGCCCCTCCCCACTCAGGCCCACCTCCCACCTAGGACAGTGCCATTCTACCTATCCTATGCGAAACATCTCTCAAAGCATGCCCTCTCCCTCCACCCCCCCTTCCACTTCTATTTTAGCACACATTTTAAAACCCACAAGTGAGAGGGCATTCTGTGAGTGCAATTTCTCTGTCTGCCTGCCTTGTGTCTGTGACTGATGCTAGGAGAGTCTGAAGATGGGCAGCGATGAACAAAATCGGCTGAGAGGGTCATGGATACAAGCAAAGCCCATGTTGCCCCCGCACTGGTGAGATCTCAGTACATTTCCTCGCACTGGAGTCACAGAGAAACCAAGTCCCTCCTTATAACCGGTGCAGGGAGGATGGTCCCTCAAGAGTGGGACTGGTCCTTGGGAGTGTGCGCTCCCTTGAGAAGGCTAAAAGGTTGAGCCGCCCACCCTGGGAAGCCGAGGGCCCCATGCTGGAAGTCCCAGTGAGATGCAGTGTTCCCCATACAGTAAGAAAACAGAAGATTAATGTAATTTGATAGGGACCCCTATGACGTTCGCTCACTCATTATTCTGTGCTTGAAAGGCCCACCATTCGACCGCACCTTTTGCATGAGACCAGTGGTTTTCACACCATGCTAGGGAGCTCCCTGGAGGTCTATAGAATTGCCTCAGGGGACCATAGGGAGCAATGGGTGAAGGGTATAGCAGATGTAGTTCTTTTTCTCACTGGGTTCCCACCAGTAGAAATAATTCCCCAGTGGGGTGTGGTATGGGATGACATTGGCCAGTGAGTGGTGGCAACTCTGTAGGTGACTTTATCACCCACGAAAACTGACCCCCCCCCCCACCGGGGCACCTGGGTGGCTCAGTCAGTTAAGCATCTGCCTTTGGCTCAGGTCATGATCCCAGGATCCTGGGATTGAGCTCCGAGTCGGACTCCCTGCTCGCTGGGGAGCCTGCTTCTCCCCCTCCCTCTGTCCCTCTCCCTGCTCTTCCTCTCTCTCTCAAATAAATAAATAAAATCTTTAAAAAAAAAAAAAAAAAAAGGAACCCTGACTCCCTTAATGTTTTAGCTCTGTTGGGTGTAGGGCTGCAAGTACAGAATCCCCATCTTTAAGACAATGATCTGGGGCTCGTGGCTCCTAGCTGGGGACAGTGGTGCTTGGGCTGCATGCTGTAATGGAAGGGCCCTGGTCTTGGATCGACCAGGGACCAGACCCTGGCTCCGGATCCCTTGTTGCTGATGTGACCTCAGAATGGAGCTCACACCACCCCCCTTGTTTTGGATGACTGGAGAATGAAACAGATATACGTGAAACCCCTGTAACACAGCAGCCTGTATAATGTTTGGCAGAGCTGAGGACACACGTTGCCCCCTTCCTAAGGCTGCTCAGGATCCACTGGGATATAGCACCAGAGAGAGTGAGGGTAGATGAGGTAAAACAAAACCCAAACCAAAACATACTTCATCTCTTTTTTTTTTTTTAAGATTTTATTTATTTATTTGACAGAGAGAGAGAGAGGGAGAGAGAGAGAGAGAGAGAGAGACCACAGGTAGGCAGAGAGGCAGGCAGAGAGAGAGAGGGGGAAGCAGGCTCCCCACTGAGCAGAGAGCCCGATGTGGGGTTCAATCCCAGGACCCTGGGATCACGACCTGAGCTGAAGGCAGAGGCTTTAACCCACTGAGCCACCCAGGTGCCCCATGCTTCATCTCCTGTTTGCTTGCACACTCCAATGGTCATCTTGTTCACCGTAAGAGCTGGGAGACCCTGCTGATCCCATGCCTCCTCCTGAGGAACTGTCCCCTTTCCTCACCTGCCTGAGCCATCCCCGCGGTTTCAGGGATCGTGACCTGATGCAGTTAAGCGTGGGGGTAGGGATGTAAGCAAAGGAGGAGAGCTCAGAACTTAGGTTCAGTCATATTTTAGAAACAAAGATGGAAAACTGATGACCCACACCTTTCCCTACTTCTGACCTCTCTGTCCCCTTCCACCATGTAATTGCCTTTGTGTGCTCTGACTGTTCAAGGGGTTACGCGGCCCCTCTGAAAGTGTACAAGTTGACTCATTCCTAGTCATGGTGGACAGTAAGGGAAGGCATTTTTCAGGGTGTTTTTTGGCTGATTCTGAGTCCTGCACTGCTAGAGAAGAATCAGAAGGCTTAAGGATGGGCACTGCTGGGAGAAGATGTCTTGCTGAAAACGCAGGCAATCATGTCTAAAAATGCTGAGCCCACAGAAGGGGGAGGACTTGCTCTAGGTCAGCCAGAGAGATCACGGCTCCCCCAGGAAGGAGAACAGGGATGTTAATGAGGAGGCATAAGGGGGAATATCCTGTGAGTGTGGAGTTGGCAGAAGAAAGTATCTTTTGCTGTGAGGCTGTGGAATCCAAAGGCCTGTACAAAGTTGGAGGCAAGGAAGGCCACGTGGTGCATCAGAGCTAAGAGGGGCTGGGGTGCGTGATGGCAGTCTGAGGTCAAATCAATAGCAGAGGCGCTCCTTTCAAGAGATGATGTGTAGGGTTGTGTCTGGGTAGTCAGTCAGCATCTGGTGGGTAGTGGGCAGGCGGCTCTGGGCCTGGCGGGACGGGGGTCGGGGGGTTGGAAAATAAAATTGTCAGATTGGAGAATCCCTAGATAAGGTGGGATTGTGCCGAGGATGAGGAACAGAAGGAACAGAAGTGAGGGCTCCTTGCTGCCACGTCCTGCTTTATTAATTCCCATCTCTGCTGCTTGGGTTTCGAGTGTGGCTGCTGAGCTGTGCCCCATGTTTATCCCCCAGATTTTACCGTATCATTTCTTGTTTCCACGAATGTTCATATCCTAAACACACACACACACACAGGGAGGCGCACGTGCACGTGCACGCACAGACTCTCCCTGACACCTCCAGTCGTGTCTGGGGACTCGATGGGACAGCAGCTGTGAGGGAGTGGATGCCCAGCAGTCTCTGTAGGCCCTAGGAGTTGGAGCTCCTCTCCTCTTTCGGACAGGGCTGAGACCCAGGATGTGAGATCTCAGTGCCTTTTGAAGAAGCGGTGATATGGAGCTGAGCATCCCCACTGAGTCAGGGGCCACTGAGTTAGGACAACAGAGGCATTGTGGGAAGAGGGGTGGTTCCTAGGCCATCAGCAATGGCTGCTGAGATACCAGACCTGAAGCAAACCTGTTGCACTAAGTTAACAGCTTCCTCTGTTCTGTACCTATGGGTCCCACCTTGGCTGCCCTTCGGGGATATAGGAAAGGGGCCATGAAAGGGCCTTGCGACTCCCAAATGTTGTTTTGTACCTGAACCCTACCCCACCTGAGCTTCACTAGGGAGTCTTCATTAAAGACATTGGACCTCCGAACAGCTAAAGGACAATTAATTCCCACAGCAAGCCCTGTACAAGTACTTTTGCCTCCCCTGGCTTTGTATAGTGGACCATGTGATTTAGGGGGAAAGAATATTTTGGTGTTCCTGCGTGCTAGCTAGGCTCTTTGATATTAAAGAGCATATCCTATATCTCTGCCATTGGCCCGGTGGTTCTAGGTGTTGCGATATCTAGCGGGGCTTCTACATGTTGCTGGGTTAAAGGGACAAATATGCTCCAATCGCTCTGATAGACTTCCTCTGCTGATATCATGAGGCAGTACACATCAAGGCCACCTCAGGAAGGGGGAAAGAGACCCTCACCGTGAAAATGAACGATCCGTAGTTAGAGAGGAGGTCGCCTTTTGAAAAGGCTCAGTCTTGTGCCTGAGTCGGAGTGCTTGGGAGCTGACTATACCTACATGGGTCGAAGAGTTTTTCTTAGGGTCCAGAAACTGGGGAAAGCAGGGGGCATGTGGCAGCAGAGGGGGCTCGATCATCATTCATGGGTCTGTCTCCGTGGGTCCCGTGATCTCAGTTTTCAAGTGTCTGGTATCCTCCCCTACAAAGGCAAAGCAGAGTGACAACTGTACCCTTGGGAGCTCTGGGGAAGTCAGGCCTGGTCTGGGGGTGTTCTGGGTCCGGTAGGAAGGGGAGGTGTGCTGGCTTGGCTGTGGGCAGGGAGAGAGGCAGAGGCTGGCTCTGAGCTCTCACCCGAAGGACCTGGTGAAACATGCCAGGGCCCTCTGGAACCAGCTCCTCCGAGACCCTTGGGGACCAGCAGGCTCTCTGGGTGAGCCTGGGCCACTGGATGGGTTCTCTGTGGTGTCAGACCAAAAAAAAAAAAAAAAAAAAAAGACAATTCCTTGGCGTCTTTCACGTTCTGGAAAACAAACAACAAATAAAGAAACACAAAGAGTAAATAGCCTCATCCCACGTGGTCCCTGCCTTCCCTGACACTCCTTAACTCACTCAACAAGTATTATGTGCATCCCTGGCCCTATTCCAGGTGCTGGGGATAGAGTAGGGACCGCTATAGCCCAAACCCCAGCCCCCGGGGGCTGACACCCCATGAGAACAGGGAATGCAGACTCATCAGGTCAGGAGGTGGAAGGAAGGGAGTGAAGATCATGCTTCCAGGGGAGTGTGATGTGCCAGTAGTGATGGACAGGACTTCCTTGAAGAGACCAGGGGAGCTCCTCACTCTGCTTGGCGCAAAAAGGTTAAGGTCCTGGTCCCTCCACGCCCCTCGAGCCCCTCTGGCCCCGCCCTGCGTTTCCTCCCTCCTACAGCTGAGTGCACTGTGCTCAAGGAGTGGATACATTTCTGGTATGTGACATCCCCCTTGTTCCCGTGTCTTTTACTCCCACCCCTCCTGTGTCCTTTTCTTTCTTTCTCTCTCTTATTTTCTCTGGACCTCCCAACAGGCTCAAGCCAGGTTTTTCCTTGCTGACCAAAAAGGCAGAGGTGTTCAGGCCGATGGTGAGTTTTTGGTGGCATTTGGTGGGGATGCCATAGACGGGAGGGTTCCTGTGGGCCCTCCCCACATTTAGAGTCACAGGATTATGTACATCAAAGCCCTGGGGAGGTGTGCAGGTCCAGATGAATTATCAAAGCAAGGAGGGTGAGCTAGGTGATGGCATCCACAGTCCCAACCAACAGCAGAGCTTTTCCTCTCAGAGGGTTATGTGAGATGCCACGTCTATGAGTCAGCATCTGGTGGGTAGGGGACAGGTGTTTTGGGGCCTAGTGGGTAGCTTGGAAAATGTCAGGGACAGAGGGGAAGGGCCTGGGTGGGGCTAGGTTGAAAGCAAAACAAGTGAGGTAAGAGCTCATTGTTGCCTCATTCTGCTATATGAAACTTCATCTCTGGCATTTGGGTTTCAAGTGAAGCTGTCTACTTATGCCCCCTTTTCACCACTTAAGAGCCATGAGGGTCTGGGCCGCTGACTTCAAAGGAGCTCCCTTGCAAACAGGACCTGGAAGGAAAAGAGGAAGTAGGTGGCCTCAGAATCTTTTATTTGGTTTTTGAAGTAATAATGCTGTTTAAGAAAGCGTCTTTTCTATAACTGTGAGGATGCAGGGCTAATCTTCTCTGGGAGCCTATCAATGGGCCATGGGCTGGGGTTCTAGGAATGAATGGGGCTTGGTTGCTGCTGCAAGCCACTCTGTGGGAGAGAAGCCAAGAGAAGGATGGTTACAGTAGAGAGCAATGGAAATGGGAGGACCGAAGTGGGACAGCCTCCCAGCCTTGGGAGTTAGAATAGAGTCTTGGAGATTTCCCAGAGGAGGCATGCCTGAAATGAGTGAGGAAAGAAGTTGACCAGGAAATAGAGAAAGGGGGATGGATGCTTTGCAAGCAGAAACCCAGGGCGATAAAGTGAGTTTTGGTAGCGGAAATGTAAGTAAACCCTGTTCTGGGGATTAAGTAGAAGTCAAGGTCAGTCATGAGGTTCTGGTACAGGAGTAGAAAATGGTGCCACACAGAGATATCAAACCCTGGTTTTAGAGAAGCAGAAAGGGGTGTGTGTGTGTGTGTGTGTGTAATTTTGACAATGGTCCATTGATTAGTTTTCCTTTGTGATTCATACTTTTTGAATGAATGTTCTACCTAAGATATCGTTGCCTAACTTCACAACACAAAAGTTTTCTCTTATGTTTTCTTGTAGATTTTCAGTTTTACAATCTGCCCTTAGACCTATGATTTATTTTGAGTTCATTTCTGCGTACAAGATGAGGTACTGAAGTTTGTTTGTGCTTTGTTTTCCTGTTGTGGAGATATACCTCTCCCAGCACCACTAGTTAATTATTAGTTAACTAAATTACTTTAAAACCTTTGTCACAAATCAACTTACCATATATGTCTAAGTCTCTTTCTGGGCTTTCTATTTTATCCTTTGATCCATACGTCTATTTTTACAGTAATACCACACTGTCATGATTACCATGCCTTTACATTGAGTCAGGGAATTTGGTAGTGCAAGTCCTCCATCTTCATTTTTTTCCAAATGGCCTTGCCTATTTTATGTCCTTCGCATTTCCATATAAGTTTTAGAAACAGCTTTTCATTTTAATTATGATTCTGGTGAATCCCTAGAAGAATTACTAGAGAGTTGACATCTTAAAAGTTTTTGAGTCTTCTGATCCATGAACATAGCATATCTCCAGTTATTTAGGTCTCCTTTAATTTCTTTCAGCAATATTTTATGGGTATCTGTGTACAAGTCTTGCTCAGATTACATTAAGATTCTCAGTAGGTATTCCAGTTAGTTTACTGTTACTGTAAGTGACATTTAAGAACATTTCCAACTCTAGTTATTGGTTCCTAGCATATTGAAATAAAAAGCACTTGTCTTTATATTGACTCTCTGTCCTGTGACGTTATTAAATTGTTTATTAGATCTGGGAGATGATTTTTGGTTTTTGGTGTTTTTTTTTTTCCCCCTAGATTACTGTTTTCTTTGTAGACGACCATGCTTTGCGAAAATAAAGACAGTTTTTTACTTCTTCCTTTCCTACCTGTATGCCTTTTATTTCCTTTTCTCGCCTTATCAACTAGGACCTCAAATATCACGTCAAATAGACACAGTAAGAGTGGACATCCTGCCATATTCCTAATCTTATAGGAGAAGCATTCAGTCTGTCACCATGAAGTATGATGCCAGCAGCAGGTTTTTGGTAGACTTGCTTTATCAGATTGAGGATGTTCCCTTATGCTCTTAAGTTACCAGATGTTTTTATCATGAATGGATCTTTTATATTATCAAATGACCGTTCTGTCATATATTGTGATAATCATTGCTTTTCTATCATTCCCTCGGTATGGCAAAATACAATGATTTTTTTTTTTTAATGTTAAAATAACCTTGTATTCCTAGGATACAGTCTGCCTGGTCACAGATTATACTTTTCATATACCATCGGATTCAAATTTCTAAAATTTCATTAGTGAGTTTTAAATCTATGTTCATCAGGGATATTGGCCTGTCGTGCTTTCTTTCCCTCACAATGTAATTTTCTTTCTCTCTCTCTCTCTTTTTTTTTTTTTTTTTTTTGTATAAGAGTAATGCTGCCCTCATAAAATGAATTGGCAAGTGTTCCTCCTGGATTTTCTGGAAAAGTTCTGTGGGACTGTTAGTATTTTTTTTTTTCTTCTAAATATGAGATACCGCTCACCAGTGAACCCATTTAGGAATGAGGTTTTCTTTATGAAAAAATCTCGAATTACAAATTCAATTTCCACATATTTGTGTATTTTCCGGTTTTTCTTCTGCTACTAAGTTTATTTCACTCCATTGTGATTGGGAAAAAAATACTTTGCATGATTTCCATCTCTTCGAATTTAATAAGACTTGTTCTGTTGACTAACTTATGGCTTATGCTGGAGAATGTTCCAGGTGCACTAGAGAGAAATGTGTAATTTTTTTCGTTTTGGAGTGCAGTGCTCTGTATGTCTGTTAGATACAGTTGTTCTATAGGGTTGTTCAAGTCCTGTACTTCCTTTCTGATCTTCTGTGTGGTAGTTCTATCCTTTACTGAAAGTGACTATTGAAGTTTCCTTGTATCATTGTAGAGCTGACCATGTCTCCCTTCAATTCTGTCGATGTTTTCTTCATATATTTTGGATTCCTGATATTTAGTGCAAATACGTTTTATAATTATTATATGTTTCTGGTTCATCGACCCCTTTTGCATTATATAATGACCTTCATTGTCTCTTTTGACAGTATTTTCTTCTTAAATTCTATTTCGTGTGATACTGGTTTCACCACACCAGCTCTTTTGTTGTTGTTGTTGTTGTTGTTGTTGTTACTATTTGCAGGGGAAAATCTATTCCCATCTTTTCACTTTCATCCTCTGTGTGTCCTTAGATCTTAAGTGAGTTTGTAGTAGATAGCATATAGATGGATCAATTTTTTTTCCCCCCAAATACTTTTATTTTATTTTTTCAGTGTTACAAGATTCATTGTTTATGTACCACAGCCAGTGCTCCATGCAATACGTGCCCTCCTCAATCAATTTTTTAAAAATCCATTCTGCCAATCTGTGTCTTTTAGTTGGGGGGCTTAATGCATTTGATACATTTAAAGTAATTGCTGGTAGGGAAACACTTACTTCTTTCATTTTATTATTTGCTTTCTGTATTCCTTGTAATTTGTTTGTACCTCATTTCCTCCATTCTTTTCTTCCTTATTTGCTTTTCTTCCTTAGTTGCTTTTTGTAGTTTCACATTTAGATTCCCTTCCTGTCTTTCTGTGTGTGTACTCAATAGATATTTCCTTTGTGGCCACCATGGGGATTACATATAACACCCTACTAAAGTATGACAATCTATCTTAAATTGATCCCAACTTAACTTCAATTGCATACAAAAACCCTAGCCCTTTACAGTTTTGCCTCCCTTTTTGTATTATTGATTTCACAACTTTTATATTTATATACTGTGTACCCTTAACATGGGCTTATTATTATTTTTATGCATTTCTCCTTCATATTCTATAGAAAACAAAAATAGAGTTACAAATGCAAATTACAATAACATCCGTTTTCCTGTGTCCATATATTTAGGTTTACCGGAGAATCTGTAGTACCGTATGGCTTCAAATTACTGTGTAGAGTCCTTTAGTTTGAACTTGAAGACCCCCTTTAACTATCTTGGATGGCATGCCTAGTGGTAATGAACTCCATCAGCTTTTGTTTCTTTTGGAATGTCTTAACTTCTCTGTCATTTTGAAGGACAGTGTTCCTGGAAATACTGTTCTTGGTTGCCAGTATTTTTCTTTCAGCACTTAAATATATCATCTCACTGCCTTCTGGCCTTCAACAGTTCTGCTGAGAAATTTGCTAATAGTCTTCTTAGGGGATCCCTTATACATAAGGAATCACTTATTCTCTTGCTCTTTTGAAGATTCTTCTCTCTTTGTCCTTGGCTTTTGACAGGTTGATTATAATGTGTCTTGGGGTGGATGTCTTTATGTTTATCTGGCTTGGATCCTTCGGTTTCTTGGACTTGAATAGTTACGCCTTTCTTCAAATTTGGTAAGCTTTCAGCCATTGTCTCTTTGAATAATCTCTCTGCATGCTCCCTTACCCTTCTGGGACTCCTGTAATGCATATATTTTTTTCACCCGAGGAAATCCTAGAAGCCTCTTAGACTTTCTTCACTTTGATTCATCCTTTTCTCCTTTTGCTCCTCAGACTCAATAATTTCAAATCATCTCTGTTCAAGTTCATTGATTGTTTCTTCTGCCTGTTCAAGTCTGCTGTTGAAACCCGCTAGTGAATTCATCATTTCGGTCACTGCATTTTCCAGTTCTAGAATTTTGTTCGGCACTGTAATTTGTCTTTGTTGCTATTAGCCTTTCGTTCATATATCATCTTCATGATTTCCTTTGGTCCTTTGTGTTTTCCTTTACGTCTTTGAACATATTTAAAACAATTCTTTTATTTTACCTTATTTTTTTTGTTTGTTTAGAATTATACTTTTTTAAAATTGTGTTGTTAGTCTCAATCTAGTCATTTTGATGCATCTGTTTCTTTAGGGACAGTTTCCGGTGATCTCTATCTCTAGCTATCTAACTATCATCTATCTATCTATATTCTCTTTAATGTCTATGTGACTTGCTCTTCTTCTTTATTATATTTTGGAACCATATGTTATTGATTTGAGGCCCTTGTTCTTTTACAATATAGGCATTCAAGGCAATACATTTTCCTCTAAGCACTGCTTTATCTGCGTCCCTCAAATTTTGTTATGCTGTGCTTTCATTTCTATTCAATTAAAAATATTTTCTAACTTATTTTGGGATGTCTTCTTTAGCCTATGGGTTATTAAAATTTTTCCTGCTTAATTTACAAGTCATATGGGACTTTTATGCCATGTTTATGTTATTCGTTTGTCATTGAATGCTGTCACAGTCAGAAAACCTGCTCTATATGATTTCAGCCCCTATGAATTTCTTGAGATTTGTTTTAAGACCCAACGCAGAGCCTATCTTCATGGAATATCCAACTTTGCCTCTCGTCATATCCTTCAGTATGATGTGTCTGATGGTCACGTACACACTCGGCTATCTGTCGATTAGTATTTGCATGGTGTATCTTCTCTCGCCTATTTATTTCTAATCTATTTGCATCTTTGTATATGCTATCTCTAAGTTTTTGTAGAAAGCATACAGTGTGGTCTCAATTTCTTCCATCTGGCAATCTACCTTTTTCTTCAAGTGTCTAGGTCCTTTAAACTTAGTGTAATTATCAATACATTTTGTTTAAAACCACAAACTTGATAATAGTTTATATTTGTCACATGCATTCTCTGTCCTTTTTTCCTCTCATTTATGTTAGCTGCAATTATTTTATTTTACTGTAGTGGTCATTCTTGGTCTTACAATATGCACCTTTAACTTATATTCTATCTTCAAATAATAGATACCGTTTCATATACAATGAAATTTCCCCCTCCTGGCTTTTTGGGGCATCCTCTGCATATATTTTACTTCTACGTATGTTGCAGACGCCATTACCCTTTCATATTAACTTGTTATAAATAGCCAATTGTCTTTTATAATTTTGTAAATGAGAAAATGATACCACATATATACATGTATGTGTGTATATATATATATATATATATGGTATACGATGCTATATATATACATATATAGCATATATGTACATATACATATATATACATATATACATGATTGAATAAAACACATTGTGTATATATACATATATACGCATATATATGTATATATACACATATACATATATACACATATAGACACACACACACACATGTGTTTTATTCAATCATTCCTTTTGGCCACTCCAAGTTTCTATGTGGTGTCATTTTAGTTCTGACTGCAGAACCCCGATTAACTAACCTTTCTTTTAGTGAAGATGTGCTTGTGATGATCCACTCAATGTTATTTGGTTTTAAATAGCTTCAATTCCCCATTTTTAAGAACAGTTTGTCAAGATATAATTTACATACCACTCAACTAACTCATTCAAATTTGACAATTCAATTTATTTGAGCATACTTAAGAATCGTGTAGCCATCACTATAATAAACTTCAGAATATTTTCGCATGTTAAGTACTCTATGTCCATTACCTGCCGCTTCCCATTTTCCCACAACCACATCACCTGAGCTTTAAGCAATGATTAAGTCTAGTTGCTGAATCTGCAAATTCAGACATTTCATATAAATGGAATCATACTGTGTGTGTACTTTTGTGACTATCTCTTTTTTTTTTTAACATAGAATAATGTTTTCAAAGTTCATCGAGGTTGTATCATGTATCAGTGCTTCATCCCTTTTCAAAAAAATTATTTATGCATTTTTTAATTGAAGTATAGTTGACATATAATATTATATTCATTTCAGGTGTACAACACAGAGACTGGACAATTACACACATTACAAAAGGCTCACTCCAATAACTGTAATTATCATCTGTCACCATACAAAGTTATAATGATATTATTGACTATATTCTCTATACTGTACTTTTCATCACCGTGACTCATTTATTTCATCACTAGAAGTTTGTACCTCTTCGCCCCCTTCAACTACTCTGCTTACCACCCCCAATCTTCTTCCCTCTGGCCACCACCGAGTTCGTTCTTTATGTTTATCAGTCTGCTTCTATTTTAGTTGTTGTTTGTTCGTTTCTTTGCTTTGCTTTGTAGGTTCCACATAGAAGTGAAATCATATGGTATTTGTCTTTTGCTATCTGATTTATTTCACTTAGTGTAATACCCTCTAGGGCCCCTCATGCTGTCACGAATGGCAAGATTTCATTGTTGTTGTTGTTTTTTTAATGACCAAATAAAGTTCCATTGTGTATATATACCACATCTTCTTTATCCATTTGTCTATTGACAGATACTTCCATATTGTGGCTATTGTAAATGAAGCCACGATGAACATGGGGGCGCATAAATCTTTTCAAATTAGTGTTTTTGTTCTCTTTAAATAAATACCGAGAAGTGGAAATACTGGATTGTATGATAGTTCCCTTTTTCACTTTTTGAAAAATCTGCATACTGTTTTCCAGAGTGAAAATTTGGAAATTTCCAATTTACCTTCCCACCAACAGCATCCAAGAGAGCCCTTTTCTCCATGTCCTCACCAACACTTGTTACTATTTCCCGTTTTATAGTAGCCATGGTGACTGGTGTGAGGCTACATCTCCATCTGGTTTTGATTTGCATGTTCCTGATGATTGGTGATATTGAGCATCTTTTCATGTGTCTGTTGGCCATCTGTATATCTCCACTGGAAAAATGTCTATTCAGGTCCTCTGCCAATTTTTAAATCAGACCATTTTGGTTGGTTGGTTGGTTGGTTGGTTGGTTTTGTTTGCTTTGTTTTTGGTATTGAGTTGCATGAGTTCTCTACCTACTCTGGATATTAAGCTCTTATTAGATAGATCATTTGCAAACATCTTCTCTCATTTAATAGGCTGCCTCTTTGTTTTGTTAATGGTTACTTTCACTGTGTCAAACCTTTTTAGTTTGATATAGTCCCAGTTGTTTATTTTTGCTTTTGTTTTCCTTGCCTGGGGAGACATATCCCGAAAAATTTTGTTAAGGCCAATGTCTATCTGTGTACTACCCATGTTTTCTTTTAGGAGTTTTATGGTTTCAGGGCATGCATTTAGGTCTTTAACCCATTTTAATTTTGTTTTTGTGTATGGTGTAAGAAAGTGGTCCAGTTTCCTGCTTTTGCATGTAGCTGTCCAGTTTTCCCAAAGACTGCTTTTTGGAGAGATTGCTTGTATTTATTGAATAGACCGCCTTTCCCCATTGTATATTCCTGCCTCCCTTGCCATAGATTAATTAACCACATACACGTGGGTGCATTTCTGGGCTCTCTATTGTGTTCCATTGAACTGTGTGTCTATTTCTGTGCTGGTACCACACTGTTTTGATGACTATAACTTTGTAGTATAGTTAGGAATTTGGGGTCCTGACACCTGTAGCTTTGTTCTTCTTTCTCAAGATTGCTCTGACTATCCAAGGTCCTTGATAGTTCTGTACAAATTTCAGGATTTTTTTGCTCTAGTTCTGTGAAAAATACTATTGGTGTATTTTGATAGGGATTGCATTGAATCTGTAGATTGCTTTGGGTAGCGTAAACATTTTGACAATATTAATTCTTCTACTCAGAGAGCATGGACTTCTTTCCATTTATATGTGTCATCTTCAATTTCTTTCACCAATGTCTTGTAGTTTTCAGAGTACAGGTCTTTCAGCTCCTTAAGCAAATTTACTCCTATCCAAGTATTTTATTGTTTTTTTTATTTTTTATTGTATTTTATTTTTTATTGTATTTTTTATTGTATTTTATTGTTTTGGTGTATTGTATTTTATTGTTTTGGTTTTATTTCATTGTTTTATTGTATTTTTTATTGTATTTTATTGTTTTGGGTGCAATTGTCACTGGGATTGTTTTCTTAATTTCTCTTTCTGCTATCTTGTAACTGGTGTATAGAAATGAAACCGATTTCTGTATGTTAACTTTGTATCCTGAAACTTCAAATTCATTTTTTGGTTCTAATATTTGGTGGGGTTTTTGTTTTATTTTGTTTTTGTTTTTGTTTTTGGTGGAGTCTTTAGGGTTTTCTATATAGAGTGTTATGCCATCTGCAAATAGTGACAGTTTTCCCTCTTCCTTACCAATTTGGATACATTTTATTTCTTTTTCTTATCTAATTGCTGTGTCTAGGACTTCCAATAGTATGTTGAATAAAAGTGGTGAGGGTAGACATCCATGTCTTATGCCTGATCTTAGAGGAAAAGGTTTCAGCTTTTCACCATGGAGTATGATGGTAGCTGTACATTTGCCATATGTGGCGTTTGCTAGGTTGAGGAAAGTTCCTTCTGAACCCAGTTTGTTGAGAGTTCTTATCACAAACACATGTTGCATTTTGTCAGAAGCTTTTTCTTCATCTCTTGAGATAATCATATTTTTATCCTTTATTTTGTTAATGTGGTGTATCACGTTGCATATATTGAACCATTCTTGCATCCCTGGAATAAATCCAACTTGTTTGTGATGGATGATTTTTTAAATGTATTTTCGAATTCAGAATTCAAAATGTTAGTATGTTGTTGAGGTTTTCTGCATCTCTGTTTATCTAGGATATTGGTCTTTATTTTTCTGTTTTTGTAGTGTGTTCATCTGGTTTTGGTATCGGGTTTTGGTATCTCTGCTGATCTCATAGAATAAATTTGAAAGCATTCTTTCCTCCTCCAGTTTTTGGAATAGTTGGATAAGAGAAGCATTAACTCTTCTTTAAATGCTTGGTAGAATTCACCTCTAAAGCTATATCTGGTCTTGGATTTTGTGTGTTGGATGTTTCTTTTCTTACCAGTTCAATTTTGTTACTAGTAATTGGTCTGTTCAGATGTTCTATTTCTTTAGGATTCAGTCTTGGAGCACGGCATATTTCTAGGAATTTATCCATTTCTTCTACGCTATCCAATTTGTTGGCATACAATTTTTTTGAAGTAGTCCCTCATGATCCTTTGTATTTCTGTGGTGTCAGTTATAACTTCCCTTTCATTTCGGATTTTATGAGTTCTCTCTCTTTCTCTTTCTCTCTCCCTCTCCCTCTTCCACTCTCTCCTACTCTCCCTCTCTTTGATAAGTCTGGTTAAAGCAGTGAAAGGTTTATCAATTTTGTTTATCTTTTCAAAGAACCAGCTGCTAGTTTCATTGATCTTTTTCTACTGATTTTTTAAATCTCTATTTCATTTATTTTCACTGTGATCTTTTTTTTTTTTTAAGATTTTATTTATTTATTTGAGAGAGAGAGAGCCCGTGCACCAGTAGAGGGAGTGGGAGAGGGAGATGCAAGCTCCTCGCTGAGCAAGGAGTCTGGTGTGGGGCTTGATCCCAGGACCCTGGGATCATGACCTGAGCCAAAGGCAGACATTTAACCAACCGAGCCACCCAGGTGCCCCTTCACTGTGATCTTTATTATTTCCTTCCTTTGCACCACTGGGTTTTGCTTGTTCTTCTTTTTCTAGGTTTTTAGGTGTAAGGGTAGATGGTTTATTTGAGATTTTTCTCAAAAACTTTCCTCTTAGAACTGCTTTTTCTGAGTGCCAAAGATTTTGAACTGCGGCGTTTCTGTTTTCATTTTTCCCTAGTTAATTTTCTTTAATTACTTCATTGACCCTCTGGTTGCTTAGTGGCATGTTGTTTAGCTTCCACGTGTTTGTGTGTCTTTGAGTTCTTTTCTTGTCATCGACCTCTAGTTTCGTGCTGTTGCGGTTGGAAATTGTGGCTGGTCTGATTTCAATTTCTTAAATTTAGGGAGACTTGTTTTGTGGCCTAACACGTGATCTCTCCTGGAGGATGTTCCATGTGCTCTTCAAAAGAATGAATATTCTGCTGTTCTGGAATCGAAAGTCATGTATATATACGTTAGGGCCATCTGGTCTAAGTGTCATTCAAAGCCACTCTTTCCTTATTGATTTTCTATCTGAAAGATCTTTCCACTGAAGCAAGTAGGGTGTTAAAGTCCCCTACTATTGTTGTATTACTGTCAATTTTGCCCTTTTATGTCCATTAATATTTGCTCTATATACTTAGTTGCTCTGATGTTGGTCACATAGTTATTTACAATTGTAGCCTCTTGTTTGGAGTGATACCTTTATCGTTATATAACACCTATCTTTATCTCTTGTTATAGTCTTTGTTTTAAAGTCGATTTCGTCTGATGTAAGTATTGCTACCCCAAGCTTTTTTTTTGTCACTTCCATTTGCATGGAATACCTTTTCCCATTCTTTTACTTTTAGTCTGCATGTGTCTTCAGGTTTGAAGTGAGTCAGTTTGAGGCATCATCTAGATAGGTCTCGATTTGTTTTTTATCCTTTCAGTCAGCCTGTTTGTTTTGACTGGAGCCTTTAGAACATTTACATCTAAAGTAATTGTTGATAGGTATGTACTTATTGTTATCTTTATAGTTGATTTCTGGTTATTTTTGTAGTTCTCTGTTTCTCTCTTCTCTCGCTCTTTTCTCTTGTGGTTTAATGGCTTTCTTTAATGTTATGCTTGGATTCCTTTCTCTATTTTTTGTGCAGCTACCATACGTTTTTGGTTTGTGGTTACCATCAGCTTGTATATGACATTTCAGGTATATAGCAGTCTATATTGAGTTGGTGATCACTTAAATTCAAACACATTCTAAAAGCACTACATTTTTACTCCCCCCTCCACATTTTATGTATATGATGTCATGTTTTACATCTTTTTATTTTGTGTACGCCTTGAATAATTGTTGTAGATGTCATTGATTATACTTCTGTGTTTTAACCTTCATACTCGCTTTATAAGTGATGGACCTGCTATCTTTATTGTATGTTTTCTTTTAACAGTGAAATTTTTTCCTTTCGTAATTGCTTTATTTCTAGTTATAGCCTTTTATTTTCCACTTAGATAAATCCCTTTCACCTTTCTTTTAAGGCTGGTGTATAGGTGATGAACTCCTGTAATTTTTGTTAGTCTGGGAAACTTCTTTTTTCTCCTTCAATTCTGCATCATTACCTTGCCAGACAGAGTATTCTTGGTTGTAGAGTATTTTTTCCCCTTCATTCTTTTCAGCCCTTTGTGTATATCCTGTCACTTCCTTTAGGCTTGCAATGTTTCTGCCAAAAAAAATCAGCGGCTAGCCTTACAGTGTTTCCCTTGTACATAGCTCTTTGCTTTTGTCTTGCCGCTTTTAAGATTCTCTCTTTATCCTGAATTTTTGCCATTTTAAATATTATGTACTTTGGTGTGCACCTCGTTAGGTTCATCTTTCTTGGGTCTCTGTGCTTCCTGGACCTGGACGTGTGTTTGCTTTTGTCTTGCCGCTTTTAAGATTCTCTCTTTATCCTGAATTTTTGCCATTTTAAATATTATGTATTTTGGTGTGCACCTCGTTAGGTTCATCTTTCTTGGGTCTCTGTGCTTCCCGGACCTGGATGTGTGTTTCCTTCCCCAGATTAGTGATGTTTTTAGCTATTATTTCTTCAAATAAGTTTCCTGCCCCTTTCTCTCCTCCATCCTTCTCTTTCTGAGATCTTTATGATACAAATGTTATTATGCTTGATGTTATCACAGAGGTCCTTTAACCTATCCTCATTTTTAAAAATTTCTTTTTTCTCTTCGACTTGGTTGCTTTAATTTACCCGAGCTTCCAGATCACTGAACCTGTTCTTCTGCATCCTCTAATCTGCTGTTGATTTCCTCTAGTGTTTTTTTGTTTTTGTTTTTTTTTTTAGTTACGGTGTTCTTCAGCCCTGGTTTCTTTGGTTTGGTTTGGTTTGGTTTTTTTTACATTTTTTTCTCTTTGTTGCAGTTCTCACTGGCTTCATTCACTCTGCTCTCCAGTCCAGTGGGTATCTTTATAACCATTACTTTCATCTCTATCAAGCAGTTTGCTTATCCGTTTCATTCAGTTCTTTCTCATGGTCTTATCTTGTTCTTTCATTTAGAACATATTCCTCCATGTCTTCATTTTGTCCCACTCTCCGTGTTCGTTTCTATGTATTAACTAGGTCAACGAGATCTTTGGGTCTTGAAAGTAGTAGTTTTATGAAGGTATCCTGTGGTGCCCTGTACCGCAATCCACTCTGGTCACCCAGACCGGGGGCTCCAGGGCTATTCCCTTTGTGGGCTGTGTACACCGTCCTTTTTGTGGCTGAACCATGACTGCTGCAGGAGCAGTGGTTGGTATGGCTTGTCACTTGTGCAGCTGGCTGAGAGGCCCCGTTGCAGCTACTGTGGGCATGCCGTGGCACAGCTTTTGCCCCCTGGACAGCTGGCTGAGATGCCCAGCTGCACCAGTTGTGGGCTCAGTGGTTGGCGAGGCTGGCCTGCAGCTCAAGTATCTGCAATGATATGAATCAGCTGCAACTGCTACGTGTGTATTGGCGGGCAGGGACTGCCTTTGGCACAGCTGGCTGAGAAACTCAGCTGCTCCTATGGCAGGCAGGCTTGTGGGGGTGTGGCTTTGGCAGGCACCGGTCCTGGCTAAGTATGATCACTGGGTTTTGCGGGGTAGTACTCACTTTGGGGGGATGTTGGTTTCAGCTGAGGCTGCCCGCCAGTATGGTGTGTGTGTGTGTGGGGGGGGGTGCCTGCTGGGGCAGGAAGATTGGGCGGAGTGGTCTACAGGTGAAGGCTGGGGCAGGGCAAGTGGTACTAGCAAGGTAGATGGAGAGGGTCAGACCTGGCTTTTGCAAGTGTCCGGCTATCTAAGCTGAAGGAGGGCAAGCAAAAATGGTGCCCGCCATCACTTGCATTCCCAGAGAGAGCTCCTACAGATCCCTGTGCCTCCAGCACACATCCTACAATTAGTCAATAAATCTCCTTCACATATAACCCAGGTGCTTTGCAAACCATTGTTTCTGGGCTTGGTCTCGTGCCAAGTGATGTAGTGTGCTAGCTGTTTAAGAGCAGATACTCGGTTTCCCATAGCTACTTTATACCCACTGGAATAGTTATGTTAATCCCATAGCGGGAGTTAAGCCCCCCTGATTTTTAAAGCTCCCAGAGTTAAGCCCCCCCCCCCCCGATTTTTAAAGCCGGGATTCTTGAGGACTAATCTTCCCAGTGCAGGTCCCAAAGGCCAGGGGTGCCTGATTTGGGGCTTGATGCCCTTGCTCCTTTGCTCCTCCTCTCCTCTGTACTTGCGATATACCCCCCCGCCTGTGGGTAGCCACACTGGTGGTTTGGTTCCTGGCTGCATCTCTGCCCTTCTTACCCTTTTCGATGTATCTTTCTCTTTATGACTTTAGCTGTGGAAGATCTACTCTGCCAGTCTTTGGGTCACGTTCAGAGTGAGTTGCAATACATGCAATTGTTGCCTCAGTGCATCCGCAGGAGGTGGTGAACTCAGGATCCTCCTACACCACCCCCTTCCGGAGTGCTTTTTAGTACTTTGTTTCTGTAGCCAAATAACATTCCATTGTGTGGCTATTTCACATTTTACGTATCCATTCATCGGTTCATGGCCTTTTGGTTTGTTTCCGCTTTGGGGCATTATAATAATACTGCTATGGACATTGGTATGCAAGTTTTTGTGTGGATATAGATTTTAATTTTTCTTGGGTATATACCAAGGACTGGAACTGCTTGGTTATATGATGGCCCTAGGTTTAATATGTGAGGGAATGGCAGACTGTTTTCCCAAGCGTATGCACCATTTTACATTCCAACCAGCAATGTTGGAGGGTTCAAAGTCTTCCACATCCTCAACAACAATCGTCTTCCCTCTTTTTGACTTTAACTATTCTAGTGGGTGTGAAGTAGGTTCTCACTGTGGTTTCTATTTGCATTTCCCTTAGGACGAATGTCGTCAAGGCACTTTTCATGTGCTTATTGCCCATTTCTCTATCTTTTGGGGAAAGTGACTGTTCACATCTTTTCCCCGTTTCTCAATGAGGTTATATGTTTTATTATTGGTTTGTAATACTAATTTATATCATCTGGGTACAGGTCCCTTATAGTTATATGATTTGCAAATACCTTCCCCATTCTGCAAGTTCTCTTTTCACTTTCTGGATGGTATTATTTGCGGCAGATAACGTTTTTAAAACCAGACAAAGTCCAATATATCTCTTTTTATTTAGTTCCTTGGCCTTTTGGTGGTATACCTAAGAGAACGCTGCCTAACTCAATGTCATGACAATTTACTGCTATGCTTTCTTCTAAGAGTTCTATACTTATAGCTCATATAGTTAGATCTGAGAACCATTTTGAATTAATTTTCGTATATGGAGTGAAACAAGGATTGGGTTCAATTTCATTCTTTTGTGTGTGGATATCCGGTTGTCCCAGTAACATTTGTTGAAAACACTCCTTTTTACCCCATATAATTATCTTGCCACCTATTTAAAAATCATGTGGGTGTAGATGTGAAAGTTTCTTTTGATGGACTTGCAATTCTATCCCATTAGCCTGTTTAACTATCTTTATGCTAAACCCACACTGTCCTGATTGCTGGAGCTTCCTAGTAAGATCTGAAATTGGGAAGAATGGGTCCTCCCAACTTTAATCTTCCTTTTTAAGCTTGCTTTGGCTATCCTTGAATCCTTGAATTTCCATGGGAGTTTTGGGATCTATTTATTTTCTTTTTGCAAAGAAGTCAGTTGGGATTTTGTTGGAGATCGCATTGAATCTATAGATCAGTTTGGGGTATGTTGCCAGATTAACAATATTCAGTTGCCCAAACAATGAGTAGCGGATGACTTTCCTCTTTGTAAATTGTGGTAAATATGCACGATGTAAAATTGAACATTTAGCCATTTTTAGGCACCCACCTCTGTTTCATTAAGTACAAATTGTTGTGCAACCATCAACATGTCCATCTCCAGAATCTTTTCCTTTACCCCAAATGAAACTCTGTACCCACAAAACACTAACTCTTCTTCATTCCCCTTCTCTCCCACAATCCCTGGCAACCACCATTCTGCTTTCTATCTGCATGACATTCTGCCAACAGATGCTTTGCCTTTTATTGTTCATTCCATTTACATTTAATGTAATTAATGATATTGGAGGATTTATGTCTGCCATTGTCATTTTTTTTCCTCATGTTTTTATGTCTTTCTCTCACACCATTGAGGTGCCATTTTGTGTGAAAAGTATTTTCTCTCTTACCATTTTTGTTCCCTTATTGTTTACTACAATGTTGAATTATTTTCTTAGTGGTTGCCTCACAGATTACAATTAAGATCTTAATTTAGAAGAACCTAATTCAGATTAATACCAACTTAATTTCAATATTATGTAAAAACTTTGATCTTATATAGCTCTGGACCTTCCAGCTCCTTTGTACTATTATTGTCATAAAAATTGCTTCTTTATATCTTTTAAGCCCATCCAGATAGTTCTGTAATTATCGCTTCATGCACTTGCATTTGAGGCTCTTTATTTCTTCATGTGGATTTGAATTACTCTCCAGTGGTTTTGGGGGACTTCCCCTTAGTATTTCTTATAAGGCAGGCCCGTTAGTGATAAATTCACTCAGTTTTTCATTATGGGAGAATGGCTTTATTTCACCTTCATTTTCTAAGGATAGTTTTGCTGGATAGAGAATCCTTGCCAGATAGAGAATACTTGCCAGACAGTTTTTTTCTTTCAGTGCTTTCAATATGACTTCCCACTATCTTCTCTTCCCTATGGTTTCTTTTTCTTTCTTTTTTTTAATTTAAATTCAATCAGCCCACATGTAGTACATCATTAGTTTCAGAGGTAGTGTTCAATGATTCATTAGTTGCGTATAACACACAGTGCTCATCACACCACGTGCCCTCCTTAATGCCCATCATCCAGTTACCCCATCCACCCACCCACCTCCCATTGTGCAACCCTCAGTTTGTTTCCCAGAGTCAAGAGTCTCTCATGGTTTATCTCCCTCTCTGAATTCTTCCCATTCAGTTTTCTCTCCCTCCCCCTATGATCCTCTGCGCTATTTCTTATATTCCACATTTGAGTGAAACCATATAATTGTCTTTCTCTGGTTTTCTTCTTTCACTTAGCATAATCCCCTCCAGTTCCATCCACGTCGATGTAAATGGTGGGTATTCATCCTTTCTGATAGCTGAGTAATATTCCACTTTACATATGAACCAAATCTTCTTTATCCATTCATCTGTTGAAGGACATCTTGGCTCCTTCCACAGTTTGGCTATTGTGGACATTGCTGCTATGAACATTGGGGCGCAGTTGCCCCTTCTTTTCACTACATGTGTGTTTTGGGGGTTAATACCCAGTAGTGCAATTGCTGGGTCATAGGGTAGCTCTATTTTTAACTTCTTCTTTTTAAAATTTAAATTCAATTGGCCAAGGTGTAGTACATCGTTAGTTTTTGATATAATGTTCAATGATTCATTAGTTGAGTCTATCACCCAGTGCTCATCGTATTACGTGCCCCGTGGTTTCTGACGAGAAGTCAGCTGTTAATCTTACTGGGGAATCCCTTGTACATGATGAGCTGTTTTTGCTTTTCTGCTTTCAACGTTCTTTCACTGTCTTCGGTTTTCAGGAGTTTGACTAAGCTGTTTCAAGGTGCAGATCTCCTTGAGTCTATCCTCCAGGAAGTTTCAGATCTTTTTGTTTCTCTGGGTTAATAATTTTAACAAAATTTGGGAAGTATTGGGCCATTATTTTTCTAATCTTCTTTCTTTCCCTTTATCTCCTCTCCTCTCCTCCAGGGACTCTCATTATGTGTAAGCTGGTGTGCTTAATCATGTCCTACAAGGTCTCTGAGGCTCTGTTAATTTTTCTTCATTATTTTTTCTTTCTTTTCCTCAGACTGTACAATCTCAGTTGGCCTCAACTTCCAAGTTCGGTGATTCTTTTAAATCCCAGTTGCAATTTCTGTTGAGCTGGTCTAGTGAATTTTTCATTGCAGTTGTTATACTTTTCAACTCTAGAATTTCTGCTTGATATTTTTAAAGCGATTTCTATCTCTTTGATGTTGTATCTATTTAATGGCTCATCTGTCTCGTACATCCCTTTAATTCATAAGACATGGCTTCGATTACATGTTGAACATATTTGCAAGAGCTGATTGAAAGTCTCTGTCTAGTAAGTCCAACATCCGGGTACCCCTATGTATGTCCCATACTTCCCTGTTTCTTTGCATGTCAGATGGGTTTTGGTCAAAAGCTGGACATCTACTCTAAGTAATAGAATGTGACAACTCTGGAATTCAGATTCTGCCTCCTTTCCAGGTTTTGCTGTTGTTGTTTGTTTTTGGTATTCTTGCTGTCATTTGTTTGTTTAGTGACTTTTCTGAACTACTTCTGTAAAGTCTGTATCCTCTGTTGTATGTGGCCACCGAATTCACTGCTTGGCTAGCTTTGTGGTTATCTAATGATTGGACAGAGAGGCCTTTAAATGCCTGTATGACTATAATAAGACTCTCAGTCATTGACATGGAGCTCTGTGTGTATGTTGGGCATGCCCTCAATGCTCAGCCAGGCAGTTGTCCACTCTGTATCAGCCTTCATTTCTGCTTTCACAGAGCCTCAAAATAAGCCAGAGTTGAGAGCTTAGGGCCTTTTTGGGTCTTTTGAGAGCGCGCTGTAGTCTTGGGAATGTGTCTGGCCTTCAGATTCATAGGGATAATGTCGTAGCTTTTTAAAGTCCCTATGGACATCTCATTCCTCAGGTTTTCCTTGTAAGGTTTTGGTTCACCTATTGTTCACCCCAAGTGTTACCTACTGCTTGAGGCAGCTGCAATGTTAAACAATTGCCCCTCGATGTTTTTGACAAATGCTCCCAGGGAAAAGGCACTTCAAATGAGCAAGCTCTGAGTCAGTCCAAATACTGACAGCCATGCAAGTGGGGTCATCCAGGGAACAACCAGACAGATCAAATAATGACAGCTCTCTGGAAATGAAACTTTGCAGGAGGCCCGTCTCCTTTCTGCTCCCTCTGGCAGCTGCCAGGCTGCTGGCTTTCGCCGCGATTGCAGGCTGTCCATATTCAAGGCTACCACAGAGTTGGACAGAGGGGCATGGGAATAGGGCCAGTTAAAATGCCACATAGCTCACTCTTCCTGCTAGGATTCACCAGTTTCTCTAGAATAAACATACTGAGGTTGTTACATGCTTTTGGTGACTTTCCAGAGTTCTGAAAGCATTGATTCTGAAATTTTCTGCCAGGTTTCTCATGGCTTTTAGGGAGGATAGACTTTCCAGAGGTTCTTCCTCTGCCATTTTGGCTGGCTTCCAGTACAACCTTTCACTGTGCTTGTCTATCACGGTGTTTGTTGCTGTGCTTGGCACTTACATGTCTTTCGAGAAATAATTTTTGTTGGTCACTGACCATGCGAAAGGGACCACAACAGGAGCTGTGGGAGCTGAGATGTATGAGATACCGTCTTTGATCTCAAAGTTGTCACTCTTGAAAAAAATCCATTTAACTGGAACATTTGAAACATAGTGATTGCCAAGCCTGTATCTGGTCAGTAAATTGTACCTTTTTTTTTTTTTTTTTAAGATTTTATTTATTTACTTGTGGGCGGGGGGGGACAGGGGGAGAGGGAGAGGGAGAGAAGCAGACTCCCTGCTGACCACGAAGCCTGACGTGGGGCTCGATCTCACGGCCCTGAGATCATGACCTGAGCCAAAATGAAGAGCGGGACGCTTAACCAACTGAGCCACCTAGGCGCCTCAGTCACCAAATTGTATCTTAGTTCAGTTCAATGGGAGTTCTTTCTGGCCTCCGTGTCTTAAATATAACCAGGATTTCACGTGGATATTTGGCAGCAAGCCTGAACTAATATCTCTGGTCACAACTAATTTCACCCCTAATCCCTTCAGGAAGCTGAGAGCCTCAAGTGAATAAGAGTGCAGACGAAAGATTGCAGAGATCTCCCATATGAAGCGTTAGAAACAGAGATTCATTTGAACAACCCATCTCGGTTTTCATGATTCCATAGTACCAAGTTAGTATTTTCCACTGAAGTGGTTTATTTTTATGTCAGTGCAGCCCACCACCCTGTTGGTTATTGATAGACGTCTGGGTAAAATATAGAAGAGACCCAAAAGACTACTCTTCACACCACAGTATGGAAATACAGCTCCACCTTACTCCTTTTAAATCAATCTCTGCATATTTGACAAATATCACTTGGCCATTGATCAAAGATACCCAACAGTAGCCTAAAACCTGAGTTTATACACAATGTCTTTTTAGGTCTACTTTGAACTGCAGGAGATGCCTGCTAATGTGCAGCTTGTCTGTTCAGGGCTTGATTACTCCAGGAACTCTGGAACCTTGGATAAATAGGTCTATAAAGTTGTCAAGAGCCCTCAAATGTCGATTATTTAAGGTAGACAATTTTTCATTTGAAACTTGGTTCTACCACTTCTTGGCTGGGCACATTACTTAGTTTTCCTCAGCCTCGGACTTCCAATTTGCAGCACTTAGGATAATAATGGGGGTGGGTATTAAATGTGACAATGTCTGTAGAACATTTAGTACATTCTCTGGCAAATAGCTAATTCCCCCAAAATATTAGCTCTAATTACTATTGACAAACCTCCGAAATGCCATGAACCCGCAAAATTTATTACAGTGATCCAAATTAAGAGATTCAGAACCCAATTTGACTCATTTGGCCAACAATGAGTTCCTCCCTCTGTGTGCTTGCCCAAATGGACAGTGGCCGTGAGAAGAGCCCCCTTTGTCCAGGCTTCGCCCTGTTACGCTTTGTGATGTTGGGTGACGACAAAATCAACTCGCCTAAAATGAATGAATTTA
This sequence comes from Potos flavus, assembly GCA_028534135.1. Classification (NCBI taxonomy): domain Eukaryota; kingdom Metazoa; phylum Chordata; class Mammalia; order Carnivora; family Procyonidae; genus Potos; species Potos flavus. The sequence continues at coordinate 54,414,423 of CM052901.1, forward strand.
CCAAATGACGACTCTGCCGCATCTACGGAATTTCCTAATTGTCATTGTAACGGCTTTTGTAGGAATACTCATTTGGTTATTGAAGCTGAAGTACGTTTCTGAATATTAACTAAACGAAGTAGATAGACCTTAGAAATTGGGAAACACATCCAAAGTTAGGGACTGAAAAGTGTCCCCCTGAAACTACTATCCCAGCCTAAAATTTGGGTTTTCCCTATGATAGAATTCTTTTAATTATTCCTGATTTGCCAGGTAATCTTTTGAAGGTCAATTTCAGTTTCTTCAAAGCACATGCATTTTTAGGTATACCTTTCAAATAGCTTATCAGATTTTCTAATTGCTTATTTCTTGCAATTAGAGTTTCTAATCAAAGACAAATACATTGCCTTCAAAAGCTGTATTTAATTTTACTTTTCATTTAAAATGCCATTGTTTTAAGTTGGATTAAAATTGAACTTAAATTTAATTTTAAATCCAAACACATGCTAGAAATCAGGACTTATGCTTAAATTCATATAGAGACTTCTGCTTCTGGGAGGATAGAGAAGAAGTACATTTCCCTATTCTTCCCACTAAATACAACTTAAAACCCTGGGCACCGTATATAAAATAAACACAGGACTCTGCACAGTGGAGAGGTGAAGGCAGAACAACTAGGGATCTCAGAACCAAAGGAAGGACAAAATGGTGAGTTCCCTTGGTTTTCTTTCTGTGTCATATGTCCCAGACTTTGAGCTGAAGAAGCCAGCTACCCAGAAGTGACAAAAGGCATAGGCAAACCGATGATGATGACAACCCTGACAATGACAACAAGGACAACAACAACAAAACAGCTGCAACAAAAGCCTGCTCTCTCTAACATAAGGGTCAGAAAAGTGGCAGCCTAGCCAGACAGGAAAACCCTTTGACACTAACTGCTCCACTTCCACCAACCACCACAGAACAAACTATGGCCTTGCGCCCACGCAAGCCAGCAAGAAGGTCTAATGGGAAGCCTAGAATTCCACATTTGACTGGCGGAAGCAGGGGCCATTCTGCCCCTCCTGTGTTAGTGGAAATCAATCACGTGGAAATTCTGGAATTATACCTCCACCAGGCAGTAAGGAGGCAACCCGTCCTATCCCTGCTGAAATGATTTCAGGACTTTTAACAACACCCAGTGGTAAGGAGGCCACCCAATCTATGGACTACAGGGAAAATGCTGCAGCACATCAAGAAATGAATTGAACGGAATGGAAATGATTATAAGACATACCAACATTTGTGGGATGAAGCTAAAGCATTGCTGAAAGGGAAGTTTATACTAGGAAGGGCTTCCGTTAAGTAAAAGGAAAAGCATCGAATCAATAATCTAAGTTCTCACCTCAGGAAACTAGAAGAAGAGCAAAAGAAACCCAAAGTGAGCAGCAGGAAGGCAATCTTAAAGATTAAGTCCAGTAATCAATGAAATATAAAACAGAGAACAGTAGAGAAAACCAATGAAACAAAAATCTGGTTCTTTGAAAAGATCCATAAAACTTAAAAACCTCTAGCTAGTCCGACAAAATTAACCTACAATGAATCACTACATTTGCTCATATTTACTGAGGGACATTAATAACTCTATCCGTGATAGTTAACATATAGTCTACTTTAGAAACCTAAAGCACCCGTGTTATCAATATGTATTGCACAGTGGAAAGAAGAATAAGAGAAATATTGGAATCTTGATTTAAAACAACAATGAAATTTCATTTCCAGCCGAACAGCTAGATAGTTGCCCTTCATGGCAGAAACCGTTGTTTTGTAATTAGCTCAAATTCTTTCGTAAGTGATAGAGTGGATTCCACAATATCTGTGCCGCGAGTTCAAGTTTTTAAGCTATAAATTGTGTCTTTGCAAATTGGAAAGTCCTTGGAGACAAAATGTACCTAAAGTATTAATTGGTGAGGGTCTCATGTCTCACGACTCGTGTGATGGTAAAAATAAGGTATTTGAATTTTTTTTTCAGGTTTTGAATCAATTCCTCTTTCACCTTGTCAGAAAGGTCTTGTATTAGGTAGACTTAGTGGAAGATCTTCTGCCTTTTGTAAAATGTAGTATATGGTGTCAGAGTTTTCTAACATACATTCTGAACTGAAATAGTGTTTTTTATTTATATTTTTTAGCATATGGCCATCTAAAATGTTTGTGTATGTGTGTGTGTGAGGGAGAGAGAGAGAGAGAGAGAGAGAGTGTGTGTGTGTGTGTGTGTGTGTGCGTGCGTGCACAAAGGATCCAAACCATTTTATAGCTGACCAAATTTATAACGCAGGTCCTCTTAATCATTGTTAAAACTTTGTTGTTGTTGTAAATTTCAGGCAATAGATTTTGTCATTATGTTTGGACTGTTAGCGAAACTCTTACCAAATTCATCTTAAACTTGTTTACATTTCTCTTAATATTGTCCACTTTATTCTCTTTATATTTCTTTGAATACAACACCTGAATGGCTTTTCGTCTTTCTCTGCTGCTACAAACACATAGCAGCAACAGCAACAAGGTGGGGAGTGGAGGGCTGGGATATTCATCTTTACAGCAAAATGTCCGCCAAAATTGAAACTCTAATTGCAAGAAATAAGCAATTTTCTACGTTTCTAGTAAACGTAGAAAGGAATGATAGCCAATAAGAAGTCACCATTTTTCACCCACCAAAGTAATAACCAAATCAGACAAGAAACAGGAACAAAAACTAAGGCCAAGAGGTGAAATTCTGTAGGGAGGAAACAGAATACCCACATGGTATCAAAATATCATGCTACAGACTCCTTGGAAGTCACAGAGGGAAAGAGGGACCTTTACAGTGGACTGATCTGTCCAACGATACCATAAATAAGTGATCAAACTGAGTAATGCCAATAGCAGCACCGACAGGTAGACAAACTGACCTTAGGAGCTTCCAGATGCGATGTCATGTGAACTACGCAGAACCTATTTAATATCCTTGCCAAAAAATGTTAAACAGAAATCATCCAAACGAGAGGAAAATGCCAGGCAAAGCCATAGTGCGGATACGTTGGAAGCAAACCGGCCGAGGCTCTTGGACAATGTCATTCTCATGGAAGATTTAAGTTGAGGGCCTGT
>CM052901.1:54418024-54434529 GCA_028534135.1 Potos flavus
CAGCTCCTGATTTTTCAAGAGAAAGTGGAATTCTAGATATCTATGTAGAATATCTCCATTTTAAAATGTCGGCTCTGGTTTCCTCTTTAAGACCTGTACGTGGGCCAAAGAAAACTTCCGTTCAGGCCAACCATGGCCAAGTGAATGCCGGTTGGATTCTGGTCCAATGTGTACTTTACAGTGGGGGACACTGAAGCCAGTCACGGTCGGAAGAATCACAGAGGGGCAGTGAATTAGACCCAGAGCCTCCTTTTGAAGGACTCATGAAATATGGGGAAGAATCATTATCATGCATTTATTTTGTGCCCTGTGTGTGCTAAACACATAGAGCCTCCCAGCGGCTCTCTGAGCTAAGCATGATTACCACCCTCTTGCACAAGTGTTTTAGGGGAAATTTTTAGCCAGAGATGGATGGGGGAAGACTCCCTTCTCTGCCAGGCCCTAAATGAGCTGATAATTTAGCTTCTAAACAATTATCTATCTCTATCTCAACCATCGAGTGAAAGGTTCCAATCTTGAAATGGCAGGCACCCAGTCAGAAGAGTCTTTCAAAAATAGTCTCTCTGTTTTGTACTCAAGGTAATAGTATGTAGTTGTGGATCCGATCTTACCTGCCCTTGTTTCTCAGTCCTCTGCTGATGTTTCAAAGAGAGGAATAAGCGGAGACCCTACCCCGAAGATAGAAAGCTCCATTCGATATGCCCTGTTTGTTTCCCATCGTGTTTAGTCCCTCCTTCCATGCGTCCCTCATTTTTACCCAAGAGGACTGATGGTGATGACATCTGATGACTACTTATGCTTTCTTGTTGCAGGCCTTGAGAAGTCAGGCTTCTTATCGTCCTTATCTAATGCCAGATAACCATGCAAAATCACTCGGGCACACAGGGCAAGACTGACAATCCATCTCATGCTTTCGTCCCTTCCCTCATTTGCTACTTAAATCAGTGATCCCCAAACCCCTCCTCTCCCAGATAGTAGATAAACAAGCCCACATATTCACAGAGGAAGGAAGCAGTGTTGCCTGCAAAAGGACCAAAACCCTGCTGTGCAGCTGTGTCCTAGGTGCGCCACTGTCCCACAGCTGAGTTGGTAAAAAGAAAGTGTATTTGGAGTTAAAGGATGTGGCATGAGAAGAGGGAGGAAAAGAGAAATGAAGTGATGGAGAGTGGGAGGAGGAGTGAGCCCCTTTGCCCTGGGAGCCTTTCATTTTTCTGAGTCCCACCTGCCCTTCTATGCAGAACCTTTTTGACCTGATGTTGATGCATCAGCCCCCACCTCCCCACACAAATGCACGCACACAAGCGCACATGGGTACGTACACCGCTCTATACCTTTACATTTATTTATTTATTATTTGTTTGTTTGTTTGTTTATTTATTTATGATTTTCTTTATTTGACAGAGAGAGCATGAGCGAGCACAAGCAGAAGGAGCAGCAGGCAGAGGGAGAGGGCGAGGGAGAGGGAGAAGCAGGCTCCCACCGAGCAAGGAGCCCCCTGTGGGGCTCGGTCCCAGGACCCTGGGGATGGATCTGGGATCCATCCAGGATCCATCCCAGATCCAGGATGCTGGGATCGTGACCTGAGCCGAAGGCAGGCGCTTAACTGACTAAGCCACCGGGCGCCCCGTGCTATACCTTTCTAAAAAGTCTCTTCAGGGTGGCATATTATGGGCACCTTAGGACTTTGTCATAAATGTTAAATAGCCAAACTTTTTTTGTCATGCGCTACTCCAGTTCACAGATTCAAAACATCACTTCGTGGAATAGCGTAAGTTAGGCCTTGACTCTCATGTGTTTTACCACAGCATTGGTTGGATCTGAGGATATCCACCACATGAGAGCATCTGCAGAGCGGATCAGTTTTAACCGGTGGTATGCCTGTAAGTGTTTAACGACAGGCTCTCTGGGGGAGAGGGCGGGTTGGGGGAAATGCCCTGTGCGGTAGCATTTGCCAATTTCAAGCTACTGAGGTCGTGTCAATTAAAGCAGAGTTGGGAAGAGATGCATTCCCACCATGCAGGTACAGTCAATGTACATAACCTCAAGAACATAGGTAATAACAAAACGCGGGGAAAATAATTCGAGATGGATGAGTTTTGAGTGTGTATTTTGTTTGTTTTCAGTATAATGCATGTAATGTTATTGCCACTTTATATAATTCAGCCTTTAAAACAGCTGTGCTCAACAGCTGGCTCTCAAAATTCCTGAAAAATTAAGTTGGCTCTTATGTTCCAGTAAGAGTCCACTCCAACATTCTGCTGCTTTCAACCCTTGCCCAGAAAGGCACCTCTTCCATAGGAGGGCACGCGAACCCTGCAGGGCCATAAAGGCCTGATACCTCTGGTTTCTGGCCAAGAACAGCTTAACATGTAGGGGAAGTATTAATTATTAATGAGAAACGGGATGATCTGGAACAAATATTGAGCAGAATAAACTGTCAAAAGTGCTTGTGGGTGAGCGTGTGTTCTCAGAGACAGCCAACATGGGTAGAAGTCGGAAGTGGGGACACCAGGATAAGCAAAACTCATACAGGGCTGTATTCAACAGATTCCTTAAAGGCTAAAGGAATGGGACAACTGGTATTACCTGGCCATCAGATCTGTGTCTCTCGTCAGAGAGACGGACATTCGATATATTCCCTCCTCCTTAGATAAATGCTGCATAATCTGTGTAAACTCTTCCACTTTGCGTTTTTTTTCCACTTAAAAACATAGCCTTTCATTGTTATGTAGAGGCACTAGGGCATACGGCAGATCTCTAGAACATACTCATCTTTAATAACTGCAATTTTATGATTTTTTAAAGATTTTATTTATTTATTTGACATGGAGAGAGAGATCACAAGTAGGCAGAGAGACAGGCAGAGAGAGAGGAGGAAGCAGGCTCCCTGTCGAGCAGAGAGCCCGATGCGGGGGCTCGATCCCAGGACCCCGAGATCATGACCTGAGCCGAAGGCAGAGGCTTTAACCCACTGAGCCACCCAGGCGCCCCGAATAACTGCAATTTTATACCCGTTAAACAACAACTCTCCATATTCCCCTTCCCCCTATCCCCTGGCAACCACCATTCTATCGTCTGTTTCCATGAGTTTGACTATAGTCAGTGCTTTGTATAAGAGAGATTGTCCACTTAAAAATAGGTTAAGTTTTCTCATCATGAGAAAGCAAAAGCCAAACCAAACCAAACAAACAAACAAAATAACGAAAGCGCACAGAAAAACTTCTGGAGGTGATGCATATGTTTATTACCTTGATCATGGAGATGGTTCCACGGATGTGTGCATATGCCCAAACTCATGAAACTGTATACATTACTATGTACAGGCTTTTTTTGTATACAAAATTATACCTCAGTAAAGCTGAAAAAGCAATATCCTTGAGACCACTCCATAATGCTCCCAAGATGCCTCATGGAGGCAACTCCCATTCCTTTCAACAGCTATAGAGTATGCGCCATTGTGTGAAGGTACCATAATTTAGTCAGCGAATCTTTGGTTGTTTCTATTGTCGCTACACGAATACAGCCACAGTGAATAGAACTGTGACGTCATCTTTAGCAATATTTATCAATATATCTTTGAAATTGACCCCTAGATGTTCTATTGCTGAATGAATACAGGGTGAAAATACACGTAATCTTGCTCATTGCCATCACATTTCCTTCGTAAAGATTGTGGCATAGCAACCTACAGCCAAAGCAATCCTCAATAAGGAGAACAAAGCAGGAGATAGCAGAGTTCCTTATTTCAAAGTAGATTACAAAGCTATAGTAATCAAAACATTATGGTGCTGGCCTAAAAGCAGACACATAGACCAATGGGACAGAATCGGGAGCCTGGATGTCAGCTACTATTTGACAAGAAAAATAGAAAGGAACAGCAGGATGAAGAGGTACACAGGGCAAGGTCTGGATGGGTCCCAAATGCAGGAGCGTCTTTCCATGTGGAGTTGGGGTATGCCACTCTCCTAGCATGTGGATGTGATTGCCAACTCAGAAGCTTTCGGTACTCCATTGTTTAGGGGTTTTTATGGAGGTTTCATCACGTAGGCATGATTGATTAGTAACTCAGTCTCCAGCACTTTTCCCTTCTGAGGTTGGGCGGGGTCGGGGGGGGGGGCAGTGGCGCAGAAATGAAAGTTCCGGGCTTCTTAACAAGATTTGATCTTTCTGGAAACCAGCTTCCATCCCGAAGCTACTATCTACGGGCTTGCCAAGCCAAGAGTTGTCACATTAAAGCAAAAGGTGCTCCTACCACCCAGGAAATTCCAAGGGATTTAGATGATCTGTGTCAGGAACTAGGGACAAAGACCAACTACATATTTCGTATTATGCCACATAAATCAAAAGATAGGTTGAACAGCAGATTAAAATGTACAAAAGAGAATCACACACACTCTGCGTTAAAAATACAAACAATGGGCAAAATACACCTGTGATATGGCTAACACATTACCTATATAAAACTATTTATTTATTTATTTGCTTATTTATTTATTCACAGTCCTAACCTTAGTGGGGGGGTCGAGTTTACCTTGCTCACAGCCTCTTCCCCTGACTTTGTGTTTAGAAAGAACTTCTGGGGATAAGCTGAATTGCTTAGAACTTTTTTCCATTCCAGATTTTATGCTCTCTACCCCAAGACCTATAGTTTGAAGACCTGGTCCCTGCTTTCCCTTCCTACACTTTCATATTTCAACGCATTCTCCCTTCAATTTTAACTTTCAATATAGAGAAGAAAATGCAGTTCCTTCCTGTTTCAGGGCACTTATTTCTATCCTTGGGCTGACAACATCTCCACTCTCCTTTATACTTATCCTCCAGTTCTCTGACGATATCTCACCACAAGGAATTTCTCTCCCTTTTTCCAACCAGTCTCACCCCATGTTTGCCAGGTGTCTCTTATAACACATCGAACCTTTATTGCTGATTGGTTAACTTCTAAGACTTTCTCCAGTGCCCCCTGCCCATTCTGATCTCTTGGACAGAGTCTGTGTATCTTACTCATCCTCCTATCCCCAGCACCAGGACAATTAACATAATTTAATGTGTGCAGAGTAAACAAGTTAACAAGCATTTCATGGTATTTCACAGGTTTTTATTTCCCCTAAAAATGTAGGTATATAAGTCAATCCAGTTAAGTAACAGATAGACTTTAATGTAAAACTAAGTCCACCAGTTTTTTTTTTCTTGTCTTTTTCTTCTTTTCTTTAGATTTTATTAAATTCAAGTTAGTTAACTTATAGTATATTATTAGTTTCAGGTGTAGGGTTTAGTGATTCATCACTTACACATAACACCCAGTGCTCATTAGATCAATTACCCTCCTTAATGCCTATCTTTTTTTCTTTTCTTTTCTTTTCCTTTTTTTTCTTTCTTTTCTTTTCTTTTCTTTTCTTCTCTTTCCTTTTTTTTTTAGAAAGAGAGAGAGAGAAGAAGAGAGAGAGAGCATGAGCAGAGGGGGAGAGGCAGAGGAAGAGGGAGAAGCAGACTCCCCACTGAGCAGGGAGCCCTATATGGGACTTGATCTCAAGGCCCCAGGATCACAACCAGAGCCCAAGGCAGGCACTTAACCAACTTAGCCACCCAGGCACCCCTCCTTCCCTTTCCTTTTATTTTATTTTTTTTCTTTTCATAAGTTTCAAGGAACAGTCAAGTCCAATCCTAAGCAAGAACTTATAAATCATTAATAAATACATAGCCTCTCAATATCTTTTAAAACCCAGCAAATATAATCCTTAATATCACAGAAGGTACAATTAAAATTTGTTGGGTGAGCAATGGGTGTTATATGCAACGAATGAATCATTGAACACTACCTCAAAAACTAGTGGTGTACTCTATGTTGGCTAACTGAATATTTAATAAAGAAAAATAAATAAATATAATTCATAAGACTAAAAACTAGAAATTAAAAATAAAAAAATAAAATTTGTTGGATAATTCCATTCATTAACCCACATTGCAAACTTAACCCCACAGTCTGTTAAAATGTTACAATACATTGTTATAACATCTTAAGCAGTAACATCTAAGGTGGTTAGTTGGAAAGCTAAATCACCAAGTAACAATTATAAAACCGGATAAAAATAGAGCAGGTAGCATGTTTCCCCTCATTCCACCCCTCTACTTCCTATAAATCAGCATCCTGATGCCCATTTGCTCTAGTCTTTTATAATAGCCCACTGTAAAGACAAAGTGTAAAGAAAAAGCCCACTGTAAAGACAAAAATTTTCATACAGTTCTAGTAAAGGCCCTGGGACTGGCCATTGCACCGTTATTAATGCTTTGCTTGTACTCGTACACTAGGCATGTCTCCAGCACCAGCAGTACTGGCTCCACAAGCTCTTCCAAACATCCTTTTTTCACTCATTTCATGGGCACCCACAATTCAGCCCTTGCTTCCAGTTTAAATGCCTTTACTCTAGATAAACACTCTAGTATTCTTGGTACTTCTGCTTTGCAAAACCTTTACTGGCGAGGGCTTCCACCTCTGCACAGATTAAGTACTACTTCCCAGGATGGACCTACAACATCTGTAGCACCTCCAGGAGAATGCGTAGTCTTCATCAAGGTCACTGTCAGGCTAGTCACAAGAAGCACTGTTTATGTCTTACCTTAGTCGCATTTTCCCATTGAGTAGTGAAGCATCTGCAGTTGACTTTGAACAATTCAGGGGTTGGGGCACCGACTACCTACATAGTTAAAAATCCAGCATAACTTTTTATTCCTCAGAAACTTAACTACCAATAGCCTACTGTTGACTGGAAGCCTTGACAACAGCATAAACAGTTGATTAACACATATTTTGTATGTTATATGTACTATATACTGTATTCTTAAAATAAAATAAGCTACAGAAGAAATGTTAAGAAAATCATAAGGAAGAGAAAATACATTTACAGTACTATATTGTATTTATTAAAAATAATCCACATGTAAAGGGACCCATGCAGTTCAAACGTATGCTGTTCAAAGATCAACTGTAGTTAGTTGCTCAGGGTGGAGGAATGTTGTACAGGGTGATGTCCCTCACAACACATTCCAAGACTTTCCCTAACTTCTCGTAAGTGCCTCTGAGGATCTCAAGGAGCAAGTCTTTGAGAGTTTGAGTACATACCTAGGCCTGTATGTCTCTTTGACTGGTATCTTCATTTGGTCCTCAACCAGGAGAAGAGGTACCAACAAAGCTTCCTTCTTGTCCAGAGTCCAGCGAGGCACACTCCATTCAAAGTGAGACCTGGCAAGTGTTGGGCCATCCCTGAAGTCGTGGGGCTCCCTTTTGTGGTTATTGTGGGCAAGAAAGTAGCTGACAGGGATTGCAGAGAAAGTGCTCTGGGCCACCTAGTGAGTATTCAGTACCTTCTTTGTGAGGCTCCAGGAACTCAACCTGGCCTCAGCCTGTGCTGGAGGGAGTGCTTCGGGAGTCCAAACTTGGGGAAATTAGGGGTTTCATCAGAGCATCTCATGTACGAGAGATGGCACACAGTAAATACTTAGTAGTTGCACTGCATTAATGTAGTGGGGCTTGCCAACAAGCAACCCTCACCCCTGTTCTTCACCCCTGACCATAGCCCTGGCCTTACTAAACCACTTGACTCTGTCCCTTTTGTTGTCCCCTAAGATTTTTACCTCTGCCTGTCACATTGTTCAAGCCCTCCAGGTCTAGAACCACCTGTTTACCCCCCACCAGACTCTCTCTCTCTCTCTCTCTCTCTCTCTTTCTCTCTCACACACACACACACACACACAAACACACACACTCATACTCTTTCCCCTCACCTATCCTTCTGATCCCATAAATCCAGATGGATTAAAGAGCTAAATGTGAAAGATAAAACTATGAAAGTATTTGGGGGAAAATAGGAGTTTATTTTTCTAACCTGAACTAGGGAAGGTTTTCTGAAACAAGACTGTACAAATTATAAAGGAAAAGATAGATGGAGTGGAATACATTCAAACTAAGAACATCCTTTCATCAGATAATGCCAAAAAGTGAAAAGACAAGCCACAAATTGAGAGAGTATATTTGCCACGCATATATCCATAGCTGCCATTTATTGAGGCCCTAATATGTATGGGTCAGATACTGTGCCTGGTGCTTTACGCACATTCTTTTCTCTTTCCAGTAGGGAGAGTGGGACAGGGAAATAGTTATCAGTTCCATTTTACATAAGAGGCTACTTGGGCTCACAGAGCTTAAGTGATTTGGCATGGTCATAGAGCCACTCAGTGCCAACTTGGGACTGGGCACTGTGTTTAACTGAGGCAGTGGCACACAGTGAACTATGCTGTTCCTGGAACTTCTCAGTCTGAGTCACACCTTTTCTCTCTTGACTTGGGGCACCTCTGTGTTTCTCCAAAGAGAAAAAGAAATGATTCTGTGGCCAAGAGAAGTAGGCCCAATAAAAGAAGGAGAAATGAAGATGAATTGTATGTTGGGGATTGCTGGTAGAATTCACTCTACATAGGGTTCCTGGGGGCATTTTAAAGAGGGGATGGCTTATGGGACATGGCATTGGGAAAGCAGTTCAAAGGGAAATTTGGAGAAACCAGGCAGAACAAAGAATCACTGTGAAGCTGTATGGTCTGCTATCCAGGATGTCAGCCAGTCAAGGAAAGCAAACCTGATAATCTGAACACCCCAGGAAAGAGCCACTAGGACTTACAAGTTTGAGGGACTTAGCTGATGCGTGGAAGAGGGGTCCTAGTATAATTCCTTTCCTGACCTATTTGTGTTCTAGAACTTGTGAAGATGTGCACCAAATTTTCCTTCAGTATTGTGGTGGGACATCACCAGGAGCTCACCAAACCATGTTGACTTTTCCTCCTGGGCACACAGCCAAATGATACTTTTCAGGCTCCCCTGATGCTAGGTGGGGCCTCGCCACTGTGGTCTGACCATGGAACATGGGGATATGATGGATGTCAATTCAAGGTTTTGCCCTGAAACCTCTGGGGCTATTGTCTACACTAGGTGTCTTTCATTGCCTGCTTTCAAGAAGCAAAAGATCCACTGGAAGGCCTAGGAGTCCAGAAGACAATGGAGCCACTAAATGGGTACAGCAAGCCTAGTTATATGAATGTGTGGAGAAGTGACCTCTCCCGTCACTGTCTCACATTAAACTATGACTAAACTTTTATTATGCAAAGCTACTCAAATTTTTATTATAGCTGTTAGCCTGTCCTTGGTATTAAGAATTTACATAAGTCAACATTATGGTTAGTGAGCCTCTTCCCAATTAGTGATCTTATTTCAAATTATGAACTATTACATATAACTATGAACATTTTTGTACATTTCTAAAATCGTACACATGCATGCATTTCTGTTGGACGTAAACACAGGAGTGTAATTGCTAGTTCACATGGTATATATTTCTTCAAGTTTAGCTGGAAGTGCCAAGTCATTTTCCAGCTTGTTGCACCATTATTCACTACTACTGACAGGTAACAGAGTTGCCTTTGTGCCACATCTTTGGCAATATTTGGTTTTGTCAGTCTGTGTCTTTGTGATTTTAACACGCCTTTCTTTCTTTGATTCCTGATGAAAAGGTGCACCTTGACTTATGTTTATTAGCTCTTTGGATATTCTCTTTTGCCAATTTTCCTACTGAGTTGCTAATGTTTCTTACTTTGGTCTGTAGGATTACTTTGTATGTCCTGATATGATCCCTTGCCCTGCAATATATGCTACAAATATTTTTACCCATTCTTTTACTTTTCCTTTTTTAGTAAATGGGGGTTTATTTAATTTGGATATATGTTCTGGCTGTTTTATTTAATTCATTCCCACAAGAGTTTTGTAAGATTGGCAATGCTAACACAGCTACACAGGTTAGGTAGCCAAGGTCCAGGGAGGTGATTTGCCCCAGAATTCCAATGTTGAATCCTAGCCCAGATGTGCAAGACTCTGAAGGCAGAAGGGTGGTACCTCCTGGGGACTGGATGTGAGCATTGGGAAGTGAGAACACATGAACGTATCTCTTATCGCTGCCTTGGAGAGACAACAGACAGTGACCTCTCTGAGGACAGGGTCAGGTTCTGTTCTTGCCCACCACAGTATATCCCTAACAGCTAGAGCAGAGTTGGGCACAGAGTAAGTTATGTGCTCAGTGAGGCTTTGTTGGGGGAGTCTGTAAAGTTCTCCTCCTGATGACCAAATCATTAGGAGTGTCTGTTCCCAAGCATCCTCAGGTAAAGGGAAGGGGGGCCCTGAAAATTGATCCTCACACTGGAGTCACAGGGAAGCTCAGTCCCCAGTGTAATCAGTGGAGAAAGGGTGGGTCAGCCTGTCATGGAAGTGAGACTTCAAGAGTCGGCTCTCCCCTGGGCATGCCGACACATTAGAGCCACCCATTCTTCAAAGCCAAAGGCCCTACCTGGGACCCAGGGAGGTGCAACACTTTCCTCCCCAAAGCTATAAAAATACACTTATACTGTGATTGGTTGGCTGTCCCCACAAAGACCCCTCAGCCATCATTCTGGGTCTAAAAACCCACTATTAAACCCACTTCTTAGGGTCAGACCAATGATCTGTCCTTCCTCTTCACAACCCCCAGAATCATTTCATAGAAATAAAAGACCTGCCAAACCCTCAAAGTGCCTCTACACTATCAGTAGGAAAATCCCATTTGCTTCATATCTCTGATCTCCCATTTGCTTCATATCTCTGATCTCTTCTGTGCATTAGTCCAAGTAAAGAACAGTCACAATGTGTTTGCCTCCACGTCATTGGAAACATGAGTCTGGAGGGTTTGGTAACGGTGAGGGTTTTCTTGGGGGGAAGGAGTTGTTGCGAGTGAACATTTAGAAGAAATTTAGAAGAAATATGCTGTGCCATCTGGGTATCCTGTGTCTGGTGAACTTAGCTTTAAGTGAGTCTCTGTTTTACTTGGACCTTCTTAATGATCACAAGATATTTCTGGGGGATGACTCTCATGACTCTAGGATTTGAAGTTGATTAACATGATTTCAAAAGAAAACTAATTTTTTGGAAGGTTAACTTAACAATAGTTTCTCCTGCTAACCATTTAATAAACAATGTTTTAAAATGCCTTTGTGATCTTTTACTCTGCAAAATGCCTGTGATATGGTAGCTGAAGCTCTCCGGGGGGGGGGGGGGGAATAAAAACTAAAAAATAAAAGATTAGAATAGTTTTGCCTCACAGAGACCTTGAGTTTTTCTTTCTTTTCTTTTCTTTTCTTTTTTTTCTTCAGGTCAAAATGCCCAGGGACCACTGGGCTTCTGCCCTGTTGGTGGTCCAAGTATGTGTCATGGCCTGATTTAGGTTGCTCTAGTCCATGTTTGGTATTTAAGAGAGTATCATGAGTACTTATTCCGCAACCCCTGCCAAGTTCCTGGGCTGGGAGAATACAACTATTTGGAACACACACCTTCATTTTATGTAGGAAGAAACTGAGTCCCAGAGAAGAGAGGGAACTCAACTGAGACTCTCTCAGAGTGGGAGAACACTGATATTAATGGGGTAATAGTCACTAGGCCTTCTCTTTCAAGGTCTTACGCTCCAGGGTGTATGCAGGCTTGGTACAGCATTTCTGATGTCTGCGATGGAACATAAAGCTACTGAAAATTTCCTTCTCTCTTCCCCCTGAGGCTCTGTGCTAGAAAACTCTAAAAATTTGGAGCCAAACCACTTTATTTTCCTAAGGGGCATCTGAGGCATGGAAAAGGGAAAGAACTTGGCTAAGGACACACAAAGATATAATATCTACTCCAAGATGAAGGTGAAGAAATGTCTGTGGTGAGACAACCAGTGAGGACTCGGACTGGCAATGACAATATCCTTCGTTCTTAGTTGGGAGAGCCCTGAAACTTGAAGCTTGTATGCTGGGAGCAGTAGGTACAAATGGATGCTCAAAGCAAGCAGGGCCTGAGATGGCTTCCAGCACCCAAATCAATAGCAGAGGTATTCCCCTCAGAGGAATGTGTGTGTGTGTGTGTGTGTGTGTGTGTGTGTGTGTGTGAGAGAGAGAGAGAGAGAGAGAGAGAGAGCATGGAAGAGTAAATAAATAAATAAATAGTTTTATATAGGTAATGTGTTAGCCATATCACAGGTGTATTTTGCCCATTGTTTGTATTTTTAACGCAGAGTGTGTGTGATTCTCTTTTGTACATTTTAATCTGCTGTTCAACCTATCTTTTGATTTATGTGGCATAATACGAAATATGTAGTTGGTCTTTGTCCCTAGTTCCTGACACAGATCATCTAAATCCCTTGGAATTTCCTGGGTGGTAGGAGCACCTTTTGCTTTAATGTGACAACTCTTGGCTTGGCAAGCCCGTAGATAGTAGCTTCGGGATGGAAGCTGGTTTCCAGAAAGATCAAATCTTGTTAAGAAGCCCGGAACTTTCATTTCTGCGCCACTGCCCCCCCCCCCGACCCCGCCCAACCTCAGAAGGGAAAAGTGCTGGAGACTGAGTTACTAATCAATCATGCCTACGTGATGAAACCTCCATAAAAACCCCTAAACAATGGAGTACCGAAAGCTTCTGAGTTGGCAATCACATCCACATGCTAGGAGAGTGGCATACCCCAACTCCACATGGAAAGACGCTCCTGCATTTGGGACCCATCCAGACCTTGCCCTGTGTACCTCTTCATCCTGCTGTTCCTTTCTATTTTTCTTGTCAAATAGTAGCTGACATCCAGGCTCCCGATTCTGTCCCATTGGTCTATGTGTCTGCTTTTAGGCCAGCACCATAATGTTTTGATTACTATAGCTTTGTAATCTACTTTGAAATAAGGAACTCTGCTATCTCCTGCTTTGTTCTCCTTATTGAGGATTGCTTTGGCTGTAGGTTGCTATGCCACAATCTTTACGAAGGAAATGTGATGGCAATGAGCAAGATTACGTGTATTTTCACCCTGTATTCATTCAGCAATAGAACATCTAGGGGTCAATTTCAAAGATATATTGATAAATATTGCTAAAGATGACGTCACAGTTCTATTCACTGTGGCTGTATTCGTGTAGCGACAATAGAAACAACCAAAGATTCGCTGACTAAATTATGGTACCTTCACACAATGGCGCATACTCTATAGCTGTTGAAAGGAATGGGAGTTGCCTCCATGAGGCATCTTGGGAGCATTATGGAGTGGTCTCAAGGATATTGCTTTTTCAGCTTTACTGAGGTATAATTTTGTATACAAAAAAAGCCTGTACATAGTAATGTATACAGTTTCATGAGTTTGGGCATATGCACACATCCGTGGAACCATCTCCATGATCAAGGTAATAAACATATGCATCACCTCCAGAAGTTTTTCTGTGCGCTTTCGTTATTTTGTTTGTTTGTTTGGTTTGGTTTGGCTTTTGCTTTCTCATGATGAGAAAACTTAACCTATTTTTAAGTGGACAATCTCTCTTATACAAAGCACTGACTATAGTCAAACTCATGGAAACAGACGATAGAATGGTGGTTGCCAGGGGATAGGGGGAAGGGGAATATGGAGAGTTGTTGTTTAACGGGTATAAAATTGCAGTTATTCGGGGCGCCTGGGTGGCTCAGTGGGTTAAAGCCTCTGCCTTCGGCTCAGGTCATGATCTCGGGGTCCTGGGATCGAGCCCCCGCATCGGGCTCTCTGCTCGACAGGGAGCCTGCTTCCTCCTCTCTCTCTGCCTGTCTCTCTGCCTACTTGTGATCTCTCTCTCCATGTCAAATAAATAAATAAAATCTTTAAAAAATCATAAAATTGCAGTTATTAAAGATGAGTATGTTCTAGAGATCTGCCGTATGCCCTAGTGCCTCTACATAACAATGAAAGGCTATGTTTTTAAGTGGAAAAAAAACGCAAAGTGGAAGAGTTTACACAGATTATGCAGCATTTATCTAAGGAGGAGGGAATATATCGAATGTCCGTCTCTCTGACGAGAGACACAGATCTGATGGCCAGGTAATACCAGTTGTCCCATTCCTTTAGCCTTTAAGGAATCTGTTGAATACAGCCCTGTATGAGTTTTGCTTATCCTGGTGTCCCCACTTCCGACTTCTACCCATGTTGGCTGTCTCTGAGAACACACGCTCACCCACAAGCACTTTTGACAGTTTATTCTGCTCAATATTTGTTCCAGATCATCCCGTTTCTCATTAATAATTAATACTTCCCCTACATGTTAAGCTGTTCTTGGCCAGAAACCAGAGGTATCAGGCCTTTATGGCCCTGCAGGGTTCGCGTGCCCTCCTATGGAAGAGGTGCCTTTCTGGGCAAGGGTTGAAAGCAGCAGAATGTTGGAGTGGACTCTTACTGGAACATAAGAGCCAACTTAATTTTTCAGGAATTTTGAGAGCCAGCTGTTGAGCACAGCTGTTTTAAAGGCTGAATTATATAAAGTGGCAATAACATTACATGCATTATACTGAAAACAAACAAAATACACACTCAAAACTCATCCATCTCGAATTATTTTCCCCGCGTTTTGTTATTACCTATGTTCTTGAGGTTATGTACATTGACTGTACCTGCATGGTGGGAATGCATCTCTTCCCAACTCTGCTTTAATTGACACGACCTCAGTAGCTTGAAATTGGCAAATGCTACCGCACAGGGCATTTCCCCCAACCCGCCCTCTCCCCCAGAGAGCCTGTCGTTAAACACTTACAGGCATACCACCGGTTAAAACTGATCCGCTCTGCAGATGCTCTCATGTGGTGGATATCCTCAGATCCAACCAATGCTGTGGTAAAACACATGAGAGTCAAGGCCTAACTTACGCTATTCCACGAAGTGATGTTTTGAATCTGTGAACTGGAGTAGCGCATGACAAAAAAAGTTTGGCTATTTAACATTTATGACAAAGTCCTAAGGTGCCCATAATATGCCACCCTGAAGAGACTTTTTAGAAAGGTATAGCACGGGGCGCCCGGTGGCTTAGTCAGTTAAGCGCCTGCCTTCGGCTCAGGTCACGATCCCAGCATCCTGGATCTGGGATGGATCCTGGATGGATCCCAGATCCATCCCCAGGGTCCTGGGACCGAGCCCCACAGGGGGCTCCTTGCTCGGTGGGAGCCTGCTTCTCCCTCTCCCTCGCCCTCTCCCTCTGCCTGCTGCTCCTTCTGCTTGTGCTCGCTCATGCTCTCTCTGTCAAATAAAGAAAATCATAAATAAATAAACAAACAAACAAACAAATAATAAATAAATAAATGTAAAGGTATAGAGCGGTGTACGTACCCATGTGCGCTTGTGTGCGTGCATTTGTGTGGGGAGGTGGGGGCTGATGCATCAACATCAGGTCAAAAAGGTTCTGCATAGAAGGGCAGGTGGGACTCAGAAAAATGAAAGGCTCCCAGGGCAAAGGGGCTCACTCCTCCTCCCACTCTCCATCACTTCATTTCTCTTTTCCTCCCTCTTCTCATGCCACATCCTTTAACTCCAAATACACTTTCTTTTTACCAACTCAGCTGTGGGACAGTGGCGCACCTAGGACACAGCTGCACAGCAGGGTTTTGGTCCTTTTGCAGGCAACACTGCTTCCTTCCTCTGTGAATATGTGGGCTTGTTTATCTACTATCTGGGAGAGGAGGGGTTTGGGGATCACTGATTTAAGTAGCAAATGAGGGAAGGGACGAAAGCATGAGATGGATTGTCAGTCTTGCCCTGTGTGCCCGAGTGATTTTGCATGGTTATCTGGCATTAGATAAGGACGATAAGAAGCCTGACTTCTCAAGGCCTGCAACAAGAAAGCATAAGTAGTCATCAGATGTCATCACCATCAGTCCTCTTGGGTAAAAATGAGGGACGCATGGAAGGAGGGACTAAACACGATGGGAAACAAACAGGGCATATCGAATGGAGCTTTCTATCTTCGGGGTAGGGTCTCCGCTTATTCCTCTCTTTGAAACATCAGCAGAGGACTGAGAAACAAGGGCAGGTAAGATCGGATCCACAACTACATACTATTACCTTGAGTACAAAACAGAGAGACTATTTTTGAAAGACTCTTCTGACTGGGTGCCTGCCATTTCAAGATTGGAACCTTTCACTCGATGGTTGAGATAGAGATAGATAATTGTTTAGAAGCTAAATTATCAGCTCATTTAGGGCCTGGCAGAGAAGGGAGTCTTCCCCCATCCATCTCTGGCTAAAAATTTCCCCTAAAACACTTGTGCAAGAGGGTGGTAATCATGCTTAGCTCAGAGAGCCGCTGGGAGGCTCTATGTGTTTAGCACACACAGGGCACAAAATAAATGCATGATAATGATTCTTCCCCATATTTCATGAGTCCTTCAAAAGGAGGCTCTGGGTCTAATTCACTGCCCCTCTGTGATTCTTCCGACCGTGACTGGCTTCAGTGTCCCCCACTGTAAAGTACACATTGGACCAGAATCCAACCGGCATTCACTTGGCCATGGTTGGCCTGAACGGAAGTTTTCTTTGGCCCACGTACAGGTCTTAAAGAGGAAACCAGAGCCGACATTTTAAAATGGAGATATTCTACATAGATATCTAGAATTCCACTTTCTCTTGAAAAATCAGGAGCTG
>CM052901.1:54435029-54486087 GCA_028534135.1 Potos flavus
CTGAGTGAAATAAGTCAAGCAGAGAGACTCAATTATCATATGGTTTCACTTACGTGTGGAGCATAAGGAAAAACATGGAGGACATCAGGAGAAGGAAAGGAAAAGTGAATTGGGGGAAATCAGAGGAGGAGATGAAACATGAGAGACTTCGAACTCTGAGAAACAAACTGAGGGTTTTGAAGGGGAGGGGAGTGGGGGATTTGGTGAGCCTGGTGGTGGGCATTAAGGAGGGCAGGTATTGCATGGAGCACTGGGTGTGGCGCATAAACAATGAATCTCAGAACACTGAAAAAATAAAATTAAATTAAAAAAAATTCCACATGAGTGAAATCATATGATTAAAAAAAAAGAAAATCTAAATAAAGAACGCACCTTGTTTGGAAGATTTAATGTTAAAATGTCAATAATTCCTGTGTTGATTTATACATTTATCATAATCCCAATCAAACTCCAGGAAGTTTTATTTTCATTGTGTTCGATGCTTTAATTATTCTTGATTGTGATAAAATGTACATAACAAAATTTAGCATTTTAACCATTTTGGTGGGTGATGAAAAGTTTCTAAAATTGATTGTCGTAAATTTGCACAAATATGTAAATATACTAAAAACCATTGAATCATATACTTTAAATATGTGAATTTTGTGGTATGTGAATTACAACTTGGCAGAACAGTTCTGTAAAAAAATTGAAATTAATTATGTAAAAAATAAAATATAGTAGAATGAGTTAAATATAAAACCATTTTTACATTCCAATTCAAACAGGTAGTTGTCTCAAGAGCTTGATGAAGTAAAGGGTGCCTGGTTGGCTCAGTTGGTTAAGCATCCAACTCTTGGTTTCTGCTCAGGTCATGATCTCATGGGTCATGAGATTGACCCCTAAATCAGGTTCCTTGCTCAGTAGGGATTCTGCTTGGAGATTCTCTCCTTCTGTCCCTCCCCCTCACTCACGCTTTCTAAATAAATAAATCTTTTTTTAAAAAAGAACCTGATTAAGTAAAATAAGAACTTGATTAAGAAAAACATACAGATTAGCAATAAGAAAAGAGACAAAAAATATATAAATGACAAAAATGACAAGTTGAAGTGAAAAACTTGAATAAACTACTATACAGGAGATTGGAATGTTGATTGGAGATCTACCATGAGAAAAGGCATGAGGACTATATGAGTTCACAGTAGAATTTAACTTTTAAGAATAGGTAATCCTTATTGGGAATGACTGCTATTAGGTATTGAGTTTCTATTTTTTATTTGAGTTTCTAAGCCATGAGTTTCTTTTGGGGGTGATAAAAATGTCCTAACATGGATTATAGTGATAGTAGCACAACTTTGTTCAATGGTCTAAAAACCACTCAATTGTGTGTTTTAAATGGACGAATGTATTGTATGGCATCTCAATAAAGCTGTTAATATTCTACTAGATTAAATAAAATTTGATGGCTTAATTTAAAATAAAAGAATAAGTATACAAAAATCAATAGCTTGCCTCTTCTAGCACTAAACATTTAAAAATAGAAATCAGAAAAAGTATTTCATTCAAATAATGACAAAGCCTATAAAATACTTAAAAATAAATCTAACAAGACACATGACCTATATTAAGAAAACATAATCTAATTAAAGAAATATACTCTTATTAAAGAAAATAAAACTAGATCTCTGTTGGGGCACACACATACATAAAAGCCATGGTTTAAAAGGGCAATTGGCATATAAAAAAGCTAGCACTCTGCCAAGCAGTGGGGGAGCTACTGGAACACTCTCTGGGGGGAGGAGCTGGCAGTATGGTTTATGTTCCCCCTCCACCTTAACAATGTGGAGGAGAACAGAGCCCAGGTGCACTGGCTGATCTGCCACATCAGCGAGCCCATGTCTGCAGGCCCACACCAGCCCCAGTTGCACGGGGGCATGGAAAAAGGCTGTGGTTGGAACAGTAATTAGCATATAAAAAAGCGAGCCCCAGACTTCAGCCAGATGGCAGGGGTCTCCTGGAATGCTCACTGGGAGCAGACAGGTTTACACTACCCCTCCACCTTGAAGGCATAGACCCCAGCTCACACTATTTCCACTAAGGTGACCACAGGGCAGTGTACATGAGAACACTCCTGGTTAGTGCTCACTACAGCTCTAGCCTTTGTGCCAAGGTGACACAGGTGCAAAGCAATCTGGAACACTCCAGGCCTGCACCATTTTGGCTTCAGATGGATTGCTAGGCATCCCCAGTGCACAGTGCCTTAGAACTTCCCAGCTGATGTCTGCCTCAGATCCAGCCACCCTGGGATGGTGACCCCTGAATAGAGCACCCCAGCTACCCTAGGGTCAGGTCTGCATTGGTTTTAGCTACCCTGCCAGGGCACCTTCTGCATGGCACAACCTAGAACATACTCACCTGCACTGACCTCAGTGCACCTCCAACGAACAGGACTTGTGCCAAGCATCTCGGGACAACCCAGCTTCCAACCACTTCAGCCTCAGCTATTCTGCCAGGGCACAGAAGGCCTAGGGATCACACCAGCCCATGCCCACTTTAGCTTTAGCTGTTCTGCCAAAGTGCCCCTTGAATGGAGTGCCCCCTAAGACTTCCTAGCTTATACCCCACCTTTGCTCCAACCACCCATTCAGGACACTCTCTGTGTGAAGAGTCCTAGAATACCCTAGTTTACATTCACTTGAGCTTCAGCTATACTGACAACGTACCCTCTCTGAGTAGAGCCCTGGGTCCTCAAGACTGTACCCACTTTGGTTTCAGCACCCCCTGCAAAGAACACACAAGGACATTCTGACTTATATCCATTTCAGCTTCAGTTGTCCTTCTAGGGTGCCCTCAGTGCACAGAACCCAGAGACATCCTGCCTTGTACCCACTTCAGATCCAGCTATCCTACCAAAGTCCCCTCTGTATGTAGTCTTGGGACACCATTGGCTTGCACACACAAAACACCATGGCTTGCACACACGTTAGACTTATCTGTCCTACCAGGGTACCCGCTGCATGGAGGGCCCAGGGAATGCAGGGACCTGCACCTACTTCAGCCTTAGCTATCCTGCCAGGGCTCTCACTGAATTGAGATCCCTGGGAACCCCTCCTCACACTAGTCACAGCTCCAGCCAGCCAGCAAGTCACCAGACATACATAATCTACATGGGGGACAACCATACACAAGACTATTCCTTCAAGTTTAGGAAAAGTAGCTGTCCCATTAATTTATAAAAAGAAACATAGAGAATCAAGCAAAATTGGGAGACAGAGGAATACATTCCGAAAGAAAGAATAAGACGAAACCTCAAATAATGAACTAAATGAAATGAAGAAGTGAGGAGAGGAAGATGGCAGCAGAGTAGGAGGACCTTTGGCTCGCCTCATCCCACGAATACAAGTAAATAATTATCAAATCATCCTAAATATCCCAGAAATCAACCTGAGGACTGTCAGAACAAACTCCACAACTAAAGAGACAGAAGAGGCCACATCAAAGAAGGTAAGAAGTATGGAGACATGGTTTAGGGGAGAAATGGATTGCAGGTGCTGAAGAGGGGAGGGAGCCATGGTCATGGAATAGGGCAAGAGAGAGTAGGCCACAAAGGAGAATGCACAAGGAGAACATTTCCCCAAATCCAGCAGTTTGGAAAATGAAAGGGGCTGAATTTTGTGAGTTCTTGCAACCAGTGGGCTTAAAGCCTTGAGTTTTAAAGGTCAAGGGATTTGGCTGGGATAGAGCCCTGGGGGCAATGCCCTGCTTCCAGAGAGAGGGCAGGCAAACCACCCAGGAGCAGATAAGATGGAAACAACGACTTGAAGAAGGCTTTGAACACACAGGTGGGAGATTATTTGCTCTTCTCAGAGCCTGTCCCGAGAAGTAGTGTTCATGGAGACACCTCTCAAGGAACAAAGGAGCTGGGCAGCACCATTTCCATACCCCACCCCTTAGCATAAACACACAGCCACCTGCAGGAACCAGCACAGTTCTGACACTGACTGCCTAAGTTGCTTACACCAAGACCCACACCCTTATGCTCTGGTAGGACTGCCATTATAAGTCAAGCTTGCCTCAGTCCCCGTGCTGCCAGCCCCTCCCACAGAAGACCAGCATAAGCCCCTGCCCACACCATGTCTCTAAAGTGTGGAGTTTTAAAGGTCAGCGGGATTGACTGTGATAGAGCTCACAGGGCATGCCATTGCTCCTGGAGAGAAGGCAGGCAAAAAACCCACAGCCAGACAGCATGAAAACAGCAATCTGAAAAACACATGGGGCACACAGGTGGAAGATTATTCACTCTTCTCAGAATGTCTCCCTGAGAGGCAGCGTTCATGGAGACATCTCTCCAGAGACAAAGGAGCAGGCTGGTGCCATTTCCCTCCCTGGCCACTCAGCATAAACACAGAGCCACTTGCAGGAAGCAGGGCAGCACCCACACTGACTTGACTAACTTGCTTACACCAAGCCCCACAGTCCTGCACCCTGACGGGACTGCCCTTTTCAGTCAAGCATCAGTCCCAGTGCAATGGGCCCTTCACCCAGAAGACCAGCACAAACGCCTGCCCACACCACATCTCCCAACTAGAGAGTTCTGCAGGGCCTCAGTTTTCATGGAAGTATATCAGGCATCATTTAATGAGCAGACCAGAGCACACCAAGTTAAAACTCTCCATATTCTGACCAAGGACCAAACACTGCCCATAGCAGGCAAGAAGAGCCTCTACAAGATGACTGGCTTGAAGGATAGAGCAGTTAAAACACATTAGAGCACATACAGCACACACTAGAGACACTCCCTGAAGTGTCATTCCCTGGGCACTACATGTCTTCTTCATTATAAAGCCATTATTCTCAGGAACAGGAAATATAACAGACTTCTATAACACAGAGAATAAGGCAGAGACTTAGACAAAATGCCAAGATGGAGGAGTTCATCCCAAATGAAAGAACAGATGAGGGGCTCCTGGGTGGCTCAGTGGGTTAAAGCCTCTGCCTTTGGCTCAAGTCATGGTCTCAGGGTCCTGGGATCAAGCCCCGCATCGGGCTCTCTGCTCAGCAGGGAGCCTGCTTCCTTCCCCCTCTCTCTCTGCCTGCCTCTCTGCCTACTTGTGATCTCTCTCTCTCTGTCAAATAAATAAATAAAATCTTTAAAAAAAAAAAAAGAACAGATGAGGCCACAGACAGAGATCTAACTGAAACACATATAAGTAACATGCCTGATGGAGAATTTAAAGCAACAATCATACAGATACACACTGGGCCTGAGAAAAGAACAGAAGAGACACTTCTTCCCTTCTCCCCCGGGAGATCCTTTCCACAGAGAAAAAAGAAATGAAAAAAATCGATCGGAAATGAAGAATGCAATAAATGAGACTGAAAACAGGCTTGATGCAATGAGCAGTGTGCTGGAAGAAGCAGAGGAATGAATTAGTGACCTTGAAAACAAAATAATAGAAAATAATGAAGCCGAGCAAAAGAGAGAAAGAATTATGGAACATAAGAATAGACCTAGGGAACTCAGTGACTCCATCAAATGTAATAACATTCATATTTTAAGAGTCCCAGAAGAAGAGAGAGAAAATGAGGCAGAAAAGTTATTTGAGGAAATAATAGCTGAAAGCTTCCCTAATCTGGGGAAGGAAATAGACATACAAATCCAGGAAGCACAGAGAACTCCCATCAAAATCAAGAAAAGCAGGCCAACACCAAGACATATTGTAATTAAATTTGCAAAACAGTGATAAAGAAAATCCCTAAAAGCAGCAAGACAAAAGAAGTCCTTAACTTACAAGGGCAGACCAATAGGCTAGCTGCAGATCTCTCAACAGAAACTTGACAAACCAGAAGGGAGTGGCATGATGTATTCAAAGTGTGGAATGGGAAAAATCTGCAACCAAGAATCCTCTATCCAGTAAGGCTATCATTGAGAATAGAAGGAGAGAGAAAGAGTTTCCCAAACAAACAAAATAAGGGAGTTTGTGACCACTAAAACAGCCCTGCAAGAAATATTGTAGGGGACTCTGTGAATAGAATGGAAAGACCAAAAGTGACAAACACAAGAAAGTGACAGAGAAAATCTCCAGAAACAATGACAAAACAAATAATAAAATGGCACTAAATACATATATATATCAATAATTACTCCGAATGTAAATGGACTAAACACTCCAATCCAAAGAGAAAGGATGTCAGAATGGGTAAAAAACAACAACAACAAAAAAAACCGCATCTATATATTGCCTACAACAGACTCATTTCAGACCTAAAGATACCTACAGATTGAAAGTGAGGAGATGGAGAAACATTTATCATGCAAATGAACATCACAAGAAAGCCAGAGTAGCAATACTTCCATCAGACAAATTAGATTTTATTTTTAAATTTTTTTTAAAGATTTTATTTATTTGACAGAGAGAGATCACAAATAGGCAGAGAGGCGAGCAGAGAGAGAGAGGGAAGCAGGGTCCCCACTGAGCAGAGAGCTCGATGTGGGGCTCGATCCCAGGACCCTGAGATCATGACCTGAACCAAAGGCAGAGCCTTTAAACCACTGAGCCACCCAGGTGCCCCCAGACAAATTAGATTTTAAACCAAAGACTGTAACAACATGTGAAGAAGGGCACTATATCATAATAAAGGAGATAATCCACCAAGAAGATCTAGTAATTGTACATATTTATGCACCCAACAGGGAGGCACCCAAATATATAAAACAATTAATAATAAACATAAAGGAACTCATTGATAATAATACAATGTTAGGGGACTTTAACATTCCATTTACATCAATAGATCATCTAAGCAGAAAATCAACAAGGAAAAAAAATGGCTTTGAATAACACAGTGTACCAGATAGAATTAACAGATATATTCAGAACATTCCATCCTAAAGCAGCAGAATACACATTCTTTTCAAGTACACATGGGACATTCTCCAAAACGGATCACATACTAGGTCACAAATCAGGCCTCAGTCAGTACAAAAAGATTGAGATCATACCATGCATCTTTTCTAACCACAAGGCTATGAAACTTGAAGTCAACGACAAGAAAAAATTTGAAAGACCTCAGTAGCTTAAACAACATGCTACTAAACAATAAATGGGTCAACCAGGAAATTAAAAAAGAAATTTTCAGAAATACATGGAAACAAATGAAAAGGAAAACACAACAGTCCAAAACCTTTGGGACACAGTAGAAGTCCTAAAAGGGAAGTATATAGCAATATAGGCCTACCATAAAAGCAAGAAAAGTCCCAAATAAACAACCTAATTTTACACCTAAAGGAGCTAGGAAACAACAACAAACAAAGCCTAAAGCCAGCCAAAAGTGGGAAATAATAATGGTTAGAACAAAAATAAATGATATAAAAAGAGAAAAAACAACATAACAGATCAATGAAACCAGAAACTGGTTCTTTAAAAAAAATTATTAAAATTGATAAACCTCTAGCCAGACTTATCAAAAAGAGAGGAGAAAGGACCCAAATAAAGAAAATCTAAATGAGAGGAAATAACAACCAACAACGCAGAAATACAATTATAAGGGAATGCTATGAAAAACTATATGCCAACAAATCAGACAAACTGGAAGACATGAATAAATTCATAGAAACACATAAACTACCAAAACTGAAACAGGAAGAAATAGAAAACTTAAACAGATAGATAACCAGCTAAGAAATTGAATCGGTAATCAGAAAATTTCCAACACACGAGTCCAGGGCCAGATGGCATCACAGGCAAATTCTACCAAATATTTAAAGTTCTTCACTATTCCAAAAAAATTGAAAAGGAAGGAAAACTTCCAAATTCATTCTATGAAGCCAGCATAACCCCGATACCAAAACCAGATAAAGACTCCACTAAAAAAGAAATTACATGCCAATATCCCTGATCAACATGGATGCAAAATTTCTCAATAAAATACTAGCAAACTGAATCTAAAAGTACATTAACAGAAGCATTCACCACAATCAAGTGGGATTTGTTACCAAGTGTGGTTCGAAATTCTCAAATAGATCAACATGATACACCACATTAATAAAAGAAAAGATAAAGACCATAAGATCCTTTCAATAGATGCAGAAAAAAGATTTGACAAAGTTCAACATCCATTCATGATAAAAGCCCTCAACAAAGTAGGGTGAGAGGGAACATACGTCAACATCATAAAGGCAATATACAAAAAAAACATGGCTAATATCATCCTCAATGGGGAAAAACTGAGAGCTTTTCCTCTAGGGTCAGGAACAAAACAGGGATGTTCAATCTCAGCACTATTATTTAACATAGTCCTGGAAGTCCTAGCCACAACAATCAGACAGCAAAATGAAATAAAAAGCATCCAAATCGGCAAGGAAGAAGTCAAACTTGCACTACTTGCAGATGACATGATATATATATAGAAAACTCAAATGACTCCACCACAAAATTGCTAGAACTGACAAATAAATTCCGGCAAGTCACAGGATAGAAAATCAATGTACAGAACTCTGCTGCATTTCTATACACCAATAATGAAGCGGCTGAAAGGGAAATCAAGAAATAGATCCCATTTACAACTGCATCAAAAACTGTAAGATACCTAGGGATAAACCTAACCAAAGAGGTAAGTGATCTGTACCCTGAAAACTATAAAATGATGATGACAGACACTGGAGATGCTATTAAAAAATGGAAAGACATTCCATGCTCATGAATTGGAAGAACAAATATTGTTAAAATGTTTATATTACCCAAAGCAGTCTACACATTTAATGCAATCCCTATCAAAATAACAACAGCATTTTTCGCAGAGCTAGAAGAAACAATCCTAATATTTGTATGGGACAACAAAAACCCCAAATAGCCAAAGCAACCTTGAAAAAGAAAAGCAAAGCTGGAGGCATCAGAATTCTAGACTTCAGGTTATATCACAAAGCTGTAGTGATCAAGACAGTATGGTGCTGGCACAAAAATAGACACATAGATCAATGGAACAGAATAGAAAACCCAGAAATGAACCCACAACTGTATGTTCAATTAATCTTCAACAAAGGAGGAAAGAATATCCAATGGATAAAAGACAGTTTCTTCAACAAATGGTGTTAGGGAAACTAGAGGGCAACATGCACAAGAGAAGATAGTCTCTTCAATAAAGGGTGCTGGGAAAACTGGACAGCAACAATAAAAGAATGAAACTGGAGCACTTTCTTACACCATACACAAAAATAAATTCAAAATGGATGAAAGACCTAAATGTGAGACAGAAAACCATCATAATCCTAGAGGAAAACACAGGCAGCAACCTCTTTGACATTGGCCATAGCAACTTCTTACTAGATATGTCTCCTGAGGCAAGGGAACAAAAGCAAACTATTGAGACTTCAACAAAATAAAAAGCTTCTGCACAATTAACAAAACTAAAAGTCAACCTAAGAAATGGGAGAAGATATTTGCAAATAACAACTCTGATAAAGGATTAGTATGCAAAGTATATAAAGAACTTATCAAATTCAACACCCCAAAACCAAATAATCCAGTTAAAAAACAGGCAGAAGACATAAATAGACATTTTTCCAAAGAAGATATCCAGATGGCCAACAGACGCATGAAAAGATGCTCAACATCACTCATCATCAGGGAAATACAAATCAAAACTGCAATGAGATATCACCTCACACCTGTCAGAATGGCTAAAATCAACAACACGAAAAACAACGAGTGTTGGCAAGGATGTGGAGAAAGGGGACTCCTCTTCCACTATTAGTGGGGACGCAAACTGGTGCAGCTACTCTGGAAAATAGTATGAAGGTTCCTCAAAAATTTAAAAATAGAACTGCCATATGATCCAGCAATTTCACTACATGGCATTTGCCCAAAGGATACAAAAATAGTAATTTGAAAGGATACATGCACCCCAATGTTTATAGCAGTATTATCCACAATAGCCAAATTATGGAGCAAGGCCAAACGTCCATTGACTGATAAATGGATAAATAAGTGGTGTGTATATACACAATGGAGTATTAGCCACCAAAAAGAATGAAATCTTGCCATTTGCAATGACATGGATGGAGACGGAGAGTGTTATGCTAAGTGAAATAAGTCAGACAAAGACAAATATCCTATGATTTCACTCGTATGTGGGATTAAGAAACAAAACAAATGATCACAGAGTAAACAAAGAGGAGGCAAACCAAGAAAGAGGAGGCAAACCAAGAAACAGACTCTTAACTATAGAGAACAAACTGATGATTTCCGGAGTGAAGGTTCATGGGGGCATGGGTTAAATAGGTGATGGGGATTAAGGAGTGCACTTTTTGTTATGAGCACTGGGTGTTGTATGTAAATGTTGAATCACTAAATTGGACACACCTGAAACTAACATTTCTCTGTATGTTAAGTAACTGGAATTTAAATAAAAACTAATATAAAAAATAAACATTGTGTTCTTCCCATAGACTTCTACAGAAAACTTTAAAAATAATTTCAGCTAATAAATGAATATGGAATGATGAAATTTCACTAGTTTGCAACTTTAAATGAATTAATGGATCTAGCCATCAAGGGACACCTAGACATTATGTGCCTCTTGATGGAAGACCTCCACATGAGCTGTCTAGCCAAGAAAATTGAACGTGAAACTGATTAAGCCTCTAAGTGAAGCACCAGTTTGTAGGAAATACAGAAGGCAGAGAATATGTTAAACAATACCATGGCAATGAAATCAGCAAAGTCCAACTGGGGTAATCCTACTGGAAAAATAGGCAGATTTCCTCAATAAATTGCAAGGAAAAAAGAAGAGATAAGAGACTTATGGCTTAAAAGAGACAAAAGATTGATAACCCATATTAATCAAATGCAATGCATGGACCTTATTTGGATCCTGATTCATTCTTTCTTGCTCTCTGTCTCTGACTCTGTCTCGATCTCTCTCTCTCTCTCTCTCACACGCACACACAAACACAAACACAAACACACACAAGCAGTTCTGAAACAGCTGGGAAATTTGAACAAAGAAAGAATATTTGATGATATAAAGGACTTATATTTGCGGTGTAATGGTATGTAATTACATTTAATAAAACTTCCTTATCTTTTATAGGCACATACTATTTATGGACAAATGGATATGCCTGAGATTCGCTTCAGAATAATATAGGGGGAAAAGAAGGTGGGAGTATAAATGACAGAAACAAGATTATTAGTTGATAATTGTTGAAGCTAGGTGGAAGGATTCATTGTATTATACATTCTGTTCTTATAATAAAATATTTTAAAAATGTATCCATTTATTAAGTCACAAAGGAATACAGAAATAAAGATACAATCAATAAATAAAGCTAAGAGCTGGCTCTAGGAAAGACTAAATAAAATAGACAAACTTCGGGGCAGGTTCATCCTATAAAAAAGAGAGGAGGCACAAAGAAAGTACGTCAGGAGTACAAAGGATGACATAATCCAGATTCAGAGGAGACTTAAAAGTTTTACGCAGTTTTATAGGGTGCCTGGGTGGCTCAGTCATTAAGTGTCTGCCTTCAGCTCAGGTCATGATCCCAGGGTTCTGGGATCGAGCCCCACATCAGGCTCCCTGCTGGGCAAGAAGCCTGCTTTTCCCTCTCCCACCCCCTCTGCTTGTGTTCCTGCTCTCACTGTCTCTCTCTCTGTCAAATAAATAAATAAAATCTTTTTAAAAAAATTATAAGCAATTTTGCACAACTTTATACAAATAAATTTTGACCCCAAAGGATATTTGGCAAGATCTGGAGACTGGTTGTTACATTTAGGGGTAGAGAGGATGGTACCACTGACATCTAGCTGGTAAAGGCCAGGAATACTGCTAAACATCCTCCAGTGTGCAGGACAGCCTCCACAACGAAGAATCATCAAGTCCCAAATGTCAACAGTGCCAATATTGAGAAATCTCGTCCTGGATTAAATGGGTGAGCTTCTATGGAAACATTAATTATCAACAATGACCCAAGAAGTATTGAAAATCTGGATAATGCAGTTGAAATTGTTCTCACAAATCTACCTATTCCCAAAAGACACCAGGTGAGAGAGTTCTACCAAGTGAGGTTCTACCATAACCTGAAGGAACACAAAATTTTCATTTCATATAAACAACCTTGGCGAATAGAAAAGAGGGGAAAGTATCAAACTCATTTCACAAGCAAGGATAACCTTAATACTAAAACCAAACAAGGACTCCATAAAAAATAACATCATAGGCCAATATAATGTAAAAATAAAAATGCAAAAATCCTAAATAAAATATTAGTAAATTGAATCTAGTGCATATTAAAAGGAGGGTCCATCATGACCAAGTGTGCTTTCTCTTAGCAATAAAAATATGGTTTGCCATAAGGAAGCCTATCGATATAATTCACACATTAACCAAGTAAAGGACTAAACAAATAATTATTTTCAATACATGCAGGAATATTATTCAATAAAATTCAATATTCATTCATAATAATATTAATAATAAAGCTTTAGGAAGCCAAGGAGAGAAAGAAATTATTTTAATGTAATAAATGGTATCTTCCAGAAACCTACTGAAGACATATTTAATATGAAACATTAGAAACATTAGAACCAGTCCATTAAAGTCAGGAACAGGAAAGGATAGCCAGCATCCCCACTGTAAGTGTTCTAAAGATTTGAGAGGTAAAGACACAAGTGTTACTATTTGCAAATGATATGCCCGTCGATCTAGAAAATCCCAAAACATCACCTTCAAACATCTAGTGAGTTAACACAGGAAGTGGATATAAGATAAACATACAAAAAATATTTTCCTATACATATAACTAATTAAAATGTAATATATGGGAAAAATCTTAATAGCAACAGAAACTACAAAGTACCAAGACATAAAACTTACAAAAACAAGTGAAGGCCTTCATGGAGAAAACTACAAAGTTTGCTAAAAGAAATAAAAGAAGTCCTGAATAAATAAACATTGTCTGTAGACAGGAAAGCTAAATATTATCAATATGTCCATTCTCCCCAAACAAATCTATAAATTTAATGCAATTACAATAAAAATCAGGATTTTCCTTAGAACCTGATCAGATCATTCTAAAGTTCATATGAAAGATTAAAGTTGATAATGGCGAAGGCACTGCAATATTAATGAAGGAATGGAAAAACAGATTAATGGAACAGACTAGTGATCCAGAAGGACCCTGGGTATAATCAAAGTAGCATTTCAAATCAATAGGAAAAGACTAACTCATTAAGTGGCATTAGTACAATTGGCTAACCATTTAGGAAAATATTAAGTTAAATTTCTATCTAAACCCACTTGTAAAAATAAATTATAGAAGAATTAAAAGTTATAGATAAAAAGCAAAACAATAAAAGTATTAGAAAACTTGATAATGTGTTAACGATCTCAGGGACAGAAAGAGCTGCCATAACAAATTACCACAAACTGGGTGGCTTAAAACAACAGAAAATTATTCTCTCACATTCTGGAAGCCAGAAGTCCAATATCAAGGTGTCAGTAGGGTTGGCTCCTCCCAGAGGCTCTGAGGGAGAATCCGTTCCATATTTCTCCCCTAGTTTCTTGTGGTTGCAATCCTTGGCATTTCTTGGCTTGTAAATGCATCACTTCCATCTCTGGGTCTGTCTTCACATTGCCTTTTCCTCCCTATGTATCTTTTCCTTTTATGAGGACACTTGTCATTGGATTCAGGGGCTAGTAGAAAATCCGGTATGAGCTCATCTCCAGAACCTTAATTACATTTGCAAAAGCCCCTTTTCCAAATAAGGTCACATTCACAAGTTCTGGGTGGACATATCTTTTGGGGACTCACCATTCAACCTCTTATAAAGGCCTAAAATGAGACAAAAATAAAAAGACTCATAAATTTGACTTCATTAAAAATAAAAACCAAATGAAAACACCATAAAAATGCAAATAGACAAACTACTTATGGCAAAACAAGTACAATACCTCTTTTAGATTTCTTTTTTTACAAAAGCTAAAATGCAGAATACATACATTTTTTAAATTCCTATAAATCAATAAGAAAAACAGCCCAATAGAGAAATGACTAGTATATAAAGAAGACGTAAACTAACTAAACATAATATAATATAAATTAAGCAAAAAAAGATGCTTAATGACATTAGTATTCAGGTAAATGAAACTTAAGGTAAGATACCATTTTATACCCATTAGATTGCTCAAAATTAAAGTCTAATCATATCAAGTTTTGGTAAGAATGGGTAAGTAGAGACTCATTCACTACTGGTTGGTGCCGATAATTTAAACGGCTTTTTGGTTATGACAAAATTATTTATTTATTTATTTATTTATTTATTTATTTTTATTTATTTATTTATTTATTTATTTATAAAAAGATTTTATTTATTTATTTGACAGAGAGAGATCAGAAGTAGGCAGAGAGGCAGGCAGAGAGAGAGGGAAGCAGGCTCCCCGCTGAGCAGACAGCCAGATACGGGGCTCGATCCCAGGACCCTGAGATCCCAGGACCCTGAGATCATGACCTGAGCCGAAGGCAGAGGCTTTAACCCACTGAGCCACCCAGGCGCCCCCTGACAAAATTTTTTAAATGCCTATTTCCAAAACATCTGTATGCATTTGCAAGAAGATATATGAGTATATTCTCTGAAGTACTGTTTTCAAGACCTGGAAACAAACTATGTAAATGCTCATCAATAGAGGAATGCCTATTTCTGTAGCAAAAATGAAAGATGTTTTTTAAAAGTTTTCAATCCCTTAGAAAGTTCCAAGGTCTAAATATATATGAACTTTTTGTACTGTAGCAAGTTATTCTGTTATGTACACACCTTAGTCCAGATGGCTATTTTGAGACAGTGTAAGCAAAATTGGTTATAACAAATGAATTTTGTATTCCCAAGATTTGTTTTTCTCTCAGTGTGTTATACTTTTGAGCCACATTTTTGGAAGCATATATAACAGCTGTACTTACCAACTGTGCCCAAAACAATTACATTTTGAAAAAAAATCTACCACCGCGAATCTCTAGCTTCCCGTCATTTCTTCATGTTGAAATTATTCCTGCATGAGTTAGTTTACTTCATATTTCTCAGGTGTGTTTATTTAAAA
Source organism: Potos flavus (assembly GCA_028534135.1). Lineage (NCBI taxonomy): Eukaryota > Metazoa > Chordata > Mammalia > Carnivora > Procyonidae > Potos > Potos flavus. Next base: position 54,450,099 of record CM052901.1, read on the forward strand.
TTTATACCCTGCCTACTTCCCGGCTGATTTTAAGATAGCATTTTAAAATTCGTGTATAATAAGACAATTAAAAATAGCTCAAACTCATGTAAGTGTATGTGAGGGAGGGGTTCTGAGTGGAAAAGTATATATGCCTTAATTCTTGGTTATTTATATTAAATTTAGCTCTGAACTTCCTGGTAGGAGCACTGATTAAAGAGGGACTATTCCAAGTTAATTAGAGCTGACAACTATTTTCTTTTTCTCATCCTAAATTCTGACAAGTATTTCTTGCATGGTTTTTACCTATCCAGGAAAAATATCCTCTACGGAACTTTTGCAAAAGCTGCAGAGATTTTCCTCATATCCTAACACATCCTTGATAATGTCTTTTAGTGAAAGCATTGGTTGATTTTTGGGTTTGGGGTTATTTTGTTTCTTTTTGGTGAGACTGGGCTAATGTGATCCAGTTATATTGCCTTCTGCTGTGGTGAAAAATAAAATATTTAACAAAGTATTTATTAAAAGATGACCCCCTTAGCACCTGCAAAAGAAAAAAAGAAAAAAAATAGAGGAATGCCTACATAAACCATGGTGTATGATAACATGACTAGATCTCCATGACATAATTTTGGGTGACTAGGGCAATCTGCACAAAAGGAGGTAGAGTATAATATTGTTTATATTAAAAGAATACACAGAAAACAACAATATGCATTTCTACATATATATCTTAATCCATAGGAAAAAAAATCTGGAAAGATAACAAACCAATCTTACAACAATGGTTACCTTTGAGAAAGGAGATAGAGGAACCTGTGACTGTGGGTGCTAGACATAGGGAACTTCAACCTTATCTGTAATGTTTTAACCTTTTTCATGAAGAATGTGTTTAAATAGTACTTCTATTATTTTTTTATTATGTTGTGTTAGTCCCCATGCAGTACATCCTTAGTTTTTGATGTAGTGTTCCAAGATTCATTGTTTACATATAACACCCAGTGCTTCATGCAATATAATTTTTTTTAAAAAATTGAAAGAGGGGCGCCTGGGTGGCTCAGTGGGTTAAGGCCTCTGCCTTCGGCTCGGGTCATGATCTCGGGGTTCTGGGATGGAGCCCCACATCGGGCTCTCTGCTCATCGGGGATCCTGCTTCCCCCTCTCTCTCTGCCTGCCTCTCTGCCTACTTGTGATCTCTCTCTGTCAAATAAATAAATAAAATTTTTAAAAAAAAGGTTTAAAAAAATTGAAAGAGAGTGAATGGGAAATGATGGAAAAGAGATAGTCTCAGCGGGGAGCCTGCTTCTCCCTCTCCCTCTGCCTACTGCTCTAGCTGCTTGTGCGCTCTCTCTCTGTCTCGCTATCTTTCTGTCAAATAAATAAAATCTTTAAAAAAATAGTGTTTACTTCATACAGTTTTTGTATAAAACAAAATAGCACTTGGTAAGGAGTAAGCCTTATGCATTATTTAAAGGAGGGACCCGTGCTGATGAGACCAACATAAACCATTCTATTTCTCATTATCACAGTTCTATTTCTCATTATCACAGTTCTATTTCTCATTATCAACCAGCAGTTTGGTTCTCATAGGTCAGTCTCATAAAGTAATTGGCATGAGTCAGCCTCCTGACTCTGACTAGTTCACCGAGAAGATCAAGTTTCTAAGGCCAAAGGACTAAATACCCAGCCCGGACTGAGGTTGAAAGCACCAAGGTAATGCCATCCAGCCAGGCCTCCTGTTAGCCAGCCAGTTACCTTTCTTGGTGTCACCCTACTTTGGTATTCCTAATCTATTCATACTTCTAAATAACTTGGGGTGGGAGAGGTCTGTGCAGAAGGAATAAAAAGACTAGAAAAGTTACACTATAATATTAACAGGTGGTTGTGTGTGTGAAGGAATTACAGGTGATTTGCTTTACTTTTCTATACTTTTCAAGTTTTCTTTAGTGAGCATTTATTATTTTAATATTTTTAGAACATTTTTAAATGATGGAAAGGGGAAGAAAAAGAGAGGGCAGTAGCTTGAAGGGGACAAGGATAGAGACAAAGCTTCCGAGGCTACAAGCTGAGGGGAAGATGTCAGGGAATTGGGGCCAGAGCAGGGAAGGTCAAGCACTCTTTCGTCCAAAATGAAGTCGTTTTCCCTGGAAAGACTTTTGTTCCCCCTGTGCACTTGGGCCATGAAATGGCTTATTTGCCAGTCCTGGCATTCGCGTAGCAAGTGACTGCAATGGAAACTATTTGCTTGAGAATTCTAAACGTATCACTGTATTTAACTGTATCGCTGACTGCCTGTTGAAACTGAAAGTCCCAGATCTGAGTTCTTCAACATTTCTTCATTCTTCATCACCAACATTACCGAATATTTGCTAGTCACCTCCTTGGTGCCAAGCCTCCTGCTAATTTGGGCAGGGGTGCGCGGGGTGTTGAAAGGGAGGGAGCTTGTGAGAAAAGACTAAATTTAGGGAAATAAAAGGGTAAATGAAAATGCAAAATCACTGTAGCCTGGGGGAGGTGGCTAGAGACGGCTTAGAATCAGAGATTCTCAGAGTTGGATTTGAAATGTCAGTCTAATTCTCTTACCCTGAGATTCAGAGAGCAGTTGGTACTTAAAGCGAGCTTTGAAAGGCTTGCAGGCTTTGCACCAGCGGAGATCAAGCGTGGGGATTGAGGACAGCAAACACAGGGAGCCATGGCCCTGGGGCCAGGACACCCAGCGGGGTGCAGACCGAGAGTACCCTGTGGCAAATGATCGGTGTTACCTACAGGCTTCTTTTCTATCCTCTCTTTAGTCCCTTTATTTTCAGCTGAGTCTTTGTTGCCTCAGACTTGTGACCTACGTGCGCACGGGGAAGCCTTCCAAAGCAGTTACACAACCTCCTCCTGCTCCTCTCCAGCCAAGGCGGTCCCGAGGCACTGCTCCGTCCCAGCCCAGTCCCCCACCCTGGGAACCAGTTTCCTCAAAGCGCACCAACGGCCCCCTCCTTCGCAGGCCCGGCTAGGCACCAGTTTCTAAGGAAGAAAGTACCTTCGGGAGTTCTTTCTTGTTTGGTTTGGGTCAGAGTGAGGAGTTTAATCTGAGCTTTTAGTCAAAAGTATAAAATACAGTAAAACCCCGGAGATTCCAATTCTCGAGACCCCGGCCGCAGGCGCGCTTCTTGCCTTTTCAGTTTGAAGTGGATCCTAGGTTCCTAAAAGCTAGGCCGGCCGAAGAAACAGCCGCCCCAACGTCCTGCGTGCACAGCAAGCGTGGAAAACTTAAATAGTCATTGGAGGTGTTTCGAAAATAAACCTCTGAAAGCATATTGCCTACGGCGACACATTCTCGGCCGCGGAGCGGGCGGGGGCGCCGGGGACCCGCGCGGGCGGGGCGGGCCGAGGCGAACTCCGAGGACGCAGCGCGCAGCTGCCAGGACCCGCGGCGCCCGCCCCGCCTCTGGCTCGGCGTCGCCCGCAAGGTGGAGGCGGCGCTGCCGCCGGTGACCCGCTGCCGGCAGCCGCGCGGGAACCTCGGGGCCGCGGCGTGTCCGGGAATTCGGCGGGGGATGCGGGATCCTCTCTTGGAGGCCGGACGGGAGTAAGGGTAGCAGAGAGCGACGCCGGCCGGGGAGAGCTGCGGCGGGGCCCGAGACCGCGGGAGTCTCGGGCACTTGCGGGCGTGCGGTGGGGCCCCAGAAGCCGCCGTCGCGTGGACGGCCCGCGCCTGGCCTGGGCGGGGGGAGGGCTCAGCCGGGGCCTGGCCCTCGGGCTTCCCACCGCGAGGGCGGAGCCGCGTTGGAGCCTCCTGACTTGGAGCGCCGAGGGCCGCTGTGGCACGCAGGCTGTTTCTCTGAGCGCATCGGAAACGCGGCGTGATGAGGAGCCGGAGTAACTCTGGGGTCCGACTGGATGGCTACGCTCGCCTGGTGCATCAGACCATCCTGTGCCATCAGGTAGGTGAAGGGGTGTCGCCTGTAATCATCGAGGATGTGCAGTGTGCTAGCCTAGACGGAGACCGCTGGGGGAACCACCCCGTCCGTGTGTACGTGTGTGTGTACGTGTACGTGTACGTGTGTGTAGCAGGTTCTCCCGCCCCTCTAGCTGGGGAAGCCTTAGAGGACCCCGAAGAAAAGATAGGTGTTGGGCTGAGAACAGAACTAGGGTCAAGCACCGTCAGCGGGGAGCTCTCAGCCTTGGCTTCTTCTAAACCCTCCCCTTCTCCCCCTCCCCCGTCCTCCAAGCCACAGCAGGGTTCCGGGAAGAGCACAGTTGAAAGATGTGCTGAAGCTTGTTTATTGACAACCCCCTCCCCTGCCCCAGGTTTGGGTGTCATCTTCTAGCCCTCCAGCCAAAGAAGAGAAGTGGGGGAACATTTAGCCATTTTAAGACTAGACTAATGTGAAGATTTGAGGTACCTTGTATATACTGTTAATTATATGTATTTTTTCTAGTCCTTTAATGCTGGTTTTTTGTTGATAGTTTATTCTTTCTAACTGGAAAGTTAAAACACTGCCTTTCTTTTAACAATACTCACATTTCAGACTCGAAAAGCTTCAGCTAGCTTTTTCCCCTTATTCAAGATAGCAGTTGCTCGCACTTGGTCGGAAGAGGAGGTTATAAAACTCAGGAGTAGTGAAGTAGAAGAAAGACCAAAGTCCCTAAGTAATCCCTTTGGTAGGTTTGGTCTCCTCATATTAACACATTGTGGTTACCTGCCTGTCCTGTTTTACTTGGTCTTGCAGAATCCAGTGACTGGCTTGCTTCCAGCCAGCTATGATCAGAAAGATGCCTGGGTTCGAGATAATGTGTACAGTATCTTGGCTGTGTGGGGTTTGGGCCTGGCCTATCGGAAGAACGCAGACCGGGATGAGGATAAGGCAAAGGCCTATGAACTGGAGCAGGTACTCTGAATAAATATACAGGGAGATCTGGAGCTGTGTGTGGTAGTGAGGGTGGGAGGGGGGGTGGTTGGGGAGCAGGGATTAAAGGAAATGTAGCTCCAAGGAGCAGAAAGAACTGTATTTTGCCTTTCTCCCTCCCTCTTCACTTTCTTGAAATTACATTCCAAAAAGCTTTCCTGTATTGTACTAAATTTTTTTCGTGTAGTGGAAACTTGAAACTTGCTGATTCAGGGGGGAGACGGCACAGTCTGTTCAGTTATAGTGGAAAAGCCTATCCTGGGATCTTTGCTGAAATTTATAATCCTCTTTCTAAGTAACGGTATTTTGCAGCCTTGAGCATATTTATTCTCATTGAGAAGAATGTTTGGGGGGCAGGTATCTATCATTTTACTTCATTTTTAAAAATTTTTTTAAAGATTTTTTTTTTTTTTTTTTTTAGAGAGAGAGAGTGAGAGAGAGAGCATGAGAAGGGGAGAAGGTCAGAGGGAGAAGCAGACTCCCCGCGGAGCTGGGAGCCCGATGTGGGACTCAATCCCGGGACTCTGGGATCATGACCTGAGCCGAAGGCAGTGACTCAACCAACTGAGCCACTCAGGCGCCCTTACTTCATTTTTTTTTAAATGATAGGTGGTATTTGTATGAGGGTAACTGACACAGATTTGCAGACCTTTACAACTAGACACCAGTAAAGAATTTATTTGTTGAATTTTATACCCATGACCTCTGTTTCAGAGCCTGTCCCCCTCTCTCAGCAAAATAAGGTCAGAGTCAGCAGATGACTTTAAGCCAACTTTTAAGGCCCTTCACCTTTATAGAAAATAACGTCCTTTATAGAACTGTTTAGACAGAGGGTGCTTCGTTCTCTTAAATGACCCAGAAAATGATATTCTGAGCTACATAGGGCCTCTTAATGTTGTGATACTCTGCTGGCTGTTGTAAGGCACATGTGAATTCTTTCCACTAGTGGAGAAGATTCTACACCAGCCATTTGCTCAAGTGGTATCCCTCAAAACTTAGGCAATCTGAGCTCTAGTCTTCATCTATAAACCAGAATGTTGAGATTTGGTTATTTTTTAAGAGCATCAACATATTGCTGTGTTGCAGTCCTGGGCAATAGGGAAGTTTCACCATGTTGTCCTCTGCAATAGTAGGTATTCGTTATTCCTTCAAGCCATTATTGAGAGGGGCTTAGGCCCATCAGAAAAAAACTGTTGAGAGTTTTTGCTCTAGCTCAGGAAGTACAGATCAATATTTTTATGACTTATAAAAATAATACATAACCATTGTAAGAATTTGGAAAATATGTGTTTCAAAAACCCTGTAATTCTACTCCTCCTCCACCCCTGAAATCCTACATCCTACTGTAATGTTTGGCTATTCTGATCTCAGTATTTTGTTTTGCTAGAGATTAATATCAGGGGAACAGTACCCAAGATTCCATACCTAGTACCATCTGACCAATTTTTTTTCAATACCCTTAGAAGAAATCTGTTGTCTCCTTGTTGACTAGTCATTCTGCAAAGTTAACATTTTTCCTTCTATGGTCCAGGAAGAAAGAATTTAACAGAGGAAGGGGGAAAAATTAAAGAAACATTGAATTGTTTACTTTAAAATTTTAATGTTTCATTAAATAGTTTTTAACATTGCCCCAAAATATTTTTCATACTACCTCAATAATTACTTTGAAATATCTCAAAAACATCACGGCAATAGGAAGCATGTTCAAAAAGGAAATATTTCTCTGGGAATCCTAAAATTTCTATGAACTCTCATCATGAATTAAAACAGATTTTATTAGTAAGTCTCATTAACTTTTTTTTTCTCAAATCTGACTCAGTTAATTCAGACCAGGGATTAGAAAACCATCTCTGTAAAGGGCCAGATAGGAAATATTTTTGGCATTGTGGGTCACATGTGAGTTCTGCCCAACTAAGCTCTACAGTTATTGCACAAAACCAGCCAGAGATTTATTTACAAAACACGTGGTGAGCTAGATTTGTCCCTAGTCTATGTGAGTGGTTCTAAACTCTAGCTGTACAGTGGAATCATTTGGGAAGCTTTTAAGAAATACCCTTACTGGACCCCACCCTAGAACAATTTAGATAAATCTCTGGAAGTGAAGCCGTGGGGCTTTAATATTTTTAAAAAATACTGATTCTAACGTGCAGCTAGGGATAATAACCACTGATTTGTGGCCAATTATTGAGTATAGATTAAATCCAGGAAATCCATAGATTAAATTCCCACCTACTTTCAACTCTCCATTACTGTGTGGATTTTCCCAAACCACTGATTGTTAATCATTTTTACCTTTCCTTCCAACTCTCAACTTGGTTTCTCTCTAAGAAACAATGTCAGAGAACTAAAAAGAATTAGGAGACAAGGGTTTAGGTGACTATTTCTATCTTAGATTGAGAATATAACTATGCACATATATATTTTTATAAATGCCCTTTGCTCTTAGTCACATCACCCATAAAAACGAATAGGCACGCAAATAGATATAGCTTTTCGGGTGCCTGCAGTTCTGCTTCCTCCTCAGTTTTATTCGCTTTGTGTACTCTCTTATCTTTTCTCAGGAGTTTAACTATGCCCTTTGTAAGAATGTCTTCCCAAACTCCATCTTTAACTCTGATCTCACTTCTGTTTCAAACCCTGATTTTCATTGTCTTCTGCTCAGTTGCACCTGGCTTCTCAAGCTCAGAATGTCTAAAACCCCATGTTCCCTACTAAACACAAATAAAAGAGACTACCAAAAACAGCAACTCAGCATGCAGCCTTTATTCTCTTATTGGTGCCCTCGTTCTACCCTCATTCACCTGGGCAACGTTATTTAGAGAATTTCCCATAGTGTATTTGTGGAACATTAGGTCAAGTAGGTTTGGGGATATGTTAAACAGTAGGTTTCTTTACTCTATTATTTCTCAGAGTCTTTGATATACTAATGCGCATTTCAAATCTAAGATGAGAGTGGGTTTTACAACCTTTCCAGAATTTCCTGGACTAACTAGTGTTCTATAAAACAGTGTTCAAAAAGTGCTGCCCTTAGGGTGAATTTTGACTTGTCCCTTTTGCCTTTTGATACATGCAGACCAAAGTCTGTTGATTCTTATAATTTCTCCTGAGTTCATCTCCTCCTTTCTATTCCCTTCAGCCTCAACCACAGTCTAGACTTTGATCACTTAACACTGTTGTGAAAATTTAAATGATATCATTTGCATTCTCAGCAATTTTTCTGTGGCTCTCATTTTCCTACCAGTAAAATCCAGATGTTTTAGACTGATAGGCAAGACTCTCTGGGGCTTGGTTCTAGCCTGCTTTTTCAGTATCCTTACATTCTGGTGCCCTGCATTGTCACCCCCAGTTCCAACCAGATTGGTGTCTTCATTACTCCTTAACAATCCCTTAATAAGAATACCTGACATTTGTGTAAATACTTTTTGTTGTACTGCATACTTCCCCATAATTACTAGTATTTTATTCTCATAGCACCCTGTGATTTAGGTATTATCTTCCCCAATTTACAAGTGAATGGATTGAAGCTTAGAAATGAGGCTGGAACTTGGTGGTGCCATGAACAGAGCCTGGACTTAATGACTACAGATTAAGTCTTTTTGAATTTTTCCTCCATGGAAGTCATAGACATTCTCACCTCCGAATCTTTTTACAAGTTGTTTCTTCCATCCACAATGCCTGTTCTCTTCCAATCTGAACTAATGCTCCCCTTTCAAAGCCCAGCACCAGCTTCACTTTTTCTGTGGTTTCTGTCCTCATAAGACCACCACTCAATTGTACAGTGACCACTTCTTTCCCGGGACTACTGTCTTGGAACTTCTAGATCACTTGTGGTCTGTACCACTCAACATGTTCGCTTTTTCATTTAGCAGACTGTGTAATTTGTCGTGTACCAGGCCCTGTACTAGATATAAAAAAACAAAAAATACAAAAATGTTTATATTTAGCTCTCAACTTCTTATTTTTTTAAAAAAGATTTTATTTATTTATTTGACAGAGAGGAGAGAGATCACAAACAGGCAGAGAGGCAGGCAGAGAGAGAGGGGGAAGCAGACTCCCCACTGAGCAGAGAGCCCGATGTGGAGCTTGATCCCAGGACCCTGAGATCATGACCTGAGCCGAAGGCAGAGGCTTTAACCCGCTGAGCCACCCAGGCGCCCCTCTTATTTTTTATTTTTTTGTCAACTTCTTATTTTTAAATTTTTTAATTTACAGAAAAGTTTAAAGAATAATAAAATGAGCATATTTGCAGACACTCTTTATCCAGATTCACTAATTGTTAACATTTTGTCATATTTGCATCCTCCCTCTCTCAAAATGCATGCACACACACATACACATACACACGTGATTTTTTTGATAAGCTATTTGGGAGTTACTTGCAAACATGGAATATACATTTTTAAAAATAGAGACTGCTTGGGGTGCCTGGGTGGCTCAGTCGGTTAAGCATCTGACTCTTGACTTCGGCTCAGGTTAGGATCTCAGGGTCATGAGATTGAGCCCCGCATTGGGCTCTGTGCTTAGCATGGAGTCTGCTTAAGATTCTCTCTCTCCCTCTCCCCCTCCCCTGCTCCCTCTTTCTCTCTCTCTAAATAATAATGATAATAATAATAAAGTCTGCTCAGTCCATTGACTTAAAGTTTTATTTCTCAACCTGGTCTCTGTCCCTTTTTCCTAAGGAGTTTATAGTGTAAGGGGGGAGACAGATATATAAGCAAATAGTTAAACAATACATTAGGACAGATACTATAGGCACTATATCTATAGGAGAGAAGTACAGTAGAGAGTTCTGTGGGACACAGAAGCAGGAATGTTTTTACTTTGAACAAAGCAAGGAAGTACACACAGAGGAAATGGATTTTAAAGGATACTAGCAGTTGTTAGGTAGACTATGTTTGTAGTTTAGTTTTGGTTTTTTTTAACTCTTGTGTTCTGTCTCCCCCTTATATTTATGTTCCCCAAAGTCTGGTAGAGTGTTTTATACATTTTAGATGACTAACAAACATCTGATTGTACATATACCTTTTAGATGACTAACAAACATCTGATTGTACATATACCTGGAGAGAAATAGAGATGAATACTTACATAGATATGTTTGTATATAGTTATATATCCTTATATGTCAGTTTATAAATATATAGATCCATATCCTCAAAAAGAGTAGGTGAGAAGGTGTCGCTTGATGTGGTTAGAAGCTCTACTGTATGAATGAATATGTATAATTAATGCTAACTAGAGCAGTGAAACAGAAAATGGCCAGTTTGGGGGAACACAAAGTACAGGTAGTTTCCCTCATTCCTATATCCCCATACTTTCTTTATTTTCCCCCATGCTTTCTATTAATTTTATCCTGACTTGCAAGTTAGAACATGAGAACAGAGATGGCTGACAGTGGCCATTCCAGGAGGACAAAAGTGGAATCAGGAATTCTCCACTGGGTCCATGATTCCCATGTTTGCTATTTAAGTTAAAGAAAACATAGGGGTGCCTGGGTGGCCCAGTCAGTAAGTGTCCAATTCTTGATTTCACCTCAGGTCATGATCTCAGCATTGGGTCATGAGATCGAGCCCCCTGTCAGGCTCTGTGCTGGGTGTGGAACCTGCTTAAGATTCTCTCCTCCCTTTGCCCTTGTGTTCATTCTCCCTCTCTCTCTCAAAAAAAAAAAAAAGAAAAGAAAAAAAGAAAAAGAAAAGAAAAGGAGAAAAAGAAAAAAAATGTAGGTGGCAGTAGCAGGGTTTGATGGTAAAGAAAGTTAAAAGAATGTGATAGAAACCTGTGAATATGTGGTGACATGTAGAAGATAGTTCAGAATTGAATCAAGTTCCCCACAGAGGAGGCTGTGTTAAATGCTTTCTCTAACAGGGTATATTAAAAGGATGGTCTCTTTTATTAAGGTCAAAGTAGTGATAGAGATTTTCCGTTTTTTTTAAATTTGTGACAGAGGGAGAGAGAGCACAAGCAGGGGGAAGGGCAGAGGGAGAAGGAGAAGCAGACTCCCCACTGAGCAGGGAGCCCAATGAGGGGCTCGATCCCAGGACCCCAGGATCATGACCTGATCTGAAGGCGGACACTTAGCTGACTGAGCCACCTAGGCGACCACCCCGCCTTTTTTTGTGATAGAGACTTTGTTATAGGGGTGGCAGTCAGTTTCATTATTTATACTAAATGCGTCGTGCTTTAAAAGGTGACAAGATCATATACTGCCTGCCTGCTCTCTCTTGTGTGTAAGCACACTCACTTGCTCTCTCTCTCTCTCTCTCTCTCTCTATTTATTTATTTATTTATTTATTTATTTATAGACTTCCCTTGATCTGTAAGGGGAGGGCACCATTTGTAGATAGAAATTACTTAAGAAAGTGAGTTCTTCCAAGGAAACACTTTTTACTTATTCTCAATAAAAGACTACATAAAGACTTGAGCATAATTTAATAGATGCTTATCCTTATTATGCCTATTGCTTATAGTCCCACTTCAGTGTTTTGAAGGAATAACAGAATGATCTGGCTCCCAAGCAGATTAGTTTTCAGAGATGTCCTGAAGCCACCTCTGAGCTAGCATTCCCTGGAGTAACCTGGTTGTATTTCTTTTGGACTGTGAAACAGAAAGCTTAAAGAAATGGAGAAGCTGTTTGATGCTATGTTTTTTCAGAACATATTGCTTACCCATGCCACTGTTGATGGGCCCTTCTAGTGTCATGTACTATAACTAGTATAGCATATTATTATGCTACTATATTATAATTAAATATATTATTATTACTATGTTATATTATGCCAACTAGTACAGTATATAGTTGGTGATCAGAATTTTGGAATGCAATTGGAAAACTAAGTGCGTTAGAAACTGCCAAGCCCTAATAAGAGAAAGAGTGATGACTTGAGACTGAAGAATGACTGTAGCTTTTTTTTTTTCATGGAAAAGAGATTGAGTTACACTAACTATTCCCCTTCACACTTACTCTGAATTGAAGTTCATTTATTCTTTAAGGAAAATATACAGATAAATATTTCTGTGAACTCCTGAAGATTAGTCTTGGCTACTTTAGGGGAAAAAAAAAGTGATGGTGTTGGCTTCTCTAGGCCATAGGATCTATGATAGAATATCCCTATAGCTTTAGGAGTTTTGAACTGTCTTTTCTCCCAGCAGAATGTCCTCTAACAGGATGGTTGGCTTGGTTTTATATAAACCTGTGGAGCTTGGATTTTTTTTTTTTTACTTGAAAGAGGCACCAACTGCAGCTTTTGATTCCACTTTTAGCTGCAATTTAGCTCTTCTGTGGGCCTATAAAGTAAATGCCATGTAAATAGGAACCCAGGATAGGGTTACTTGTTCTGAAAAGGTCATGTACCAACTGCAGTTGCTGAGCAAGTGTTCCTGCATCTAGGGGTGTTTATAACAGTCTTGTTTCCATTTATTTCTGCAGAGCGTAGTGAAGTTGATGAGGGGCCTGCTGCACTGCATGATCAGACAGGTATGGCATTGTTAACAGCTCCCTCTCTAATAAAAGCACAATGTAATAGTGTCTCTACCCTTTAGGAAATGTTCACAGCTTATATTCTTTCAATTTCACGAATAGTACACACTGATTTTAGAAAGTTTGCAGAATCGAGGAGGGAAATGTCACCCATGATCTCACCACCCAGTTACCACTGGAATGTTTCCTTCCAGTCTTTTTTTCCCCCTCTACAAATGCCTTTTTTGATATACTTCATCATTACTGTACATGCAGTTATGTACATTGAGTAAAGATGATACAGGCCTGTAAACCCTCATATGAAACCCTTGGGACCAAATACATTTTAGAATTCAGACTTTTTCAGATTTTTCAGTACAGTGTCGATACTAGAATATTATGTTCTCAGCAGGTCCAGAACAGCACTGCATCGTCAAAAACATTAATCTCTCCATAGGGAAACATGCATTTTCACACTCAGTGAAATAAGTAACTACAAATGGCCCCATGTCAATTTGAATCAAGTGTTGCCACCAAATGAATTTTGACACAGAACTTAAAGAGGAAGAACCTTTGTGGCAGTATTTTAGATTTTAGGATTAGAGATTAGTGCCAAAGACTTACATCTGCTTGCATTAATTTGCATTTTCCTGACCTTGAATGAAGTTGAGCATCCTTTCCGGTATAGATTGAAAACTTGCATTTCCTCTGTTAATTGCCTGATAGGTCCTTTGTCTATTTTTCTTTTGGGTTGTCTCTTTCTTGACTATTTGAGAAGTTGCTATCCATTATAGATATTAATGTTTTGTCACATACACTGCAAATTTTTTCAGTAGCCTGCGATTTATCTTTTGGGTTTGCTTATGATTTTTTCATTCAAAAGTATTTTACTGGAAAAAAAAGTGTTTTACTTTTATCCTAGGAGATCTTTACACATGTTGCACACATTGAATCTAAACTGACTTTCTTGAGACCAAGATTACATTTTATTAGAAGAAGCAGTCGAGGCCCAGATTAGTAAAGTGACTGTCCACAGGCACACAACAAGTCTAAAGTAGAAAGAAATCAACTCCAGACTTCTGAACTTCTTTATCAGTGCTCTCGCATGGGGTAGCTCATTGCCATCATTCATTGCCATCATTTCTTTTTTCCCCTTATCTGTTCCTTTTTTTTTTTTTTTGTATTTTAGGTATTTGTATTTTCTATTTCTACCTTACCAAATAGGTTTAAAGCCACCAACTTCATAAACCTTATTTAAAGGTATAGTAGTTTCTATCACATATCAAATGCACATATAATCAAATCTCAGTTTCAGGAACAAAGTCTTTCCGTTGTCCCTTGCACGATGTTTCCTTTCTGACCTCTGGTTTCAGCCTTTGTTCCTACGTTTTCTCTGTCACTCCATGTATCTCTCCCCAGCAATTTCCAGTACTCCTTCAAAATAGATCCCCTTATCCTAATTTCCCTCCAAATTCCTCCCTCTGTTTCAGGAACAAATGTATCTTTTTTACAACTCAGTTGTCTCTTACTAGGCTGTTCACACTCAACCCCTCTGCATCTCAGTTCATATCTGCAGTGTGGCAAAACAACCACCCGAAAAGTAAAAGGGAGGTAGTCAGTAGGAAATAGCTGGCCTTAACTGGCATGATTTTGTAATTAAATTGCTTAAATTAAAAAAAAAAACCAGCAACAGCAAATTTCCTAGTTGCCTTAGTGTAGGGAAAGAGAAGTAACAATGTACTTTATTTTTTTTTAAAGATTTTATTTATTTATTTGACACAGAGAGAGAGATCTCAAGTAGGCAGAGAGGCAGGCAGAGAAACAGGGGGAAGCAGGCTCCCCGCTGAGCAGAGAGCCCTACTCGGGGCTCGATCCCAGGACCCTGAGATCATGACCCGAGCTGAAGGCAGAGGCTTTAACCCACTGAGCCACCCAGGCGCCCCAACAATGTACTTTAAATATTCACCATCGCCTATAAACCAACTGCAGTGATGTATGTTCGAGTGCTACAGAAGGATGGCATGTGGGATGATGTTTCTGCATTGCCTGCCTTTGATGTTCTTGTTTTCTTCAGGTGGATAAAGTCGAATCCTTCAAGTATAGTCAGAGTACCAAGGATAGCCTCCACGCCAAGTACAATACCAAAACCTGTGCCACTGTAGTGGGTGATGACCAGTGGGGACACCTGCAGTTGGACGCTACCTCCGTGTACCTGCTCTTCTTAGCACAAATGACTGCCTCAGGTCAGTACCAGGACAAAATGGCTGGGAGCCACTGCAGTGAGGAGCACTTGCTCCGGCACACGTGGCTTCTCCCCAGGCGTTGACCAGGAAAAGATATAAACATTGACCTTGCTCAAAGACACCCAGTGGAAATACAATATTTTGCACAGTTTTTACAGAGAAACCAACTCTCTGAGGTCTAGTTAGTATTCTTTTACCTTGAAAAACAAGTCTGGGGTACTAAGTAATTGTTTTTAAATGGAGAACTAGGAAATCCGGGATCGATTTTATTTAGATGGGTACTTTTTGTCTTTCATTAATCCTCAGATACCATGAGATGGTGAGATCAGAAACGAGGGCTAGGGTTTATTGCTTGTTCTCATGCTATGCACTAACCAGCCTTTAGTAAGTACTAATATAAACTGAATCACCTACTTTATACTACTCTTTATATATATATTATAAACAAGGCATCTGTCTAAAGGCATCTAAATTGTGTTAAGGGAATTAACTTAGGAGTTAGAATTCAAATATTTCTTTTTTATTATTGAATAATACACCCTTTTCAGATGGTTTTGTTATTAGGTTTAGGTCTTTACCTGAAAAAGGAAAATGTAAGAACCAACGTAATTCCCTTTTATTTCCCCTAACTTGGGTAGGACAACGAATCTGATTACACTCAGTTTGTAAATTAAACGGGACCTTTTCCAGATCTTCCTGAGTAAGTAAATGTACTCAGAATACCACATTTTTTGACATTTGAATTTCTTTATCTTCCTATCTGGCTATAGAACCTCCTGAGTACTAAGGGCATTCAGGGTAAGAATTGTCCCAGAAAATTCTTGTTCTCCTTTTCTTACATAAATAAATATTTAGTGATAAAACCTTCCTTTTTTTCCCCTTCTGAAATGCACACCCCAGAAGCTGAATTACCTTTTATTAAAATTATAACATGGCTACCCACATACTCCCATCTTTTGGAGGGGAGGTTCCTCCCTGAATAAATATACTTTTAGGTTTTATTCATTTAAATAGAATGGCAGTTATAACTCCATTTCCAATATTCTTTTAGTACCAACTCTGGAATGTTTTTCTACAAAGCAAACTGTCTAAATATTTCTTATAGTTTTCATTTTGAGTCCAGAAAGGAAGCAGAAATATATTAAAGAAGCTTATACAAGACATACTTATTCAACAAATATTTGTTGATTTCTGACTTAATATTTGATTTTCACATCAATAAGCTGACTCTGATAGGTGCTTGGAAAAAGATGGATATAATTCAATTGGGCTGGGCGCCTGGGTGACTCAGTCGGTTAAGCATCTGCCTTTGGCTCAGGTCATGATCCCAGGGTCCTGGAATCGAATCCCACTTCAGGCTCCCTGCTCAGTGGGGTGTCTGCTTCTCTCTCTCCTTCTGTCCCTCCCCCCTGCTTGTGATCTCTCATGTTCTCTCTCTCTCTTTCTCTATCAAATAAATAAATAAAATCTTTTAAAAAATAATTCGATCAGACCTTTGCAGAATAAATAGGAATAAGTAGAATTTCACAAGTCAGAGAAAGAAAGGGAATAGCATGGCTGTAGTACAAAAGTTGGAAAGATACTGACCATCAAGGTAAGGCTAGTTATGTTCTATGGCTAGAGTGTAAGATAGATCTGGAAAAATGCCAAAAGATGAAGCTAGAAAGTTGGAGCTAGCTGTTTAAGGGCCTGTAAATCATGCTAGATAGTTCAGAGTTTAGTCTATAGTTATTAGAGAACCACTCAAGGTAAATAATCAAGAAAGTTTCAGATGATTTGCTCAGTAGCAAGAGGATAGATTGAATGGGTGAGACAATTAAGCTGGAGGACTAGTCAGGAGGTTAGTGGAATACTTTAGGCAAGAAATGATGGAGAACACATGTAAGGCAGTAGCCTTGAGGATGAAAAGGATAGATGTGAGAAATTATTAGTAGATAACGGATGAAGAAAGATCTTCATGGAAAATTTTCATCTTTCATGTAAGCAATTCTCTGCACATGTTTGAACTCTTAAAAATCTCAACCTTGGTTAAAAGAGAGGCTTAGTTAGAAGCTGACTGCCCTTCCCCCCCAGCAAAATAACCATAAATTGTGAAAATAAACTTTAAAAAACCCAACCATTTAGTCACTGGACATTGTCTTAAGGGCATATGGCAAGTAGAGAAACATTTATTTAAGCAAATCTAAATCCTGATAAGAGCAGCGAGAGTGTGAGAGTGCAGCATTTAGACCACAACCTACTCCCTCCCTCGCCTCGCTCAACAAGACAGAAGCACTACTCAGCATGAATGCAGCCAAGAACATAAGGCTTCCTCTTCCCCTAGCTCCCAGTTTAGGGCTATGATATCTCCCTGAGGGAGGTTGTCAGCATTTCTTATTCTCCCCACCTCTGTGTTACAGAAGCTCTGGTCTAGCCAAGAATAACTAAGAGGTCTGGAACTCCATTCCTACTCCTCAGTCCCACTCATGGAGCTTAACCCCAGGCAGAGCAGTCCAAGAATAATAGGCTTGGCCCACCTTGCTAGTAGCATGGAGGGAGAGAGGCCACAAGAACAGAAAAGCTCCATAGTTCTTCCCGAGAAAACTGACTTTATTTGGAACTGACTGTGGGAAAGTTCAAGTCTAAGGGCACTCTGAAAAACAGTGAAAACTTTTTGTTCTAAGAAATTAAGAGGAGTTTGATAGCTCAATAAGAGCAACAAACTAACCCATAGACTAGCTAGAAGTTTTAGCAGAGAACCAGGGACAGAGACAACTAAAAAGAGTTATCCTAGGGTTAGAACAGGTGTCAAAGGCTGGCCTCAAAATCCTGAAATGGGGCTTGAATTTAATTGGATGAGACTGTGGGACAATTTTTACTTCAGGACAATATACAATATAATAGAACAATCAGCCAGCAATTGGTGGAAGTTAACAACTGAGTATGATACCAACAGAGGCAGACACTTAATAGACCACAGAAGACTAAAACGAAAACTGCAGTCTTCCTTGGGTGACAGTGTGTATGCCTAAGGCTACATCCTCCAAGGAACAGCATCAGAGGCTCCATACTGTGGGAAAAATAGATTTCATTGAAATTGTCCAGCCAAGTCACTAAACAAATAGCGAGTAAACATAAACAAGCCCCATACAGGAGAGTGTCAATATATCTATAGAGTTTCTGCAACAGATTTTCTGTACTATCTAGTTTTCAACAAAAATGTATGACACATGCAAAGAAACAGGAAAATCTGAGTCAACACACACAAAAAGTAGGTAACAGAAACTGCCTTTGAGAGGAACCATTATGTTGAATTTAGGAGACAGACTTCAAAACAGTTACTATAAAAATGTCCAAAAATCTAAAGGGTACCATGCGTAACAAAGTAAAGGAAAATATGATGAAAGTATTTCATCAAATAGAGAATATCAATAAAGAGATAAAAATGAGCCAAATGGAAATTTTGGAGTTGAAAAGTATAGTAACGTATTTTTTTCCCAAATTTTTATTTCAATTCTAGTTAGTTAACCTATAGTGTAATATTGGTTTCAGAAATAGAATTTAGTAATTCATCACTTACGTTTAACACCAAGGGCTCATCATAACAAGTGCCGTCCTTAATACATATCACCCATTCGATGCATCCCCCAACCACTTCCCTCCATCAACCCTCAGTTTGTTCTCTGTTAAGAGTCTCTTATGGTTTGCTTCCCTCTCTTTTTTCCCTTCCCATATGTTCTTCCATTTTGTTTCTTAAATTCCACATACGAGTGAAATCATATGGTATCTGTCTTTCTCTGACTGACTTATTTCACTTAGCATAGTACATTCTAGCTCCATCCACATCACTGCAAATGACAGGATTTCATTCTTTTTAATGGCTAAGTAATATTCCGTTGTGTATATATACCACATATATATACCACATCGTCTTTATCCATTCATCAGTCGATGGACATTTGGATTCTTTCCATAGTTTTGCTATTGTTGATAATGCTGCTATAGACATCAGGGTATATATACCCCTTTGAATCTGTTTTTTGTATCCTTTGGGTAAACACCTAGTAGTGCAATTGCTGGCTAATAGGGTAGTTCTATTTTTAACTTTTGGAGGACCCTCCATACTGTTTTCCAGAGTGGCTGCACCAATCTGCATTCCCACCAACAGTCTTCTCCTTTCTCCAAATCCTCACAAACATCTGTTGTGTCCTGACTTACTAATTTTAGCCATTCTGACCAGTACGAGATGGTATCTCATTGTGGTTTTGATTTGTATTTCCCTGATGATGAGTAATGTTGAGCATCTTTTCATGTGTCTGTTGGCCATCTGTGTGTCTTCTTTGGAAAAATGTCTATTCGTGTCTTCAGCCCACTTCTTAACTGGATTAATTTGTTTTTTGAGTGTTGAGTTTGATAAATTCTTTATGGATTATGGATACTAACTGTTCTAAAGAAAAGATTCACAGCAGCCATACTCTTAGTTTCAAAGGGGAAAAAACACTCGATATTATAAAAATCTAGTAGAAAGAAGACAAGGGAAATCTTCACATAGATGAGGGCAATAGTAAGCAGTAAAGGAGTATAAGACAGAGTTACATCAAATTGGTTACTTACAACATCCAATCTCATTAGCTGGGGAAGCCCCTTGGAGATAGCTAGGCTGGAGACCTGATTGAGAGGCCTGGATAGAGAGTCTTCACCTCAGTTGAGATTTCCAACTGACCATCCCCCTAAGGGCTGTATTTATAGGTCAAATGACATGGCAAGTGATAGGGTCTAAAATTAAACAATTGTTTGCTTTTGTGCAGTTTGGAGCTAGCTGCATTCCTGTGTTATCATATCTTTACATATTCAAGGATCCTGGGCTAGGTGTGCTTGCCTCCCCTCCCAGATTCCACTGGGGGGCGGCAGCCCAGCCTGGAGCTGGAGGGGATGTAAGGCAAAATATATAGTTCTTGGCATCCAGACCAGAAGGGCCAGTTCTGACCTGGAGGCCAGCCAATGTCAACTAATCAGGCTCCCAAGGTCACTTATGCAGCACAAGTGTCACAAATAACATTCTTTAGCCCACCTGTGTAGGTACAGGTCGGGGTGGTCAGTTATGCAAAAAGAATCACAGAAACCTCTATTCATACAATACACTAACCCTTTATCAGATAAGTCAATTGCAAATATCTTCTGCCATTCCGTATGTTGCCTTTTAGGGTTGTTTTTTTTTTTTTAAGATTTTATTTATTTGAGAGAGTGAGTGAATGAGAGAGAGAACACGAGCAGGGACAGAGGGAGAGGGAGAAGCAGACTTACCCGCCGAGCAGGGAATCCAATGCGGGACTCAATCCCAGGACCCTGGGACCATGACCTGAGCTGAAGACAGATGCTTAACTGACTGAGCCACTCAGGTGCCCCTATTGCCTTTTAGTTTTGTTAATCGTTTCCTTCGCTCTACAGAAGCTTTTTATCTTGATGAAGTCCCAATAGTTCATTTTTGCTTTTGTTTCCCTTGCCTCCAACAATGTGTCTTGTAAGACATTGCTATGGCCAAGGTCAAAGAGGTGGCCGCCTGTGTTCTCTAGGATTCTCTTGGTTTCCTGTCTCACATTTAGGTCTTTTATCCATTTTGAATTTATTTTTGTGTATGGTGTAAGAAAGTGCTCCAATTTCATTCTTCTTCATGTTATTGTCCAGTTTTCCCAACACCATTTGTTGAAGAGACTGTCTTTTTTCCCATTGGATATTTGTTCCTGTTCTGTTGCAGATTAGTTGACCATATAGTTGTGGTTCCATTTCTGTTTTCTATTCTGTTCCATGGATCTATGTGCCTGTATCATACTGTCTTCATGAATACAGTTGTGTAATGTAGCTTAAAATCTGGAATCACGATGCCTCCAGCTTTGCTTTGCTTTTTCAGGATTGCTTTGGCTATTCAGGGTCTTCTGTGGTTCCATACAAACATTAGTATTGTTTGTTCAAGCTCTGTGAAAAGTGCTGGTGGTACTTTTGAAAATTTCACTAGAGAGGCTAAACATATTTGAGCTGGCAGGAGAAAGAATCAGCATACTTGAAGATAGATCAACAGGTTATGCAATGTGAAGAACAGAAGAAAAAATAATAAAGAAAAATGAATAGAACCCAAGAGAAATGTAGGACATGATTTAGAGCATCAACTCATGTGTAATCAGAGTATCTGAAGGAGAGTAAGGAGCAGAAAATATATTCAAAGAAATCATGGCTGAATACATCTCAAATTTGATGAAAAACATTGATCTATACATCACAGAAGCTTAATGATCTCCAAGTAGGATAAATAGAGATCCATACCCAGAAACCATCATAGTAAAAATACTAAAAAGCCAAAAATAAACAGAACGTTTTCATAGCAATATGAGAAAAATGACTTGTCATGTACAAGGGAACCCAAATAAAGTTATTAGCTGACTTCTCTTCAGAAAGGAAAAATGGAGGCCCAAAGGAAGTGGAATATTGCATTATTCAGAAAAGAACCTGTCAACCAAGAACTTTTTATCCAACAAAACTATCAGAAATGAAGTGAAATTAAAACATTCTTGGATAAATAAAACCTGAAAATTTGTTTCTGGTAGACCTATCTCATAAGAATTATGAAAAGAAGTTCTTCAGATTGGAATCAGGTGACCCCAGATAGTAATTGGAATCTGTACCAAAAAAACCCAAACTACTTGTGAAAGACAAATACCATATAATTTCACTCATATATGAAACTTAAAAAAAACAAATGAATAAAGAAATAAGAGACAAAATGAAAAAACAGACTCTTAAATACACAGAACAAACTAGTGGTTGCCAAAGGGGAGGTTGGTTGGGGGTGGGAATGGGTGAAATAGATAAAGGAGATTAAGAGTGCACTTAACTTGGGGCACCTGGCTGGCTCAGTAAATAGAGCATAGGACTCTTAATCTCAGGGTCATGAGTCGAAGTCCCATGTTGGGCATAGAGCTTATTTAAAAAAAAATAGGTAAAAAATTTTTTTAAAAAGAGTACACTTAATTTAATGAGCCCTGAGAAACCTATAGACTTGTTGAATCATGATATTGTATACCTGAAACTAATATAATATTGTATGTTAATTATACTTGAATTTTTTTTAAATGAAAAAAGAGAAAAATAGAGAAAAAACAGTGGTAAAAATAATTATAAAATACAATGTAATTGCATATCTCTTCTTTCTTAACTGATCTAAAAATCAATTGTATAAAATAGTGTAATTGTATCATTGGGGCTATAGTATATAAAAGTATAACATATTTGATAATAACACAATTAAGGAAGTGTGTGGGATAAAAAAAAAGGAAGTGTGTGGGAACAAAGCAATATTTAATTAAGGAAATAATACCAAATGGTAACTCAAATCCACAGGAACAAATGAAGACCACCAGAAATGGTAAATTACATTATTAATATTACAAAATATAAATATCTAATTTCCTCTCAGCTTCTTTAAAAGATAAAAAATTATATAGAGAGGTTTGAGATGATGGCAGCTGAGTAGGAAGACCCTAAGCTTGTCTCATCCCACAAACACAACTAGATAACTATCAAATCATTCTGAATACCCCAGAAATCAATCTGAAGACCAACAGAACAAACTCCACAACTAAGGGACAGAAGAAGCCACATCAAAGAAGGTAGGAAGTGTATAGACATGCTTTAGGGGAGAAACAGATCATGGGGTGCTGCCAAAGGAAGAGAGCTGTGGTAGGAGAGAGGGAGAGAGGGAGGAGCACATTAGAATGCACAAGGAGAACGTTTCCTCAAAGCCCTTGGCTGGGAAAATGAGAAGGTCTTACTTTCGTGAGTTCTTGCAACCAGCAGGGCTTAAGGACCAGAGTTTTAAAGATCAGCAGGCTTGGCTGGGATGGAGCCACAAGGGCACTGCCCTTCTCCTGGGTAGAAGGCGGGCAAACAACCCCAGGGGGCAGATGGTGTGGAAACAGCAATCCGAAGGGCACTTGGGACATGCAGAGGAGAAATTATTTGCACTTCCTGGAACATGTTCCTGAGAGGCAGAGTTCAGAGAGACACCTCTACGAGGACAAAGGAATTGTTTGGCACCGTTTCCTTCCCCTGCCCCTCACCATAAACACAGAACCACCTGTGGGAAGCAATGCATCGCCCACACTGGCTGACAAACATGCATACAGCAAGCCCCCTTCCCCTGTGTTCTTGTGGGACTGCCCTTCGCAGTCAGGCTTGCCTCAGTCCCAGCATGGCAGGTCCCTTGCCTGGAAGACCAGCAGAAAAATCTGCCCACACCACGTCACATGACTAGAGAGTTCAGCAGGGCTTCAGTTCTTCTGGAAATGGTGTCAGGTCACATTTCACAACCAGATGAGAGCATTCGTTAAAACTAATTAAAATGTGCCACATTATGGTCAAGGAACAAACATTGCCCACTTCAGGCAAGGAGAGCCTCTGCAGATGCCTGGCCTGAAGGACAGAGCAACCAAAACATGACAGCAGATGCATGCAGCACATACCAGAGACACATCATGAAGCACCAGGCCCTGGACACTGTATGACCTCTTCTTCATAAAGCCATTATTCTTAGGAGCAGGAAACATACAAGCTTTTCTTTTCTTTTTTTTTTTCTTTTTTTTTTTAAAGATTTTATTTATTTATTTGACAGAGAGAGAGAGATCACAAGCAGGCAGAGAGGCAGGCAGAGAGAGCGGGGAAGCAGGTTCCCCACTGAGCAGAGAGCCTGATGCAGGGCTCGATCCCAGGACCCTGAGACCATGACCTGAGCCAAAGGCAGAGTCTTTAACACATTGAGCCACCCGGGTGCCCCCATACAAGCTTTTCTAAAAGACAGAAGAAGCCAGAGATTTAGACAAAATATCAAGACGGAGGATTTCATCCCAAATGAAAGAACGAGATGAGGTCATGGCCAGAGATCTAAGTGAAACAGATAGAAGTAACATGCCTGATGGAGAAATTAAAGCAAAAATCATAAAGATAGTAGCTGAGCCTGAGAAAAGAATGGAAGCATTCAGGCAGGCCCTTACCACAGAGATAAAAGAAATAAAAAAGAATCAGAAAGAAAAAATGCAGTAACTGAGAATGGAAATAGGCTTGATGCAATGAACACAAGGCTGGAAAAGAAGAGAAATGAATAAATGATGTAGAGAACAAAATAGTGGAAAATAATGAAGCTGAACAAAAGAGGGAAGAAGAATGATAGACCACGAGAATAGACTTAGGAAATTCAGTGACTCCATCAAATGTAATAACATTTGTATTGTAGGAGTGCCAAAAGAAGAGAGAGAGAAGGGGACAGAAAATTTATTTCAGGAAATAATAGCTGAAAACTTCTCTAATCTGGGGAAGGAAACAGACATCTAGATCCAGAGGCACAGAGAACTTCTATCAAAATCAACAAAAGCAGGTCCACATCAAGACATATTGTAATTAAATTTGCAAAATATAGTGATAAAGAAAAGAATCTTTAAAGCAGCAAGGGATGTGGGGAGCATGGGGGCCCTGTGCTTGGACTCTGCTGCAGCAGAGGTTGGGCCTGCCCTTCTGGAAGCAAGGGAAACCTTGTCATCTCACAGCCTCTGAGTCTCTTCCTGAAGTGCCTTCTTCCTGCTGCCTGCAATGGAGGAGGAGGAGGAACACAGGACTCCCCACAAGAACCCATCACCAACTCTCCTTAAGACCACGTCCCCCCAGCTCCCTCACAAGCCCATCCAACATGCTGTCTCTCACTCTCGGACCTCACGGGCTACAGACAGAATGGACCTCTGGGTTTCCAAATTAAAAGTGAATCAACAATAACAACAAAAAGGAAGACAAAAGAAGTCCTTAACTTACAAGGGAAGACCCATAAGGCTAGCTGGAGATTTCTCAACAGAAACTCGGCAAGCCAGAAGGGAGTGGCATGATGTATTCAAATGCTGAATGGGAAAAATCTGCAGCCAAGAATCCCCTATCCAGCAAGGCTATCATTTAGAATAGAGGGAGAGAGAGTTTCCCAGAGAAACGAAAACTAAAGGAGTTCATGACCACTAAACCAGCCCTGCAAGAAATATTAAAAGTAGACTGTTTGGAAAGGAAAGACCAAAAGTCACAAACACAAGAAAGGAACAGAGAAAATCTCCAGAAACAATGACAAAACAAGTAATAAAATGGCACTAAATACATATCTATCAATAATTACTCTGAATGTAAATGGACTAAACACTCCAATCAAAAGACAAAGCATGTCAGAATGGATTAAAAAAAAAAAAAAAAGGTCCATCTATACTGCCTACAAGAGACTCATTTTAGACCTAAAGACACCTGCACATTAGAAAGTGAGGGGTTGAAGAACATTTATCATGCAAATGGACATCAAAAGAAAGCCAGAGTAGCAATGCTTATACTGGAGAGGGTAGACTTTAAAATAAACACTGTAGCAAGAAATGAGAAGGGCACTATATCATAATAAAGGGAAAAATCCAACATGAAGATATTAAAATTGTAAATATTTATGTACCCAACGTGGGAGGACCCAAATATATAGAATAATTCATAATAAACATAAAGGAACTCATTGATTATAATGCAATAATAGTAGGGGACTTTAACAGCCCACTTACATCAATGGACAGGTCATCTAAGCAGAAAATCAACAAGGAAACAATGGATTTGAATGACACACTGGACAAGATGGACTTAACAGATATATTCAGAACATTCCATCCCAAAGCAGCATAATACACATTCCTTTTACATACACATGGGATGTTCTCCAGAACAGATCACATAAAGAACAGATCTAGGTCACAGATGAGGCCTCAGCCAGTACTAATGAGATCATACCATGCATCTTTTCTGACCACAAGACTATGAAACTTGAAGTAAACCACAAGAAAAAATTTGTAAAGACCACAAATACATAGAGGTTAAACAGCATGCTACTAAACAATCAATGGGTCAACCAGGAAAAAAAGAAGAAATTTTTAAAAATACATGGAAATAAATGAAAAGGAAAACACAGTGGTCTAAAACCTTTGGGATGCAGTGGAAGCGGTCCTAAGAGAGAAGTATATAACAATATAGGCCTACCTTAAGAAGCAATAAAAATCTCAAACAGCCTTACCAAAAGGAGCTAAAAAAAAGAATAAAACCTAAAACCAGCAGAAGGAAGGAAATAATAAAGACTAGAGCAAAAATAAATTATATAGAAAATTAAAAACACAATAGATCAATGAAACCAGGAGCTGGTTCTTTGAATATATTAGTAAAATTGATAAACCTCTAATCAGACTTATTAAAAAGAGAAGAGAAAGGACCCAAATAAATAAGATCAAATTAGAGAAGAGAAATAACCAACCACACAGAAATACAAACAATTGTAAGAGAATATTATGAAAAACTATATGCCAACAAATTGGAGAACCCAGAAGAAATGGATAAATTCCTAGAGACACATAAACTACCAAAACTGAAACATGAAAAAATAGAAAATTTGAACAGACCAATAACCAGCAAAGAAGTTGAATCAATAATCAGAAAACTCCCTACACACAAAAGTCCAGGGTCAGATGCTGTCATCAGCGAATTCTACCAAACATTTGAAGAAGAGTTAATACCTTTTCTTCTCAAACTATTCCAAAAAAAAACTGAAAAGGGAGGAAAACTTCCAAATTCATTCTGTGAGGCCAGCAAATACCAAAACCAGATAAAGACACCACAAAAAAGAGATGTGCCAGCCAATATCCCTGATGAACATTGATGCAAAATTATCCACAAGATACTAGCAAACTGAATCCAACTGTACATTGAAAGAATCATTCACTACAATCAAATGAAGTTTATTCCTCGGTAGCAAGGGTGGTTCAAAATTCTCAAATCAATCAACATGATACACCACATTAATAAAAGACAGGATAAGAACCATATGATCCTTTCAATAGATGCAGAAAAAACATTTGACAAAGTACAACATCCATTCGTGATGACAAATCCTCCACAAGTAGGGTTAGAGAGAACATACCTCAACATCATAAAGGCCTTATGTGAAAAAAAAAAAAGTCACAGCTAATATCATCCTCAATGGGGGAAAACTGAGAGCTTTTCCTCTGTGGTCAGGAACGAGATGGGGATATCTACTCTCACCACTAATATTTAACATAGTACTAGAAGTCCTAGCCATAGCAATCAGACAACAAAAAGAAAGAAGAGACATCCAAATTGGTAGGGAAGAAATAAAATTTTCACTCTTTGCAGATGACATGATACTGTATATAGAAAACCCTAGGGGCACCTGGATGGCTCAGTTGGTTAAGTGTCCAACTTGTGGTTTCAGCTCAGGTCATGATCTCATGGGTCATGGGATTGAGCCCCACATCAGGCCCCCCACCCAGTGGGAAGTCTGCTTGAGATTCTCTCCCTCTGCCCCTCCCCCAACTCCCCCTGTAAAACAAATAAATCTTAAAAAAAGAAAACCCTAAAGACTCCACCAGAAAATTGCTGGAACTGATATAGAAATTCAGTAAAGTCACAGGGTACGAAATCAACATATAACAATCTGTTGCATTTTTATACACCAATAATGAAGCATCAGAAAGAGAAATCAAGGAATATATCCCATTTACAATTCCACCAAAAACCGTAAGATACCTAGGAATAAACCTAACCAAAGAGTTTATGTAAAAGACCTGTACTCTGAAAACTATAAAATAGTGATGAAGAAAATTGAAGACAACACAAAGAAATGGAAAAACATTCTATGCTCATGGATTGGAAGAAAAAACATGATTAAAATGTCTGTATTATCCAAAGCAATCTACACGCTTCATGCAATCCCTATCAAAATACCAATAGCATTTTTCACAGAGCTACCACAAACAATTCGAGAAATTGTATGGAACCACAAAGACCCCAAATAGCCAGAGTACCTTGAAAAAGAAGAACAAAGCTGGAGGCATCATAATTCCAGACTTCATGTTATATTCCAGAGTTGTAGTGATCAAAACAGTATGGTACTGGCACAAAAATAGACACATAGATCATGGAACAGAATAGAAAATCCAGAAATGAATCTACAACTATATGGTCAAGTAATCTTTGACAGTGGGGGAAAGAATAGCCAATGGAAAAAAGACAGTCTCTTCAACAAATGGTATTGGGAAAACTGGGCAGCAACATGCAGTAGAATGAAACTGGACCACTTTCATACACCATGCACAAAAATAAATCCAAAGTGAATTAAGGAGCTAAATGTGAGATAGGAAACCATCAAAATCCTAGAAGAGAACACAGGCAGTAACCTTTGTGACATCAACCATAGCAACTTCTTACTAGATATGTCTCCTGAGATAAGGGAAACAAAAACAAAAATAACTGCTTTTATTAAAAAGTCTCAAAAAAAATTGAGACTTCATCAAGATAAAAGGCTTCTGCACAGCAAAAAACAAAACTAAAAGGCAGCCTAAAAAATAGAAGACATTTGTAAATGACATATCTGATAAAGGTTTAATATCCAGAGTAAATGAAGAATTTACAAAACACAACACCTTAAAAACCAATAAGTGGGCAGAAGACATGAATAGACATTTTTCCAAAGAAAACATACAGATGGACAACAGACACATGAAAGATGCTAAACATCATTCATCATCAGGAAAATACAAATCAAAACTGTAATGAGATCAACTCACACCTCTAGGAATGGCTAAAATCAACAACACAAGAAACAACAAGTGTTGGTGAGGATGTGGAGAAAGGGAACCCTCTTGCACTGTTGCTAGGAAGGCAAACTGGTACAGCCACTCTGAAAAAAAGCATGGAGGTTTTCCAAAAGTTAAAAAAAAAAAAAAAACTACCATATGATTCAGCAATTGCAATACTAGGTACTTACCCAAAAGATATAAAAATAGTAATTCAAAGGGGTACATGCACCCTGATGTTTATAGCAGCATTATCAACAATAGACAAATTATGGAAAGAGTACAAATGACCATTGACCAATGAACGGATAAAGATGATGTGGTATATGGAATATTACTGGATATGATATGGAATATTACTCAGCCATCAAAAAGAATGAACTCTTGCCATTTGCAATGACATGGAAGGAACTAGAGAGTATTATGCCAAGTGAAATAAGCCAGTCAGAGAAGACAGATACCATATGATTTCACTCATATGTAGAATTTAAGAAACAAAACAGGTGAACATATGGGAAGGGAAAAAAAGAGAAGGTGGCTAAGCGTAAGAGGCTCTTAACTACAGAGAACAAACAGGGTTGCTAGAGGGGATGTGGGTGGGAGGATGGGCTAAATGGGTGATAGGTATTAAGGAAGGGACTTGTTGTGATGAGCACTGGGTTTTATTTTGTTTATTTTTTTTTATTATGTTCAATTAGCCAACATATAGTACATCATTAGTTTTTGATGCAGTGTTCAACGATTCGTTAGAGCACTGGGTTTTATATGTAGGTGATTAATCACTAAATTGTACTCCTGAAACTAATATTACACTGTATGTTAACTAACTAGAATTTAAATAAAAACTTGAAGAAAAAAAAGAAAGAAAAAACAAAAAATAGTGATAGACATTAAAAAATCAACAAAAATAAAATGAAAATGAAAAAAAATAAATAAACTTAATTGCTTCCTTAAAAGTCTTATCTCCAAATACAGTCACATTGGGGATTAGGGCTTCAACACATGGATTTCAGGGTGACACAATGGAGTTCATAGCAAGCACTTAAGGAAAATATAGGAGTAAATCTTCCTGACCTTGGATTAGACAAAGCCCCGTTAGATATGACATCAAAAATCATAAGCAACTAAAGAAAACATTAGCTGGAATTTATCAAATTAATAACATTTGTGCTTCAAAGGCTCTCTTCAAGAAAGTTACAAACCACCCAGGATATAGTAGAAAGTATTGACAAATCACATATCTGATAAGGGACTTGTATCTATAATATATAAAGTATTCCACAGATCAATAATAAAAAGATAACCTAATTTTAAATAGGCAATGAATCTGAGTTGACATTTCTCCAAAGAAGATATTTAAATGGGCAATAAGTACACAGAAAAATGCTGAACATTATTAGTCGCTAGGCAAATGCAGATCCCAATAATGAGATACCACATCTTACCCCCTAGGATGGCTAAAATCAAAAAAACAGAAAACGACAAATGTTTCTGAGGATATGGAGAAATTGGAATCGTTATACACTTCTGGTGGGAATGCAAAATGGTGCAGCCACTTTGGAAAATAGTCTGGCAGTTCTCAAAAGGTTAAGCAGAATTACCATATGATCTAGCGATTTCACTCCTAGGTATATGCCCAAAAGAAATGAAACAATGTTCACTCAAAAGCTTGTGTATATACATGAATGTTCATAGCAGTATTATTTATAAGAGCCAAAAAGTGGAAACAAATGTCCATCAACTGATAATTGGGTAAATATGATACATTCACACAACAAAATATTTGTTAGCAATAAAAAGAATGGAAGCACTGATACATCCTACAACACGGATGAACCTTGAAAACATTATGCTAAGTGAAAGAACTCACACTTGAAAGGCCACATATTGTATGATTGCACGTATATGAACATCTGGTAAGGCACATCTATGGAGACATAAAGTAGCTTAGCGATTGCTTAGGTGGAGGGAGAGGGAGAGAAAGTCTTGAAAGGAAATGGGGAATGACTGGTAATGGGTATAGGGTTTCTTTTAGGAGTGATGAAAATGTTCTAAAATTGATTGTGGCTATGGTTGCAGAACACTGCATACCCTAAAAACCTTTGAACTATATACTTGAAATGGGTGAATTATATGGTATGTGAATTATATCTCAAGAACGTTTTTAAAAATGAAGAAGAGAGGCTTATTGATAGATGAGTACAAGTCAATGTAAGTGGAGTAGACCACTGAGTTGGCTCATTTCTGGAGCTCTGCATGTTTTAGTATGCTTTAATAGCACTGCCATCTTTGGCCTTACCCAGCCCTACCTCATTTCATCTCTGTGTATCCTCTGTTCTACAAGCAGTGTTTTGGCTCCACAAAGGGGACAGGATGCAGAGGTCCTAAATGTATGGTGTTGCCTCAAGAGAGAGGTCTCTCTCCTGTGGTTAACAGGGTTGTTTAAGATCATTCAATAAATCATTATTGAACATCTACTGTTCAATATTATTTAATACCATTCACGAGACTATGTGAGATACTTTTAGAGACAATAAATATAAATACGAAAAGGTTCTTTCCTTCAAATTTAGGTATAGATTTATTTATAGTACAAAGTAAAAAGTTCATTACAGCAAGGAAAATAAAATTCTGTGAAACACAGAAGAGAGGAATCAATGACAGCATCACAGAGGAGATAGAATTTGAGCTGGGCCTTGAAAGAACAGTTACGATTTCAAGATGTGGAGAAGGCTATATCATGAGCAAAGGGACAAATGATAGAAATGTGGCATTTATATTGTATAGTGATTTGTTAGCTTTGACACAAGTCTGAGAGATGGACAAAACCAGTTTCACACCCTCTGCCTTCTCCCAGTCTCTGAACAAGCACTCTGGCACACAAAGGGGACAAGATAAAGCTGTGAAGCTGATGTCCAGTATTATATCTCTCATCTCTCTCTAGCCAAGAGGTTAAGGTCATTACTGCTACAAGAAAGACACATTGCTAATGCTACTGCTCTGTTCTGTGGTTGCTAGTTTTGACAGAGCCATGCATCAGGAGGAATTTGCAATCTGATGATATGGATCATACAGTCCTTTTTGGCTCTAAAGTTACAGAGTTCTGTGATCTAAAATATCTGTCAATAGATCAAAGATTTAAATGCCAAAAAATGAAATTGTAGGGGATCCTGAGTGGCTCAGTCAGTTAAGAGTCCGACTCTTGGTTTCAGCTCAGGTCATGATCTCATACATGGGTCCTGGGATCAAGCCCCACATCAGGATCCGCAGTCAATGGGGAATCTGCTTGACGATTCTCTCCCTCTGCCCTTCCCCCACTCTCTCACACACACTCTCTCTCTAAAATAAATAATAACGAATTAAATAAAAATGAGTAGGTTTGCATAAATTTTTTTTAAAATGAAATTATAGAAGTATCAGAAACATTCATGGGATAAAACTTCTTAATTAAAGAGTCTGAGAATAAAGTAAGATAAAAACATAGAGGGAGGCAAACCAGAAGAGACTATAGGGAACAAACTGAGGGTTGCTGGAGGGGAGGTGGGTGGGAGGATGGGATAATGGGGTGATGGGCATTAAGGAGGGCACTTGATATAATGAGCATTGGCACTGGATGTTATATGCAAGTGATAAATCACTAAATTCTACCCCTGAAACTAATAATACACTGTATGTTAACTAACTTAAATCTAAATAAAATCTTAAGAAAAATAAATAAAAGTTTCTGAGAAGAAAAATGTACTGTAAACAAAGTCAAAGTTCAAGCAAACTAGGAAAAATACTTGCAACACATATGACGGGTAAAAGGATAATTTCCTTAATATTCATCAATATGTCAGTAACTCGAAGACCAGCAATTCCATGGAAATTGGTGAAGGACACAACCAAACGGTTCATAAGAAAAGGAATGTGGATGGCTTATAAACATATAAAAAGACTCACAACCTTACCCACAATTAAAAGAACTACAAATTAAACTACAAAGAGATTTTATTTCTCCTCCATTACAGTGGCAAAGATCAAAAATTTTTATTAAAGCCTGTGTTGACAAGGGTATAGGGAACAGGCAGGCAAGGGCTGATTGGTATGTAAACTGTGGAACTTCTTTGCAGAATAATTTGGTGATGATTATCAGCGTTTAATATACACATGGTGAAGTATTTAGGAAGATGTGTACTGATATTTGCAACTTACTTTGAAATGTATCAAAAAAGATGAATTGATGGATGGATACATATGTGATAGAAAAGTATAGTAAAAAGTTAATGCTTGAATCCAGATGATGTGCATTGATGTGCATACAGATGTCCACTGTAAAATTGTGTCCTTTTTTCTGTTTGTTTGAAAATGTTCACAATACAATGATGGGAAAAAAATAATATGCATAAATCTGTGACTCAGCAATCCTAAGAATTTACCTTGGGAAAAAAAAAATTTACCTTGATATATTGGTACATGTGCGCACGCGTACACGCGCACACACACACACACACACACACACAATATGTATACTATATATATATATATAAAATTCGTGTATATATCATATATATTCATGTATATCATATATATATCATGTATGTATTCATTCATATATATATGTATTCATTACAGCATTGATGTAGTGAATAGTGTTGAAGCATTAGGTACAACCTAAATGTTTTCAATAGGAAAATAGTTATATGATTAGCCATTTAGTGAAATGCCATGTAGCCATTAAAAAAAATAAGGCAGATATCTTTAAAATTGTCTCCAAGATATATATGAAAAAAGCAAAGTACAGTATAGCATACAACTCCTTGATACTTTTTATATATGCATAATATTTCTCTGAAAGGATACAGAGGAAACTGGTAAGACTGGTTTCTTTTTTCTTATGTAACAGAATTTTTATTAAATATTACATAATTAAATAATCATTTAAATATTAAATCATGTGATGGGATCACTTCACATATCACACAAACTTTACAAAATGTGAAAACACAGACTCCTCCTGCCTCCCTGGAAATCTTACCATTTGGAATACCTCATGTAGCACTTCAATCTTTCAACATATGAATGGCTCTCTTTTTTCAAGTCTATCAAAGTATAATTTACATACAATAAAATCCGTCCATTTAAAATGTACATTTCAATGAGTTTTAGTAAGTGTATAGTTAAACCTGTTGTGTCTTGTGTTGTTAATTTTAGCCATTCTGACTTCTTTCAGAGAGATTTGCAGGGGCGGAGTATGATGTGATTCTGGGTGGGAGAAAGACTTTCACTGTATGCCTGTTGGTATTTCTTTATAGGTGTTGGGGGGACAGGAGAAGGGAGAGGAGTTAATTTTTAATGAAAAATGTACTGTACATTTTGGGAAGCAGTATAGCATCTTGGTTAGGAACTCAGTCTCTGAAGTGAAACAGAAGTTGACAATTGGGTCCTGGTTTCACTATTTATACTTAAATGGTCTTAGGCAAATATTTAATCTTTCTAAGCCTCATGGAGAAAATAGAGGTACCCACTTCTTAGGGTTGATGTAAAAATTAAATGGATAATTCATGCAAAACACTCAATTTGTAAGGTATAACTGTCTTGTGTAGTTTACATTTAGAATAATTATCATTTTTTACTCCAAAAAGTGTGGTTTTAAGTTTTCCTTAAAATCATAATCTTTTTCTACTTCTTGCTTAGCATTTAGACTCTCTCCAACTCTTTTTTGAAATGTTTGTCTTTCTTCTTCAGGTACTTTAAGGCACATTATAAATTAATTATCTACAGAATTAGGAGTCTGAGATTTTCTGTCAAAACCTACAAATAACAGTTAGGGATGAATTGGAGGAAATCGGAGGGGCAAAGAACCATGAGAGACTGTGAACTCAGAGCAATGGACTGAGGGTTTTGAAGGGGAGGGGGGTGGGGGAATGGGCGAGCCTGGTGGTGGGTATTGAGGAGGGCACGTATTGCATGGAGCACTGGGTGTGGTACATAAACAATAAATCTTGGAACACTGAAAAAATAAAATAAAAGTATTTGGGGGAAAAAAAAATTCTTCCATGTTATAATATGCTGGTATCTCACATAGTCAAAGACTAGCCTAAGGTCTGATCTGTGGTTTTGCTTTTATGGTTTAGGAATCAAAGTGCCTCTCATTGTTCCATTACTTAGGAGTAATGGGATCAGTTAGTTCTTGTGGCTGCCTATAAAGCCTATAGTGATAATTGACCAGCTCTATATCCTTATTCTCTTTTTCCTCAGGACTTCATATCATCCACAGCCTAGATGAAGTCAATTTCATACAGAACCTTGTGTTTTACATTGAAGCTGCATATAAAACTGCTGTAAGTACTCATTTGGGAATTGATTTTAAACATATGATGTTTCTAAAAATGCTGAACAACCCATTCCTTTTATTAATGCTGCCCCTTATAGTGAACCAATCTATAAGGCTTCTGGCAGAAATTGCCTTCAGCCTCTTTCTTTGCTAAGCTCGGTCATACTCTGTTTGCCTTCACTCCAAAGGAGTTACGGAAGCAAAAGGGTCAAGGTGCTATGCTTCCACTCCTGTCAAACTCTGTAATATCTCATGTCATGTATTTGGGAATCTGGAACTAAACTGTGGTCTTATTTTAATGGTCTGTAGTCTTAAACAGGAGCAAGATGGCTAGGGAGTATAATGGGTCAGTTAGCTACTTAGAAATAAAATGTAGTCATATGTTTAATATTATCTGTAGATGTTGATTCGGTACTTACTATACAAAAAATAGTTCCTTTTTCTCACAACTACCATATGAGGTAGGCTTATATTAAATCATAATGTATTTAACATCTCTCTTAAGGATCAATGTTTTTCAGTGTATAATGTTCATTGTATTGAAAATGGCTGTGTCATAAATAGTCCAGTTTTTTTTAGTCGTCTAATTGTTTAATTTGTTTAGTTGTTTTTTAGCTGTTTTAGATGGGAGGGTAAACCTGTGACCTGTTACTCCATATTTGCCAGAAGGAAAGTTTGCATAGACATATTTGATGCAAGAAGACAGTATTTGTTGACTGATCACTTTGCCTTCTGATAGCATAGGCCTGTTATGGTCTAGGGTACAGGTCAGGGCTCTCTCGCCTCTCCATTGCAGCCGTAGAATTAATGATATGTGCCTTCTCATACTCTAATCTTGCTGCACAAATTAGGGTGGAGCTGGATTTGAGGACAAGTGAGGCTAGCCATGGGATAAATATGACTTATCTTCCAGAAGCTTCACTTTAACTCAGAGATTTGATATAAAAAGTAATTTAAGGTAAATATAGAAACAAACATAGGTGTGTGTGTGTGTGTGTGTGTGTGCATGCGTACACATGGATATTTCCAAATTCTGTTCAATGAGAGGGCCTAGAAGCAATGACACCACCACAGTGACAATGAGCACCAGTGCCTAGGTCTTGGATTGTAACTGTTCATTCTGTAATAAAAGAAACCAGAATTCCTTGTAGAAGTGGTTGTTTCTAGGGCTTGGGGGAGGAAAATACAAGATGAAACTACAGTATCTTGTAGCGACAGAAAGTGAAGAAGTATTCAAAAAGAATGGGGCATGTCCGAAGGATGCAGGAACCAACCTGGAAGAACTCCCAATGGCTAAAGCTGGAACAATTTGAGAAACAAAACAAATAACGATAATATTTTATTATAACCCAGAGAATAACCTAAATATCTTTAAGTTCATACTGATATAAACAAATGAATAAATGAATGAGGGAGAAAGAACAGTT